>CM077470.1:34176464-35376464 GCA_039654755.1 Calcarius lapponicus
CCAAAATGTAAATGGACCAAAACGTTTATAAAAGTGTGAAAACGTGTGACCTGTCACCCATATTGGGTGTAGCCTCCGCCAGGCTCTTGTACAGCCCAAGGTGTATCCTTTGAAGGCCTTTTAATAAATCCCTGCTTTATTCCTTTAACACTGTCTAGCCCCTGTTCTAGGCAGCCTCTCAAGGCATCATTTCTGTGCAGATTTCTTTTCAAGTGTCAGGACTCAGATTTTTAAAAGAAATATGAGGCAGTTACTGAGCCAGCTTAAACTTAATTCAAATTGGTTTGGAACTCTGGACGAGTTGAGTTACTTTTGCCAAGCTTTCACACCAAATCAAGTATTGTTTGTTCACAGCTCTCTTAAATTTATGTTTAATCAGTTCAAGGATTCTCCTATAGCTGTCAGGGGGTAATAAATCTGTACATGTGCCAAGACCTATCCCTACCACTTTTTTTTCCAGAGAACAAAATGGTG
Organism: Calcarius lapponicus; assembly: GCA_039654755.1. Classification (NCBI taxonomy): domain Eukaryota; kingdom Metazoa; phylum Chordata; class Aves; order Passeriformes; family Fringillidae; genus Calcarius; species Calcarius lapponicus. Next base: position 34,176,939 of record CM077470.1, read on the forward strand.
ATCTACCTGACAGATAAATATGAGTTTACCAAGACAAAGCCAGTTAAATATGTAATAAAACAATCTCAGATGAATCCCATTATATAACTCTCAATACCCAGTAGAGAAAAATCTTTCAATAGGCCGCAGCAGAACAATTTGCCTCCAGAAGCGATTTCTCTCAATCTCCAAAGTTAAAAACCACAACTGCTTCAAAAGTAGAGATTCCACATGTCCAGAGGTTTAAAATATTCTGGTATTATAATTCTTCCTATGCCTTTTCTAAAGAAATAGAATAGAAATATCACAGAAAGGTCTTATTCGGCATGATACTTGGATCTCTCTCATTTTTGCACTGAGATACTGATTGTGACTGGAAATGGGTGTACCACCAAAGCACCTCTTTCCTCTTCTCCAACCAGCAAGTTCACACACATTTGGAACTGCCCCCTGAAGGCAGCTACAGCACAAAATATCAGACACAGGCAGGATCATTTACATTAGATGTAGATAAGAGTTCACAGGTTTTATTTGGTACAAAAGTTAAAACTATGGGCCTTTTGAAATAGAAAAGCGAAGCTAAAAGTGTCCAGAATAAATAGGACAGACTGAAGGAGGATTTATGTACTGAAAAATCAGAAGAGCAAACCCTAAATTCACAGAAAGCTACAGGTATCTTTGATATTTTTGAGAGTATTTGAGCTATTCCTTTAATTGGAATGATCCTACAGAAATATTAAAACCCAAACAATTTTAGGAACAGCAAAAGAAATAAATAAGTATGACTGAAATAAACAACCACACAATGTAAAATTCACTAATAAAATGCCATTTTAATAACTTTTTTTACAAGGAATCCACCTATACACTATAGAAAAATAAACACCACAGAGACTTTTTGCAGCTTACAATACAGCGATGCAGGCACGCTTCAGCTGTTGACTTAATTTCACATGAGAATGTAAAACATTGTTCTTAGTGAAAAGTAAGTCCCTCAAAGTACTAAAATATAATAAAAAGAGTCATATAAAAATCCGCTTTAAAAGCACTGCCCTTTATTCAGTTGCATGGCAGATTGCAAGTGCATCTGTTGAGTGAGGACCAACTCAGAGGAAGCAGGAACTTGCAGGACAGATTTTCTAGGTGCTCCCATCACTTTCTTACGTTTCTCTGATGAGGTGAACCTAGCACTTGTCCTAAATTAAAAAAAAAAACACCAGATCAATATTAGAAAACTGCTTGTGTTATGAAGCAACAGTGTACAATTGGCAGCATGTTATTTCCTCAAAGCACTTCGTATGAGCTACACTGAAAGCAATTCCAATTTTCACGAGCCACCTAGGAGCAATCCCAAACAGGATTTGAAAGCCTAAACATCTGCCAAAGCAAACCTTCATACCCTGGGAGCAGTGCTCCATCACAGGCCTGCTTTACGCCAGGGACAGCTCAATTCTGCCACTCCTGTGGTGATTCTTTAGTTCACTGGGAGCTGGGATATCACTTGGCTGACAGCACCGTTCTAAAGACTGCAGCATCATTCTGTAACGCCTGGACATGATCATCCTGGTAATATGGGAATGACAGAAATCATATACACTTTTCACAGAAGTGTTTATGGTGTCCCAGATGTGCAGTACTTATTCCACACTTGGAATGAAGCAAAATGTGTTCCTTCCATGAAGGCTGAGAGGTTTCAAGTGTGAAATCTGTTTATCTATCTGTATCAGCCATGCAGCTGCAGTATTTGGGAAAAAAAACCCCAAAACAAACAAACCCACAAAATCACAGAAATAAGGTTTCTAGGTAAAATCCTGCTGAGAACAATGTCAAAGTTCCCCAACTCTTCAGGATTTCAGGATGATGTGATGACAGGTTGCAAGTTCCTCCTGAGGATAAGGTGTTTCTGTGCTATAACCAACATGTAACAAGAGGAGGTAATTAGACTAATTAAACTAAGTAAATCTGGTCTGGAAATTAGGTGGAACTGTTTTAAATAGCAAAGCTAAGTGCCACTACAATCCTTTGTGTGCTCTTTGAGAAATCTTACAACGAGATGGCTGTATTTACCAGCCTCCAAATCTTTTTTTAAAATCTGTTATGAACATAAGGAAGTGATAATTAAGGGAAGCATTACAGTTTGTGCTGTAGAGAAAGCCCTGCTCAGCTATTACAACAGCTATGTTTGACTTGAAAGCAAATTAACTCTATACACAGCTTCATTTAAATTGCAATACTTGCTTGTTTAGATTTGGAAACAGGAAGGGAGCAGAAATCACATGAAATTATTCCATCTTATCTCTTTCACTATGAACTTAGAGAAATGCCACACTTGGAGGAATTTTAGATACGACTTGGAAAAGTTTCCTTTTGGAGAATGACTTTGTTACCCCTCAATAATGATAAGTACTCCTTGAAATGATGCTCTTTATTGGCAATGTGTAGAAGGAACCTTGTGAAAAACAGCCCAGCCTTGCAGGAGATGTGAGGGGTGAGAAGGTGGTTCTTACCTGGCTGCAGCCCTCGCAGCCTTTGCTGAATCACCTCCAAGCGATGGATATATTCTGTGAGTGACTGTTCAGGATCCTGAGGTGGCACAATGGACTTGTCTGGAGCTGAACTTGGGGACTGGTGCAATCTTAAAAAGAAAACAAATGATTTTCTCCTTCTCATGCTATACTCTCAAATATATCCAGAAGTTACATTCATACAGTCAGGAATTCTGGGCAAGGAAAACTGGAACCATCACCACCCTTTCCACTTATATAGCTGTTCCTGGAAACAAGAGCAGCAAGAGGCATCATTTAGCCTAAATTGGATCTACATCAGACCTGAGCCACCACTAATCCAGTCACACTGAGCACCAGTCAGGGCTGCAGTTATTAACATCCTGTTCCATATCATACAGGTGACTTTTCTTAGCAGGACAGTCAGAAACAGACACATGCCACGACAGAGGAATAGGGTGGGCTAGAATCAAATCTTTTTGAAGTTCTTGCAGGTCTCAAACTCTCCAAAACATATTGCTGAATTCCATGCAAACCAGAAGACCACCTGGCTGTTTGTGACAAACCACTCAGCCAAGTTAAAAAATCCCTGCAATAACCTGAAGCATCTCCCATCTCTGCAGACTGACCTGTTGTGTGAGCGGCAGGAGGCCCGTGGTGACAGGCTCGTGAATCTTGCAGCACAGCTGGTTCTGTGGCACAGCCCTGGGTCCCTGTCCTGGGTAGGGGGAGAGCTCACAGGGCCAGCTGGGGGCTGCTGCTCCTTCAGGACTTCTGTTCTAGCACCAGAGGCTGTGGTAAATATGAAGGGTTAAAAAATGTGCACTAGGAACCACTGAGAACAGGTTGTCATAAACACATCCAATAAACCCATGAAAATGAGAGCAGAGTATGCTTAAATTTGGTTTTAAATGCAGGTAAATACACTTTCTACAGCTAACTGCTTTTTTGTTTGTGTGTTTGTTGTTTTGGTTTTTTTTTTTGTTTTAACTGTATTTAACAGAATTGTGATGCTATTTTGTATTGATGTAGAAAGTTCAGCATTTGAGGATTCACGTTTCTTAGGAATCATACAACAGTGGGTTTATGTACAAAGGTGGTGCTGTCTTTTAAAATAAGTATTTCCAGCAACTTAGAAACAGTGAAAATTACATAGTACCAGGTAATGAAAAATACACTGTTTAAGCTGCATTTTGTTTAGCATGGAAAAGGCACAATAGAATTTTACATCAAGGGCAACAGTTTCCCAATACTGGGGGCTGCATTAAGATGTTTGCTGGAATTCTTACAAAGGCACTCATCAGTAACTCAGAGGAATACTTAAATGTTCCTCAAGTAACTCAAGTCCTTTTTGACCTGCATCAGACCATCTATCCATCTATTCTACAGGTGAAAAGAGGCAAAATAAACAGATTTTCCCACTTGGTTTTGTTTTTAAGTGAAACACATCTCTGAAGAGAACTTACAAAGAAAACAATGTACTTATCCAAGCACATACCTGTGTTACCTCCTATACTGTGAGAAATGCTTTCACCCTGTGTGCTCTTCCTGCCAACTTTGTTCCACTTCTTCACCAAAAACTTTAACCTTGGTAAGAAAACAAATTTGTACAAGCATTAAAAATAAGCAGAAATACATTAAATTTTAATATTATTTGTTGCTAGAGAACCAATTAAGTGACACAAGCAATGATTGTTGTGGGAATGACAGGAGAATTGTTCAAATTCAGTTTTTGGAATGCTGGCTTATCCCATTTTACCCTGCAACAATCTTTGAACTGCTGAAAAGACTTGCTTGTTTTAGCTCTTCCTACCTGAAAGGAGCAGTTTGGAGGTTACTGCAAAAAATTTGGAGGTGCTGCAGCCTTTGCTGCTATTATGGCATTCATGGCAAAGACTCGGTGTCATCTCCTGACAGAAACTTGCTAGTGATCATTTGAATGAAATTGCTCAGAAATAACCACCTATTACATTTAAAAGTGTATTTTTTTTCATTAAATGGGCTTAAAGTTTTTTACAAGTCTTTAGTACAGATCAAACTCAGCTAACGAGTCATGCTTGAACCAATTCTGGAGATTGCTTCTGCTTAATAGTAATGTAGGATGAGCCACAGGAACTATCAATTTTTTAAGCTTCCAAGAAAACATCACCTATAAGAGACAGGGAGTGTTTTGGCTTTACCTGGAGATGGCAATGATGGCTCTGACTGCACACCTGAACTTGGTGACAGGCCGGGAGTGGGATGCAGAGAGCTGCAGGTCTGCAGAAGGATAGATTCCCATGCGGGCAATGAGAGACAGAGTTGCTTGCTCACAGTCCTGAAAGCCACCAAGCAGCAGCAAGAGGTATTTCTTCTGATAAACTAGAGCCTTTCTGAAGCTCTCTGCTCGAATGTACTTTCGATATAATCTCTGCAACTGCAGAAAGAAAAAAAAAATTTAAAAGCTCATTTTTTCACAGTTACCGTTGCAAAAAGCCAGCCACAAACAAGGTTTCCTCAGATCAAATGTGCTGACTGAGGACACAAGGGCAGCCAAAACAATTCTGTACACTGCTAAAATTTGGAGTGTCAGACCTCTTTAAATCTCCTGAATGCTTTCAAGCAAAATTGTCACACTGAAAACTCTTCTAGAACAGTTTAACTCTTTAATTAAAAAAGTACATCTGCTTAAAAAGAAAATGTAAGCCAGAATGCGTGGTGGGAGAGATGTCTATCAGATTTGATTACAATCAAAGTGTCAGAAAAATAAAATGTATTTCAGATTAGTCAGCAGGGATTAAAAATAATGGATGTTTTCTATTTTCATGCTTAGACAAGAAATCCAAATCTCTCATTTAAAAGTGGAAAGAAATTCCAAAGATCCAGGTAGCTTTTGATGCAAGTTCCTGTCTAACACTGAGAAAGTTCCAAAGTAACTTCTCTGATGAGGTACATATGGGGAAAGCTTCTAATTTAAAATAATATATCAAGTTGTTTGTCTAGAAAATCAACCTTTTAAAATAGCAACTGAAAATTACAGCAGTAAGTGAAAGATAAAAGCCATAATCTGACAGATCCCTTTTTTCCCCAACAGATTAGTTTCAAATGAAAGGTCCTGGCTCTCCAAGCTCCAGAGACCCCCCTTGGCTGGTTATCCCTATGATTTTACCTTAGGATTGGAAGTTTCTGCCACTGGTTTGTTTTCAATTTCAGCATTGGCTTTAGCCAGCTGGGATTCTGCCTGTTTCAGCATGTTCTGCAGTGTGTTCCTCTCTCGCTGCCAAGCCTCTCTTTCCAGCTCTTGAACAGGGTCAGCATCACCTGTAGATCTCACCTAAAACAAAAACCTAAAGGAAGTGAGCCACAATGGGTTTTGCACATTGCTTCCACAATCAAACATGTCAAACCGAGTAATAACCCAGATTTATGACAAATTAAAACATAATAACCATGAGCCCGAAAAAGATCAATGTATTCAGGTGTTGAACAGCACAAGGGGAAACTGAAATGCATGAAAAGCCCTTCTGACTCTCATCTTTCTTCTGCATCCACAGGCAGCACAGAAACAGTGAAGATGTCTGTGTACATGGAAAAATAAGTTGTGAAAAATTCTGAAAAATCCCACATTCCATTCCGAGAGTCTGTTGCCCAGAGAAGCTGTGGCTGGCCCATCCGTGGAAGCATCAAAGGTCAAGTTGGACATTGTTTGGAGCAATCTGGTCTAGTGGAAGGTTCCCAGCCCATGGCAGGGGGTGGAACAAGATGGGCTTTAAGGTCCCCTTCAGCCCAGACCATGCTGTGATTCTGTGAAACTGAGTTTTGTGATAAGGAATGAGACCCAGGACTCCAGCTCCAATTCTTCATGGAAGTTCTGCCTTCATAACCCTCTTTGCATCAACTACAAATTTCCTGGTCATCAGTTAGATAAGTGCATGATGCACTAGATCACAAAAGAAAGAGAAGATTTTTTTGTTAAGGTAGTTGATGTTTTATCCCTTGAAATAAAATCTATACATTACAGAAGCCAGTACAAACAACTGACCCCAGTTTCTCCTTGCAGCTTATTTCAGTACAGTCTGTAGTATCTGAAGGAGTTCTACATGACTCATCCATGTCCTTGACTTCTGCTGCACCATTTGGCAGCTGATTGACCAGACAGCTCCATTTGGCACAGATTTTCCATGCTGACATTTTGCCAGGTTCCCTGTCCAATACTCCCCAATTTATTGCAACTCAAGGGGGAAACAGCAGAAAATTCCTTTGGTCTCCTGAGCATGTGGTTCAGTGCCTTAAAGGAAAGGGAAATTCAGGGAGGGGACTGAAGGAAAAGGTGATTCTGGAAAAAAAAAATCAAAGCCTGAAAAGGGGGCAGAGAGGAGGGATTGTTGGTGCCCACTGAAGAAAAGCTATTGAGGTGGGGTTTTTGCTCCTGATCTCTAGAAAGGCATGTGACTTTAAAGTGCTCTACTGAGCACTTTTTTTTTTTGTTAAAAAAAAAAGTCAGGAAACTTGAGTTCCTTGATTTTTGTGTGGTCAATCCACAAAGGAGGGAACTCTGCTCCAACAAGGGTTTTGTCTACAGCTGACAGCTCTAAAGGTTTGTGAGAGGAAGGCTTAACCAAAATAATGCCATGAACCTGGAGAAGAGGCTGCATCCCCCTCCTCAAGGCTGGAGATGATCCACTTGGCAATCACCTGTGTGGCTGCACAGGTGACAGAAGGAAAATACCAACTGTATTTTGTAAGTAGACAGACACAGGGAGAGCTGCAACATGCCAAGGGAGCTTGTCACACATCAGACTTGTGAAGAGAAGACACAAAAAACTTCCCACTTATCAGACAGTCATAGATTTCTGTCTATTGCAAGAGAAAGACATAAAACTGCAGTTATCCGGGGAATCAGGTGGAACCTAAAAGTTATGCATTTATGTATTTTGTATCAATTGACCTGAGCTTGGTCTTGGGTAATCCCTGGGCTGTGTAAAGTACTTGCAATACTGCAAACTTGGGTCTGAACAGCCCTGCTGAAATTACCAACCACTATGGTGCTTTTTGAAAACAAAAGTACTTGGCATTTTGGGGAAAACCAATTTTCTCTGGATGCATAAAGAAGCTACAGCAACACATCCCAGAGCTTGTGATCCTTGGACACGTTACATATCTAGGAAGAAACACTGGCAGAAGCAGTCTCTGCAATATGACAAAACAGAGTGGGACGTTAAAATACATTAATATTTTCCTTACCTGAGTTGTAGGAGGAGTCAAATCTGATTTTAGCTCCCTTAATGTCTGCAGTAAAGAGGCTACAGCTTCATCATTGGATGCAGACCAATCGTTAACCGTTCTGTTAGGCAGAAATACCTTTTCAGTATCAGGTTGATTTGTGAGAACATTAACACATTTAATTGCTTCTTCCCACTACTTGACCTTTAAGGTTCTGAGGCTTTACTTATGCAATATTTACCACACAAATTACTAGAAATACACAGAGAAATTAGCAAGTTCTGTTAATTTTTAAGAATTAAAAGAGCTCTCAGCCATGACACACACAAGTTAATAAGCAGGATGGAAAGCAAAGTGCTATTTTATGAACTCACTTATCCAGAGTTTTATGTATGAACTCATTCAGGTGCATAACCACAAAGAGCAACTGCTGCCTTATCTTCTCCAGCTGTTGTTGCTGCTGTTGCAAATGGGGTTTTTCAGTTTCTTTTGTCACAGGCTGTGTGGCACTTCCATCTTTGCTTGAGGTACACAAGAGCTCCTCCTGACAGTTGGGAGTTGGAGGATTTCTTTCCCTTTCTCTTAGTACTGCCAGCATTTCCTGCAGTTCTTTAATTCTTTGTTCATCCCTTTGGTGTTGCCGTTCCAAGTTTTGCTGTTTGAACAAAATAAGGAATAGTTAATTGCATCCTATATATACCCACTTATCTAAGTGTCACCACACCTAATCAGCATATCCATCTGGGTGTTCCTGAACTGCCAGAGCACTTTTGGGGGAAGGCTTAAAACACTGTTTCCCAGGGCCACCAGGAAGCCATTTAATGACACTGGAGTGGTCATTGTCTCCATCCAAGGAGAAACCCAGGGTGAAACCAATACTGTCTTAAGCCATGACTGGGATCCTAGCTCAAAAATATAAGGGCAATGACATGGAACCTAGTTTGGTTTCATGCTGCATTTAACCCATATTCATCCCCACCTGTGAACAACCAGCACAGGCAAAAATTTAAAGATGAACTTTAAAGATTTAAAGATCAACTTCCATCAACAGTAAACCCAGTCACAATCCCTTGAAAACAGCTACATTTCACAAAAGCAGGACACAAGCTCATTTGATGCATTTTTCAGAATGCTTTAGCAGAAGGAAACATTCCAATCAAAGAAATCCATCCAGAGGGTTAAATCCCAGTGTATGGGGATTTAACATTTCAGTGTGGGGCTATTTCAGTGTAATGCAGAGCATTCTCACCAGTCTCTCCTGATCTCTCTGCCAGTCCTTCTGTTTCTGCAGCTCTGTCTGTTGCTGCTGTTTCTGCTCTTTCTCCCTCTCCTCCTTCCTGTTCTTATCTTGCTCTTTAAGCAGTGTGAAGAGTGACTGCAGTTGTTCCCAGTCCACTTTCAGCTTGACCTCTCTATCCCTCTGGGCCTCCAAGGAACGGATCACCTCCTGCTTTTGTGCCTGAAGAGACTCCAGGGTGGCGCGCAGTTTGTCACTGACCTCCCTCTCCTTCTGGGTTTCCTCACAGCACATCTGTACCTCAGCCTCCAGCTGCCTTTGGGACAGGATGGCCTTCTGGTGCATTTTCTCAATAACAGCAGCAAGCTCCATAGTTCTGCTCCTCTCCTCTTCCAGCTGGGCTTGGAGCTCTCGGACAAAGGCTTGCTCCAGCAGGGACTCCCTGTGCTGGCAGGAAGCCCCTTCCTTCACTCTCATGCTCAACTGCTCTGTCAGAACACGCTCGTGGTTCAAGGAATCCAGGAGCTCCAAGGAACGGTTTTTCTCAGCTTCCAGGTTTTTCTGCAGCTCCCTCAGTTTGTTGTGCTCCTGGGCCAGCAGGGCTTCGCAGCGGGAGTGCTCGATCTGCAGCTCCTTGCGGAGGTTGTCTGTCACTGTCCTCTCGTGCTCCAAGGACACGGCCAGCTGGCACTTCTGCACCGACTGCACATCCAGGGCAGCCTGCAGCTCCTGGGCACAAGGGGGAGAGCACACTGATATTCCAGCACAAACACTCATCTGGGGCACTGGCTGGCATTTAGCAATTTTCAATCTCCTATTTTATCCAAAAAGATATTCAAGACTTAACTAGAGTAGTTCAGGTATTAAAAAAATTTAATTTAAAATTACAAGTGACAGAAAAATGCTCTTTAGCCATATGGCACCAAGCAACAAAACCAAAAATTATCATGTTAATGCATCTGCCAGTGTCACAGACATTTGATGAAAAATCATTTTGCTAGGATTTTTCTCCTGAGAAGCTGAGAGGCCTCAGAAATGAAATGTAAACAATAATTACCTGCTGCTGTGGAATGCAACAGGTGCATCTTTGATTGGTCTCATGTGGTTGTTTTTAATTAATGGCCAATCACAGTCCAGCTGTCTTGGACTCTCTGGTCAGTCACAAGATTTTATTATCATTCCATTTTCTATTCCATTCAAGCTTTCTGATGAAGTCCTTCCTTCTATTCTTTAGTATAGTTTTAATATATAATTTTCTTTTAATATAATATATATAATAAAATTATAAATCAGCCTTCTGAAACATGGACTCAAGATTCTCATTGCTTCCCTCATCCTGGGACCCCTGCAAACACCACCACATGCCAGTTACATTATTTCTTCTTCAGTTACTAAGACCCTCAATAGGAAATCACCACTTTTTACATCGCTCAGTCTCATTAATAAGTAACATCTGCAACAGCAATAACTGTTGTTTTAAAAAGAAAAATCTAAGCAGTAAGAGTAGATGTAAAGCTTCAGGACTTGGCAGCCCATCTCTTCAAAGCACAGAGTAGAGACTGATAAAAATAATCACAGAATGGTCTGGGTTGGAAAGGATGTTAAAGCTCACCTCATTCCCACCCCCTGCCATGGGCAGGGACACCTGCCACTATCCCAGGTTGCTCCAAGCCCTGGCCTGGGGAAACTTCCAGGGATGGGCCAGCCACAGCTGCTCTGGGTAATCTGGATGCAAGGGCCTCACCACTCTCACAGGAAAGAATTTCTTCTTTACATCTAGCCTAAATCTACTCTCTGTTTAAAATCCATTCCTAGGTCCATTATGGGAGCCAGTCTTTCTTCAGAAGGAAAGGCAGGGACTGAAGGGGCAGTTTAGGGCACTGCAGACAGCCAGAGCTGGCACTGCTGTCCTAGTAGGGAGGTCCACCCTGCCCTGCACATAGCCAGAACCATTTGTTAACTCCTAGAAAGCCAGGTCAGACGCTAAAAGGCAGAAACTTTCCATAATGGGGCTTCAAAAAAGATTTGTGAATGCCAGACTAATCTGTCCAACAGGTACCCCTGGGGCAAAGCACTTTTCTCCTGGCCTCGGCTACTCTGTCCTCCTTGCAAGAGCAGGTTTGTGGAAGGGAGGAAGATGGTAGCAACAGTTCCTAACCATGCAGCAGTAACAAACATGCCAACAAAAATCACTCACAAACTTAAATAACTACCAGGAAGATGACAGGAGAAGCCAGACTACAAGGAAATAATCAGAATTGTGTTTCCTCACTTAGGGAATTTAAGGATTCTTTGGAGTTCTTTGAGAGAGTTTAGTTTTGGGGTTTAAGAAATGGTTTATGTTAAATCTTCCTCCTTTTCCATTTACTGTGGGCCTTTTACAAGCACTGAGTCATTGCTATTACAGTCTTGGAGAGAAAGTTGTTCACTTGTTTTCTGTTCAATTTAGAAGGGAACAGAACAACTTTGGTCAACCTCCAAAAATACATATTGTATTGAAAAGGCTCCGCTTACTCTCTGCCAAATCTATTTATCATTGGGTGGTTTTCTTTATAATCTCAGACATCATACATCTCACACCCTCATGCTAAGTTTGCTCTGGAATTAAGGGTGCAGTCACACAGCTGCAGGATCTGGCTGTCCCTACTGAGCAAGGGGCAGTACACAACAGGGGAAAATGGGAAAGGAAAAAACATTAAAAATTTGTGGGGAAAAAAACCCCAACACAGCATTCAACCTTGGTTTATTTCTGCACGTGCAATTAATGAAAGTAACTGAGAGAATTAACTGGGTGAAAAAATAGGCTGTGCACGTTCAGAAAAGGTTTGGGGGTTTTAACAGTTACTAAACAAAGAACAGAGGAGGTGAAGAAGGCTGCACAAATAACTTGCTAGTTAACGTCATGCCCCAGGGGAGCTGGGCGTTACCTCCACGGCCTTTGTCTTTTCATCCTCTGCTTTCCTCTGCTGACGCTGCTGTTCCTCAAACCAACCTCGCAGCTCAGAGCCCTTCAGCTGCTCAGCCTGCAAGTCTTCAAGTGCAGCTGCCAAATCCTTTTCTTTTTTTTCCAGTTCAACACTGCAAAGTTCAAAATGACATTTCTATGTTCAGAACAGAACATCCTTCACCGGCATCACAAGCAAGACACTTTGGGTTGGTTTCTCTGAGTTCTATCTATGATTTTTGTTTCTTTAAAGTGGTCTCTATTCTTTCTAAAGAGGGTCAGTTTTCAAGTCACAGCTAGTTAGCATCTGAAAACATTTACCTCCCTGCAAGCCAAGCTAGAATTGCTCCATTTAGTAACAATTAAGAGATAGGTTATTTATTCTGGCAGAGCAAAGCTGTTGTCCTGTGAGAGGAAAGCAAAATATTGGCATACACTAAGAAGGGAGTGGGAAAGGAACATACCCAAGATGACAGAATTTAGCAAAGAAAACATAACCCTTAATAGTGAGAGACCCTGTTTTTCCTCCCTGTGTTTCCAAGTGCTTTATGGATCCAATTAGTACAAAGCTCTTTTAGAGCTTTGCCTGCTGATAAACCAAGAAAATAAATAAATCCATTTCTCACCGTAAATGATTTATTTCCCTCTGAAGCTCTTCCAGGGATTTCTGCAACCTTTCATTCTCTTGCTTGCTTCCAAAAAGCTCTGATTTCAGGGATGCTTTTTCTTGATTCAGGAGATCACATGTTTCAGAGGATCTTTTCTGCTCCTCAGAGAGGGTGCTGTGCAAGTCACTTACAATAGATTTTTCCTGCTGAAGCTTATATTCCAATAATTCAACTAGGATAAGAAAACACTGTTACAGTTAGTTATATTACAGAGACCTCGACAATATGATATCACTTACACTAATTTAAATTAGGAAAAAAAAGTCAGCTGTACTGAAGTGTTTTTGTCTGAAGAATTAATCTCTTGTCAAACATAAGAGGAATCAGCAAAAACATGTATAAACAATGTGATTCTAACATTGTGATATTCTGTAATATCATTAATGGATTTTGAAAGTCATTAAACAAACTTATCCATTTACATATGGATAAGTTTCCTTACATTCCTTATGACAGGAATCACTATATAGAACCTGTTTTGCCAGCTCTGTTCAGGTCAGTGAGTTAAGAGAAACAACTCTCCCTAAATTTGGAGGTTCCTGTTTGATAAGTACTTAAAAAAAATTATGTACCTATGTCTACAGCATTATGTAAATAAAATTAGCAATAAACTTCTGGATGTCCAAAAAACTTTCCTCCATTGGACTAGTGCATGTGCTATTAAATGGCTGAATCCTGAGTGATAGTGATGGGAAAACAAAAAGAAGGAAAAAGCAGTGTTTTGCTTTGAGAGAGATGTTTATTTTTGATCAAGGTCACTTGCACTTGTTTCTTTATTACATAAAGGGAACCTGCTGTGAAAACCAAGGCTTGCTTATTTAGTCAGAAAATGGTTTAGCAGTGGCCTTGGCACTGTTTATGGTGAGACTTTACAGTGTTAAAGGTCTTATCCAACCTAAATGATTCTGTGATTCTATACTAGCAAACATAAGATAAATAATTCTCTGCAAACAAGCAAGGGGTTTACTGTCCTTGCTGGGTTTTTACCATGTATTTACTACTTCAGTTCCATTGCTTTGGGTTATTTCAGAGCTTCTCATAGATTTATCTTAACTACTGATATGAGAAAGAACTGCTCTCATCATAGGCAGCCTGAGTGCATTCAGTAAAACTGAGGAATTGTACAGCATCTACTAATTGCAAGACACCTTTTTTATTTTTCTGCCTTTTACCTTTGAGGCAAAAAGGAACTGATGCAGAAGACAGAAAGAGCTGACAAAGCCAGTAAGAATTACCTTTCCTCCGGAGCTGGTGCTCCTGTTTGTTCCCATGATCTTCAGCCTTGGTGAGGGTTTCCTGCAGCTGCTGCAGCTTCTCCTGGTTCTGCAGGTGCGTCATGCGGAGCTGAGCTCGCAGCTCCTGGATTTCTGAGAGCAGGCTGTTCCTGTCTGAGGAGAAGAGGTGCTCCACAACCATCTGCCTCTGCTCCTCCTGCAACAAACCAAGGCCTATTCAAACTACAAGGCTATTTCCATATCTTCTGCAAGGATGAATACTAAGGAAACTCCTGCAGTACAAGTTTCGCACTGAAGCACTCAAATGACTACGTTTGTGCTTCACATGAATGAAAAATGTTAACATTATGTAAAAAAAGAAAAACCCCACTTCACTTGCCTTGTTGAGTTTATACATCACAATTGCTACAACCTAGAAACTAAATATTATTGGCAAAAAGCCCCCAGATTCAGAGTTAGTTCAACATATATCCTTTACAAGAGAGGTCTGTGACATTCTAGATAAATGAGGAGGGAAAGAATTCAACCAAGTATTTCCTATTCACTATCACAGGGAATCTCATTTTGATTGGATTCTGGGATGGACTCCTAGGGATTCACCACCTCTCTGTGCCAGTGTGTCATCACAAGAAATTCTGTACTTATGTCCAATCCATTCCTTGATGCCAGCTAAAATAATCAATAGGTTTTGTAACACTTTGGAAAAAGTTCAAGAAAAATGCTACCACAACAGAAACTCTAAAAGATACTGATCCCACACCATCTGCATTATACAAGACATAGAAGATAATATAATAATACACAAGATTTAGCAACAGAAGCAATAAAACTGAAAAAAAAAGAGAATAAGAAAATGATTTATGAGCAGCACACTTTTAAGAGCTTTCCGTACTTGTTGTTTCATTATATACTCCAGCTTTTCCTCTAATGAACTTGTGTCACCAGATGCAGGATTGGAGAAGTGAGACTTCAAGTCAATTTGTAGCACATTTCTCTCCTTCTCAAACACACTCTGTACTGCTTGCAGAAGTTCTCCTCTCCAGTCAACAGCAACACCTGATGTTTCCTGTTAAAATATATATATTTTTTAAATGGCATCTCTCTCAACCTCTAACCCAGCATCTTTCATACCATAAGAGTAAATCTGTTAATTTAAGCATTTTTAGAAGTGTTTAAAGAGTACTGTCCCTTACTCCTTAAAAATATATATACACAGACATGCCTCATAACATATTATACATATAATATACATTTTTATGTATATATATACACACACAACCTGGTTCCCTTGCTCTAAAGGGTGTTTTATAGCCATACCTTGTCTCCTCTGTCTGCCACCTTGCTGAGGTAATCCTTCAGTGACTGGATAGCTTCCAGCAGGGATAATCCCTCCTTCTGCCAGCCCTCCATTGCCACTTGGGTCTGAGGGATGTTTTTGAGCTCCCTCAAAGCCAAGGGATGCTCTGACAAAGCCAAGATTTTGCGGCTCTCCTCATACACCATCTTCAGCACAGTCTGAGAAGGAAAAAAAAAAGATAATATTAGGAAACAGGCATCAGCATCCTGGCAGTGTAAGAGTAGGATGGGATAGTACCAGACAACAAAAATAAGGTGTCTGTATCAGCACACTAATATGCAATTAAGCATGAATTATTATTGATGCCAAAGGGCTGTACTTCACTTTTGTTTCTGAACCATTCAGCTAACTTTCCTGGGACTAAATTAAATTCTATCAAGTCTGAAGCTATGTTACTAAACCCCAGTGATGCCAGAAAACTGAATTATGTATTTAGACAACCTTGGCTTAATTTAGCAAATTATGTACAAATATCAACTCCCAAAATAACCAGTTTTAATAATTTATACAGTGGAAATTGTTTCCTCTGACACTGTCAGGCCAAATAACGTATTCTAAATAAATTCCCTGTTCACAAACTATTACATCATGCACAGATGTTTCCTGGCCTCTTTTCAAGGAAGGTCACTGGAGATTTAAATCCTTTTCTTAAACACATCTCATCAGAAATATCCCAGCCTCCATGTGGAGCTTTTCCTCATTGCTATGCAGTTTAAAAACAACACAGAGTACTTTTATTTAACTCTTGATATTCTTTCCTTGCACATTTTTAAAACTACTTTTAAACAAACTTAAGTTGCTTTTCTGTCACTGGAATCAAAATAGTGATTACTTGAAGAATCAATGAAAACCTTTAGTAAACATTAACATTAAAAGCACAATAAAGTGTTCAAACTAAACATTCAGTACTGGAACATGCACTCAGATCTTACAGACAGTAAAGCCTAGACTGATGCTCCACAAAAGAAACTAAAAAAAAACCTACAAAAAACCCCTGTCTCTTAAGGTAAAATAAAAATCACCTCTTCCATGAAGTCTCTATTCTATGAAGACATGGAATTTTTTAGACAGAGAATGGTTTTCAGTTGGAAGGGACCTTTCAAGACCATATCTAGTCCAGCTCTGCTGTGACAGGCATGGGAAACATCTTCTATTATTTCAGGTTGCACAAAGCCCCATCCAAACTCATTTTGAATGGATTCTGGGATGGACTCCTAGGGATCCATTACCTCTCTGTGCCAGTGTGTCATTACAAGAAATTCTGTTCTTATGTCCAATCCATTTCATGATCTTACTGGGCAGTGAGGCGAGGCTGAAGTTCAGTAGTTTCCAGGGTGCTTGTTATTAAGCTTTTTTAAAAAGGCTGCTATGATTCCCTTTTCTCCAATCACTGGGTACTTTATCTGACTGCTGTGACTTTTCAGAAACAATAGAGAGTGCCTTGGCAATGGCAACTGCAAAATTTCATCACGACCCTGGGATTCATACCTTTAGGTGCCATGGACTTAACTATGTCCAGGTTCCTCTGGTGGCCTTGAATCTGATCTTTTTCTTACAATAGGAGGGACTTCATTCCTCCAGTCCCTTCCTCATCTAATTTAAAGCTTTCCTTACAGGTTTGGCCATGTTATTGGTGGAGACAGTTTTGTCTCACTTGCTTGGGTGAATTCCATGAGCTCCCAATATTTTTGGCTTCTCAAAGGTAAAGCCATAATAATAAAAATGAAAACCTTGAGTATTGCACCAGCTGCACAGCCAGGGATTCTATCCTGGTCCCCTTCTTCTGACTGGGAGGATAGAGAGAATATCACCCATGGTCCCAAACCTTGGGGCTGTCCTGTTAGACCCTACAGAGCTGATAATCTCTAGGGCTCACTCAGCTTGGCAGCCTCAATGACACCACAAAGCTGCTGGTAAGCCACAAACTTTTCTAAGGAAGTATCTGGATGGCAGGAGGGTGCTTCAGTGCCTCTCAGTAAGGAATCTCCAATTACTACCACCTGATGTGCTTTTCTGGTAGCACTGGTTCTAATGCCAGCAGATGGTTTCATCAGCTTTGCATGTTTGGCTTTTCCTGGATCACAGCAGTTATTCCATGTGTTCCTCCTTCTCCAGCCCTAGAGCATCATGTCTCTCATCAAGGGCAGATGGATGGGGGAAGGATCTTTGTTCTGACTTGAGCAGCCATAAAGGCCCAGCCTCCTTCATCTGGTGAGTTACCTGTGCCAGGTAGCTTGAGTGAGTTTGAATTCAGGCTCACCTTCCTCCAATTTGCTGGGCAGGCTGAAGGAACCTGCTAAGCATATTAGGAGGCAGGATTCACTTTCTAGGAAAGGTATTTCTTCTAGTTTCTTATTACTTGAGAACTCACTGTAACCTACTGTATTCTCTAAGAGATGAGAATTTCTCCCTTTCTGTAGCTGGAATTTTTGAAATGGCTGAGAGCTTGCTCAGCAAACCAAAGAGTTCTAGGCATATACTTTCTTTGACTTGAATTACTGACTACAGTGGGCACTCAGTGCTCAGTCTTCTGCATATTCCTCATGTTGCTTGAACTGGCTCTGACCTATCCCTGCACACCTTGCACTGGTGTTTCCACAGCTCTCCATCACAGCAGGATGACAAGAACAGGCAGAGGAGCATGATGTCAGCCAGCTGTGGCTGCTTCTGAAACAACTTTCTGTGAAGCCTCCAAGGCAAACCCATAAAGCAGAATAAACAGCCCTTGTACCCCCACATTCTGAAACAGCACCAGTGCTGTCCTAGCAAAACTAGTTCAATTCTAGCAAGTACAAGCAAATGTCAGTAATGTTGTCACAAGAGATGCAAGGACAAGAACCATCATCAACTTGCAGTTTAAACCATTACAGAACACTTCTCAGTGTAAAAGTAGCATATGACCATTTCATTTTTGCTGTCCAGTTTCAATTTGCTGGTATGCTCAGATCAATCATACATTACCTTCATCTGTGGTGAAAGTATTTCCTTTTCTTTCATTGATTCCATAATATCTGGAATTATCCCTCGGTACCGCAGGTAAGCCATGACATTGGCATCCAGGTGATCTGATGTTTGTAGCTCCTGCTTGAGATGAGCTGCCAAATTTGAGCTGGTATCTGAAGGAAGAGACAACCCCCATCCCCACAAAGTGTTATAAAGATGGAAAGAACTTGAAATTTCAAGAACCACTTGCAAAATAACCACGATTTCTTCTGCTCGTATGAATGCAGCGTCAGATGGAGTTGGTTGGTTGAGATCTCAATTAACTTAAACAAGTTAAAAATCATTAAGTTGCCTTTAGAAACAGAGAAGTAGTTAAGTACTCAAGTCAGAACTCAAATCCCCTGCCTCTGTCCTGTATGTAGATGAAAAGGTAAAAGCAGGCACAATATACATTTAAATATATATATATATGTGTATGTGTGTGTGTGTGTGTGTGTGTGTGTTTCTTAACAAAGACCCACCTGCCTAAGGCACAGCTTTCCAAGAAAAGACCCACAGTAAAAGAAAATGGGAGAAAGGAGAAACATGTTTTAAAACAAAGGTAAAGGGAATCTACAAAGTTCAACTTACTGCTGCCACATCCATCGCTCATGGCAGATGCTCTTGATCTTTCATCATCTTGTAAATCAGAAGGGGTTAAAGTCAGATTATCAGCTTCTCTCATCTGCTTGAGAAGAAAATTTTCATGTTACTTTGATTTTCTGAAAGTAGGTGATGGTTTCAGTATTTGACAACTTTTTTACTCTAGTGCAGATTTTAGCAAAGGCCTACTTGATCCAAGTGTTAGACATGGCAAATACCATGATTAATGCAATACTGGTGCTCCCTGAAAGCCATTCCATCTCCATTTTTTCCTCTTTTAATAGTTTTAAGACACATGTATTTATATTTAATTACCCATCAAAGCAAGGCACAGAAATATACAGCGAAAGAGACATTTTCTAAAGTAGTCTTCATCTTTCTGTGAAGTTACAGAATACAGACAATACATATATATATGTGTGTATATAATATATAAAATACTGCCATTAAAAGCCTCAATTTGAGTTTTGCAAGAGTCTCTAACACTCAGCAACAGATTGTTGAAGAAGTGGAGAACTGTTAGAGTACACTGAGTACTGTGGTAGCAAAGGTTTTACATGTTTAGCTCAATTACTGACACATTAAGTGTCATTAAGTTTATCAGTTTTTATCACAGCAAGAGAGGAACTAATAACTCTATATCCAGAACTTCACTGGACCTACTCCCAGCAGTGTGTAGGTTTCTATTACTTGGAGCCCATGGCCCCTCAATGATCCCAGGGTGGCAGGGCTGAGCAGTCTTGTTTAACAAGAATGAAATCAGACGTGAAGTATCACTTACCAGAAGCTTCTTCTCCATATCTTCATCATCATCAACAGAATAGGTACTTTCAGAAAAAGCTGGAGATTTTCTATCTACTCCCATTGCTGCATCCCCACTGACATTTTCATCCAGGTTAGAATATCCCAGTGATATGGAATTCTCTCCTTGCAGGGATGACCTTGAGTGCACAATTTGAAAACCTGTGTTTTCAGCTTCTGAGAAGGGTGTCAGGTGAAGCACTGGCTGAAGTTCCATGCACATTTCTTGCTTTCTCATGATCTCAGGCGAGCCCCATGAAGACATACTTGCAATTAAATTTTGATAATCTTTTGGAGTCTCTTTGTCCATGCTCAAATTGTGTTTTGGTGAGTCAGGAGTTTGATGAATTTCCAACATTTGCTGGCAATGCTTTTTCAAATCCTGATCCCCTTCAGAGCGGTGGATCATGTCCAACTCCTGGCACAAGTTATTTTCTTGTGATTGCTTCATCTGTGTTTTTGGATTTTTATTGTGAATTGTCAAGTCAAACATAACTTGATCTTTTTCCTGTAATGAAATAATTGTTTAATGACACTTGAGTATGATTTTACAAACTGAGAAACATGCACTTAAAGACCTTATAGAATTGGTTGATTTTTCCTTCAATCACTTTATCTACGTAGTTTTAACATAAAATTACTTTTTTAACCTCTGATTCTGTGACTGAGTCTAAATAATGCACTATTTGACAAGATATTTTAGTTTATTTTAAACCTGTCAACATGGAAATTTCATTTTATCCTCCATACCTGTTAGCTTGTCAGATACAGTGAATAATTGTTATCCCTCTCATTTTAGACCATTACTTTAATCCTTTTGTGCTAATCATCCCTCTTAATCATCTGTTTTAAGCCCAGTGCCAGGACTTTACACATTTTGCTGCTCCTCCAGTTTTCATTTCACTACATTTCCTAATTTTCACATGGTTTCCACTTTGGAACCCAAGCATAAATGTAGGAGGGGTTCTTTGCTCCTTTAAGAATGCTGCATTATACTTTTTCTAAAACCTGGATGAGCTAGATCCATAGTAAAAAGTCTATTGTAATGAATGCTTGAAGACATGGTAGTTTATTTACTTTGATTCAACATATTCTCCAATTTTTATAATTATCCCTCCTCAGCCTACTTAAAAACTTCCACTTAAACATGGAAATACATGTACTGACACAAACATTATTTTAAACCTTTCAGAGTCTGAGCTTCTACTTGAAAAGTGTTTTTTAAAATAATTTTAAAATTACTAAAAATATTATTTTAAAATTATTATAATTTTAACTGCCTCCAGCATGCCAGCATTCCCTGATACCCTTGAAAATGTTACCAATTCTCTTTACACTGGATCCTAAATTAATTCTGGTTTTTAAACAGGGATCTGACAATCCCTGTCTGTATAAACAACATGGGCCAGCAGCCACTGGACTGGAAGTCTGCTGCCTTGTACAGACACATCCCATGGTCTGAAGTGCATCAGTCTGCATGGGCCATGTAACACTTTCCCCAGCTATTTCCTTTTCCTGAGAGGTTTCTGGGGCAGGCCCTGAATGCACAGAGTCACCCAGGCACTGATGGCACTGCTCCAAACTTGAACTTCCAGGCACAAACACCAGGAATGATCACATGTTTTGCACAGCTACACTCTTCATTTCTGCTTTAAAAATAAACATGTCATTATACATAGCAATTCTTCTATAATTTCTTTAAATAAGTCATCTACCTTGGATGATTATTGCAACATACTGCCAAGCAGGGCCATGAAAATCCACATAAGCCTGACACTGAATGTTTTTCCTTTCCTGTATACTCCAACTCTTCATATAAACCCTCTTATCTAGCACTCATCACCTCTGTAAGGCAACCTTTAAAGACAGTAACTTGGTGAATGACAGATTTCTACAGCTTTCTGGAAAAAGGGTCATCTGGGTCCTACTGCTTTCTAAAATTGAGTGATTTAATAAGAAATTAAGAATTTAAGAAGATTAGCAAATGTTTCTAGAGAAGCTTAAAAGAGTCACAGTAAATAAGAATTTCTGAAGGGAAAGGAGATATGATGAAGTGTTTTCAAGCACTTCTCCAATACAGCCATGAAGAATGGCAAACAGTCTTGGTAGCTCATGGTGGGCTCATTGCTTGGCTTGCATGTGCCCATCCTCTCACTCTCCATCCTCAATAGATCAGGAGGAAAAAATAAGCTGGAAAGAACTCACAGGTGGAAAGAAAGAAGGGATATCACCTACTAACTACTCTACTCTTGCAGGCAAAATAGAGTTAAATTGGGAAAATGTATTTAATCTAATAATTCAGAAGTGTATTACTAAAAAAAAATATCTCCACAACAAAAAATACTATTAAAAATCAAATCATGTACCTGTCTAGCAATAGGGGAAGTCAATACTCCAAGTGACTGATCAATATTTACTTCTAATTCCTGCAGTCCATTTTTAAGGGCTACATCTTGTTTTTTACTCTGGCAGAAGGGCTTGAGAAATTGAGTCTCCTCATGACCTACTTTCTTGCAAGACTCCAACTGTGAAAGCATTTCAGCTCTTTCCAGTCGTAGGGCTTCAAGCTCTTTCCTGTGGGCCTTGATTTCACCTTTCAGTTTTGCAGTGCTCCCCTGCAGTTCCTTGATTTCTCCCAGGTAAGCTACTTCTTTCTGATTCAGTGCTTGCACCTGGAATTCCAGTCTAGAAACTTCTAATTGAAGACTGTAAACATCTTGTGCCTGACTTGCACCTCTCTTTTCCAACTCTGTTTGGAGCTCTGCTGCTTTTTCTGTTAAGTACTGCAGCTCAGTTGTGTCAGCTTCTCTTTGATCTGCCATTGTCTTCATTTGCATCTCTTTCTCTAGAATATTTGCTTCCCTTTCTCTCACCTTATCTTCAAGTTCTTGAACTCGAGATGTAGCCATCTTTGTCTCAGCCTCTCTCTGAGACAAAAGACTTTGGGAAACCTTGTATTCTTCCTGAAGTGCCTGGTGCTGGATTCTCAGGGAGGTGAGCTCTGCAGCAGACTGCTCTGATGACTCTCGCAACTGTTGGCATTTTTTCTCCAACATTTCCACTTCTGTTCTGAGCTGCAATTTCTTTTCTTCCAGCTGCTGCTGCAGAGCTTCTTTAGAAGCTGAGACAAGCTCCAGCTCCTCCTGAAGTTCTCTCACTTGGGAGTGTACCGATGAGTTTCTTCTGTTTGGATCAGCATCACCTTGACAAGCTACCAGTCCTTTCTTCAACTCATTCTGAAGATTTTCCACTGACTTTTCCAAGGCATTTTCATAGAAATAAACTGGGTTGTCACTATCTTCATGACATACTGGTCCAAATTGTGCCAGCTCTTTTTGAAGCTTCTCAATGACTCCATGGAGTTGCTCCACCTCTTCATCCTTGTCCTTCCGCAGCCGCTCCTGGTCAAGGCGAAGGTGCTCGACCAGTGACCTGAGCTCTTCAATTTCAGGTTTTTGGTCTTCTGCAACCTAAGCAAAAGGAAAAGGACTGAGTATTACTGTATGTAGGCAATTATTATTGCACACACAGTTTATATTTCTCCTCTGAATCACACAGACATTAAATCACACATTTAACAGCAGAAAGAACCACACATTTCAGCTGGTAACTTCTCAAAATCATCTCTACTTTGCTAAAGGAATTATCAAACAGATTTAATTTACAATAAGTATCTGCACACCTTGCTTCCCCCAAAAATCAAGCAATGAACATATGGTAAGTACTCTTACTTTGTTCTCCAGAGCATTCTGCAGCTCATGCTGAAGTCTCTTCATCTGCTCATTCAAATGATCGATTTCTTGATTCTTTTCTTCAAGCAGTGCTTGTGGAAATGACAAAGCTGAGGAATCACTAATACCCAGGTCCTGGCTTTGCTTCACATGAAGTTTTGTTAGATCCTCCTGACCAGAGGAAACAAAAATCTCATTAGAAAGGAGGACTTGGTTTAAACATTCTCTTACTAGAATGGTGAAGAGCTCAGGAACACAACTACAGCTTATTCTACAGGTCCACATCACTGTGTTAGACTGCCCCAGCCCAGAAAACAACCTCAGCTTTTGATTTTAAACAACTCACTGCAGAAGATAATGCTACAAGCATGAATCTAGAATACTGGGAGGCTTTGGTTCCATGATCCCCAGCATTAGTCTTGTAAAGGTAATGCAACATTCTGATGGCAAGAGAAACAACCCAAAAATCTGTTTACAACATCATGAGATGAAGACCTCAGCACTCAAGCAAGCAGGTCTCTGACATTTTAGGCAGTGCACTAAAGCTAGAGGAACCTACCTGCAAGTGTGCATTCTCTGCCTGAAGCTGCATGATGCTGGAAGCACTCAAGTTTTTTTGTATCTCTAACTGCAAGTTCAGCTGCAGTATCTCCTCATCTTTCTTGCTTAAGTTATCTTTATATTGTTCCACTTGGTCTAGCAAGCTTGCAATCTTAAAAAAAAATGCAGAGCTGTTTCAATTAAGTCCTCTAAGATAAAACTTCATTCATTGTATTATTTAATGACAAGAAGTAACATCAAATTCAGTGATTTAAACTCTAATCAACTTGCATTAATAAAACATAAATAAATAAATATAAAAAGAGCGTAAGAAGCTTGTGTTCCAGCCCCTCATCTGCAAAACCAAAATACTGCAAATGTGAATTTCCAGTTACTTAAAAAAAAAAAAAAAATCTACCTGCTCACAACAGATGCCTTAATCTGTATTGTGACCAATCAAGGCTTTGGTGTCATTGGATGTAACAATATGAGACAAATTAGCATCTGATGTGCAACCAAGACAAGCAGTCAATATAAACACCATCCTTGTCCTCCCAGAAGCCAGACATGAGCCTTGCAGTGCCAATCCCAACAACACAGACAACAAAGAGATGATTCAATAACCACACTTTGCTCTGCAGTGTGATGTTGCCATCCACTGTTTTTATCATCTCTTGCCTTAATGTGCAGCAAGGTATAGTGGCTTTGGGAATTATGAAGTCTGATTTCAACAGTCATAAGAGAAATGGAAATTCCATCTTGAAGAAATTAATTTTTATCATCTTGTTCTGCTCTTGAAAGAATGGTGCTGAAGGCTCACTCCTGTTTCTCTTTTTTACACATCCTTAACTGGACTATGTTTCTATATCACAGATGTTATAATAATATAAAAATAGAGTGTGATTGTGCATACATTTATGCTGTAAATCCAGTAAGAGTTCCAGATATTGTGAGCAATTTTTCTGTGTTTCTTCTTAGCTTGACACAAAAATTCACCACAAACATTCTCTCAAAACAGGTTAAATTAGACCATCATGGTGTAAGAATATATAATAATTATCTAAAATAAAATTATATCATATATAAAACTTATATAGTAATTATCTCTCACTTCAAAAATGTATCTCACTATTTCAATTTGGAAGGAAAGGAAAATCAGTTTAGAACTGATAGTCATTAGTCTCAAAGTGATGTGAAGCATCACAGGACGGTTCCCAGCAGGAAGGGAGATGAACACAGAACAAAGAAAGAAAAAGGAAGGTTCATTGAGGCCAAAGCAACCCAAAGTCTGTAGAACTCTCCCAAAGCTCTCACCTCTCTCTCCTTGGCCTGAAGAGCTTCCTGCTCTGCCTGCAGCTGCTCCTTCAGCACTGGGGCAGAGCTGCCATCCGCAGGCACTCGGTGCCTCGCTTCATCCAGCTTAGACTGCAGGGCAGAGATCTGGATCAGGTTATTGTACTGCTGCTGTTGCAATGCCTCTTTGTCCTGAAAAATGTTTTTTTTTCATGTTAGAATTAACTGCTGTCAATATACAAACCTACTAAACCAGAACCATCCTGCTGAAAGACTTCATTGACCCTGACACATCCAGTACAAGAAGAGCAGACATAATCCCAGCAGCCTATAAAGAAACAGGAATTCAAAACAACTGAATGCTTTTTAAAGCTCATTTAAGTTTTTACCCCTTTACTTTTTGTAATCCAAGTTTAGCAACTTCAGAAAATTTAGCATTCAGTGATAAATTACACTTTCTCAGTTACACAACACTTGATATGTTTAAGAACATAACATCTTGTTCTTCTAGCCATTTCCAAATTTGTTATGATACCATATATGTGCCAAACTAAATTTGATAGATGGACACAGTTTAAGAAATGAAGAGTTCTGGGTAGATGAAAACCTACTCACAAACACATCAAGTTCAGTCAGAATGTGATAAAGCAGCACTAAGTTTGTCCAGCCTGTGATCTGCCAAGGTACCATAGCTTATTTTATTGAAAAAAAAATTGGTTTTAGATCCTCCTTCTCTCACAATCCTTCTCAGGAGCTGGGTCAGTCTAAGGAGGAAAGGTTCACTTGGGAATTGTCCAAAGAATAAGCACACATATCTGTACTTAATACAGTAAAGGAAAGCTTGACAAGAAACCTAAGGCAGTAATTGCCTCTGCTGTTCAACAGCAAACTTTTGCTAAATGGATTGTAATTCCTAACTCCAGGCTGGGATTAAATCTGTAGTAGTAACAAAGTGTTAGAAATTTTGGACTATAGCAAACAGATCTGGCTTCAGACCCAGATGAAGGAGAGCTACAGATTAAGATAGTTAGATTTTAAACACAGGTAATTATTAAAGACTCTCAGTGTTTTGATATGCAGTAAGATCACCATCTCAGAAGCTTCCAGACAAGCTCAAGAGCGGCTCTGAAGCAGCAAACATGACAACTCTTAAAGGCAGCCTTCTTAGTAGGACTCTGAGTCTTATTTAAGTCTTACAAGTAATATCTAAGTACATACCACTTACAAGCAGTATGCAAGTCTTTATAGTGGACACAGTTTGTAGAAGCAGAGATTATTTAAAACTATGGCTGTGATATGTGTCATTAATCCACCAGTTTAACTCAGCACTGGGTGCCAGACAGCAACTGCAAACACTACTGACAACCCTCATAAAGCCACTGTTATGTAATGCCAACCCCATTTAAATAAGGACTTAAAAATTACCTGTTTCAGTTCAGTTTCCACTTTCTTCATTTTCTGCAGCTGTTGTTCCAAGTTGTGTACAGTCTTTGAGACCTCAGCACCACTGAGCTTCAGCTCTTGGATCTGTGCCATCAGATTTTCTATCTCTTTATCACGAGCTGCAATTTCTTGGTGTTTTCGCTCCTTTTCTAGTAACAGTTTATTGTAATCATCCATCTTCTCTTTTATTTCTGCTTGCAAAGATTCTACCTACACAGAAATCACAGTATACAGATATTCAGGCAATATGAACAGATTTCCTGCCAGCTGAAAGCAAGAGTCATTTCACACTGAAGGAGTTTTTACTACAGATTAAAGTGGTGCTAAAATCTCAGGTGAAAATAGAACTAAATATGCATAGAAAGTAAGAAAAAGTTAGCTTTCTGAAATCTTGTTTTCCTAATGCAGCAGCTCTTAGACACATGTTTGATTACTCTCTCCACATCTGCAGTACTCTCAAAGTAGTAGATGAAGGTATACTCTCAAAGGAGCCTTTTGGTGATGGGGTTAGTTGGCTATCAGATTAAAAACCCACCAAGATTACCTGAGTTATTAATAAAAGCATTGGATTTATTATGTCACTTCAGAACCCTCCTCCAATATTCCAAGGAATTCCAATTTAGAGGAAGACACCAAGATCTGAAGGATAAATATGCAGTCAGAAAGACTCCCAGGAGCCAATATAGGACAGGTACATCGCTTTCCAAAAATCATTTAAATATGAAGAGGACACAATTTTGGCATTTTAGCTGCAGGAAAACAGTCATTCATTGATCCCAGTAACCAAGGTGAAGGCAAGGCTAGGAGCTTTGGTGTGACAGACAGACTATCTCAGGGTGTGACAAAGTCACTTGGCATAGTGAAAGCAAGCTCAGGCAGGAAAGCAGTGGGAGTGGAGAAGTAATTTGGTCAATACTCATGAGCAAGGAAGATGGGATTTTACAAAATAAATGTTTTGTTCATCAAAGAAGTGTCTGAATTGGTGTAAATCCCACTAATATTATGAAATGAAAATTCTCTGCATTAACACAGATCTTTACACCTTCTAAGTATTGTGCAGATATTACTAAAGCAGGAAAACACGCTTGAGCAAACCAAAGAGTCAAATAATAAACAGGGAGAGTGTAGGAGACTGGTTAAGAAAACCAAAAGTTATGAAGATTACATTTCCAAGCTGCTTAGAGGCACTAACATTTCCTTGACTGTGTATGTATCTTACTCCCTTCTCATCTCACTAGCAACTAACCACTGCTAACCATAACACAGGTCTTAAAGTAAAGCTTTTGGGTATAGAAAAATCACCTAGAAGTCTAATCTTTCTGATGCCACAAACTTGTAGCATTAGAATCTCCAAACTATGACACTTCAGACATATAAGGCATGTTTTTAACACCACATTGCTAGAAAGCTGGTGCTGCAATCCTGTAGCTGAGAAACCCTTCCACATTACCTTCACTCTCACAGTGCAGTTCCCAGGAAGCAGTGAGCACTCTTTTCACAAAATAATCCCACTTTACCAGGTACATACCTTGTACCTAGTAAACACCAGAGGGGGAAACTTGTTATCAACTGCTACATGCAGAAATCAGCAGTTCACTTGAGCTGGTTTGGAGTGAGTTAAGCACTTACTGATGTTACAGTTGCATTAAACAACTGAATAAGTACTGACATTTCCTGGCACAGAATGCCTACATACCTCACCCTACCCTACAAATGTCACTTGCTTAGGTACCATCCTTGTGTGTTTTTCTCCAATAAGTTTTCATCTTTTCTGAGAGAGGTTGCAAAGCTACAGCACTCATTTTTTCAGCTATGCCCTCCAGCATGGAAAATTCATTCCCTGGAGATTCATTCATATTGAAGATATGGATGTGCAACTCTGAAGCACACAATTCCATAACTATATATAAACAAACAGATGGAAATGAAATTAACTACTTTACAAGTCTTGGTAAGAGCCAGGACACAAGCAAAAGGCACAGTTTTATCATCACCATTCCACTATCATTGTTTCAGGCTCCAAACTTCAACTTCTCCTTTTATACCAAAAGGCTGTTTCAGTGAGTAACTGCCTGTAACACCTCTGAGCAATAAGCCAGGAGAGCTAGGTACTTATGTACAGGAAATGGAGTTGAAAGCAGTTGTTCATTCCCTGTGAGAATTCTGCCACCCTAAAACCTGTATTCTTAGCTCCAAGTCATGCCTTGATATATCAAGAAGAGGAAAAAAGCTAAAGCATATCTAGAAGGGATTGAAAGGAAAAGGAAAGAAAAGTTAAGAGACATTCATGCTGTTTTCCATACCTGTAGAATCAATTCATAGTTCTGTATAATGTTCATTTACGTGAAAAAAAAAAACAACCAATCAAAAAGAAAAAAAAAAGGCAAAAGTTAATCTTTGAAGCCAAGCATCAAACAAACAAAACTGTGTAAACAAGGACTCATTTAAAAACTTAAATAGCATGAGGCATGCAGACAAATGACATCTCTATTACAATTGTTGAGGTGGAAAAAATGAACCCATTTTGAACCCAGAAGTCGTTTCTCAGAGGTGTTTGTTAGAGCGGAGTGTCTGTAGTGTTGTCCTCCTTGGTTCATTTAAACCAGGCTCAGAGTTCCTTTAAACCAGACTCAGAAACTTGATTGTAAAGCACCTGCAACAGTTCTTTCCACCTCCATGACAAATAATCTAAGTGCACCCTAAATGTAGCTCAATCAGGTGGGGAAAAATCTGCTCTCTGGGTAACAGAGGAAAAAACCTCTCTGATGAGCCAGACCCCCAAGAAGATACAGTTTTGGTACTTAATTGTAATAAACCAACTCTGTTGCCCACCAAGTCTGATTTTACTCACCCTATGCTCTCTGGACTGTCCTGAAGTCTGTGATTTTGCTGACAGTTTTAACTGTTCTTCCAATTTCTGAATTTCCTGCTGAAAATCATCGCGTTCATGTTCCCTTTCTATGGCTTGCTCCTGTAAACCCAGCCAGAGAGAATCAAAATATTTTTGAAGATTTCATTACCATCTTGAGTACAAGAATAATTGGGGTTTTTGTTTGTGGTGAAGAAACTGTTGATTTAAAAAAGTATTAACTTATAATTAATAATTAAATCAGTACTACCTTCTAGTAGTCCTGAAAGCACATCTATAATGACAGGGAAATAAAAAAAAAAGAGAAAGCACCTTTTTGACTACAACATACATATAAACTACAATTGCAATTGAATAAAAATGAAAAATTACCCTGCAATACTACAAAAACTGAATTTTTTCTTTCTTTCATAAGACTAGTACACCAAGGTCTTAATTTCAACCAAAACTGAAAAAAGCCCATTTTGGGAACCACCTTGCATGTCTCAAACCAGGATGAGAATTTACCACCTCCAAACCCATGGAAATGTTTTTTCTTACTTACATCCATGAACTGCCGCTGGTTTTTGAGCTGCTTTTCAAGAACTTCAATTTGCTGTTTTAATTCAGTGATCTCCAGTAACTTTGTAGCCAGATCTTGGTTGCTTTGCAGCTGCTCCTCCAGTTCCACCTCCAACACCTTCATCTGAGAGCGTAAATTGGAATGGTCCTTTTCTGCCTGACACTGAAGCTCAAGCTTCTCCTTTGACAAAAATTCTACTTCCTTGAGTAGACCTGAATAAGAACATGAAAATAATAAAAGCTGTCAGTGGAGGGTACAAAAGTCAAGTATTTCAGATGAGCTTAAATTTGGGTATTTTGGACAGCATCAAAACAAAGAAAAATATTTATTCCTGAGGTGGGCTGTAAGAGACATCCTATACTGCTCTACCCTCAGTCTTAACCACCCTTCTGTCCCAAATCTCTCCTTACCAAGAATTCTCAGTAACTCTCAACTCTCATACTGTATTCCTCTGAACCTGAGTGGGGATTAAAACCCTGAGAAAAACCATGCTTACAGAAAATAAGTCCAGTTCTGAGATTATAAAGGGAAGAAAACATCTGGGAAAAAAGATGGCACATATTTTCCCTATGCAGAAAAAGAAATACCAAAAAGGGAAATGTACATAGCTGAAATTGTTCAAGTTATCAAGAGTTAATTTACAGCTACAAACTACATTTTCAATCAGTTGGATGCACTGAATACACTGTTTAGGAGACCAAAATTGATGACATTACTCTGAACACTCTTGGACAAAAGCAACTTTAATTGTGAATATAGTTCGCAACCTGAGCATGAAAAGAAACCTATTTTGTATCAAAGCAAGGTCCTGCAAGAGCTCGTCATTTTAATTTTCCAATCTTCTATTACTTATCTCAAATGTTTTTGGTGACAAGTTAAAGGTAAGTCTGTGATGCAACAAGGACCTTAAGAAATCATCCAGCCCAATTTCCAGAAGACAATTCCCTTGTTGAAGCATGACCAATACAATGCATGTGATTTCTCACATAATGTCATTACAAACTGCTATTACAAAAAGCTACCACAGCCTTCCTACAACATTTTTTCTAGGGCTTCATTATCCACAGATATTTAATGACATTTCTAGACCCTTGATACTAAGCAAAAAATGATTAAAATTTTCACGTTCACGTATGAAAAGATAAGTGTCACAGGCCTGGAACAATGCAACAATATTTACACTACACATTGGGGAAAATGTCACACAGTGAGGATAATGGGCAACAATGTGAAGAGTCTGTGCATTCATTGGCCCTGGAAATCAAAATAAGCCAGACAAAGAGAAACAAGGAAAGTTGGGGACAAAAACATGTGCTACATGAGCTCCTGAGCTCCACAGCAATCCTGTTGTGGGTTACGGTTACACTCCAACTACATTTCACTCCAAGCACTAATTATAGCCTATGCAATAACCACAGTGCAATCACTGGGACACACTCCCTATTTTTTATTTTATTTTTAAATAATCACAAGTTGATTTGGTTGTGGATGTAACTCAGGCTCTAACGGAATGCATGAAGTGAAGACTCTGCCCTAATTTTGCTTCCAATTCCCAGGGAGCTGTATTGTATTAGATGTACCACGTAATGCAACAGAAAAAAACTCCTAAAACCCAACAATACCTAAATTCTATTAGGACATCCAATCCCACCCATAGCTGCATGACAGGGAATGTCTTTTGCCAAGCAGGAGATGGGAACAGTGTGAATACAATAGCACTCTAGTGTATTTACTAATACATGGTGCAAAGAGGAGGGCAAGGTCAGGTGCTAGAGATATTTATGATGATAGAGATATTTGGTTACCCAAAGGAAGGTCATGGATTCAGACTGACCCTGAGAGAAAAGAACTGGTATTTGGGAAAACAAGCACAAGAATTTTGCCTGCTATATGCTAAGAAACATTGATGGCTTCTTTTTAGCTTCCAGAGGAACACTAGCGCTTTATGAGGAACAAAATACTGATTAGGTAACACTGACCTACACAGTCACAGCCACCTCCTGAGACAGAAATGCAAATTAATTGAAAAAAATAATGAGGCAAGCAGATTTTACCTGGAATCAGCAGTATTTCATAGAAAGCAGATATCAAGTTTTGGCAACCTCTAAACTCAATCTTTCTGACAAATTTTCATTTTTTTAAGCACATGTTCTCCAAGTGTATAAATAGAATTTCAAGCAACACACCAACAGATCATCAGCTCATGGATTTGTTTCTTTGTAGAGACAAACCTATTTTATTAATGCTACTGCACATCATGCAATTCCCCTTGGAAAAGGCCCCAGCACACTCCTTCCCACTCCCCAGATCATTAGCAAATGCCAAGCTCCATTCCAAAAGAGTTTTAATTAGCAAGGCCATTCTACTCACATTAGTACTCCACATGAAAAACAGGAGATGTCAGCTTTTCAAGGAATAAGCCCATGTCAATCAGCTCCAAGCAATATGATTTATATTTATCATGTTTTCCACGTACTACAAACAATTCCAAACCTGAGAAGAAGTACTACAGATGGCTGGGTAGGGGAAAGGGGATGGATTTCAGGACTTGGCCCTTGCAGCAAAAGTAACTGTTCAAGTTCTAAGGAGCTGCTGGCAGGAGCTGGGCTGCAGCTCCTGGGAGAATGTCAATCCCAAAATACACCATAACCAACTCTGTTCTCCAGAGGGCAGCAGCAAATTGCAGGACAGTGAGGTGGACACCAAAAATAGGTTGAATTAAAAATAGTGTTTGAGGGAGATCTGAATGGGCAGAAGGAATAAAGATACAGTAATGGGTAAGAAAGCTCAGTGCAGCTTTTTAACTCTAACAGGAATTTACCTACATAACTTTTTATTCACCTTTGGTGATTTGGTTTACTCAGCTCACACTCTCTGGGGAAAAGAACAAGTCCAGAAACAAGAGACAGTGAATATGCAAGAATCTATGAACATATACATGTGTACAAATAAAAAGAATCTAAAAAACAACAGGATAATTAAATTCTGAATACAACACAAAATAGTCATGTTAACTATAAATTTATCAGATCTAAATGTTAGCCACTCAGGTGTTTAGTAAGCAAACTTCAATTCATGAGGAAAAAAAAATCTCTTTCAATTTGGCATCTACAAATTTGACTACACCACCTGACTTCCAAAATTAGTGTATAACTCTAAGGATCCTTCCTGCTTATTTCTGGTTTCTTCTTTCATTTCTTTACTAGCCTTCCCTACCATTCTGCTTTTATTTTTTTCTGACCTATCAATCCATTCACTTACATTTCTCTCATCTCCCTTAGATGTCCTTCAGTTTCAGTTCTTGCTGTACTTTTTTAGCTCACAGTTTTATGTCACCTCAAATATTTCTCCTTCCCTTCTTTAACTTAATTTACACATTTTGACAGCTGACTTTATATCACTAGAAGCTCACAGCCAGCTTGCAACCCACTCCATACCCTCAAAAAACCCCAAAACTGGCAAAAACAAAGACAATGGCACAATGCACCTGAAGCCTGATGGCAGCAAAACATCTTTGTCACTTCAAATAGTCATGATTGAATTGAATATTCAAAATTTTGCATCACAGAAATCATAGCTCTTTTATGGCCAAGATACTTATGAGCCCAGTAACTTGTTGGGCCTAATTATTAAGTATTATTCCTCATTGTTAAAATAAAATAAGTTATCAATTCATCAATTCAGCGTTACAGCAGCACAGCAAGAAAAAAAATTCCACACTTGTCATTACAAACCTGAACCTCCTTTTTGTGCTACATTAGCAACAGGTGTTCCTAGAAATGAAAACACAGACACAGGGACAAGGTGAATAGGGAGGGAGGGCATTGTGATCTATTTCATCTTCTAGACCACCAAAAACATGTATGGAACACAGAGTGTATGGAACACAGAGTGCCAACCTTTAGGCACTTCATCTTTATTGTGCTCCAAAGCTCCTGAAGATCTTGATCCATGTCTGTAGAGCTTTCTGCCTTTACAGGAAGACCCTCTCACCTGTGTACCAGTCTGAGCTGCTGATTAGGTCATCGAGCCAACCTCGGATCCGTGACAGGAGGACAGTGCCATGTGCCTTGAGTGCAGACAACTTGGTTTTAAGTTAAGAATGTTGTACTCTCTACTCACCAAGAATTGCCTGCTCCTGGGTGAGCTCCTGGAAGCGTTCCCTCATGCTCTCCAGCTCCACAACAAGACGACGCTCGGATTCCTCTTTCAGGTTTAAGGCCTCTTCTAACGCAGCTTTTTCTGCGACGTAGCCTTCAATGATGCCTGGAAACCAAGCCAGAATGCAAATGAAGCCATAGACAAACTCATCTACTGGGAAAAAGCAGCTTGAAAACATGACTAAACAATGTCTGCCAAACAATGGCAGTCGACATAAAAAGGAATAAGTAAAAGATTATTTATGTGTATACTGTAGCTAGGCTTTTGAATATCTTAAGGAATAAAATGGACTAGTTAATGTATTCTAAGATTATCAAGATTTTATGAGGCTGACACATCACAAAGTGTCTCCAAATCTGTAGGATTCAAATGGGCATCATTAAGCTTTGATGGCCTGGGGTGAGCTTACAACACATTTTCTACTAAGGGCTGATGTTTCAAGAAACACAATCTCCAGAAAGTAAGATCAAATCTCAGATTTAGAGCCCAAGAAATCCAGGAAACAGAAAGCACATTGTAAATGTTGGGAGGAACAAGCTGTGAGTAAATGACACTGCAATCCATCTCTTACCCTCTGCCTTATGGAGCTCTAGTGCCAGCTGGTTCTTGGCCTCACTCTCCTCACTGAGGCACTCCATCAGCTCCTGGTGCTGGCTCACCACCTGGGCCGTCTCCTGATTGCGGCGGCTGAACTCCTCCTCAAACTGGGCATGGTTTTCATGCATCTTCTCCAGCTGCAAGTGAATAATTGCCCCAGCATTAGACCTCAGATGCACATGCAAGGTAATAATACTACAGACATTGCAACAAAAATCTCAATTTTTAAGTAACATTTGTGCATTAAAGTCTAAGTTTTGACGTTTCATTTCTGTACTAAGCTGACTTCGCCCAAAACTTCTGGACACTTGGACTCCCTCTGCTTGCATACCAATATTTTTGCCACAAGTATTGTTTAGGAACATAAGTTTCTTCACTGTGCATAAAAAGAAATACCTCCCTATTGGCTAAACTGCTTAGCTTGACACTACCTGAGCCACTTGAAACTCAAAGCATCCTTACACTTAAATTCTTCAAGAGATTCAGTCATGTCTAATAGATAGTGAAGTCCACACACCATCAGGTTTCCAAAGAAGACCACCAGCAAGCTAAGTATGCTGGATCACAGCTGATGAGGGTCACCTAGAATCCAGATCTGCCATGGCTTGGGCAAGTGCTTTAACCACAAGTTAGCTATATCTCAGTGGAAGCATCATCAGTACCTAAAAGTAAATTTATGCACCTCATTCTAAGAGGCATTTTTGAAGATGGTGAATATATAATTTCACACAGGCACATACGTCTGGGTTTCACAAAATACCCAATGAGTAGATTAATTTCAGACATGTTTTTCCCCTTCCCATCTTCACTTCAATTAGGGACTTGCTTACCCAACAAACTAATTATTGTCACACTAAGTCACATCCTCAGATGGATACAGTGCTTTTGCATCTACCTCAGATGTGCAGTCTAGACACTGCAAAACTCAGTATGGAAATAGTGCATTCTTAAAAGAACTTGAGTAAGTGCATCTCCTTTTGTCACAATTAAAGCAGTATATAATTACAAGGACATTTGTTTGCTGCTATCTACACATTCCCCAAGCATTTTGACATTGGTCTGAGTTTTCCTGAGCTGCTTATCAGTGTTGAAAAGGCATCAGTGTGAAGTGTGATGAAACCCCATCAAAAAAACTCCTGCTCTCCTGAAGTTAGCAAATGAATTTAAAATCCCAGTTTAAATCTACTAAGGTGACCAATCTATTGCCTTCCCACAGCATCTGTTAAAAGGTAAAATACACAGCCTTAAAACTGATTTCACATTTCCAGTGTTATACACAAAATCATGGAATGGTTTGGTTTGAAAGGGACCTTGAAAGACCAGTTAATTCCAAACCCTTGCCACGAGCAGGGA
Source organism: Calcarius lapponicus (assembly GCA_039654755.1). Classification (NCBI taxonomy): domain Eukaryota; kingdom Metazoa; phylum Chordata; class Aves; order Passeriformes; family Fringillidae; genus Calcarius; species Calcarius lapponicus. The sequence continues at coordinate 34,213,000 of CM077470.1, forward strand.
CATCTTCCACCAGATGAGGTTGACTCTAGATCACTTTTAAAAGATGAAAAAGCTTTACTTGTTTAGTTGACTCTGTAACCAGTTCCAGAAGTCTCTCCACTGCAGTGCGCAAACGATGACAAATTTTCAGTATCGCTTCTTCACTTTCACACGCCAATTCTGGCTTTGCAAAAACACTTTCACATAAGTATTGGCTCAACTCAGACACCTCATCAGTCCCTGGAGACAGCTGGTTGTCTTCTGTGAGAGTCTCATCAAGCAGCTCCTCTACTGCAAACAAGGAATCTATTGGAAAACACAGGAAAGTGACAGCTAGCCACAAAAGTGGTCACCCAGAAGACTGACATCAGGCAGTGACATGGACCTGGACATGCACTACAAGATGAAAACTTGGACCCATCAGCAACTCAATGTTGTAAAATCATGAGGGTTTTTCACAAGGTTTGGCAATCTTGTGCTATACATCAGGACCTGGAACTCTGCATTCATCAAGTCCATCTTTCCTGCCCCATGATCTATCCAAGCTTTTCTAACAACATTGTAGTAGTTGCACTGTTAAAAGAATTAAACTGAGAGAACACTGGTAGACACTATCTTAAGTGTGGACCAGCTTTCAAAGACACAACCTGTGCAAAAAGAGATAGTCTCTTTCTGATCTTCATCCATAGTAAAGGATATGAAAAGGCAGTTTTCAAGAATACAAATTCACCACATCCAGGTTTGCTGATTTGTACTCACGTTTTTCTAGGTGATGGTTTTCTTTGGCTTTGAAATACTGCATGAATCCCATTTCTTCCATAATACTCTGAGCTTCTTTAGAATCTCCAGAAGCCAGACTGTCATCAAGGCAAAGACCAATCTTGTTACAGATAAGGTCCTCAATAACTACTGTGGTCTTCACCATTTCCATAAGCAGCTTCAAAACGTGCTGATAAGATTCACGCAGTTTTTCCCTAGAACAAAAACATTTTGAACATTTGAAAAATTGCACACACTTGATTTGAAAGACACTTTGAACCTACTGTAAACCTGACAGTCTAAAATGGGTATCTGCCATGGTTGGGCAGTTATCAGTGAGGATCACTCAGATGACTCAGAAAAACCAAGTCATTTTTAAAGAGTTGGCACAGCTGATGCCTTCTGAAGGCTGACCTAGAACAGAGGGTAGATGGAGTTAAAGAATCAAGTAGGGATTTATTAAAAGGCCTCCATGGATCCACCTTGGACAACACAAGAGCCCAGCCAGGACTACACCCAAGATGAACCAAAATGGTCACAAAATGGACAACTGGTCACGGGGTCTCTCACTTTTATAAGTTCAAGTCCATTTGCGTATTGGAGTTAATTGCCCAGTTACAGCTTTAGGTTAGGAAGTCCCATCCTTCTTGTTTTTCTCTCTTCAGCCTACCTTGTTTATGCTCTTGTGTCTGAAATTTGGATAAGTTGTCCTTGGTCCTAGCTAGAAAAGGAATTATTTTGTCTCCCTACTCTGTGAAGAGAGCTCACCATCCCTTAATATGAAGCTCAGAACTACACAATAAAGCAGTACAGAATATGAAAAACATAAAAGCTAAAGCCTGAGGCATCACAGCAAAACATCTTTGTCACCTCCACAGGTAGATCACACTACAGCCACAAGCATCTCAGCCCTCCATACCTGTGCAAGCACCAACAAGGAAGACACTACTACAGTAGGAGGAGCAAGGAGTCCACTACCACAGTATCAGTGACATCAAAATAACTAGAGGGTGTTCTGGCAGACCTGACAACAAAAGCTCTATTTCTATTAATTGAAAGATTTTAGTTTTAAGATTAACACTAAGCCAGTTTCTGAAGATAAAAGAGGGAATTCTAGAAGCTTATTCAACGTGACAGCTTCTCGAATCCCCATGACATGTCAAACCAATCCACTCCACCTGAAAGCCTCTTGGTCACAGAACCTCTCTCCATTTTTTTAGATTTCTCCAAGATTAGAGACAGCAGAAACCCCAAAACACCAAAGTCTTCATCATGCTGAAAGAAAAAGAGCAAGAAAAAAAACCCCAACTTGCTCTTAACGTCAGAATAGGTTGATAATATAAAAAAACCTTAAAATAATTTGCAAATAAAAGCAATATATCATCCTCCAACACTACTATTCTGAGCTGGCTTAATTTTGGCTAGTTATTGATTTCTTTAAGAGAAGTGAGAAAACAAGCAAATAGAAAAGCACTAAGCATGATGTAACCAAAGATGAACAAACCTTTCCTCCTTGGACTGCTCAATATCCGACCTCAGCAAGGCCACCAAATCTCCTCCTTCTTGATTTTCCCTGCCCTGCCACTGAAGGAGTGTCTTCAGTTCAGAGTTGGTCTCCCCTATTTCGTGCTTTAAAGAGGCCACTTCCTTTTCCAGCTGTGGAAGTACAGTGAAAACACAACAAAGTCAACAATTTCACCTAAACTTTGCTTTATAAACTCTACTTGAAAATGAGTCTCTAGAAACATTACTTCCCTCCTTATATTTATTTTTTCAGATGATACCTATACCAGATTAAAATATATGATTACCTATAAATAAAAGTACATATTTGTATGCATATACACAGCCCCACCTCCAGATTTTGCTGCCAAACAAATTAACGCCATTGTCAGAAACTCTGTCTCATCAGTAAACTAGCAATTAAGTAAAAGTATCTATTTGGGAGAAACTGTCAAGACAGAAAAGCATTCTGCCCTCATGCCAACATTCTTAACCCTTATCAAGTCCTACAAGAAGAGCTTGAAAGAGCAAGGCATTCCCAGTCAGGAAATTCTTAGTGTTACTGTTTCCCCCTAGTCTAACATACCACAAGAATTACACTTGCAGTCTCTCTATACACACTGAGGCAGAGAGCCCAGTGCTAAAATATAGCCCCAAAAGCACATTTAAAATCTAGGTTTAAAGTATTTTCTCCACACCTGGTTAATTATTGCTGCTCTTTCCTGCAGCTGGGCTGATAACATCTCTTGTTCCTTTTGGTGAGCAGCCTGGGCCTTCTCCCTCTCCTGAGTCAACATCTGCTCCTTGTCATGTAGTGATGCCTTCTTTTCAGCTTCAAATTCTTCCTACAGAAATCACATATACTTGGATTTACTGAGAAGAAAAAAATGCCCAAACACCACCACCATCCTCCAATAAAACCTCAAACATCCCCTGTATTTTTTCTGTATCCTTTAGAAGTACACTTTTTGTGTCTCAGAATAATAAGCAGTAACTTACACATCAACACCTCCAAACCAACAAGATTATGCTGAAACTGTGATCAAAATCAAAAATAGTGTGGCCAGCAGAGCCAGGGCAGTGACTCCCTCTGTACTCAGCATTGATGAGGCACAATTTTATCTATGAACACCAACACACTACACCTATTTTTTTACATTGGTAAGTCAAGAAAATAGCTTTTCCCTATGGCAAGAAATAAGATTTCAGAGCAGACCTGCAGTCCCCTGAGCTGACACAGATCCTCTGCAGGGGACTGAGCCAGTCTTTGCCCCATGCTCTAGCAGGAAGGTAAAAATGGGCTGACACAAAGGGGTAGGATGACTTTGCTTGACCTAGAACATGGCATTTGTGGATAAAATCTCTGTAGCATCCTGCTTGTTCTTCTCAGAAACACTTAGAGAGTAAGTCAGAGCACAGACAGCAATTCTGAATACCTCAAATCTGCTAGGGAGGCAGAGGGAAGAAACCAAGGGAACAGGCTGGCATGAAGAGAACTGCATAAGCAGCATAGGGGAGTGGGAAGGGAAAGGCTTGCTGTAAAAACCTGTATCAGCCCACAGCACAGCTCAGTCTGACACTGCAAGGAGATCCAGCCAGTCTCTTCTGGGACAAAACACTGGTTAGCAAGTACATGAGGCAAAAAGCCCAGCTGAACCCACAGACGGCTGCAACAGCCAGTGACATTTCTGGTGCTGCAAATGCTAGTTAAGGCAGCCTAAGAGAAAAAAGCAGGGATCATTTCTGGAGTTTCTGCATAACCCTCAGTCCAGTCCCAGCTTCTGGGGTTCAGCTGAGGACAGCAGTGCCAAATATACCTGCAGCAGCTTTTCAGGACACACTTGTGCCCTCTGTCTCCAAAGACAGCTGCACCAGCCAGAGAGAGGTCAAACACTGATTAGGACTATACAGAGGGCCAGAGGCAGGGAACATGTTGAAAATGCTTATCATTATGTTAATCATGAAGGCAGAGATGAACAAGAGTAACAACAAAGTATCTCAGAGTTCACTGCCATCACACACCTGGTAAAAGCTTAAATAATACTGAGTACTTTGCCACAAAGACACAGTATGTGCAGTAAATGTGGGATGATTGAAGGGCACAGTCTCTGCAGACACTAAGAAGCAAAAGTCTCAAATGACAAGCTGAACATGTACACAAGGAATAGTGCTTAGAGTGTGCTCCACTCATTGTTTTGGTTTTGGCTGAAGGACACCTCATATCCAGTTCAGGACATAAAGACAACCCTGTGGTAAAGACAACTGCTCACAGAACACTGCTTTATTTCCACTGCTGTTTTTCTAGTTCTAACATTGTGAAGCATGGGAGAGATCTCATTCAGACTGCCATTTTAGAAGCTGAAGAACAAAAATCTTACACCAAATGCTCTTTTTTCCAGTGAAATACACTCCCAGTGCTTACTCAGAGGAGCATTTTCACCAGAGCCTACCTTCAGCTGTGCAATCTGCTGTTCCAGCAGCAACTCTGACTGACACTTCAACAGCTCAATCTCCTCCTGGAACTGAAGTTGCTGTTTCAATTTTACCTCCTCAAATTGAGCCAGAAGAGCTGTTCTCACAGATTTTACTTCAGAAGCTGATGCAGAAGCATACAGCTGCAGACAAGGAAGGGATATAAAATATTTTAGCCACAGTGTTAGAATTAAGGAAAAATAAAACCAAATCCATCAAGCTACACCAAATTCTGAAGAGTAAATTTACAATCCTCAAGGTCATACAGGGCTGCTGTCTATCACCATGCTGAGTATAGCAAAAAAGCAGTTGATAAAAATAGATAAGCAAGCAGGCATTGGGTATCAAGTATCTCCTGTATTCATGAGACCATCAGGTCAGACAAAGTATTCCTGACTTACTCTTTCCAACAGACACTTCTCTAAAAGAAATTCAAAAAAAATAAAAAGGAAAGAGAGGGGGAGAAACACAGGGAGAGTATATTTTGTTAAGATGCGATTTCCCTTGCTCAAATGGGAGCAAGCATTACACATCTCTATTTCATGCAATTATCATGGGATACAATAGTGAAAGGTTTGAAAGGTTTTTGGCCATTTAGGGGTTTTTTTCCTACTGTTTTCTCTAAGAAAAGTCACTGTAGTCATCAGAATACAAATCCTGTTTCTAGGATGATGTGCTTGAAGACTGAATCACCTATAGAACCTCCCAGGAAACTAATGAAACTTCTTGCCCAGGCAATCTATTTTTTAAAAAGTGATTTAAGAGTTATTTGGAACATTATCAAATTTTCAATTTAGTAAGTGATAAAGCAAAAGTTAGTAGTATTTTAACTTAATGTGTTCTGTGGTTATAGCTGGATAAAGCTCTTTAGTTTGTGACTTTTCCTACTACATGTGTGTAATCTAACACCAGTGGCTGCTTGCATCTGCACAAGTCAGATTGTCTCCTCTTATTGTCAGCACTGTTCAAAAAATTTCCAGAACCATCTACATGTACAGCCTTATTTCTAAGCTTAATAAAACTGAATTTGCTTTATGATAAAACATGGATTGTTTTGAGTTTAGGTACTAGCAGCATTCTGACCTCTTGCTCTCGTTCATGCTGTGCTTTTAGTTTCCCCAGTTCTTCTTCCAGCTGCCTGGAGTACTGTTCCTTATGTTTCCTAATATCTGCCTCATGAAGGTTCTGAAGCTCTTGGAGTGCTTTCCTGTGCCTTTCCTCCATCTGCAACACTTGCTCACGTAACAGATCCAGAGCCAGACGTTTTTCTTCTTCCAGCAACTGCCTTTGATTTCGAAGAGCTGTGTTCAGATCATCCTGTGTAAGCAGTAATTTAAAAAAGGGGAGGGGAAAAAAAGAAGTACAATTATCTTTGTAACCCATTTGTCAAGCACATGTCCTGCTGTATCAAGGCTTTTAAAATAAACAGGAACAATATTGTTTCATGAAGGATGAGCATACATATATATACATACTCTCCAAAACATTTAAATGGGATTATTGTTTTATCTATCAAAAGTTTTGTAAATCCTTACTTATTTGGAGGGATCTTTAGATTCCTAGAGAAGTGGCTTAACCTCCAGAATCGCATTTCCTTTGGTCTAATCACTTTGTGAAGAATTACACAATAGCTCTACCAGGGAGAGAAGGTCTCAGCAACAAAATGGAGACCCTCAAATCTTAAACACATTAAAAGATACACCTCATCTGTGCCTTTTCCACAAATTATATAGAAAATTCGTTAGGCTGAGCATTTGGGGCAGGAAGAAACAGATGGATTTAATTTTCAGCTGGGGTTTCCTGTTTCAGTTCATAATATGCCCTCACACAATGTGTCAGTGCTGGCACAAAGAGGTTGTGAAAATATCCCCTAGGAACAAAGGAAAAGGTGATCCCACACAATGTGTCATGAAATTTCACCTCCTATGCCAGGTTTCCTTTCTCACTTACCTTATGAGCTTCTTCTGCTTCAAGAGCCATGGCTTTAAGCTTTTCCATATTAGCAGTAGCTAGCTCAATTTTCAAATTATTCTGGAAAAGCTGAAGTTCTTCAGCATGCTTCAATTTCAGCATCTCAATCTCCTGAAGCAATCGTGCCTGATGGATTTTATCCTGCTCTTGGAGCTGCTCCCTGTGCTGCAGCTGTAGCTTCTCCAGAGCCCTACAGTGCTCATCTCTTATAGTCTGAATTTCAGATAGGTAGGAAGACTCCAAGGAATCCAGATTTGATAAGTGTTTAATCTCCAGCTCATCGATTTGGGCCTGATGCTTTGCCTCTAGTTCAGTAACACAACTTTCAAGCTGAATCTGCTGTTTACTTTCCAGTGTAGATTTAAGTGTCTCAATTTCAGCTTGGTGTTTTGCCTGCAAATCAGCTGTCAAAGACAAAACTTGCTGCTTATGCTTCTCCTCTAACTGTTGACTTTGGAGTTCCAGCTCATCCACATGTTTCTCTTTCAGCTTTTGGAGAAGAACCTCTTGCTCAGTTGTGAATTTCTGAGTCATTGCTTTGTGCTCCTCCATGAACCTGTATTATTTCCAAGAAAATTAAGAGACTATTGTCAAAAAAGTCACTGGTTTTTTTTTAATAATTCAGCTAATAAATAATAACCCAAGGAAAATAAATAGACCTCACTTAGTCTCCACAAGTTTTACTTGATGCTTCAAATACAGAACTAAATTCAAAGGAAGCCACAATGCTGATTTCATAGCCACATCATTAAAGGTTTCTGCAATGTCACTTGGGAGTAGCTGGTTATTACTAGAGCAACTGGCACCCCTATTAACTTACAAATACAGAGAAATATATTTGAGAAGTACTGCCATGACAGTTATATCATGGTGTATACATTGCTACATCTCAAATGTGTTGTCTGCAAATGAATGAACTGTCATAACAAACACCTCTAAAAACATCTGGTAAAGACAGACATAAAACCACCACTGTGGAGGTCTATGTGGGATACTTGGGGGCTCCTCCTAACCCAGCTGAGTTCTGCTTAAAGCTTGATGCAGAAGATTTAGTAACTGAAGTTACTGCAATCAGTAACTACAGTATTTTTGCAGACACCAATAACTAAATAAAAAAACAGTTATTTAAAAGTTAAATTGCTGCTTTCAGTGCTTTCTTACAGTCATTATTTCTCCAGTATTGTTCTGTAAACATGTTTTTGGGGAGGGAAGAAGGGATAAATTTGAAGCAATGCATGCAAATACCAACAAGTGGTTGTTTACTTCCCTTAATTCACTTGACACAACAGGTGTAGGAAGGGGAAGAAAAACAGTAGTTCCAGGCATCTAACCAGAACTAAAGAATACCAAAGGGGGCCCCATCAACCTCAGCATTCAATGGTTAGCATAAGCTTCATTCACCAGGAAAAGCTTGTTTACATTCATTGCAATTGTTTAAAAACATTTAGAGATTTTTTCCACTTATATGTCCTATTAAACTTCTCTTTGAAGGCTGGTATATGATTTCCAGCTTTGTTGTACTCCTAGCAGGCAAAACTTGACTACATTTTATTTGCTAGACTAGATGAAATGCCTTTACAGATAGTGCCATCAAGTGACAACCTTGCACTATCACTCATTAAGTCTAAAATAAGACAAAGCAACTCTAACAACAAGTGAACTTCTAAGGGGAAACTTACTTGTTTTGTGCTTCCAGGAGTTTCAGTGCACATTCTTCCTGCAGGCAGAGTGTGGCCTTCTCCATTTCTTTTGCCATGAGGGCTTTGGCTGCCTCCAGGTCAGCTTCATATTGCTGCTGAGTTTTCTGCACAGCCTGGGCACCTGCAAGGCTGTCCTCCAGCTGCTGCAAGTTGTTTTGCTGCTCCTTCACCAGCTTCTCCAGCTCCAGAATTTTGGCAGCTTGGTGATCTTGAAGTTGAATCATTTCAGCTTCACGGAGTTTAAACTGTTTTTGTAAGTTCTGCTTCTCAGATTCTGCTCTGGTTTGCAGTTCTGTCTGCAATAGTGATAACTTCTCTTCTGCTAGGATTCTCTGGGCCTCACCTTCACATTGCCATTTCTTCTCTTTTTCTTTGTACATATTCTCTATTTTCTGGACTTCTTCTCTTAATTCTTTTTTGTGATCCTCAGCAATTTTATATTTTACCTGTGAAGACAATTATTTAAAAGAAAAAAGAATAAACCACCAAAACCAAACTGAAGTGCGTGAACACTCTCAGGCATTTAAGGTCTTGAAAAGATGAAATTCTTGTAGTGGAGTAGCCCTTCCTAATGAAAAAAAAGCTGAAATGACCATTTGTAAACTGACATGGATTAAATTCAATGCATTATTAAGAATTAATCTGGCTTATGAAAATAAGAAAAAATTAAGGCAGAATTCTAGAAGTAATATGGTACTCTATGGTGATTTCTCTTGAGGTCATTTATCTTCTTTTCAGGAGTTCAACTTACACAGCTATGGGCATCTTTGGTGTTTACATTAGGCAGGATAAAAATCCCTTTTAAACTTCTTTTAAAAGCCACATAAAAAAACCCATGTAGCACAAAAACAGAAGCCAAAGCAGCAAATGATTGCTCCCTTAGACAAGGCAATAAAAGACTGTCTCTGGCTTTCTCCATCAGTTTCTAAGCCTAGAAAAAGATACATATATCCATGGCTCTTTAAAAAGGGTGAAAAGGAGGACTTGATAAATAGGAGCTTCACCCATCTAATTCTCAGAAGCATTCAAATATGCAACAATTTAAGCAATGAATTAACATTTATTCCAAGTTTATCCTCAGCTGGAGCAGCTGATTTAACATTAAGTGTGATGGTACCGTGTATGACTGTCTCAGCTCTCAGACTTTGAGGTACAGGAGTTAGACCAAAACAGAAGTCTACTCCAACATTTGTGTCTGTGCAGGCAAGTCCACTCAGAGCTTTAGCTGCTATCCCCAAATCAGGAACTTTTAAATTCAAGTGCTGCTTCTTCCTCCCTTGCCCTTCCCACCAGGCTGGAGCCTACCCAACTCTACACAAAACAGTTCTGCAGTACAAATTACCTTTTGCATTTCTTCTTTCAGATGCTTTTCATTTTGCTCAGAAAGATCTTTTTGTTTTATAAGCTCTTCCTTTAAATGCCTTATTTCCTCTGAGAGCTCTGCAATATGCTGTTTCTCAGAGTTGAAGAGAGCAAGCTTGGCTTTGTGCTCTTCCTCCAGCACAGACACTCGCTCAGCCACCTCCACCTCAACCTGACGTGCTACATCTTGAACACTCTGGAGACACAGTTTGGTGATTTCTGGAAAGGAAAAAAAGAATCCCAAAAAAAAAAAAATCCAAGCCACACAATAAAATGACATTCTGGAATTTATTTTAACAGCACCTATTGATGCATAGAAATAAAGCTGAATGTTTTTGGCTGTGCAATTTATCAGTAGCCAAGCTAAATACAGGACAAGAAGAACCCCTTAGCTGGATTATTTTATATTCTGTTCCATTTTATCACTACCTTGGGAATTTACCAGTATTAACATACACAGAATAGTCATAAAACCTGTGGCAGGACCTCCCTCCTTATCTGCAGCAGCCAGAGGAGCGGACTTTCTTTCTGGGCAATGTAATGGTAGATACCAATGTAATGGTAGATATGGAAGTTTTATCTCCTCTTTTGCACATCATATTTACACAAGGCATTTCCCCAGAAGTCAGATGGGACAAATCTCTAAACATTCTAATTTAAGCAGTTTTGATATCCTCTCAAGTATGAAAAATAAATAATTGAAGAAATATAAGTGCAAATTAAAATAGCTCTACTAATCCTTTTAGCCAAATACAGTGGAATACAATTATAATCATGTGTGTTAAAGTAGCTAACTAAGTCATGTACTGTTAGTCCAAATGTTTGTATGACAGTGCCCTTCTAGGCAGCCAAAATGGAAACCTGATCAACTTTTAGCAACTGCTCCACAGTTCCAGTAGTTTTTACTACAGCAAAGACAACTTCAGGTCACCACATCTTCAGAAGTGACCTCAATGTGCCCATAAGTGCTCAATGAAAGGGATTAACACATCTGTTAAATGTTCCCCAGAGTTTAGGTTAAACTAAAGTTGATAACTTCCTCAGATAAGCCTATTTAAAGAAAAATATAAGCTACACAAGCAGCTTACTGTTTCCCTTCCCAGTCTGTCAGGTCATCCTACCTTTAGACTGTTCTTCTGAAAGTTGGGCATGGAGCTGCTCAAGTTCTAAACCATGCTTCCTTTTCAAGGCCTCAACTTCTGTTGCATATTTGTCTGACAGATCCATCTTCATTTTTATCAGGTCCTCTTTATACTGAAGTGCAAGGGAGGATCTCAAGGAATCCAATTCACGCCTGTGTTGTTCTGTAAGTTGTAGCTGTAAACAGGAAAGTTCTTCCTACAGAAATAAAGGGTTAGGAAGAGATCTTCAGCTTTTAAGAAACCACAGTGAGAATCTTTCAATGAGAGAAAGGAAAACTCCTTTTGCAAACTCTTAATCAATTTGAAAGAAGTTGAGCAGCAATGTTGAGATCTTCAGTTACAGCAAGGTGCATGCAAATAGAGACATAAATGTAAGAGGGGGCACCAATGAGCACCTTGGCTTGAAGAGAACAAGGACAGGAACAATTACTAACAGCACGATAAAAAAGAGAAACACCACAAATTCTGCACTGGTGTAGAAGAACTGCTAAGGTCCTTACTCAGCACAAGATAACCCAAACAGCACATAAAATTACAGAGCACTGTTACAGCTGTTCTACCCTACAGCCTCTCTGAGGCTCAGAGCTATTTCAAATTGGTAATTCACAATATTCTTTCAAAAATAATTAAGCCCTACTAAACACCTACAATGAATTTTCTATTTGCAAGAGCTAGGAATTAGATATCAATTTTCATACAGGTCAGGTAAAGAACAGGAGAACTTTTACTATATCAAAAATCCTACCTGTTGTTGTTCAAGTTGTTGGTTTAGCTGATCAAGTGCAACACTCCTCTCTTTCTCAGCAGTCTCTTCTAAAAGCGTGAGAGAAGACCTGAGAAAAGGATTTTAAAGTTTAAAACTGTGATATGTCACAAATCAAGTTAAATTTTCTTGATGATTTATGGTGTAGTAGGCAAAGTACTAAAAGTAGGCAAAGAGCCACTCTAACAACTGCTCAGGACTGGGCCATCACCTAATGCTCAATCCCAATAGGTTTAGATGCTAACATCATCTTTTATGCCAAAGAAAAATAAAATGGAAGCATGCTGTCACAAAATGAAAAGAAAAAGAACAGATCACCTGATGTCCCCTGCTTGATCTTGACTCATTTCCAACTCTGGCAGCGAAGAGTCCATCAGCTCTTGTTGTCTCTGATGCAACAAAGTCAATTCCTTTTTGTAGTTTTCCTCAGCAGCATTTAACTCGTTTTCGAAGTAAAGTCTCAGTTGTTCCAATTCAGCTTGGTGTTCCCTGTTTCTCTGCTGAAGCTGCTGTTCAAACTCCTGTTTTAAACACTCTATTTCTTCTACCTGTGATGCTCGAGCCAGGAGCTGCTCTTTTAGCTCTGGAACAGAGGCAAAGCCAACACAAGCACTAAGAACACATCTCTTTGGTCCAAGTCATTCTGTGAAGATCAGATTTAGTTGCCAAGTGTCAGTGGTTTAGGAATAGCATTGTCCCATTCATTTTTCCACTAAAAACACCACAAGCCACTCCCTTCTCAATGGCAGTCACAAAAGGCAGAGATCACAGGTTGAGGTAAGAACCATTTACTGGAAATAGCAATGAGATAGGAAAAATGAACTTCTGACAGACAAAAACTCTTTCCTCAGAAGACATTCTCAGTTACACAACATCCAGAGAAACCATCCTCATGCTAAGAATCAAAATCACCAGCCCACTGTTAGCTCTCCTTGTTTTCCTGCAGTCCAGGACTAGGCTGGTAACAAGCAGAGTCCTGCACTGTTGCTTAATCTTCACACCTCCTTGCTGCTGTAGCACCCAGAAGCAATAAATTATTCAAGAACATTTCATCTGCTCCAGGCAAAACTATCCAAACAAAACCAAACTGAGCATAAATTGTGCAGAAAACCAAAAATCACAGGGAGGAAAATAAAATGATATTTTAATTATGGTTTGCTACCCATCGTGTGCTCAGAGGCTGAACTGACTGGATTACAAGAATCAATCAATAAAACAGGAATGCAGTAAAAAGCAGCTACCAAGGCTAGTTCAGCAAGCTGCCCTCCCTTCCAGAGAGTGAGAACTGCAGCCTTTTCATGAGCCCTCTGGGAGCTTTCTTCTCCACCTTCTGTGTTAAAGCAGCAGTAACATTTAGGAAAGTTAAAAGGTAGGTAAAAAGGGAAAAAAAAATCTCAAGAGAGAAAAGCTTTCCCAATAGCTCAAGTTTCCAAATAATTCAAATTAGTTAAATCCCCAAAGAATCAATTGAACAGGGCAATACATTTGAAGAAGAAGGAATTTTGAGAAGTTCCTTGAAAAGAAACAACTTGCTCAGAGACAAGCAGTTGCTTATGTTACACAAGACAAACTCAAGAAAAGTTGATGGAAACAGAGGATGCCATCCAGGAGCAACACAACTGATTGTCACAATGTGGTTTTGTGTAGCAAACCAGAAAATGCACTCGTGGCATGTAAAATTGCTTGCAATGAAAATGCAAACAGAAAGAGTAAGGGAAGAAATAAGTGCTCAAGGCCAGGTTGGATGGGGCTTGGATAGTGGAAGGTGTCCCTGCCCATAGCAGGGGTTGGAATGAGATGATCTTTAAGCTCTCTTCCAACCCAAACCACTCCAAGATTCTGTGAAGTCCATGGTTCAAGCCTGCTTCCAAAGGGAGAAGCTGCCAGGCACAGGGACCAGAGGAATCAAGTGACAAGAAGGGACAGTAACACCACCAATGTGATAGGCAAGGCAAGTCTAATCTGACATAGGGAGGTTTTGCCAAACCAGCAAAGTCTACTAGCACAAAATTAACCCAAAAAGGTGTTTAATTGTTTTGAACTGGCATGGCATTCTCACACCAGAGCAGCAATGCCATCATGCAGCTGCTATGGTTTGAATCCTACCATCAACCCAAATGCATGGTCAAATCAGCACTCAAATGAAGAGCAGCAGAGTAAAACAAAACACCTTCAAGATCTCACACACCCAAAGAGATCCTCACCTGGACCATGGGCCTGCATTCTGGTCTCACCATCTTGATGAAAGATGAAAACAGAAAGGGTCCAAAGAATGGGATTGTGAGTGGTTAGAAACAGAAAAACATGTGAAATGTTAAAGATTAGGGCTACAGAGAAGAATTCCAGCAAATACTATGAAATGCTATGTACTATAATTCTGTAATACCAAAACAAAAAGATGAAATAGCTAAGGTAAAGTCTGCCTAAGAGGAAAAGCTACTTATCTAGTGTATGACCAAACCAAACAAAACCCTAACACAATTCAAAAGCTATCTAGAATTATATTCCTCAGAAAATCTCACAGTATTTCAAGTATGTTACACATATCTTCTGTTCTAACTACCCCAGTAGAACTCATTTTAGAGTCTCAACACAAGAACACTGGCAGAGTCATGGTCTCTAGGTTTTCTTTTTCCACAGAAGTTCTTGAATGTGTTATACCTGTCTGTGCACACACATCTAAGACATATTATATTTTATTTCAATAGTGTATGTCATCTCCAACCATGACACTGCAAAACTGGCTGCCTTATTTAATACACCTGGGTCTTGAAACAGAAATACAAATAGGAGCATGTTATTGCACTGACCAGCATTTTCTCCAGTTTTTAATTACATGATACTTAATTTGATATTTCAATTAAAAACCTTTTGTTTTCACTGAATATTTTTATAATGTGCAGGAATGGAGTGGGAAGGGAAAGGAAAAGCACAGAAGGAATCTTTTCCCCACAGTCATACCATGCTTTTTCACACTGCAGAACCTGTCATCTAACATCTGACACTAAGTCACCTCAACCTAGAGACAGATCACTGGGCTACAACCCACTGACCCTGTGGCCTTCCTGTGTGTTTTTGGTAAAACAGCTAAAAGCACTTTGTGTCAATAATGTGTCCATCTGTATGAAGAGGAGTCAACAAATGAAATAAAATGTGTCAGTTATGAACATACCACTTAGCTCTTGTCGATTTGCTCGGGTACTGTCAAGCTGAGACCAAAGCTCCCTCATTTCTTCTTGTGACTGAACCTTGAGTTGCTCATGCTTGACCTGAAGCTGGTCCAGCTACAAAAAAAGACATGTTAAAATTAAAAAAAAAAACCACAACATCCCGCCACAACTTGTTAAACAATTTTGTTCCCAGGGCTTATTTTACACTCAAGAGACACTTGTGTCAGAACTAGGTGGAAACAGTGACAACACCACTCTCAGCTCCTGACAGTATCAGAGATACTGAGTAGCAGCATCTCTTAACTCTTACACCCACTCCTCTGAGAGGGAAGAATTTGTTCCTGATGCCGTAAGTATCTCCAATGGCAAAAAAGTAAGGCATTAGCCAGATAAAAATAAAATGTGAGAACCATAAAATTAGGAATATAAATATGGATGAAGAGATGGCACAAAGGCACCTATATTCCAAAGGTTTTGAACTCCTATGGAAACTCCCAGAGCGTTTACCTGCTTCATGATGCATTTTGCTTTTTCAATAGCATCCTTAAATACAAACAGGTCACCCAAATGATATGGATATGGTCTAGTTTTTGTTACATAAAGAGAAATCAACTACTCTAAACTGTTAAAGAAATGTAACTTACCTCCTTCTGAAGATCCTGTTCTTTTTCTTGGCTTTTCATCTTTATGTCTTCTAGGAGCTGATTATGTTCAGCCTGCAGCTGTTCTTGTAACTTTGAGATGGCTAACTGGTGTTGCCTCTCCAATTCTATGCATTTCACTAAAATTAAAAATTAGTTCTGTTACTCCCTCATCCCGGTTAATGAATAACCTGTACAACTTCTGTGCAACAAAAATAGCAATGTATTGTCTCTAGCTGAAGCACTAGGCACCAGGGAATCACAGAAATGCTTGAACAGTAAAGTACTTGCAAATCAAATATTTCCATGCACTGCTTTGTTGTTCTCTGCATCCCACACTGTTAGTTAGCCAAGAGACAACCATTTGTTCCATTAAGCCTCAGCTATCCACAATCCAAATGCAATTTTTTGTTAGAAAAAGCTTCTATTAATATTAACCACAGTGTTGATTAACTCAGCAACTGTGAGAACAGGTTTTCAGATGGGAGCAAAACAGGTTTTCAGATGGGAGCAAAACATTCACCTTGCATCTCATACTCTGTGGAAGCTGAAATGCAACAATGGTATCCATGTTTTAAATCATTTTTCATTTACAACCTTGTCTAGACAGTCTCATGCCATTGTCCCAGTTTTTAAATAAGGCTACATGAATACAGCTTGCATTTGCTTTTATACATGTTGTAAAATCACTTAGCCATTTCTCTGCTCAATAAAACAGCTGCCTCCCAGAGCATGGTACTTACTTTTAGATTGTACATTCTCAAGAGAAAGAAGCCCCAGCTCTGCTCTGACTTTTTCCAGATCCATTTCCAGAGATTTCTGCAGGGCAACCATCTCAGTCTGATGTTTTTCACACAGCTCCTCACACACATGTTGTAAATGTCTATCAGACTCCAATTCCCAGTCTCTTTTGAGGGTCTAAGAGAGTAAAACATGCATTATACTAAAGGAAACATGCTTAGTAAATAATGATTTTTTTTTCTCCATTTATTTGTCCTTTACAATACATCTGTAGCAGATCTGGGACTTGTACCAGCTCTTGTTTTCTGAAAGGACCTTTCTTTTTTTCTTGTATAAAGAACAGAATTTGTACCTCTAATGCCTGGACATGTGCCTCTTCCATTTCCAATTCTATTTTCTTTCTCTGGTCAGCTGTGAAATACAATAGTTATTAATAAATTCACATAAAATACTGTTAAATATTAAGTAGAAATATGGATGAGATTACAATTTTCAACATCAAACTCAGGACTTAGGCAGGCATAGAGCAGAGTAAGATGCTGGGTTCTAGCCACACCTGCTGTTAATTTATATCCCACTAGTTGACTTTTATTTTAGAAAACAAGTATTCTAGAACTTACAAAGCTGCAACAACTCAGAAAATAAAGTTCAATTTAAAGAGTAAAGCCTGCTTAAGTCTATAGAGAACTATAGACTATATGATACTAAAAAGAAAAATAACCCTAAAGATACAAATGAATATTGATGTCGTTTTAACATTTCACTGCACACCACCATGAGCACAAAATCTCCAGAAAGACAGAAGGAGTAGCATGCAGCAACAGCAGGTAGGAAACTTCAAAATTTCTTCTACAAATGTCTAGGGAAAAAGCCTGCAAGACAGATGCCACTATCTGTTATCACTGACACCAACAGATTGTTCCTTTCCAGTTCCTCTCTGATTAATTCCAACTTGTTGTTTGGCCCCTTTTTTGATTTGCAGGAACCCTGTAAAGGCCTATCAGCCACATTGCCTAGACTTATTTATAATTAATAGTTTATAATATGCAGCCATTATTTCAAGTATTTTTATGGGAGAGAAAAACTTAGATTAAACTGGTATTAAGTTATATTGGTAAAACACAACCTAACAGCATTAAGAACTGCATCTTGACCTCCTCTGGCTCCCAGATCTCCCTGTGCTGTCAGTTCACTGCACTACTGGTGTTAACAAACAGCTTCCTACTTTTAGGTCAGAGACACCCTTAAATGAATGCTCTCTTTGGGAAGGGCAGCTAAAGGAATGGTTTCTAAGCCTTATTTCAGAGCTTAGAAAGGTGGGATGAGAGTACAGAGTCACGCTGGAGGCCTGCAACTAGCAGCACTCCCCATGGATCCATCTGAATAAGAGGAAAAACTTCTTGACTGTGAGGGTGACAGAGCCCTATAACAGGCTGCCCAGAGAGGCTGTGGAGCCTTTTAATCTGCAGATATTCAAAACATGCCTGGACACAATCCTGTGCAAATTGCTCTGGGTGAACCTGCTCTAGTAGGGCTTCAGTGATCTCCAGAGAGCCCTTCCACCTCCATCAGCCTGGGATTCTGTAAACCTCTTCAGTGAAATGCTGCAAGATTCACCTTTCCCCAGAAATTCCTCAAGCTCTGCCATACAAGTCAAAAATGGTCGGACCTGCAAAGGAGAAACTTCCCAAACAATGCCAAAAGCATCATCAGCAGGCCTTCATTGCTATGAGGTGCAATTGCCTTCTTGCTTATGACAAAACACAGTCTTATATCAAGTACAGCTCAAAGGACACCCAGCTAGAGGTTCTCACTGAGCCTTTCAGCCCCTTCTCAACTCCTTCCTAACACTGACATGGTAAACCAGGAAGCATTCACATATCTTGTCAGAAAGATAACAGAGTGCTGACTTAGGGCAAGAAAAACCCTGACAAAACAAAAGGGATAAGAGCCCTACTCTCTGCACTGAACAAGTTCTGTAAGAGAACTTGGTGAAAAGCCTCCTGAAACAAAGTAGTTCAGTTTAGCACTAATTTACAGAGGAAGAACAACTAAACTTAGGTCTGCACAACTCAATTTTCACATATAAAACATGCACTGTGGCACATGGCAGTCCTGCCCATGTTAGAGATAACACCAGCTGTGATTCACAGGCCAGCTCTACACCAAGACAGGAACCTGTGCAGGAAGAAAACACTTATTCCCCACTTTTAATACCTAGCTCTTGCTGATACTTGGACTTAAGGTCTTCTTTTTCCTTCAGACACTGCTCTTTGATCCTCTCCCACTCCAGCTGGTGGCGGCTCTGCAGAATGGCGACCTCCTGAGCACGTTTGTCATTGAGCATCTCGCGCAGCTCCATGAGGGCAGTCTCCTTCTCTTTCCTCAAGTTGGACTGTGTAAGCTCCAGCTGAGAGGTGTGCATATTGTTTAAGGTCAGGCGTAAAGCTTCCAGTTCAAGGCTGTGCAGTGTCTGCAGTGGAGTAAAAAAGTGTTTCTCCCTCCCCTCTAATGAAATGTGCTCACTTTTTCATCACCAGTTTCAGTTTTCACTGTTAAACAGATCTAAGTTTTGCCTTTCTGTACTTGGAGACTGTTTCTTTGTGGCAAGGACCCTTAAAGGAACCTTTAAAATAAGTTGCTATAATGATATTTGAATGTTTACAGTGCAATGTAAAAGGCTTTCCTTAGCTGCCTCTTAATTTCCTACAAAATATCCTGTATCTGTCCACTTCACATCAAAGCAGAATACAAACTCACCCCAGCTGGTCACTGTCTATTGAAAGAATTCCTTATGTTTGCTGTTGTTTATAATTTATTAACAAAATAAAGTTCTAAGTGATATTGAAGAAGTAGAAATAAAATTCACCACTCCTCAATTCTTAAGTAAACTACCCAGTGTACCAACAGGTGGTAATTAAACTTAACACTAGACTTTTTTCCATTCCCACTTTGCATTTAGTGGCAATGTTCAAAAGCCCAGGAAGTGTATAGAAGTAAAAGTCAGGTTTCCACACTATAGCATTCCTAATTATTATTAGTGGAAAATTAACAAGTGGGAGGGGTTTATATCCTTTATAAAATTTACTTGTTAAACTTGCCAAGACAAAAAAAATTACAAAGCTGTTTTTTCTCTCTTAAAATCATCAATTCAAACACCCAGTTTTCTTCAGAACGAACATGAAAATAGAATTAATGTTAAAATATATATTAAATATATAAAATATAATATAAAGTGAGGATTCTGGAGAACTCCTCTAAAATATACCTACTGCCACCCACCAAGAGAACACTCGTTTTCCTTTGGTTGCAGCACCATGTGAAAGAGCACGAGAAGGCTCCTTAATTTCTGTGTATGCTGGAGATCATCAAGTCAGCTAAGAACTAGATTAGTCACTGGGAGATTTCCTGTTTTTACCTGGGATTGGAGCTGAGCCTGCTCCTGCTCTGCTCTGTGTGTGGCTGCCATTTGTTGCTGGAGTTCATCTAAAAGGAGCCTCTGTTCCTCCTTTAGCTCCGCACGCAGCTTCTCCATTTCCTCTGCGTGTTTAGCAGCCAGCTCAGAGATCTCCCGATCGTGCTCCCGTTCGTGAACCTGCAGAGAATGCTCTGATGACAAGCTTTCTTTAAAATATGACTGTTTAGCCCTAATTATGGAACAAGAATTCTCCCACCCTCCTGACCTCAAATCAAAAATATCAAAAAACCCCGATAAACAGAATTTTGCATCTCTAAAATGTTTACGCTGCTTACGTGACAATGCAAAATTACTTGATTTTTCCAAAATAAACCAAATTAGAGCACATACCTTTTTTATTACAGCAATCTCTTCCTTTCTTTTTTCTTCCAACTTCTGCTGCTCTTCCACTTTGTCTTTTATTTCAGCATTTAACTCTTTCATCTGAAAACAGGCATACAAACATTTGCAACGGCTACCTTAAGCACTCTGAAATCCCGTGACTCCTGCAGTTATCAGGGTTTCCTACCTCTCTCTCGTGTGCCAAACTCACTTCAGTTAATTCAGCACGGTGCTGAGTCTCCATCTTATCCATTTCCTCCTTGTAATGCTTCTCCATCTTGGACTGAGCCTCCTGGGCAGCCTGACAGGACTCCTGCAAACGAGCCTCAAGCTCCAAATGAGCCTTTTTCAACTGGGCAATTTCTTCAGTCAACTGGTTTTTTTCTTCACTGTATTCAGTAGTTTTTTCCTTTATTTCAGCTGTTAGTTTAATAATTTCTTGGTTGCTGAGGTTTAACCTGTCCTCATAGCTCAGTCTTTCACACTCCTGTATTTCTTTGATGTTTTTCATTTCAGCATTAAGCTCATGGATGTTTTTCTCAAGGTCCTCAATGATGCTAGCATTCTCTGCTAGTGCTTTTTCTGCTTTCAACAGATCCTGCTCCACATTGGATAGTCTCTCTCTTAAGGCTGTTTTTTCCTTCAACAAAAGTAATAAATTTTGTTCTTTATTATTGATTTCAGCTTTGAGCAACTCCAGTTCTTTTAGCAACGTCTCTTCAGATATGGTTTTCTGACTTAACAGCTCTGCTGTTCTCTGGTTTTTAGTCTTCTGAGCATCAAGCTGGCTTTGCATCCCATCCCTCTGACTTTTCAAAGCTGCCAGCTGAGGGCCAAAAAGAGCCTGCACTTCACTGGTCCCAGAATCAGAAGCTGTTTTCTGCTCCTGAGCATCTCTCACTAACTGCTCCTGAGCTCGCAGCTGCATCACCAACATGTCTCTTTCCTCCTGGAGGTCCTTCACCATTTCTAGCCAGACAGAGGGGTTTGACACTTGTGTTAGAGATGGCTGGCCTCCATCCTCACCCTGCTGCTTTAGCAGAAGCATGTGTTTATTTTCAAGTTCTTTCTCCTTCTCAGTTTTCTGAAGAAGTTCTTTTTCACAACAGATCTGCGCTTCATGTTCTTCCTCCAGTTCTGCATGCCTACGAGAGAGCTCAGACACTGCTTCTTCCCAGTTTCCAACAGCTCCTTGGGTGTCCTGATAAGGCATTTCCAAGGCTGGCTTCAGATGTCTCTCTGCCAAACCCATCATCTCAGCATCCTCTGCGTCACCGTGGTCTCCAATTTTGCTTTGCTGCAGGGAGCCCTCTGACACACATGAAACAAAGGCCTCTGCTCTCACCTCTGCCTCTCCAGAAAGGTCCTGAGCCAAGCCACTGAGACACGTCCCCTCCTCAAGGCTACAGTTTAATGAAGAAGACACAAAATCCCTGCTGGGTTCTAGGAGCACACTGTTGTCTAACCCATACATATTGCATCTGCCCTCTTCAATGGTATGGCCATCCAAAGAGCTGGACCCATAGGAGTCTTCTGGAGTTTCTGTGGCAATGAGGTATTTAGCCAATATACCTTCATCACCACTGAGAAGCCCCAGCTCTGACAAGGGTTCTTCAGACAGGTTCTCCCCTTCACCACTTCCATTCTCCTTCGTGATCTCTAAATTCCTTGTTTCTTCTAACTGATCCCTTGAGGAGTCAGACTGGAACTCCACATCTGGCTGATACACTGGCTCATCTCTGCCTTCCAGCTGGCATGCTCTGCCCCACATCTCCTCCAGATCCACTCCCTGCAGCTGACACTTCCCTGATAAAATCTGGTTTTCCCTCAATTCCAGTAATTTTTTATTGGAGACAATCTCTCCATCATGATTTTGCCTTACATCTATACATTTTTTAGCCTCATCAAGTTGCTTTTCATTTAATTCCTGGATGTAGGAATTCAACTTCTGAACCTCTTCATTCAAGGACTGTTTTTCTTTCTTGTATCGCTGGGCTTCCTTCACTTGCTCTTCTGCAGAACAAAGTTGATACTTAAGTCCATCAATTAAATCCTTGTATTTAGTTTCTATTTCAGATTTTTCCCTCTGAAAGTCTTCCCGTTGGTTTTCAAGTTTCTTCCTCAAATTTTCTTTACTGATTTCAGATTCTCGAAGCCTTACATTTAAATCAATTATTATGCTGTTCAAATTCTGAATGTTTTCTTCAGAATTCAAAGCATAGAGTTCTTTCTTGAACTGTTCAAGTTCATTTTTATATTTTAAAATAATTTCTTGTTCATAGATCTGCTTGGCTTCTGCAATCTCTCTTCTGTGGCACTTCTCCAGCTCATTCCTCAAGTTATCCAACTGTCTGCAAATATCCTTCTCATGACTGATTCTCAGTTCTTCAATATGTTGCTGTTCTTTCACTTTGGATAAAGCAATTTCTTTTTTTAATGCTGTTATTTCTGAGTCCCGGAGAGAAAGTGTGTGCTGTAGTACCAACAAGCCAGATCTTTCTGATGTCAGCAGATCTTGAAGACTTTTAATAAATTCTTCTTTTTCATCTATGCTTTTGTGTAGCTTTTGCATTGTATCTTTCATATCCACTTCCATTTGGGCAAGTAGATTTTCCTTATCTTTGGTATTCTTAAAAATAAAACATTTATATATAAATATACCGTGATTTCTGTTCCTTAAGCCTCGTGCTTTTAATTTGCATTCAGAAATAACAACATTTAAGTTAAAGGTTTCTATTTATGGCACTACTAGTTACACTCTTAAAAGAAATCAGACATTAAGCTGTTTCATTAATATATGTTAGGCATCACAATCCCTATAAATTCATTTTTATAGAAAAATGCTTTTTTCAAGAATATGTCACTATAGCAAATTCAAGTTACCACCAAATTTACAACAACTTAAAAAAAATATGTTTTTACCTTTTGAGAATTCTCCAGCTGTACTTGCAGGTCATGTGCTTTCTCCCGCAGACTCTCCAAGTGTGCATTCTGCTCTCTGAGACGATCCTGAAACAAGGACATTTGCTGCTGAGCTTCTGATCC
This sequence comes from Calcarius lapponicus, assembly GCA_039654755.1. NCBI lineage: Eukaryota > Metazoa > Chordata > Aves > Passeriformes > Fringillidae > Calcarius > Calcarius lapponicus. The sequence continues at coordinate 34,236,047 of CM077470.1, forward strand.
TTCGTTTTTCCTGAGACTTTTACTCCTCAGTAGCTCAGTAACCTAGACACAAAAGGCACTCACAATCAGGAGAAAGTTTGTATCCAAACAACTCATACACAAGACTCACTGTAAGAAAGTGTATTTACAGATTTACCCTGCATCTTTCATTCTCGAGGAATAAAAATCATCCTAAAAAGGCAGACAACACTTGTCATGCTTTAGATTCTATTACTTACTAAAAAGATGCAAATGTTAGATAATTCATCCCTCTGGTGATTTTTCTAACATGATGAACCTATAAATCTAGCATAATAAATCATACTGAAATCCTCCAATACAAAACAGAACTCCCAATGGATTGGACATGCCATTAAGAGGACAATGAGCAAAACCAGTCTTCCCTGCAAAGGATTTACAGCTCATTACTAAAGGTTGGTTTCTTCTTCTCCACACCCCTTCAAATGAAAGAAAAACTTTTCTCCCATCAGGTAAGATAAAATATGTTTTATTTAATATATTTTTCTCAGTATGTTGCTAAAACAAAGGAAGAACATGTAAGACAGTATTAGTGCTTTTATCTGATATCAAAGCTGACATCCTTCCACAATGTGCATCATCTCACTAGACTTATTTAGAATATGCCTGAAATGCTATTGAGGCTTGATCCTTGTCTTTCAATGGCTTATGGTGCAAATCCCAAACACCTGCTGAGTAGCCTTCACTTTTACCACGTTTTGCTGTTGCAACCAGAACTGTAGATAGAAAGCAGTATTTTTTGTTGCTTTACAAAATTTCATTTAGCAGACCTTTTTTAGGCCATAAGCAATTCTATTAAGATAGTCCCTGAACTAAAAAGTCTTGGGTTTTATTTTTAAAATTTTTAAACCCCCTTCCCTTTCTATCCAGACTTTAAGACTTGTAATCCCATATCCCGCAACCCTGAAACAGTTACTACACAGAAACATTTCTCTTTGGCATATACTACAAAGCTCCAAGGACAACAAATACCTATGTTCAGAGAGAACACCTACTGGAACACTGAGTATCACCAAGCAAGAATAAAGCACTTTAAAAATACATTTTAAAGCAGAGAAAGGCTGCAGTATATCTCATTATACAGGGATTAGATCCATGATCAACCTGTTGCACTGAAGCAGGGTCCTATGTGTCAGAGAGGCTGCTTGAAAAGTGACATTTTAAATGTCTTTCTTTGAGCCAAGTCACATGATCTCAGCACAGCAAGTTTCTGTCTAACAGCTGAGATGTTCCAGTTGCCCAAGCAGACGCTCACAGATTTCTCTGGCAAAGGACAAATGATCACATGCAAGCCCAAACTATAAAGCAACAGTTGTGCACAGGCCACAAACCACTTGTGGCAGGACATTCCCCCACCACAGAAGGGCTTCTCTGTTCTGCCTATCAGCTGGTGCAATAGCTCAGGGCATCTTCCCCCTCACAAGAATTTGCTAATCGGTGAAATGTTTCAGGCCAGACATCTGTCTGGTACTGAGATATTTCTGGCACCATGGAGGTGGCATTCCCAGCTGACAAACATCTTGCCTTGGGAGAGAAGTTGAAGGAAGCTAAGTTTGAATTTCTGACTGACAGACACTTAACTTGACAAACTATAAAAGCTACACCAAATTTTCACAAGGCAGAAGTCTTCTGCACATTCTGTAGAAATGTGTGGGGCCCTTCCCCAAAGCTGGGATGCCACTTTGTGGTCACTCACTTGAGGGTTGAGGGAAAGCAAACTGTGTACCTTCTCATCAGTTCAGTGATAAGTTACACTGACTCCAAATCTATAGGATTGCTTTGTTAGCTATAATAGAGATACCTTTATGTTGTGCACTGTTTTATGTAATCTTCTAGTAGTTGTTTTAACCTGTTTAAGGCCATTTGTCTGTTAATCTTCTGCCTACTAAGTAACTAACTTAATTTATGATAAACCTGATCTGCAGCTCGCTCTTAAGAACTCATGAGCCAGAGCTGTTTAGGTGTGCCTCACCTGAATTCAAGCTGCTGCCAAAAATCTGAACCTAAGGCAGGGCTTGTCTAATGCTTTCAATCAAACCATAACACCACTAACAACATTGTGCAAAATTCCCTAACAAGGGCTTAAGTGATGAACAAAGAAGTGCAATGACCTTCAAAACATGATGCAAGCAAGTGGAAAATCTGAGGTTATTTCCAGGACTTCTCCGTAGCAACCAGGAAAAAACCTTGCCTCGCCCTGAAACCATTTTCAGTGCTGTGCTACAAACTGAACTGTGAGGAGCTACATGATCAGCCCAATGTTTTTACATTCCCAGTCTAAAGCTGTTGCAGTCTCTGTAAGGACATGCAAATTGGAGGAGAGGCACACCTGATGTAACTGGAGCTGTAAATCATGGATCTGGCCAGCCACACGTGAAGCCTCCTCCTGTAGCTCATCCCGGTCTTTCTTGGCCTGCTGAAGGCAGGTTGTTAACTTCCTGATTATTTCATTCTGCTCCTGAACTGTGGTTTCCTACAGGGGTCACAAGAAGTGCACTTTTAACATGAAGATATTCCTAACATATTTGGAACCAAGTAGGTTTTCTTGAAGCAGAGCCATTACAGAGTCTGTAGTTACACTTCAGTTTTAACCAACTTGCACCAAAGAAATCTTTGTGTCCAAAAATTATGACAGGCATGAAGGAAGAGGAGTCTTAAACTGACCTCAGAGATGACAAACCTAATCAAAAGTGTCTTAAAAACAAATGATGGGATACCAGCAATTAAATTGGTATTTTTACTTCCAAATTTGTACCTCTCATTGACGAAAAAGCAATAACATTTTCAGAAAGGACATCATGAATATTTAGTTCCCCCTAAATTGATTCCTATGTGCCTGCAATTCCCTTCAGTCATGTGAGAGGAGGCTAATCAGATGGGATACATTAAGCCTATTTTATGTTAGCCACACTTATCTTTTCAATTTATTTCTCACCAACAGGACATGTCTTTATTTCCCCAATCCTAGAATGAGAAAAAGAACATATAAAGGGGAAACCAACTAGTCTTAGAAAGCACCTGGTAATCATTTACATTTACATAGAATTGCTAGAGAAAGGGAATGCAAAATATTTTTTTAATATTCTGGAAGAGGATGCTGCTTTTTGCAGTACCTGTTAGCAAGGTGAAGTACTTCTCACTAAAAAACAACAGGTTTTTGAGTCTTAAGGCTGAAATATTTTCAGGATTAAAATAAGGTATGATTATGCCATTCCCCAGTTGTGTGAAACATACCTGGAGCTGCATGGAATCGTTGTGCTGGGCGAGCTGGTCCTGCAGCTCATCCATCTGCACAGTGAGTCTCTCCACTGCCTCCTGTTTCTCCAGCAGCCTGCTCTCCAGCTCAGCTATCCTCGCCTGGCACACCTGAGCATCAGCCTCGCTGTACTCTGCAGCACAAGTTATCCTAGCTTTCTTCATAAAAGAAACAGAAATGCATTTATTCACTAAAAAACACCATTTTGTGATTCATCTGGAAACAAATTCAGCTTCAAGGTTAAGTCCTGGGCAAATCCTACTTTAAAAGTAACTCAGCTCTGGGACTTTGTATCTAATAGAAACATTACATACCTAAAATCCTTAAGGCTTCAAAAGTTTAAATTAAAAATGATCATAGATAATATATTTTCATGAGAGTTTAAGGCACAAAAGTAAAGTAAAAGTGTTGTGATTCTATAGCACCAACATGCCATTTTGGCATGTATTGGGATTTAAATACCTCAAGTTGTGAGGAAGGAAGCAGAATATTACCAATTTAAACAAAGCCTTTACATCCATCTGACTGGAGAACAGTCCACCCAAATGAGAAACAACAATGTAAAGCTCTTCAACTAAAATGAAATTTCTGTGGCTTCTTAGGAGCAACATTGTTACAACCATTGCAGAGGATACAGTATCTTGTATTTTATTTTCAATACATTTTGTTTGTTTTGTATGAAACAATGAAAAATGAACCCATGTATCAATCGGAAGCTTTGAAACATTCACACTTCTCTGGGCTAAGTCTATGATTTTACAAAACCCAAGTTTCTCAGCAATCAATTTTCACAGCCAGTACATGTACATACAGAGACATGCCTGCTTTATACCATAAAATAGTGAAATCACATCAGTTTCATCATATTTGATAACAATGTTCAATTAATCATTTTAGCAACCAATTATCAGTCTTTTTCAGCTCTATCCAGCACCTTTTACTAAAGACACACTTCTTCACACTTACTTCAGTTGCATGATCATCCAGTGGCTCCCAGCTAGACAAATCAGTGCTGCCCTGGTAAATAAACAAATAAACACTAAAGCATGGCTATTTTAAATAAAAATAAGGAAAAACAGAATGATTTTGGAAGCATCTTCAGCATAAGCCAGAAAGGTCTGTGTTGTGAGAAACTGACTTTATGCTAAATCCAGCTGGTCTTTCATGGTGAAATGAACTAAACTGCAAAAAAATCCAACCAAACAAAAGTATCATAATGTCCACTTAAATTTAGGGTTAAGCCTCAACACTGATTCAAAGCTTGATCTTCTGCTGTTGTAGCTGGCAAACTCTTAAGCAATCTTTATTCTACTACTAAAAATGAGGAAACTGACAGGAGATTAACTAACAAACATGCTAAAACCATTCAGGTAATCATAAAAGCAATACCTTTTTCTGACACACAGATTTAACACAGCCTTTCTGACACACAGATACTTTGAAGGAGGTTTCCCTCTGACTAAATTCACAACAAGACCAGGATGACTATTGCATTATTTGGAAAAGGCAGTCCACAGCTCTCCCTGCATTTTGAGTCTGCTTGAAGTAGTTCCCAATGATTACTGTCTCCCTGGAGGCACCCTCTCCAGGTAACCTAGAATTCCAGCTGCTTTACAAAGCAGCTATTTTGAAAAAAGCTGCTTAGCAGTGATTAGTGATTTTTGTTTTTTTTTTTTTAATTTAAGCTCACACAAATGCAGCAAGAACACTGCTATGGCTGAGAGACAAAACACTATGTTTTTCCTCAGTGTGTAGCTTTATCAAAGCCTTTGCAATGCTAACATTTTGTTGAAGATATTCTGAAAGCGTCAGGGATACCCTCAACACAGAAAGCAGGATAACACACGCAAATTTTATCCCCCATCACTGCAGGTCTACAAAGACATTAGTTTGATGTGATTGGGGTATGTTGTGAAAACACACCAACATCTGGAGAGATGCTTTTGGTGCAGGAGGCACAAAATTCTTTCCACAGAGAACATGACTACCTTTAGTGAGCCATCAGTACATACATACCAAAATACATCAGACACAAGCAGAGTCACACCTTAAATCTGTGGAAATAACACCTATGCTGGCTTCACAATGGCTGGAATAAATTATAGTTTAAGTTATACATTTAAGCATATTTGAGCCAGCCAAGTGATACAAAACAAAATTAATGCTGTGCATTATAAGGTCCTGGCAGTTTTTGATCTGTTGATCTCCCAATCCAGATTTGCCATTTAATGAACTCACAGCCACATAACCGCAGGTCTGCCCGAAGAGAAGTCCATGGCAGTAAAAAACTTTAATTTAGGAGGCTAACAGCTCCCTGGCAATAACAGGTGCCCAGGCCATGTAATGTCTTACTAAATGAGATTCCTTGGTTAGAGAGTGAACTTTTACATGTGAAAATAACACCAGCTCACTTACCTCAGAAGCAGCTAGTGGCCCATCAGCTAACACTCAACTGAGTCAAACAACCACCTGCAATGCTTGTTACCTGCAGATGGAGTGGAGCCAAGGCAAGAAATACTAAAACTTACCTGTGCCTCTGTTGCTGCCTCTGGCAGGCTGGTGTCTTCAGCCTGAGCCTCTATGCCCTTCCCACCATCTCTGGCTGCTACTGGGTGCTCTTCCTTCGGAAGGTCATGCGTGTGGACAGCCGAGCCCTTCCTCTTCGCCGCCTTTTTCTGCGACTGCGCGACGTCGCCCTTTGCTTTTCGCTGTCTGAAGTAAGCAAACTGTTCAGGAAAGATTGCAAGAGGTACAGGGAGAGGTAAGCAAGGAAAAAGTAGCAGGACCACAAGATTAACACAGTCATGGGTGACAGAGCTCCTGTCTTGATAAATTATGTACATCTGCAGAAAAACTGCTTTATCTGCCTGGATAATTCACAACATACTGGATAACTGTGCCACTAAGCAACAAATCTCACACCAGCACTAAAGGCTCATTTCCACACAAGAATCAAAGTTTTACTCAGTGAAACTTTGTGTGTCAATAATAATAATAATAATAATAATATTCCAGAATTACAGCAAGACAAATTAGTAAAGGAACGACTTGTCAGTATAGTAGAAGCATTAGGAAAAAATAATAATTGAGCAGTCTTTCTGCAAGACCAGCAAAAACAAGAACCCCCCTGTCATGGTGCCAGCACCAGCACACCCCTACAAATACATCTAAACAGGTCTTAGCCAGCGTAAGCTTTGAGATGAGGATTCACTTCCGTTAATTTTAATGCTCCTTCCCTGCCACCCCCTTAAGAGAACACAGCAAAACTTCTTCGCCAGAAAGCAGCCTCCAGTACATAAATAGAAAATCAATTAAGCCAGGTCATTTTAATTTCTTCTGTTGAAGAATCAGATGCTCTACTTTATCAGGCTATCACAGCTCTACAAAGCTCCAGAGACTTGTAAAGAATGTCACTGACAATTTATTACCCAACTCTCCCTAACACCCTAAACAGCTTAAAAAGGATTATTGTTATTTTCAACTCTAGTATTGTGTTTAGGCAGCATTTCCAAGTAACATCTCCCACACAGCTGAAATCCAGACATCCTTCTGATAAGGAAAAAGACTTCAAGGTTAAAACCACAGGTTATCAAGTGCAGCGCAATATCCTTGTGATGAGACAAAACAGATAATTAACTGATGACTGGATGTAAACATCACTGCCAAGTTCTACCTGTAAGTCATATCAAAAGCCACTGCTTAACAGCTTTCCTGTCAAACAGCCACCTGGCAGAAAAATCGTGTTCCATTCTTCTCATTCAGTTTGTGGAAAGCATCTAGTTCAGTCCCCTGACCTTACAGGAACTTCTACCTGACAGCTTAGCTACTCAACAGGTGCACACTTACACCTCTACTACACCCAGCAGTCTGCTTAAAAGGTACATTTGCAGAAAAACATCAATTTCTTACCAGCTGATTAAATTCTTATGCACAAAAAACTTATTTTTTAAGATTACCTTCTTTAATTTCTAGAGTTAGTAATACTGAAATGCAGATTAAATCAAAGTTGCCAGACTTGTGCCTCTCATAACAAGCAGAATGAACAGACCACAAAGCTGCAGTGAGACACAAATACTATCCTCTGAAACCAGGTGTCAGCTCCAGCACTTACTGATGGCAATGTGTGTCAAAAAATAGCTACAGCACTCATTAACCTGATAACATGGGGAAAGGGGGCAGGAGGAAACCTGCAGGAAAATGGAGAATAGAGCAAACTGCTGAAGCAGGGAAAAAGGGAAAACAGGAGTAAAACAAGCAGAAAAGATGAAAGGCAGTGAGAGTGGGCATTGCAGAGAGCAGTTACTGATTCATGAAGGGAGACCAAGAACCTCACATTAAAATAGCAAGACCTGGCATGACTGAACACCTAAACACTGCACATTTTTAAGTGCACAGGTCAAAGAAAACAAAACCTGTTTTGTCCCCTTCACATGCACTAAACACATAAACTCATAATACACACCATGCAAAAGTATCTTACTACACCAAAACTTTATGGAACTATTGGAGTATGTGGAGTGACATGCCCCAGATTTATGGGAAAAGTTCTATTTAGAGCAATATCAGGTTTCCAAAGCCTTTCATCAGCTACATGAAGTTAAGTGTTGTTGTAAGAGAATCTCAAATTCACAGCCAGCACGAAGCAGTGAGTGTGAACGTGAGGAAAGCAAGACACAACTGCCTCTGCCTCGCCACAGTGAGATCCCATCACGTCTGTTCTGAATGATTTAACCCTCCTGTTGCTTTCCAGAAGCACATGCAAAGGTGAAAGCTTCACTTTTAGCCAAGATGTAGCACTGCCACAGGAACCCTGAGAGCACTGTCCCCCACAGCACCCACAAGGACACCTTTCTACAGGTACCAAGGCACTGCAACTTCATTTCACCAGCACCAGTCAGTTCAAAGTTGATCTACTACCTTATGTGCTTCAGAAATTAGTACCAAAACCAACACCCAGAGAAAACAAAGCAGAGCAGAAAACCACATCAGCACCAAACAGAAACAGGTTGTTCAAATAAACATTAGTCCAGCTCCTGGATACAGCAAACATAAACAACAAGTGCTCTTAGACAAAACCAAGAAATATTTTCTAGACCTTCCTCAAAATGATGAGGTGAGAAAACTTCCTGGAAAATGTGCACTCATTGTTCAGGTCCGAACTGTAAAATGGAAGCAGAGCAAAACTTCCCATACCTGAGGTATGGCACAGAGAGCTCTGCAACTACAGGCACAGGTGATCAACATGCAGACTAATTAAGGTGAGGTAGAAACAAACAAGGAGAAAAAAGCAGCACTGAATAGTTAGGCTTGTTCTGTTTCTCAGTTACTACCCTGGCTATCAGCATTGCATTTGTTACAAACAGGAATCTGAGGTACCTGATATAGTCAGCACTTAGCTGCCAATTAGTCTCCAATAAATACAACAGGTGGCATTATCATGATTATTAGGTGATAACCTAAATGCATCTCGATGATGGGATTTTAAATTCCTACAGGAAAAAGAATAATGCAAGTGCAGGTCTGAAAAGGAAAACATTTCGATCATATTTCTCTGCCACGTCATGGCTTAGCAGACTAAAATTTAAGGATCTCATTAAAATGAGATACAATATCTCATTTTCTGGAGAGTGGGGGTGAGGCAAAAAGCCCTCAAGAGTTTCCCACCTCCAGAGTGAAGCAGCATCCAACTGCAGTTACATCACTGCACAGGTTGCCACAACAGAGGCCTCTCACACACAAGCCAGCTTCACTCCTGCCCCTGCTGCCAGCAGCTCCTCCAGAGAGGCTTCAGAAAGCTGATCTGATGGGCACTCAACACTCACTGCTGTGTCACACCAGAGGTGGGATCACCTCAAGCTGCCCTAGGAGAGAGAGCCTGCACTTGCTCATGGCTCTTCCTCCCCTTCAAAACTGTGCTGTATCCATGAGGATGGGAACACAGAAAACTAGAAAAAAAAATAGAAAAGCAGAGGAATAAAAAAGGGGAAATGTCACCTGGGAGCTTTTTGGAAGCTGTCTGGTGGCCACAATCTGCCAGCCAGGGAATAGATCTCTGTGACATTTTCATCAGCAGAGGAAGCACCAGATCTATCCGTGCCTCTCTGAAACTCTCCCTCTCCTCTCAGCATTCCGCGCAGCAGCAACACTGATGGGGCTGCTAATGATGTTTTTGTTTTTTAATGGGAAGAGAGATTTGGCACACAGTATAAAAAACAGTAAACACAACCCTGGCTCTGCAGGTATAACTTGAAACAAAAGGCAAGTCCCTGCTTTTTTTTTTTTTTTTTGGTTGTTTTTTTTTTTAATGGCAAACAACAGTTTTCCAACAGGTGGGAGCTGATAACTTACTCAAGCAAAGTCTGTCACATTTTTCCAATCCCAAAGAGGTCCTGCAACTGGAATTAATGCATGTTAACAGAAATGCTAACACAGGTTGGGCCATGCTAAGGTAACCTTTCGACCTTAGGAACTCCTGCTCTCAGAGCTCTCCCTTGAGCAGCTGTTCTCCAGCACATGACAAGGCTGGGAAGGCAGGCAGATGAGACACTGCTGAGCAGGAGCAGGCAGTGTGGAATCCGTGGCAGCATCAGGGAGGGCCAGGCCAGGGATGGAGGAGCTGCACTGCCCAGCACCAGGCTGCAGCTTCAGCTACAACCCTGCTCCCTTCCACAAAAGCTCTCTTGGATTTCCTTGTGCACAGCACTGGCGGGAAGCAGCTGAAACAGAAACACAGCAGACACACAGGACAGCTCCAAGCCACCTCTGATCCCACTGGCCAGGTATCCAGGCTGGGTCCCTGCAGAAAGGGCAGGATTTGGAAAGATCTGACGGGTCCAAACTTCCCCCAATCCTGACTAGTTCCAGCCCCCATCACACTCTTACTGGAATGGGGAGAACTAAAAAGCCTTATTCAGCAGAGGCAGCCAGAAGGGAAACATGACAAAACCCTCTCAAAACCCAGCAGAAATGCTGAATTAAAAGGAAAGTAACCAAGCATTTCCAATCGGCTCCTTGAACATTGTTACCAAAACAAAGCAGAAGTGTTTATCTAACGGGGTTCGCGCACAACCAGCGTTAAACACGCGGCTGCAGGTAATAATTACTTGGAGAATGCTATCTTTATGTGTCGGCCTCATCCTGCGAGCTCTACACAAGCCCCTGACCTACACCTGAATGTTCAAAGCTCACCAAGTGTTTGCTACCGACGCGAAGCCACCAGAGCGAGCCCAGCTCTCTGCTCTCCCTGCGGACACACGGGCAAGGGAGCGAGGCAGCCGAGCAACAAAACAACACCTGCTCTTTGGGATCCTCAATCCCCAGGGCAATATTATATATCCCTACCACAAACACTGAATCCTGGGCAAAAATGGGAGAGCTGGCAGGGAAAAAACCCCAAAACACAAGGAGAGCAGAGCCTGAATACGGTGCTGACCCGAGGTAATGCCTCCGTGCCTGTGCAGCGGGATGCGGCCCCGCAGGCACAAACGCCGCCGGGCACGGCTTCTCCTGCGGAGCCACCGTGCCAAGGCAGCCCAACCGGGGACACCCTGGGGCCGGCACCCCGCTCCCACCTCCGAGCCACAGGGGAGGGGAGAGACGCGGGCCGGGCTGAGGCCAAGCAGGCAGGGCCTGGCAGCGCTCTCAGCGCACCGGGACCGGGGCGGGCGCAGCCTCCGCCTCACCGGGATCCCCTCCCCTCACCTTAGCCCTGCCTGCCTCCAGCTTGCGCCTCCGCGCCTCCTCCTGCGCCTCCATGCGGCGGCCGGGCCGGTCCGCGCCCCCCGCGCCCTCACGGCGGCGGCGGCGGCAGCGCAGCGTCGGTCATGGCCGCCCCGGGCCGCTCCCCGCCCGCCGCCGCGCCGGCCGCACCGCGCGGGGCGGGGCTCCGCGCCCATTGGCCGCAGCTCATGACGCGCCGCCAGCGCCGGCCAATGGGAACGGCTTTCCTCAGCCGGGCTCCGCCCACTCCCGCTAAGTGGCTGCTGGGATACCCCGGGCAAGCCGGCGCGAGCCGATGGCCCCGCCCCCTCCCGCGGCGGCCACCAATAGGAGCGTCCCGCGCCTTTTCAAAAGGGCCGCCGGCCCCGCCCAGCGCGGGAGACAGCCAATGGGGAGCGCGGATTCGGAGGCGGGGCTAGGGGCGGTGGCCAAAGGAGGCGGGGCCAAGGGCAGCCAATAGCGTGCGGGGAGGGTCGGTGGCTGCCTTCCCGCCTTTTTGTTTGTTTGTAAGTTTTTGGTGAGTGAATAAATGAATGTTCATCGGTTCTAAGGCGCGCGATTCTCTTCAGTCATCAGCGTTCTGTGCTGTACTGGTTAGTGATTGCTCGCTCTTCATGCTGATTTGGGTGTCATTCTTGAATCTCTCTGTCATTTCCTTGCGCGTGGAGTTGTCGCCAGGTTTCCAGGCTTCTGTCTCCTCCGGAGTCTTCTGGTTGCTACAACGGCCTTGAAGGGCCAGAAATTTAAGATCCCAGATGTCCAACCACCAGCTCCTTTTTGCTCTGCTCGTTGAAGCTACAACACTACTGGTTTGTTTGTATTCTGAAATAATTGAATTATAAAAACACAGGCTTTAGTCAAATCTGTTACTCGGAGCAATGTGCTGGATTGGCAAACATTAAAAAGCCCATCTGCCTCGAGGGCAGTAGCAGAAGACAAAGTCTGAGTCATTAAATGTCTTAGTGAACACCTCCAGGGACCAGGCAGCCTCAGCTTTTCTGGGCAGCCTGTTCCAGTGCTTCACAGAGATTCATTTTTTCCTGCTATCCAATCTAAACCTACTCTCTGTCAGTGGGAAGTCATTCCCCCTTGTCCTGCCACTCCAGGCCCCCTAAATTGTCTCTCTCCAGCTTTCTTGTGGGCTCCCTTCAGATACTGGAAGTCCACAGTTAGGTCACCCCAAAGTTTTTCAGGCTGATCAATCCCAATTCTCTCAGCCTTTCCTCACAACAGAGCTGCTCCACCCCTCTAATCACCTAGGTTTTTACCATAATATCTTTTAAAATTGTCTTTTAGAACTTGTAGAAATCAAAATGAAGGGAATGAAATATCAAAATCAATAAAATACATCCAAGAAATGCAATACTGGTATGCATTCCAATACTGGACCTCATCAGGTTATCTAATCCATTCTTACATCTGAGGAGTCCTGCAATCTTCAACACATTTGGTTTTTTTAATTGTTCATAAACAACTTGTGTGAAAGTTGGGGTTTTTTGATAGCTGCTCCATCATTTCCCTTAGTGGCTAATGAAGATTTCTTTCACTTCCTTCATTTCTTTCATTTCTTGAAGATTTTTTTATCAGGTTTTCTCTTCCTCATTAAGCCAAATGCTTGTGGTTTTCCAGACAAACCCCCCCATTCCACCCCGTTCTTTGATTGCATCCTCTCATTTATTTAAAACCTGCTGCCCTGTCCTCTTTTCACCATCTACTTACTAATTAAACAAAGCCAGCCCTTTAAAGTCTTCCTTAGGTCCTACATTTTTCAAATGCGCCCTTTTTATTTTTTATTTCCCGGACTCTTTTTCCCCCTTAAACCACCATGTCCAAAAATGAGCGCAGTGTCCAAACTCTGACTTCAGCCCTGCTAAACAGAGCAGAACAATGATGTCCTGTGAGGTGCACATAACACACCTGTTATTCTTTGATAGGATTACATTTGTCTGGTTTGGCTCTTTTGAATCCTCGTTCTCCAGTGTTTTCCCTTCTCTGGGATTCAGTGTGGCTCCAGATCCCTTCCAGCCAGATCCTGTGTGTGGCTGGCACATTCCTGGCACCCCATGAATTAGCAGGTTGTCCCAGGAGTGAGGATCACACTGTGACCAAGGCATCCATAAGTGTGGAAAAGAGAGAAAAGAGAGAAAAGAGAAAGTGTGGAATAAATAGAAAAGAGAGATCCTTCAGCAGGTTTGCTGGAAGAGCCTTTTAAATATTTTTTTTTAATTTTTTTTTCCCCCCTAGTACTGGATTCCTTCTGGGATACCTGTCACATCGAGCAAAAAATTCCTCTTCATTTCCTCTTTAGTAAATTCAGTTGCTTCACATTGGTGGTGTACTTTTTTAATGGAATACTCATACCTGGTTCTTTTTGCCAAACTCTCTTGTGACCCTCTATTCATCCTGCAATGAAGGCTCTAGAAATTCAGCTTTTAGAGGCAACTGTGCTAAACCAGTTGGTGGTAAAATAATCAGCTCAATATTCAGCAGCAATCAGAAATGGGTGGTTTCTTTCCCAGAAGCACAGAAGCAAACCACACTGATGCAGTTTACCCCCGTCTCTCCTGGGCTGAAAATATCCCCCTGAGGAGGAGTGTCTGTCACTTGGCTTTTTTCTCTTGCCTTGGTGTTCATTTTGTGGATGTCACTGATAAATGTGACCCTGTTTTTATGTGGTAGGGAGAGGGAGACATTCTGCAGCTTTATTGGGAGCTGGTAACCAAAAGGATGTTACACCAGAGCCTTGACTCTTGAACTTACCCAGGGGGGAGTTCCAGCTCTGCTCCTTCATTTCTTCAGTCACTGTGTGGTAATAACTCGTGTAAAGGGCTATGTCAAAAGGGTGCAGACCCCTATAGTGGAATAAACAGGTACCACTCAGCAAAATCATAACCTGACTGCTGGCACTGGGCTTGTTTTAAAGATCCATTGGCTTTTATTTATTTTTTTTTCCTTGTCCACTAATGTGCTAGGCATTTGCTTTACCAAAGGCACACAAACTTCTGTGCCTGGAGATGAAATTGTTTATGTTACCTGTTGACACTGCAAACTTAGCAACCAGGCACAAACCTCTGGGCTAATTAAAAGTCTCCAACAACACAGAGGCCAGACTTAGTGATGCTGCCAGGGGAAGGATAACAACCATTAGGAACAGACAAATAAATATTCAGTCTCAGCTGCCTTCCTGTGAGCATCACAGCCTGCAGCACAGAAGTATGTGGAGAGAAATGGCAGGAAAAAAGCTGTGTCTGTGATTTGGTGAATGCCTGTACTCATTCTGACCTGGGAGTGAAACTGAAGCTTTTATCTGCTTCTCTGATTTCTACTCGTCTTGTATTATTGTTTTTTAATAATGGAATTATTCTGTGAAGATTGTGGAGGGGAAAAAAATGAGCCCTGAAAACCTATCTGCCTCTGTTTATCATTTTAAGCTGCTTTTGCCTGCCTGCTCTTCCAGGAGATGATGGCAGATCCTTCAGTGGTGGATCAGGTGACACGACTGAAACTCAAACTCCTGGAAAAGGTAAGGGAATCATTCTGCAGGGGTCACCTTTGCTCTGCTTTTTGCTCTTGCATGTTGAAGCATCAACACTGTATTTTAACATAAATTTGTTATGTTATATATAGTATAACTCTACTGAGATACACTGAGGAGTGTTACTACTCATTGTCACTTTCTCAAATAACATTCTACAAGTTTACGTGGACCTACAGTAAATTAAATTTGCTCTGATTTTATGGGAGATGGCACCAGTTAATTAGAGATTTTAACTGGGATATGTCACCAGTTAGCTCAAAGCCAGTTTGGGCTGGGACAGGCAAAGTTTAGGAGTAAATCTTGGGTAAAAGAGAATCTCAGACTGTTTTAAGGCAATTTCATGGCTGCTTTCACATCAGATGTGTTGCCTGGTCAGACCTTTGCTGAATCAAGAGTCTGGATCTTGGAAGCCCAAACTCAACATTATCAAGTCCTTCATATGATGCACCTCTCTGCCCTACTAAATAAATTAAGTCTCCTGATTCACCATGCTATCAATTTTAAGGTCTGCAATCGCCTGGGCAGTTGGGAGCATCACTATTCTTTACTGTAACTACATTTGTAATGAGACATTTCATGCTTCTTTAAGAACCACCATTTTTCTCCACTGCTGCTCTATTTCCTCCATCCCAACCCCGTGCCATAGGCTTGGGAATCCTTGTGAGCTCTTCTGCCTGACTTATAACCAGTTCTGGTTATGGTTCTGCCAACAGAGACTAGAAAATGAACAGGAGAACCTAGAGAAGATGGATTTGTCTCTCCCAGCTGCAAGTAAGAGAAGCATTTGTTCTAATTTTAGGCATATTTTGGAAAGGGCTTGCTTATGTTCTCAGGCATGAGCTCCTCAGGAGATGATCCCCTCTCTTCCCTTCATCTGTGAGCTAACTGCTTTTTATCTTTTGAATTTCTTCAGCTGGTTTTTTTTTTCCTGATCAAGGGACGAGAACAACCAGCTGAGCACTCACATAAGATGCCTCCCTGCCCAGGTATCCTGTGCAGCCTCCCAGCTGGAGCAAACTGATGCTGATCCAGTTTGTCCTAGCTCTGACTCCTAGGAGTACACCCTGCTGTAGTTTGCTTGGCTTTGGTGATTCTGAAAAGACAGGAGGAACATTTCTCAGCATGGCACGTGCGCTGTTTATATTATCGAGGGATTCAAGGCTACCAGTAGAAGCTCTGTGATATTTCTAGACTGTACTGTGGGCTCCTATTCATTGATCTGATGCACAAATAGTCGGAATCTTCTCATGCTGTGGCCAAACATTTTTTAAAAAATCCCCTATAACAAGTTACAGTTTCAAAATACAAAATGGTGCTTTCCAGAGCAGATGCCAGGCGTGGCTCCAAAGTGTAGGAAAACATGCTTGCTTATCTTCATTTCAAAACCAGCCACGTGTGGGATGAACTGAAAAGGAAGTTGATGCAGAGCAAAATGGAAACAGAAAAGCTGGCATTCCAACCAGAGTTGGATGGAGCTGTTACTACAGACAGGCATCCTCTGCACGCACGGGGCACATCTAGAAACCTTCAGCCTGAAATGGATTCCTAAACCAGGAGGGTAAAAAGGGGGCTTCAGAGAGCAATCTTAAGAGTTTCTGTTCAGAGGTGTTTTGCCTTTGCAGAGCTGCTGAGCAGCCGTGGCTGCACGTGGCATAAAGTCATGATGCACACGTGTATTGGACAAGAAAAGCAGCCCAAGCCTTTTGTGGAAGAGCTCGAGCTGTTGAAGCAGAGCGGCACTGAGTCCCCGGGCAGGTGCCGAGGAGAGTCCCTTTATTGCAACAGCCAGGCCTTCTTGAGCAGTCAGGCCTTGACTTTACACAGTACAAAAGTATAACAGACACAATCCAGCCAACCACCGTGTACCACAATGTGAGCACATCATGGTTATGCAACTTCTTTTTCTACCCCTAATTCAGCTCAGTCACTTTCCCACAGTCCTTCTCTGCTTAGCCAAAGTAGGATGCCTGAGCAATGATTTTAAAAAGGTAACAAGCCCTTATTTTGTAAGGTTTTACCCATATTCAACATCCAGCTATCCAATAACTCATTTTCCACATTGATATCACAACACAGGTGCTGCAATAGCTCTGTGATCCTTTGAGGAGATAATGGAGACTCTTCCTCTTCCAGGGAACAGACCTCATGACCTGCTCCAAAGTGCCCTGAGGCAAAGGAAAGGTCTGCTGCAGGAGCTCAGGGTAAGAGCAGACATGCACATCCACTGCTGATGTGGGTTCAGGGTTTTCCTGGCCTTTAATTCTGGGGCTGGGCAGGGTTTGGTGCTCTGCTGCTTTGGAATAGAAAGGCTGGGCCAGCTAATCAGGGAAAGAGCCTGGAGAGCAGCTTGGCTTCTCTCACTGCAGCTGAGGGAGCTTGCACCTGCTTCAGGCACTAAAGTGGGGTGATTGTGCCTCTCCTGAATCTGCTGCATCATGAACTTTCCGTGCCAAAATGCAAAGAAGGGATTTTTAGCCATGCCAAAGTAGAGACAATAGTAATTGTTACTTATTCCTAGCTTGTGGAGGATACCAACTATTGTCGCAGACATATTTTATGAAACTTCCTTTCCTTAGGATTTTTCCTCCTGAGAAGCTGAGAGGCCTCAGGAACAAAATGTAACCAATGATTATCTGCTGCTGTGGAATGCAACAGGTGGCTCTGTGATTGGTCTCATGTGGTTGTTTTTAATTAATGGCCAATCACAGTCCAACTGGCTTGGACAGAGTGTCTGAGAAGCCTTTGTTATCATTCTTTTCTATTCTGTTCTTAGCTAGCCTTCTGATGAAACCCTTTCTTCTATTCTTTTAGTATAGTTTTAATATAATATATATCATAAAATAATGAATCAAGCCTTCTGAAACATGGAGTCAGATCCTCATCTCTTCCTTCAACCTGAGACCCCTGCGAACACCATCACAAACTATTATTGAAATGTTTTCCCAGATTTTTGGCAGCTTGTTCTGTACATTTTTCCCCCCCAATCCTTTTTGCTTGTGTTTCAAGATCTGTGGGAAGGAAAACTTACTTTCTTTACACTTTTGCAGGCATTGGCAGTGTCCTTGCTGCAGTTTCCTAGGGGCTAATCCCATTTAGTCCAGAGAGCATAACCCTAATGTCTGCTTTGCTGTGACCAGATTTTCTTTAAGAAAATTAAAAACCCTTGACTTTGCAGGAGCAGCACCTTCTGGAAGAGCTTTCACAGCCACCTGCACCAGATGGGGGACACTGCCATGACCACAGAGCTGCTCTCCCACAAATCTACCAGATCCCTTTTCCAGCTTCCCCAGTGGAGCCACCAAGAATTATCCAGCAGACAGTAAGGATTGGCTCCTATAAAACACCCCCAGCACTGTGCCAGTCTGAGCTGACAATCACTGGGGAGCTGTATGGGATTGCTCATCCCACAAAAAGGGAAGATATGACCATTACTCTTTGATGGGACCCTTGCTGCCTGCAGGGAAACCTAAGGGGAAATAAGAGAAAACCTTATTTGCCATCTTGCAAGTAAGGCCCAAAAGTAACAATGGGAATGGTTTATTCTTGGAGCAAGATGGCAAAAGGAGTGGCAGGGCTGCCCACACTCCAGCCTGGCCATTCAGCCACTTTCTAATGCACATCACTGTCTGCTCAGGCAGCCCACAGCCTCAACAGCTTCTCCAGGAGAATCCCAGAGTTGTCCTGAAGCCCAGGCAGGTGACAGCTGTTCCCATAGCTGGGGGAGTGTCACAGACATCTTTTATGAAAAATCCTTGCCTTAGGAGTTTTCCACCTGAGAAGCTGAGAGGCCTCAGGAACAAAATGTAACCAATGATTATCTGCTGCTGTGGAATGCAACAGGTGGCTCTGTGATTGGTCTCATGTGGTTGTTTTTAATTAATGGCCAATCACAGCCCAGCTGGCTCAGACAGAGAGTCCGAGACAGAAGCCTTTGTTATAATTCTTTCTTTTTCTATTCTTAGCCAGCCTTCTGATGAAATCCTTTCTTCTACTCTTTTAGTATAGTTTTAATATAATACATATCATAAAATAATAAATCGTGCCTTCTGAAACATGGAGTCAGATCCTTGTCTCTTCCCTCATCCTGGGAAGGGAACATTGTCACAGGGGAGCTGCCCAAAACCAAGCCTGACTTGTCCATTTTTCCCTCCTGTTCCAGATGCCAGCTCAGCCTGCCACCATCATCCAGCAGCTGCCCCAGCCCTCCCCTCTGATCACACAGGTTGCCCCAGCCCAGCCCTGGGCAGCCCCCCGCTCTGGGAGCATCAAGGAAGGTGAGAGAGCCCCCACACAGAGCCAGCTGCTGCCACCAGGCCTGGCAGAGCAGGGACATGGCAGCTGGAAGGGGACACGGGGTGGGGTCCAAGCTCCTTTAATGAGCTGGGGAGCTGTGCTTGGTAAATGGGATGGGCAGCAGTTGTGAAAGGCGTTCAGTTGTGAAACTCTTATCACTAAAAATTAAAAAAGGAACTACACACTCAAGGGAAGATTGGGGAAGCAGAACAGCTCAACCCATGGCACTGAGTAATATGAACAAAGTCATTCACGTGGGTGACTCCAGAACTGGCAAACAGGCTTCTAAAATCTGGTTTTATTCTTTTGTTCCTTCCTAACCCGCTGTTCAATCTCCTCAGACTTTTGTTTGTACCCTGTGTTTGGAAACAAGACAGAACATCTGGAAGTGTTGTTCTAAACATAGTGCATTGCCAATAAAAGTTTGTTTCCAAACTGTGAAATGACACATGAAATAAAACCTGGGGCAATTCCCTGGCTCAGCCTTCAGCCAAAGGTTCATCCCACCCAGGAATCCTCAGTCATGGAACTGCAGTATTTCCCAGCTCATACTTCACCGGAGTGTCTGGATTTTTGAATCAGAGTTTACTTCCATCACCAAAATAGTCCAAATCCACTCATGACTTCTCTGAAGCTGCTACATGTAAACTGCTTTTTGTATGATCAGTAAAAGGAAAATGAGAGTTGCCTCCACTATTTTTTTCCCTTCTTTTTTTTCTCCCCTCTCCCTCTTCACTTCTCCCCAGGTGAATTCGTTACACTGCACGAGTCCTTTGGATCCCAGAGATCCTGCAGGGAGATTTGATGTGCATGAAATGACAGATTGAGGCTTGGGCTGGATGATGTTAAAGGTCTTTTCCAACCTTTTCTATTCCGTGAGCCAGTGGGCTCTCACTCAAGGTGGCACTGCAATATCACACAAATGTGAGGGAACCTCACAGGACCAGCCTGTCCTTGCTGGAGCGAGGCAGAGCTGCAGCTCAGCCCTTCTCCATCCTGCCATGAGGAGGGAGGAGAAACAGGAAAGCTGGGATGAGCAGCCCCACTCTCAGACACGAACTTTGCACTGTCTGGGGAAATAATGCCAATATTCTTCATGCGTGTCTTGGCTTGAAAAGACAGGTGTCTGTTAAGGAAGGCAGGAGACTTCTTTGAAATGGAAAATGTAAACTCTTTCTCTCTGAATTATTGTAATTTTTAAATTAAGGGGGTTTCAGGTAAAGATATGGGAATAGGAATAACAGTTTTTTACTAGGAAATTAAAAAAATACAGATCAAATAATACAAAAACCTAGAAAATAAACTACTGACAGAGGTAGGATACGACTTGGCACTGGTGGTTGAGGCGTTGGTAGCAGTTTTGATTAAATGGTGGCTGTAGTTTTCTTGGAGTGACAGATGTGGTTTTGTCAAGGCAGTGATTTTGTAGAAGGGTGTAGGGTTTTCTTTGAAGGTCTGGGGGTGGTGTGGATGGGTTTGGTCTTTTTCTGGGAATCTAGTGGAGAAGATAGTTGCTCTTTTGGGAATTTAGTGGGAAAAGGTTGTCTCTGTTGTTTTAAGTCTCAGATTATATTTAGGTAGGAATGTTTGGCTCTTCTTTCTGGGTGGAGCATGGGCTGATGTAATTTTTATCAGCCATGCAGTGACACTCAGTGGCCTATTAATAGAAGATTTCTCTCTGGAGGGAGGATTGGCTGTGGAAGAGACAAAAAAGCTGCCCAATGAACAGAAGAGAACTGCCCTACTCCTAATGGATGGCAAATAGAATACACACATACCTTACAGCTCAGGGCAATGTGCCCCCTTTCAGCTGCTTTGCCTTTGTGGCAGTGGCCACGCTGCGTGCTGGAGGACACACTTGTCAGCTGTGGATAAAGCTCTTACTCTTCTCTTCTCTTCCCAGATATGGTGGAGATGATGCTGATGCAGAATGCTCAGATGCACCAGATCATGATGCAGAACATGATGCTGAAGGCTCTGCCACCAGCGCTGCTCACACAGCTCGGGGGGGCCATGGCTCATCCCTCCCAGCAGGTAACCAACAGCACCCAGCCTGGGTCTGAGCATCAGGTGAAATCTGAAGTCACCAAGTGTTCTTGGACCTTCTGTAGTGGAACCTCCAGACACATCCCAAAGGTTTTCCTTTCCCAAGGGGTGGCTGAGTGGAGCCCTGGCCCCTCAGCTAGGGAACCCCCTGCCCCCTCCATGAGGGGCACAGGTTTCTGCCCAAAAAAACCTCAAATAAACATTTAAAATAACTATATATATAGTTGTGTATAGTTATATATAACTGTTTTATATATATATAATTATATAGATTATATATTACATATATATTATATATATAATTATATATATTTAATTATATTATATATAATATAATTATATATATAACAATATATAGCTGTTATATATATAATTATAGATTATATATATTATATATATTATATATATAATTATATATATTTAATTATATTATATATAAAATTATATATAAAATACATATAATATATATAACAGTTATATATAATAATATATAACTGTTATATATATATTATATGTACTTTATATATAATACATAATATTTATATAACTATAAAAACAAAAAGCGCCGAGCAATTAAACACCTTACCCAAACTATCAAAAAACCCACCTACAATAAAATTCCTAAAAATGAAAAAAAAAAACAACAAATGCCGATTGCCACCTCAACAATGCACTGCCAACAATACCAAACAAATCAAGATGCTGTAATGCCCATCCACAAAATAATCCATAAGCTAAAAACCCAAAAAAATAGTCAGCAAAACCCACTCACCCTTCAACAGCCCCGTTTAACCTGTGCATAAATCTAAATAATAAAAGAAAATTAAAAATCTAAAATAATAAAAATGAACTGTAGACTACCCTGCATTAAATAAAATAACTCCACCACTAAGCACTGCTGTACCAAACATACCACAACTCTGTCACTGTAGGACAGGAAACAACACGAGTGCACACACTGCTGTGATCAAGGGGAAAAAAGGGAAGCTCATTTTCTGACTCCAACATTTATAGTTTTCCAAAAGTGGCAGTGGATTGGAGGGTCAAAGTGCCACCTCTCCAATGACACTGGACAAACCAACAGTCCATCAAATTTCTCCTCTTCTATAAAAGAATGCAAAACAGTAAGTTATTTACAGAATGAGTGTGAGAAAGTTCATCACAAGAATGTAAACATCAGAAGGCTTGGAAAATCTTAAAAAATCAGGGCGGCAACACTCCAGTACGAACTTAAATCCAAAACAGCAAAGTAGTATGGCCACTGTGGATATTGCCAATGCATTTTTCTCCATTCCTCTGTCTCTCTCCAACAAGGACCTGCAGCTTGCTGCCCCCCTGGCTGTGAAGGCAGAGAGGCCCAAGGTGCCTGTGGTGCACCACCACCACCATTACCCTCCCACGGGGGTGTTCCCAGTGCCCCCCAGCACAGAGCAGCCCTGGAGCAGCAGCCCTGCCCAGCCTCTGTAAGTCACCAGGCAGCTGTGACCTGCTCCTGCAGCCCTTTCTCCCTGCCCAGGCGGGGTGGCAGGGCAGACTGTGGGATAAATGTGGGCATCTGACAAGGGGCAGGATCACAGACATCCCCCACTCTGCCCTGCTGCATTGCTGTGCTCTGCAGGGGCTCCCACCCTGCCTTTTGTGTCTCCCACCCTGTCTTTTTGGCCTCCCACCCTGCCCTTTGGGTGTCCCACCCTGCCCTTTGGGTGTCCCATCTTACCTTTTGTGTCTCCCACCCTGCCTTTTGTGTCTCTCACCCTGCTTTTTGGGTCTCTCACCCTGCTTTTTGTGTCTCCCACCCTGCCTTTTGTGTCTCCCACCCTGCCCTTTGTGTCTCCCACCCTGCCCTTTGGGTGTCCCCGTGATCCCAGCAGCCACCTGCCACCTAAGGCAGGGGTGGGGAAGTGCTCAGGGTCCCAGCAGGGTTTATGTTCTTAAAGCCCTGCTGGGACATTGGCAAATCAGAAATTCCTGGGTAAAAAAGAAAACCCAAACCACCAGCTAAGAGAAATGGTACAAAGGGAGGGGAGTATCAGAAATAATGCTGAGCCTTTGCCATAAGCTTGTGCTTGCAGCTGGAGGGGGTGGATTTCAAGTGCAGAAATGGCTGAACTTCTCCCCAGGATGCTCCCAAACCCAAAGAGCCCTTGAGCCCTGTGCAGAGGTCACAGCCAGCTCCTCCAGGGCTCACTTGCTTTGTGCCTTCCTCTGAGCCTGTCCTGCTTGGGTTCCTAGGTGTAGGAAGTTCTTACATGCCAAGGCTGGTGAAGAAATGCCCCTTGCTAGAGCATGGAAGGGGAGGTGACATGGGGACACACTGAGAACTCAACTTTTATTTCTGTGCATGGCTCTTTCAGGGCCGTAGTGAACAGGAGAACAGGATGGAGGCAGCTGCAGCCTTGGGCACGGGTGACCTGCTGGCAGGGGTGTCTGCACAGCCCTCTTTAGCGGGGGATTTGAATTCCTGAACAGATTATTTCCCTAATGGGATTACAAGGGATGAGCGTTTCTACCTATTTCCCCTTGACACGGGGTTTGTAATCTGAACCAGCAAAGAACTCCTGGCTCCTGTCAGGATCAGTGCAATTCCCTGCAGAAATCAGTAGGTCTTGTCATGGCCTTTAAACTTTGCTCTTCCTCTTCTCCAGCTGCCTGCCACCACAAGGTATGAGACCAAACACATTTTGTTTTGCAGTTGCAGCACTACAGGCTGTCACTAAACACAGTAACTCCATTTTTCTTGTTGCAGGTGGCCCACATACTGACAGTACAGGATCCTCTGCAAGTGGACCAGACCCTTTCTAAAACCAATAAAATCCTGCTGTTCTTCCTCAGCCATTGACCTGTCTTTTTCTTGAGCACTTTTCCCTCCTTTACTTTTCCCCAGAGGAAAGGTTTAATCCATGCCCATTTTATCCTATCCTTTTTAGTTTTATTTATGACTTCTTGAAAGGCTCACATGGAGTTTTTATCAGGCAACACTTTTTCATGCTCTCAGCAGCCTGGTTTTGCTTAATATAGAAAGATGAACGATGATTTTATAGCACTTTCTCAATATCTTCCCACCTTCTGTTTTTAGAATGGAGAACATCTGTACACTGGGTTTGCCTGCTGCAGTTTGTGAGTGAGTCTGATTAAGAAAACCCAGGGACCTAAGTTTTGTTTGGAATGAAGAAAAGATAGTAACTATCACTGCTGGAAGCTGTCTCTGTTCCAAAAACAATTAATGAATAATTTATTTACCATGTAAAACCTCCCTTGCTCTTTGCCCTCTCTGCTCTGTTGTCTTTGAGATTCTCACTGCTCTCTCCAACTTCTCGCTTGCTACAACTACCTGGAAGAGGGAATGGCCTCAAGTTGTGAGTTTGGATTGAATATTAGGAAGAAATTCTTGACTGAAAACATTGTCAGGCATTGGAAGAGGCTGCCCAGGGCAGCACTTGAGTGCTGCCCCATCCCTGTAGGTCTTCGATAGCCACATGGATGTGACATTTAGGGTCATTGGGGTGATGTTCTTAGAGGACTTTTTCTGCTTTTTCTACCTTAATGATTCTCTGAGCCAAATCTGCTGGGGCCCTGCAGATTTAGCAATAAATTGTGCTCGGTGATACAAATGTCTGCAGTTTCACTGCTGTTCAATTATTGTGTTTGGCTCTAACTGGCTCCTCCCTTTGCAATGCTGACTGTGGGCAGCAGTGGCTCAGCGGAGCATTTCCATGTGAAATAATGCCTGCAGAGATGGCTCCTCACAGCCTTGTCTAAGCCCTGGGATGCTTCTCCAGAGCAGGCAGGGAGCCTCTCCTAAGCATCACACCCCAAAACCCTGAGCCCCACACACACATCTTCCTTGGATCAACGTCCTCAAAGATGGGATGAGGCTCCTGGGCAAGAAGGTGGCTCATATCTCACCCCAAAACCCTGTGTCCCAGTGAAGCACCAGCAAAAGCCTGGCCCATGCAAGGTCTCCTCCTGCTCTCTGTGTATTCCTTGGGGACTGCAGGATTGCTCTGCGATTTCCAGAGGAGCCTGACTGCCTGACTTGGCCATCTCAACAGCCCGGGCTCAGCCAGGCTGACTCCCTGACAGTCCCTGGGCTGGGAGTTAAACTTTAATGTGAACTGGGGGGAGAAGAGCCCAGGCATGACTCAGCCACCCACATTCCTTCCCTTCCCCTCCCCCTGGCAAGGGCAAGGGGCTGGGGAGAAGCAGAGGCATCAGAGACACAGCAGGGACCCAGGGGCTAAGCCAGCATGGAGCCCTGGGACCCACGAGGGAAAAGAGTTGCTGTTGTTGGTGGTGGTCTGGTAGGAAATGCCTTTTAGCTGCTGCATGGCTGTTTGCTGGGGAGCTGGGGCTGTAAAATGTGGGGGTGAAGGTTTTTCTTCAAGTCATTCCTCTGTCAGATGACGGGGTGTTGGTTGAGTTCCTGCTGTGGGAGGCTCCTGTTCTTTTCCTGGGTGAAGGGTTTGGGGGATGGCTGGAGCAGTGGTGCCCAGGTACCCTGAACACCAGCCCTTGTTTGGGCTGCCCTGTCCCTTGGGCTGATTTTGGCTGAAACCAAAGCTCTAATGTGAAAGGCTTTGCAAGAATTGAAACCAGTAAATGTCAGGCTGAGAGGAAATGCTTTCCTCTGCCCACTTTTGTTTGGGGGTGGTTTTCATCCACTGCTCCTTGCAGAGAGGTGTGACACTAAAGGCCAGGCTGGATGGGGCTCTGAGTAACCTGGAGTGGTGGAAGGTGTCCCTGCTCATGGCAGGGGGCTGTGACAAGATGGCCTTTAGCATCCTTTCCAACCCAAACCATTCCATGAGTCTGGGACTCTATGACAGCATCGCAGCACCTCCATCTCTGTCTTGACTTTTTGGACATTAACTTCTTGGAAAAGAGCGATGACAGAAGAGGCTCTAGTTCTGGCAGCAATTCATAATGGAAATTAAATTTTTAAAAATCATTTAAATTACAAACAGGACATATTTGTAGTGTTCTCAAGGGACTGCTGCTATGCCCTGAATACTGGTGAGGAAGGTAAACACAGTCCAGAGAAGGGCTGGAGCTTGCCTACACCAGCTCCTGCTGTCTCTGGCTGAGGAGGTGAGCCCTGCTGCATTCAGCTGCTGTGTGTAAACAAGCCTGAGCTTGGTATGACTTGATGAAAAGTGTTTTGATGGGTGGCTTTTGCCTTGGAGACTCTGCAAACACACAGGGCTGGCAGAGGACTGCTCTTCAGTAAAAAACCCTCTGAGGTTCTTGGTCAAAGGACTTCCCTGTCTACACTGAGCTGCCTCCCTTAATCACTTCTTTCCTCTCTGAGATACTTCAGCCACCCTTCCTGATCCCTGTCTTGCAGGTGGGTGCATTAAATGCCTGTTTCTTTGCCAGACGAGGTTTCCATGTCGACGTTTATGAAGCCAGAGAAGGTAAGGTCAGCCTGATCACTCCTGTGTGAGCTCACTGGAACTGTAAGAAAGCAATGAAAGCTGAGAGTGGCAGCTGGGGGATATTCTTTTCTCTCTCCCCTTGAGCTCCTGTGGTAGGGAGGAGCACTTATTTGAAGCTCATCTTGCGTGGAGGGAACCCACTCTTGAGCTGCTAAAAATGATGCCCTTTTTATGTACTTGGCTTAAACACTGATTCAAATCCTCACCTTTGAAGCCTGGTCTCTGCAGAAAGCATTACACAGTGCTGGGTCAGAAGAAGAGATGGGGCCTCCAGATCCACAAGGCACCACAAAAGAGAAATAAGGATTTAGAGCCAAGCCAGAGAAACTGTTCATCTTCAGTATCTGTCAGCTGGCAGACAAAAAAAGACCTGGGCAGAGGTGGCAAGCCAAGCGGCAGGTGGGAATGATACCATGGAAATAACTCCAGTGTGCAGTGAAGGGAGGGAGGAGCCGTGCCTGACCCTCTGTGGGAACTCTTCCTGCCCTGATAGACATCAGAACAGGCAGCTCTGCTGCTCAGCTCAACGTTGCCACAAGTTCCACAGCTTCAGAAAGCCCCTGATGGCTCTTACCTCCCTTGTGAGCTGGATGGATCCTACTGCACTTACCCAGTTTTTGGCCCTTGGCCTGCACTGATACACATGCTGAGATGAGGCAGCTCTGCCCCATGCACTGGCCAGACAGCCCAGGACATCCAAATGAGGCAGCTGGGAGGAGGAACAAGCCAAGACCCAGACATTTCCATCTGATCAGCCATGAAGAAGGTTGTGACCGTGCTCACAGGGGTCTGAGGATGAGGGAAGAGACGAGGATGTGACTCCATGTTTCAGAAGGCTGATTTATTATTTTTTGATATATATTATATTAAAACTATACTAAAAGAATAGAAGAAAGGGTTTCATCAGAAGGCTAGCAAAAGAAAGAATGATAACAAAGGTTTCTGGCTCGGACTCTCTGTCTGAGCCAGCTGGCTGTGATTGGCCATTAATTAGAAACATCCAACATGGGCCAATCACAGATTCACCTGTTGCATTCCACAGCAGCAGATAATCAACGTTTAAATTTTGTTCCTGAGGCCTCTCAGCTTCTCAGGAGGAAAAATCCTAAGGAAAGGATTTTTCATAAAAGATGTCTGTGACAGAAGGTGACCTGCCAACGTCCCAAAAAGCATCGGTCTGTGGGCCTCAGCAGAACCTGGCAGGCATCCATTGCTCAGCCTTCTCCATTCAGAGGAGAAATGGCTCTTCATGTTCATGGCTCTTAGGGTTAACAGCACCCCTCTGGCACGTGGGGAGCTGTCAGAATCCAGCATTCCCTTTGCTGGATTGGAGTTGCTGCTTCTTCCAGACTAGAAGTGGCACAGAGGCTCCAGGCTGGACTCCCCCTACCCTTTCTGCTGTTGCTGCAGAGGGTTTGGGAGATGTCCCCCCAGCCAGTGGCTCCATGTCTCTTCCTGTTGTCTTACATAACACGAGTTCTATTATCATTATAGTGCAAGGGTTCCAGAGTTTCGTGCTTTCTTGATGTTTCCTCACAGGCAGCTCCCCTAAACACTGCCTGCTCCTGGTCCTTGCAGCAGCCATGTCTCCTGTTCCCACCACTCCACTCTTTTATAGCACTGTTCTTATTGGCTACAGGTGTGGCCTCTTAACATCAGGCCTGCTCCT
This sequence comes from Calcarius lapponicus, assembly GCA_039654755.1. Classification (NCBI taxonomy): domain Eukaryota; kingdom Metazoa; phylum Chordata; class Aves; order Passeriformes; family Fringillidae; genus Calcarius; species Calcarius lapponicus. The sequence continues at coordinate 34,264,021 of CM077470.1, forward strand.
AATCTTTAGTAATTGGTCCAGCTGCAGCTGTTTGGGGCATCAGATTCCATTCTATACTACCTTCATATACCCACAGAGTATCCCTCTCCGTCTCCCCTGTAGATATCCGAGTGTCCAGCTTTGCCCGGGGCAGGAGCATCAACCTGGCGCTGTCCCACCGGGGACGCCAAGCCCTGCAAGCTGTGGGCATGGAGGAGCAGGTACTCTGCCACCTTCTCGTGGTCTCTGTGCCCTGTCTCTTCTTGTCCCTTTTCCACTGCAGTCTGGCTCTTGTTTTGTGGGGATAACTAACAACTCTACCACTTTGTGAAAGTTGTAAAGCCAGTATGTTTATTACAGCGCTGGGCACGTGTGGAGATGACTCTCCTTAAAGACATGAGTACTTCTGGGGACTTCAGGATCCTTTTTATCACCCTCTCAGATACATATGAATACAATTTCACAATAGGTTCATGCATATTCATTTTTATGACATTTGCTGCTAGTTCTTCTTTATCAGAAAGAATTCCTAGGTCAGGTTGACCTGCTCTCGCAGCAGTCTCTGTCTCTCTTTATCCCTTTCTGTCTCTCCTCTCTTAGCTCTGTCCTTCACTGAATCAGTTTCTCTGAGCCTAGGCCTTGCAGTCAGGCTAAATAGCTGTGTTTTCAAACTACAGACCAACTCAAAGATGTACATTTCACCTAAATCAAAATGGGTTTCTGCTCTGGAGAATTTCTACTCTGTCTCACTCTCTCCTGCTTCGCGGCACATCTGCCAGCAGGATCCTGCCCACCCCAGGCAGCTGGGCTCTGCTGCTGGCAGTGCTGCTGCTCCCTGGGATGCCGAGCTCCTTGCAGTGTTCACCTCCCTGCTGCTCCCCTCTCTCCTGGGGCAGAGGGCAAGCAGGGCAGGAGGGGATGGACTCCCAAAAGAGCTGATGCAATACAGCAGGATGCAATAAAGGCGGCTGTTTTCCCCACCGGCGTGCCCAGATTTGTGTTTTCCCAGAAAACCTTGATCTTTGGGCTGACCCCTGAAATCCATCCACGCTGCTTTCTGCCCAGCACGCTTGGCTGGGAGCCCAGCGTTCTTCTGCAGGGTACTGGCTGCCATTGAACATCCAGCTGCTGGCCCTGCTGGGGTCTCCTGCTCTCTGGGTCCCTGCAGAGGAGCCCAGGCTTTGACAACACGCATCCCAGTCCCAGGGGGTCATTTGGCTTTCATCCCCTGTCCAGCACTCTGGGGTTTTTCATGTCGCCTCTATCCAAAAACAATTTCCCTCTGATTTTTATCAGCATGAGCTTGTAAGTAATCTCAATAAAGTGTAGTAAATTGACATGACAGCCCTGCTCAAGTTTTTCCCTGGTGGTTTAGAAATGTGTGAGGAAAGGGCTCCCCATTCTCCCTGGAGTGCAGCGCTTGGGGGAGGGGATGATGCTTTGTGATTTGCACTAAAACCCCACGGTTTTGGCCAGAAGTGTGGGTTGTGTTCCCTTCTGTTTCAGATTGTGGCCAAGGGCATTCCCATGAGGGCAAGGAGGATACACACACCTTCAGGGAAAAAATACTCCATCCCTTATGGGAAGAAGGACCAGGTACTGGAGCTGCTTTGCAGAGCACAAGGGGTCTTTGTTAGCATTTTTGTCTCTGTGTCATGGACAGTGTGGGGCTCGTGGATGTGGGAGAGGCTGGAGAAATTGAGGGAAGGGGATGGTTTCCTGTCTGGCCACACAGAGTGTCCTTCAGCAAAGCTTTCTGCTTGCTTGCCTTGCAGTACATTCTCTCTGTGGACAGAGCAAACTTAAACAAAGAGCTGCTGACAGGTAGGTTGTCACTTCTGTTTGCAAATTCTTCTAACACGCTTTTTTTGCTGGGGATTTAGGGTTTTGCCCCGTGACTAGAAGATTTTGAGCTCCCTTACCCAGACCTCACAAAGCGAGAAGGAGCAGAGGAAAACCTGTGCAGGAGACACCTCCTCAGCCTTGCCATGGATCGTGGCATTTCCCAGAAGCCCTGATTGTACAGAGACAAGTAGAAATTGGAGCTCTATGGCCTATAAGACTAGACAAAATTTATGCAAATTCCCCACTGCCTGCAGGCACCTCATCCCATCCTGAACTTGATGGTGCAAAGCAGTCAATGACTCATGTCACTGTGGGGAAGAAAAAAGATCCTTGCAGGATTCCTTGCATTTTTCAGGTAGTTTATACCATGGTTGACCAGTCCCAGTGTGCCCTGCCTGCTGGCCCTCATGCAACATGCAAATTATTTGCTGTAATGGCAAAAAATCCCTATAATTTAGGGATCTTTTGGAAATATTTTTTGCAGTCACAGTAAACCCCTCTACATCTAGTTGCCTTTTCTTTTCGTAGCTGCTGAGAAGTACTCCAACACAAAACTGTTCTTTGGACACAAGCTCCTCGGGTGCAACGCAGAGCTGGGGACATTATCCATAAAAAGGTAATCCCTGGACAAATGTGGGATCAGGCACTGTGCTCAGTTTCTGCTTAATCATTCATGAAACCTCAAACAATTGAGCAATCTCAGTTTTGAAACGACTGTGCAGGCAAAACCTTGTGCCAGCTCTGGAAAGGAGAGACATCAAGGCAGCGTTCATGGGGAGATGAGGAAGGTTTGAGCACCTCCCAAGCTCCCAGGCTGGCAGCAGGCACACACTTGCTGACCTGTGCAGGGGATAAACTACCAGTACCCATGGCACTGGGTTCAGGGGCACCAGGGTGCTGAGCTGGCCTGGAGTTACAGGAGGGTTATTAAGCACAGAATCATGGAATGGTTGGGGTAGGAAGTGGCCTCAAGGAGCAGATGGATCCAAGGTACTGTCCTGCTTTCAGATCTGACCAGCAGACCTTGGAAGTGACCTATGATCTCATCGTGGGGTGCGATGGAGCCTTCTCAACAGTCAGGAAACAGTTCATGAGGCAAACACGCTTCAACTACAGCCATGAGTACATTCCTCACGGCTACATGGAGCTGACCATCCCTCCCAAGGATGGAGATGTGAGTGTGCCTGTCCCAGGGGTGCTACAGCCTTCACAGGCTGGATATCCCTCCCTCTTCTCACCGTGACTCTGCTGCAACAGCTTGGGAAGAGTTAATTTCTCACCTGGGGTTCAGGCAGGGGATGAAACCTTTCCTAAGATAAGGCAGGGATCTCTTCCTCTTCCAAAAGTGCTACCTGCATGCAAAAATCCTAGAGAGCCTGTCCTGGCGTGGTGGGATTCACTCTGGCTCTGAGAGGTCCTGGAGGTATGGGAACATGTCTGTGAGGACATCAGCAATTGCAAAGCATCAGATTTTTGCCTATATTTCTTGCTCTTTCCTCTCTCCCTTGCTCTGTGTCTTCCTAAAGCATCAGGGACCAGAAAGGGGCCCTGCAGTTGTTGGGAACTGTTGGGTGGTGTGGAGGGGAGCCAGAGCCTGGGCTGGGGAAGCTGAGCAGGGCAGGTCGAGGATACAAGGCAATTTTCTTTCTCTTTCAGTTTGCCATGGAACCAAACTACCTGCACATCTGGCCGAGGAACACCTTCATGATGATCGCCCTGCCCAACATGGTGCTAACCCAGGCCACGCTCTCCTGGGGCACAGCGTGGGGCTGGTGGGGATGGATGGCTGTGGTGGCAGGGACTGGGAGGGTCAGGAGTCACAGATAACCAAAACACAGAATCCATTAGACTGGAAAAGACCTCTGAGATCACAGAGTGCAACCATGACCCAATACCACCTCGTCAACCAGACCATGGCACTGAGTGCCACATCCAGCCTTTCCTTAAAAACCTGCTGGCACAGGGACTCCACCAGCTCCCTGGGCAGCCCATTCCAATGTCTGATCACCCTTTCTGTGGAGAAATTCTTCCCAATGCCCAGTCTAAACCTCTCCTTGTTCAGTTTAGGACTGTGTCCTCTCATCTTGTCCCTCGTTACCTGGGAGCAGAGCCTGACCCCCACCTGGCTACATCCCCCTGGCAGGGAGTTGTAGAGAGTGATGAGGTCTCCAGAGTGTCGTGTCCTTCCTATACTGAGGGGCCCAGAACTGGATGCAGCACTCGAGGTGTGGCCTCCCCAGTGCTGAGCACAGGGGAAGAATCACCTCCCTGCTCCTGCTGGCCACAGTTTGTTACACAAGCCCGGTGCCGCTGGCATTCTTGGCCACCAGGGCACATACTGGCACAGGTGCTCAGAGCCAGTCCTGCCTGGCAGTGCTGAGTTGGTACCTGTGGCACCTCTCTGGGCCACTGTGATTGCCAGGTGGCAGGCTGGGCACTGAGCTGCTGCTTCAGGGGTTCTCTCTGGGCTTCTTAGTGACCCTCTTTCCTGGCTGGCAGGACAAGTCCTTCACCTGCACGCTCTTCATGCCCTTTGAGGAGTTTGAGAAGCTCACAACGGGAGAGCAAGTGCTGGGGTTTTTCCAGACCTACTTCCCAGACGCCATTCCCCTCATCGGAGAGTAAGTGTTCCCATCTCCCCTTTTCACCCATCAACACAGGTATCTATTATGGGATGGGCTTTTTCTTGGATGATATAAAAAAATTAATTATCCCAGGACTTCATATTAACTGAGAAACTCAGATATTCTCTGGTATGTCCTTCCCACATTGACCAACATCTACCACCGCTCACAGTGAGAGGACCAAGGTGTCAGTAATCAAGTTATTGGTTTAATGTTAATTAAGTTGTGTGCAGAACCTAAAACCTGCAGACAAAATGTCTGGTCCATGGGGGGGGGAAGCTGACTTCCACATTTTCCCAGCACAAACAGCCAAGTGCCCAGGCTTGGGGATTGCATACCAGAGCTGACAGTGTCTGTGGCCTGGCTTCCTCAGCTTGGCTGGGGCACGGCTTGCTCTTCTCTCTCGTGGTCCCACACACCAAAATCTGTTGTTTTACCTGAAGGCAAGAGCTGAAGCACGATTACTTTTTGCTGCCAGCCCAGGCCATGATCTCTGTGAAGTGCTCCTCCTACAACCTCTCCTCCCGGTGCGTGCTGATGGGGGATGCTGCTCATGCTGTTGTGCCCTTCTATGGACAGGGCATGAATGCAGTAAGTTCGTGGCTGGCCTGTCCCTGTTGGTGGGGATCCTGCTCCTTTCACCCACAAATGCCTGGTTTTAGTCTTTAACTCTGTGGAGTTCATGGGCTGGCCTGTCCCACAGCCTCACGTCCTCTGCACTGGCAGGGGTTGAGCTCCTGTCAGGATGTCCTCCTGGGAAGGACAGGGGACAGGGTGGTGATGCCACCTTCCCATGGAGCAGAGGATGATATGTGGGAGGTCCAGGCAGCTGGGAAGGGCAATCCCCTCAATTTCTTTCAAGACTCCTGTCAGAGGGGCCTGGAGTAAGACTCCTGCTCTGAGGCTGTGGTCAGTAGGACCAAACAGCTACACCAGCGAAGCATCCATCAGAGCTCTTCTCCTGAATGTATGGGTCCTTTATGCTTATGTTAACCCCCTAATATTCTTCCCAGGGCTTTGAAGATTGCCTGGTCTTTGATGAATTAATGGACCAGTTCCACAATGACCTCGGTAAGCAAGGTGCCTGGGGAGGTGAGGGAGCAGAGGGACATTCCTGTGCACCCCAGGGCAGCTGGGCACCCTGCAGGGAGCTGCCTGCCTGTCAGCTGCTTCTTTCTTCTCCCAGCTGCCTGCCTCCCCGAGTTCTCCAGACTGAGGGTGCCAGATGACCACGCCATCTCAGATTTAGCCATGTACAACTACGTAGAGGTAGGTGAGCCCCACGCAGACCTGTGGTCCAAGGGCCATGCACACAGCGGGCAGGGCTGGCCCTCACCCTGGCAGGCTTTAGCCTCAGAGCTCCTTGGCAATGTCACTGGGGCTGAGGAGGCCCTGCATCCCCTCCAGGACAGTGGGAGGAGAGCTGGCAAAGCACAGGGGAGCTGTGGCAAAGCCCGTGGGTCACACAGGGGTGACTGCTGCTCTGTTGCAGATGCGCGAGCACGTCAATTCCACGTGGTTCATCTTCCGCAAGCGCGTGGACAACCTCCTGCACGCCCTCATGCCTTCCACCATCGTCCCCCTGTACACCATGGTAAGCCAGCCTGTCAGCCCCCACCTCTCTGAGCTCCTCCTGCTGGCTTTGGCGTGGTGACATTCTCCTGCATGCCCCTCCCAGGTGACCTTCACCAGAATTCGCTACCACGAGGCCCTTCAGCGCTGGAAATGGCAGACAAAGGTTGGTCAGGGGTGCTGCCCACCCTGGGCAGACAAAGGCTGGTCAGGGGTGCTGCCCACCCTTGGCAGACAAAGGCTGGTCAGGGGTGCTGCCCACCCTCCCCATGCCACGAGCCTTGGGAGCATCCTGCACACCAGCACTGCTCAGCTTTGGTGGTGGGATGTTCTCATGTGTGATTTCTTGGCTGGTGCTGCAGGGCAGGGGCCAGCCTGTGACCATGTTGGGGTTTCTCTCTGCACTTGCAGGTCATTAACAGAGGGCTGGCTGTTGTGGGGGCAGCAGGGCTGGGTGGCACCTGCCTGCTGATAAAGCGCCTGGCACGGAACCTGAACTTCTGCCTGGAAGACTTGTGGGGCTGGTCCCATTATCTGAAGAATATTGGAAGCCTTCCCTTTGGCACACGAGTGGATTGAATGTATGGGGAGCCCCTTGTTGCAATAAAAACGAAGGCACGGACTGTTGGCTCGGCTGGGTGATTTTGTTTCCCTTGGGATGTGGTTTGGCAGCTCCTGCAGCCCCTTGGATGCAGTTTGGCCTTTCTCCCTTTGCCAGCTGAGAAGAGCCTGTCAGTGCCCAGAAAGCCTCTCCAGGGGCTCAGGTGTGTAACCTTGGCAGCCTGGCCTTAAGGGTAGATATGGCCCTTAGAGATTATGGTTTAGTGTTGGACCTGGCAGCGCTGGGTTAGTGGTTAGATGGTCAATCATCTTAAAGTTTTTCCCAACATTGATCTCATGATTCTATGACCCAACCAGTGTGTCCCAGCCTGCAAACTGCTGCTCTTACCAAAAACAAGACAACACTTTGAGGGTCCTGAGCCAAAAATAGCTGCAGCCTAGGACAGTACTAGGAGGATTATCAGACACGCTTTCCTTCTTCTTACCTTGTCCTAGACCCTCACAGTCACTGCTTAAGAACAATAAAATGGCCCAAATTGACCCCTGATCTGATGTGGCACAGCCAATCTCATTTGAGGTAGTCTATACAGCTGCCAGCACATGGGCACTGCTCTGCACTACTCAGTGAGTCAGTTTTGGCTTGCAAGGGGAGCACCATTCATGGCATAGATGGCAAATTGTGTAGAAAACAGTTTGCTTCTCTAGCTGGGGTCTTTCCCAGGCACTGTATTTATGGAAAACAGTGTCAGCAATGACAAGGTGTGACTGTAGTTTCTCCCATGAATGCTTTAGCTGCTGCCCTTGCACCCAGTTCTTAGCAGGACAGATGTATTTGCCTTATATATTAATCTTTATTCACATTAAATGGCTTCAGAGAGCAAACAAAGATGCAACACAATACTAATCTTTGCAAATTAATCCCAAATTTAAAGCAACTATAGAATTGTACCACTATTTCACAGTAATGACCCACAATGTAAGAGCAACTGGCTGCTGTGTGTGGTTGGGCTAAGTGCTGGAGATGCTCTGGGTACTGCCAGGTGTTTTGCACAGCTGGCTCCTGGTATGTCTGACACACTGGCAAAGCAGGGAGAAGATCATGCCACAGGAGGTGGAAGAAGCTATGGCTGACCTTCAGCCTTCATATTCCAGGTGCTCCTAGATCACAGATCAAGTTTCATAGATCAAACAGCGGCTCCTTACTGTGCAGAGGACTTCAAGGCATGATGGAGATAAGCCAAGCATGCAGAAGCCCAGGCAGAACCTTGCCTGAGGTAGATGTGAGTGATGTCAGGAAGCAGTTGGTGATTTGGGAAAAGGATCCAGTGCATGTTCTCCAGCTGCTCTTCATGACAAGGTAGGGGTGCTGACTAGCCCTCAGGGCCCGTCATATCCCTGCAGCTGCTTGGAGCCCTTCTGTCCTACTCAGCAGTGAGCTCTCTGGAAAACATTGCATAGTGGTGGAGACCAATGCAGCAGGGGAAGGCATGGAGCACATCCTGGAGGCAGATCCTGCTGCAGCAGAAGAGAGATGGCAGTTTTGAAATCCCAGCTCAAAATCAAAGTTGGAAGTGCTCTGTAGTCTCAGCTGGCTTTGGGGCTCAGTGTCCAAGACTGCTGCCAGAAAGCAAAGTTAGCATCAGGAGACGGGACAGGAGCCACTGCATATTCCTGTGGTGCTGCCCTCTACCAGCTCCACTAACACAATCATCAAGCAGTGGGCCAGGAGGCTGGCATGGGAGCAGTCCCTCAGCCAGGAGCTGACATGATGGGGGCCTCTTGGAAGAAGGGATGAAACCATGAGGATAAAGAAGAAGGGATGGGAGCCTTAGTTGAGGATTTCCTTAGCTTGGCATTTCCTTATTTAACAGCGCATCCCAGTGCTGCCAGGCACTGCCTCATTCATTAAACCTGGGGTTGACGACAGTGGTGGTGGCACTCTTGAAGAGAGGATTATCAGCCTGGAGGGAGAGAGGAGAGAGGCTTGTGCTGGGCTTTCCAGCAGAGCATTACCCATCCCACCCATCCCAATGCCAACAGCAGAGACAGCATTGGAAGAAGGATATTTAGGCAGTAGGATATTTATCCACAGGATATTTAGGCCCCTAAATGGCAAAATCCAGCTGGGCTGAAAAACAAGCAGCGGGGAGGGCTCAGGTCTACATGGCTGCCTCTGGAAAGGATGTCCCCTCCTGCTGTCCCCTCCCCAGCGGATCTGAGCACCCCAGAACACCCCACCAGCACAGATGGGCTCTCTTACATCATTCCACTTGGCTTTGGTCTTCTCCTTCTCAAAGCGGCGGTATTCCCGGCGGTCAAGCAGCTCCATCAGGAACCGCCAGATGACCAGGACCAGGACGCCGATGAGGAGCACACCAGCGATGGTGCCGCCCACGATCAGCGGGACGTTGGGAGGCTGTGGGCACTCTGTGGGACAGACAGACAGACAGACAGATGGTGTCAGGCTGCAGCCCCTGGTGAGGCAGCCTGTTGGCAGCCTGCCTGTGGCAGGCAGGAGGAGTGGGGATGGGATACCTCTCTCAGCTTCAACGATGACGCTATATATCTCCTCGCCATCCTCCTGGACCATACGGAAGGACATCCAGCAGTTCTGGGAATCCTTTTCCCTGCACTTCCTAGCATTTGTGCTCGCCTCTGTTGAGTTTGTGCGCAGATGGATGTTGGCACAGGCCTGGGAGCAGTTCTTCTCAAAGGGGCCGCTGCCAAGGAACTTGCACTCCACACAGGAGCTGCAAAACAAGCAGCTGCAGCTCACATCTGCAGGGGCAGAGACCCTCTCACCTGGATCTGGGCATTTTGGGCCCTGCCTGTGCACCCCTGGGATACTGGGGATGCCCACGGCCCCTGTGCCCATCACTCACATGTATCTGCCGCAGGGAGAAGGGCAGCCTGGGCACTCCTGGCAGAAGGGGGGCTGGTACCCTCCCGTGCACTGGCAGCGGTTGCAGTGGCAGGTCCCGCGGAGGCTGCACACGTGTCTGCGGGCGTTGAGGCAGTTCTCTGTGGACCGCTGGCACTGGCAAGCACTGCCCTCGTAGCCAGGCTGGCACTTGCACGCCCCACAGTCGCATCGCCCGCGTGCTGCAGAGGAAGAGATCTTTCAGCTCCTGCAGACAGCCAGGCCACCCTCCCTCTGCCCATGCTGGGAGAGCATCACCCACTCTGCGCTCACCACACCACCCTCAAGGAGCTCCTACCGGCTGGTGTGGCGGGACCCAGCAGCCCCAAACCCTCCCACTGGCCACATCTCCCTGGGCATTTAATCCTTCTAGGCAGTGGAGAAGCTGTCCCAGGGGCCTCACCTGGGCCGCCGCAGAGGGAGCCGTTGAAGAACTCGCAGTTCATGTTGTCGCACTGGCAGAAGGTGCCGTAGATGTACTTGCCGGGCACGTCGCTGGTGTGGCACACGCACTGCCCGCACACGCAGTCCCCCTGCCCCGAGCAGGGCACCGAGCTGTTGTCCCTGCGGCAGCTGCTCTCCAGCTCCTTGCTGCTCTTCCCTTTGGTGTCGCACTCGCAGTTCTTCCCTGTGTACCTCGAGTCGCAGCTGCCGCCAGAGGAGAGGAGGAAGCTTGGGTCAGCGGCCGTGCGGCACGCACAGGGCCCAGACCTCTGCACCAAATCTGGGACAGCCTCACCAAAAAACAGTGACGGCATGTTGGTGCTAACTCCGTGCTGGAGCAGGGAGCAAACCTCAGAAATGCTGCTTTTCCACCAGTCGTATTCACAACACCAAGTAAATTGGTGAAATTATTCTTGTATTTATGGTTTCCAAGCCCTTGCCAAGGAGATGTGAGGATTTCCTGAGGAAACCCAGTCTTTTCCTCTCCTTGTCACTAAGAGGCCATGAAGCAATAATTACACTTAAAGAGCTGTGTGAGCTGCAGCCAAGAAATGGGATTTTGAGAGATTTCTACAGAAATCTGTGTCTGCTCAGTGGGTGGATTGGTGGATGATTTGATACTGGGATGGATGGGTGGATAGTTGGAGGGATTGAGGCCCCTAGGAAAACAGCATAACCTCCACCAGCAGAAGAGCCAGCTCACTGTGTCCCTGCCCCTGTGAACACGGGGGACAGTTCCAAGGGGAACGCACAAATCCACCTCTCTGAACAAAAAAAAAACATTTGTGCAAAGCTACAGAGCCCAGCCCTGCCTTGGCCCAACATCCCTCTCCCAGCAATTCCCCAGCTCTGGCAGCATTTGAAATTGTGTTTTGGGTGGACAGCACGTACCTGCAGATCCCACACTGGACGCTGCCTTGCCCGCTGCAAGCAGCTGGGTCAGGCTTGTCGTTGCAGCGGCAGTCGCAGTTGCTGGCCACGTGGACAGTGAGGGTGTCTGTGAAGCCCAGCGGCCGGATGGTGAAGGAATGGTTTGGAACGCACGCCTTGGCTGTGACCTTCACTTTGAAGGTGACCTAGAAAGGGCAGAGTAGGACAGGGGAGGGCCAGATGTCCAGCTGTCAGAGTGTGCTATTGGCCCTAGGCCGAGGACATGCACATCCAGAACAACAGAGGATCTCCCGCATCCCATAGCATTTTGGACACTCTTGGCATTAAATTAACATAAACAAAAAGCCTGGAAGAGCAACCAGGGTTCCTGTCATTAAACAGGATGGGCAACAGAAGCTGTGCAAGCTGTGGGGTGCTCCTGGTACATGAGAGCATACCTCTTCATTGATCTTGACATTGTCGCATTTGCCTCTTGCTTCATCCATGGAGTCCTTGTCATTTTGGCATTTGGAGTCATATTTGACATCCAGAGTGTCCAGCAAGGTGGAATGGTCCAAGATGATCCGTGAGGAGAGGTTCTTTGGAAAAATGGTGGAGAAAGTGCCATCAGTCCAAAAGCAGACCAAACCAAGAGGGTATGGGGTTGCAGGTCGGGAAGAAGAGCCAGAGAGCACCACAGGTCAGGATCTCAGCTGCCTGGGTTGGTTCTGGAAACGCAGGTGATGTCATTGGAGAGGTGGAACTCCAGAACTTACATTGTAGGCCACTTGGATGAGTTCAATAATGTTGCTGGAGTCCTCGTTCAGCTCCCCCACTGCCGACTTTGGGATCATCTCACTGAGTTTCTGCAGTGGAGAGCAAAGGGGTGAGCACTTCCTACCCCATGACTGCAGAGCAGGAGACAGCACCAGGAGACGAACACAGCTGTGTCTGTCCTCCTGGGAAGGGGATGGAGGCACCTGGACCATCTGACATATTCTCACCTTGTAAACATCCACCACCCTACTGGTGACAGCAAAAATGGGCTGAATGTTGTTTTCGGCAAGTTTCTGGACCAGCTGGCCAACAGATGGGTAGTCCTGGATGGGGAGAGGGATATCACACTCAGCACAACCTCCCCCACCAGCAGAAGAGGGTGGGGGAGCACACCACACACTTTGGGTGTGGCAGCACAGTTTATGGTGATTGAGGTGATGTTTTGGTCTCTGTAACAGGCTGTTTTACACAACACTGTCTTTTCTGCCTGGGGGAGGGAGGCGGGGGGTGCTGAAGATGCTGAACAGCCCCCAGGTACTTACAAACTCATTGCTCCTTTTGTACATGTTGTCCTCCAAGTGGCACTTGCCATCGTTGGGGGTCAGGATGCCCGCCAGCTTGCCATCCCCGGCAAAGTGGAATCCGTCATCAGTGGCAAACACCAGCAAGCGGGTCACGTTGCGCCAGCCAATCTGGTCCTGCAAGTGGCACAGAGACAGGACAGTGCCAATGGGTGCATCCCTTTCCAAACTCTTGTGTCAGCCACAACGTGGGGCAGGGGGCAGGAGGAAGGTGGGTAAAGGGAGATTGGGGGTAAGGAGGCTCTGGGGTAAGATGCTCTCTTGTACTCTCCAGAGTGACCTGCCCTGCTGCCAGATCAGAACTTAGGCAGGATCTGCTTCCAGAGCCCACCCGGAGAGGGGGAAAAGCAGCCCTCTCCAGGGTGTGTGTGGGCATCAGCCCTCCTGCCTGAGGCACAGCTGCTGGTCTCACCCCGCACACTGCTGCCTGCATCATGGCATCCAGCCCTCCCTCTGGGGCATCGAGGTTTCCTGAGATGAACTGCTTGCCCACTTCACTCTCAAACTGCTGGGCGTTGTCCGTCAGCGACAGGATGTGCTTGAAGGCGAAGGGACGCTGGCACTGGGTGTCCTTAGTGGGGCAGGGGTTCTGCAGCTTCTCGGGGTGCGTGTTCACGAACGGCAGCACTGTCTTGTCCACAAAGGAGCCAAACCCTAGGGAAGCCAGACTAGAGTTTTAGGGACAGGGCACAGGGCAATCTGCTGGCCCCAGTGTACATGCCAGCCCTGCCACACTCTTCAGCCTGGCAGAGGACACCTGCTGTCCACTCCCTGCATCCCCCTCCAGCTCTGCAGCTCTTCCCAAACAGATGTGCCAGGCTGAAGAGAGGCTCACCTGTCACAGATATATTTTATGAAAAATCCTTTCCTTAAAATTTTTTCTCCTGAGAAGCTGAGAAGCCTCAGAAACAAAATGTAAACAATGATTATCTGGAATGCATTATGTGGAATGCAACAGGTGGATCTGTGATTGGTCTCATGTGGTTGTTTCTAATTAATGGCCAATCACAGTCCAGCTGTCCAGACTGTCTCAGTCAATCACAAACCTTTGTTATCATTCTTTTTCTATTCTTAGCTAATCTTCTGATGAAATCCTTTCTTCTATTCTTTTAGTATACTTTTAGTATAGTTTTAATATAATATATATAATGAAATAATAAATCAAGCCTTCTAAAACACGGAGTTCACATTCTCATCTCTTCCCTCATCCTGGGACCCCTGCGAACACCACCACACTCACCAATGCGCCGAGAAGGGGTGGTGCTCTCCAGAGCCCTGAGCAGCTCCCCTCCCAGCTTCTTCACGTTCTCCAGGTCATCCAGCATGGAGTAGGAGAGGTCCATGAGGTAGTAGAGATCAATGGGATACCCCATGGCACGGCGGAACTTCACCTCAAACACAGCAGGCTGGCCTGAGGGACGGGGACAGCGGGATCAGCTTGCGCCCTCACCCACCTCTCCTCTCTCTTGGAAGAAAAGGGGTGGAAATGCAGGCTGCAACATGCTGCTGTGTCTCAGGTGGGTCTGGGGATGAGTGGAAGGGCATTGCTGGCAGGCCACAAGAAGAAGGGAGTTGGGAACACCAGGCAGAGCATACCTGTCCTCAGGTTCAGGTGCACCTCCTGTGGAGTCAGCTGTGTCTCACTGCTTAAGGGCTTGTTTTGTTTTTCTCTGATCTCATTGACTGGAAACTCAATCTCACTGCCTGGGCACCCCCTCTGCTTCAGCTGCTCAATGGTGTCACAGCGGATGGAGTCTGGCTCGCCGGCTTTGGTGAAATTCTGTGTGTGACAACACCAGCAGGAAAACAGAAATCAGAGGAGCAGGGGGTGAACAGGCACCTTACAAGACAACCTGGCCCCCAAACCAGGTCTCCAGGGCATTGATGGAGAAAAGAAAACCTTTGATGGGTATTGATGGAGAAAGGTCATGGCTGTTGGATCCCTCCTGGCCCCATCCTCCATGCAGGAGATGAAACACTCCCACAATGAAGTCAGGCAGAGCCAGGCAGGCAGGGTGACTGTCCTGATGCCTCTTAGCTGACTGCTGGGGGGTGACAACTAGACAGGCTGCATGGACCTACCAGCTTCTTGCACCAGGCACAGCCAGGACCAGACTGAATGCAGTCCTTGCACGTCCCCACCTTGATCTTGGGGCACTCCATGGCAAAGGCTGGAAAGGCAAGAAGACAGAGTTGGTGTGGGGGGCAGCTGGGGGTGTTCAGACACTAACACCAAGCACCCATGCTGGTCTGAGCCTGCCCTGCCTCTCAAACCAATGCTGGGGGCTCTGGAAGGGCCCTCAGCTGCCTTGCTGTCCTTCAGGTGGGCTGGTGGTGTTAACTCCAGATCCCAGGAAATGTAAGGACATGGCCTTTGCACACCTCTCAGTGCTGTGTTCCCCCTGCTGTTGGGCAGCATTTTGGATCCCTCCCACTCTTTCACTGCCCATGAAAGGTGCTGGGAGGAAGGCAGGTTGGGCTCACCTGTTGTCACCAGCAGCAGCACCCAGGTCACTGCTGGCAGCTGGAGGCAGCAGTCACGAGGCATTTTCTGCAGGACAAAAAGCATCCTTGTCACCACCTGGGATGTGCCCCAGGGATGGGGGCAGCCACAGTTTCTCTCTGGGCAACCTGTGCTGAGATGGCATTCATTAACACTGTCATGTGTCACACCTTCCCCCAGCAGAGCAAACCCTGACCATGTAATGGCCTTGCAACATGGAACATGGGGAAGTCAGAAAAGAGGAATTTGTTAAAAGAAGAAAAAGGAATAAAAAAGTAAAAAGAACAACAGACATTGTGCTTTATAGCAATACTAGACACAGTGTCTGAAAACAAGCTCATCAGTTTCAAAATAGCTCTGATAGCTGCCCTGAGTAAGACAAGAACCACTCCTTGGCTCCTGCCATCACCCCTTTCTGTCAGCTCACCAAATAAACAGATCAGAGAGATGTGGAAATGAGAAAACAAGAGAAACCGTCAGAGACACTGAGGCAGGCTGTATGTGAGGGCTGCTCGGATCCCCTTCTGAGGCATCAGGGTGTGCTGTCTTAGCTCATCAGCCTCTCTAGGACACCACCCCAGCTGAGGATGACCCTGGTCAGCCTTGAAAGGATGTCTGGTCTCCTCCCAAGGACAGAGAGAAAGTCTAGGTCGGTCAGAGGGTAATGTTTGCACAGTGAGGTTTGGTGCCCAGCTGTGCGATAGATTTTGAGATGTGGCAGGGCTCTAAGGGTGGTGGCCATCACTGATTGCAGCTGGGGCCATCAGGAAGCCCACCCTGGATGCAGTCCCCCTGGCAGGGCCCCACAGCCAGCACCACACTGCTGCACAGCCAGCAAGAGGCACTGCTGGGGTCACCCAGCCAAACCCTCGGGGTGACGTGGCCTGCGAGTTCACTCTGCCCCATCTGCACAAGACCATCCTACGGGGGGTGGCCAGAGCCCTTCTGCACAAAGAGCTCTGCAAGCTCCTCTCCAGCACCACAGTCCCCCATGGTAAGATTTCAAGGGCAAAATTTATTGTCACAGCTGCAATGTCCCTGTCTATGAGTCCTGCACGCCCTGCGCTTAGCTGGCCCAACACATTCCTGTCACCTCCAGGTTCTGCAGAGTTTGAGCTTGCAGGAAAGAAAAGTGGGTCCTGCCTTTGTTTCCTGTAGAACTCAGTGACTGACACCCCAAATGTGCCTAATTAGGCTCTGGTTCTGCTACAAACCACAAGTTCCCTCACATGCTGTGAGCACCAAACCCATGGACTCAATGAGCTCCTGCTTTTCCACCTGTCCAGTGTTTCCAAGCATTTAATTCCTGCTGCCATGCCAAAGTGTGCAGTGGTGATGGACAGAGCTGTGTGAGCTCCTCGCTCTTGCTGGAGGTTGGAGTTTCCTGCGTACAGGCTCATCTCATAAAATAGAGCGACCCTAAAACTGGGTAAAAAAAGCTCCCAAACTCCAGAAATACTCTCAACACACCCCCAGTGCTAGCTGCTATCAGGTATTGTGAAGTAGGGTTCATGTTGTGGGCTGCATTTGGACGCCTTTTTCACCCCCACAGGGCTTCTTGCTCTTGTCACAAGAGTGTGAAGCACATCCTTACACTTGGAGACAGCAACAACAGGAAGTTCAACAGTTCTTCTCTTCTGCCATGGAGGGAAATTACTCTGTGGTGCGTGGGCAGGCAAGCACAGGGCTGTCAAAGAGAACAAGTGGGGCTTCTGCCTTTGTCTGCCCCCTTAGAGCCTGATTTGCTGTAAAATCTGCTTTGCCTTCAGAGGAGGGCAAAGCAGGTTTTCAGTCTGACTCTGAATGTGCAGAGCTCTGACACAGGCCTCAGCAGCATTTCCTCCACCCCCTTGATGATCCCTTCAGCTCGTGCCAGACTCTCAGTCGCCACCAGCCCCTCGTCTCCTGCATGTGCTCTGCCTGTGAAGTTCCTTTTTTCTCCTTCTTTCCCATACATTCAGCCAAGCAGGAGGGTGCACACAGCCCATCCTCCTGCCCTGGTGTGAAGGAGCAGAACTGCAGAATTTCACAACCACCTTCATCCCGTGGCAGGGAGTGGGGTGCCAAGATGGAGCAACCCAGCTAAGGGCAGGACACATAGCCACCAGGCTCTGCTTCCTGGCCAGGCTGCATGGTGGCACCAGGGGGACAAAGCTGCACCTCAGGACCAGGGTCCTTCTTGGCCCTGTGCTCTGATCTCCTCACCACACGCCTTCGGTGGCTCGGGATCCAGCCTCTTCTTCAGCAAGAGCCTTCTGCAGAAGCCACCAGCATATTCCACCATCTGCCCTAGGGCAAGATGCCCCCCAGGGGTCTGTGTGCCAGAAGATGTGAAGGTGGCCTCAGGGAAGGTGCATAAGTTAAAGGCTGGGTGCTGTCCCTGCTGCTCTGCCTGTGGGCAGGGTGCAGAGCTGGGCCACTCTGGCACTCAGGACGTGCAGGGGGCTGCTGTGCTGGGATGGAGCTGGCCGCTGTGCTGCAAGGAGGAGCAAGCTGGGAGTTATAAATAAGGCTGAAGGGGAAGTGTTGATGCCAGCAGTGCTCCTGTTGTCATAAATAAAACAAGTGTTCAACAGCAGAGATGAGTCTTGAAGTCTGTTAGCCACAAGTTCCCATCAGGGCTTTGCTAAGCACCTGTTTTCCCCACAAAAAGGGAGGATATGCACTCATGCCCAGTATCCTAGGGGGATTCCTGTGGTGTTTGCACTGCCCACCTGTAATAGGGAAGTTCCACTAGTGCCAGAGCCCATGGGTGCTTCCTCCACACTGCCAAGCATCCCTGGTCACCATCATGGTGTGACACAGATGCCAGGTATTGCACCCAGCAGAGCAGCTCCTTCCCACCCCTGGGCAGCTCCAGACCCCAAGCACAGAAGGGAAATGAGCAGAATGGGGTATGGTGAGGATGGGAGAGTGGATGTCACTTGTCTGAGGCTGATTTTTCTGTCCCTCAGTTGTGTGATGCACAGAGATCCCACCCAGGTGGTCGCAGACAGGTCTTTCCCAGTCCATGCAGAATATCACACTCAGTGCGCGTGTAAATGTCATTTTAGATATATTTTGTATATGTCAATCACAGGAAAAATATAAAAATAAATATATACAAGCTTAATTTTAAATAGGTAAAAAATAAATATAATTAAATAAATAAAAAGTATATATATACATACTGTATCTATATCTATCTATCTATCTATCTATCTATCTATCTATCTATCTATATCTATTCCCATGTCCTGTTATAGGAAATACAAATATATTTTATATATATTTCCTTCCAGCAGCCTCCAGCGCCTGCAGAGGACAGATCTGTGGGGTGAGCTCTCTGCCACGTGCACCAAATCCCTGCCTAGTCTGTGGCATCCCTTGGCTCTGAGCACCAAGGTCCCTGGGTGCCCCTGGGCGCCTTGCCCTGCCCCGGCAGGAAGGGAAGGAGGGGATTTGTGCTGCTGGCTCTGCCAGGATCAGGGTCCTGCTCAGGTGGGAAAGGGCTGCCCTCTGGCTGACCAGCCCTGGGGACACCACACCTTCCAACCTGCCGAAATCACTCAGCAGCAGCAGCAGCCGCAAGAAAGCGCAAAACCGCTGCAAAGCAGGATGTAACAGCTAGGACAGCAAAATGCACGGTTTAGAGATTTCCCACAGCTTGCATAAGCCCGTGCTGGCCACAGAGATATGATGCTACCCCATGTGCTCCCCTCTTTGCTTCTCACCTGCCAGGAGCCTGGGGATTGTAGCTGTGACGCTGGAAAAGGCATCAAAACCGGGGAGCAGGCTGCCTTCCCTGACACCTGGCGTGTGCCCCGCACTCCATCTGCATCCAAGAGCCCCTGAGGTGTTGGGAAGGTCCTGCCCTCCCCAGGCTCACATGCCTGCAGAGTATTTAATGTGTGCAGCACACAGAGATGGAGGAGAAGAGGGAGGCTCTCACTCCCTGTCCCAGCCGTTCCCCCAGGGGTGCAGGGACACCCGGGAAGCTCTGTGCATTCCAGGCAGTGACACTGTGCTGAGCCCTCCAGGCAGCCATCCCTGCCATCCTCATGCCATGCTGCCCTGCAGAATGCCAGTGCCAGCAGAAAACTTCCCTCTTTCCCACGGCAACAGCAGCTGGCACTGGTGGAGATCCCCTTAGGAAGAGGGAGGGTGGCAGCCCCAGCCCTGGTGCTGCAGGTGAGCCACCCTGCCCAGTGCCATGTGTCAGGCCGTGGCAAGAGCACACTGCTCTGCTTCCCGAGCCCATGGACTGCTGAGGAAAGGGAGTTTTGGAGGTCTGGCACCCTCCCCACCATAACCACCTGCATTTCCAGGCTCAGTGCTACCTCCCAAGGCAAAACTGGTATAGGCCAGGGGAGCTGCCTTTGCAAAGGCTGCACAGACCGACCCACCAGAGGCAGGGATGCCGTGCCAAGCTCCCTGAAGCTCCCCGAACTCAAGTGGCCGAAGGTTAGATCAGGAATAATAAAAATATGCCATTGAAACACCAGGACTACAAACCCCCTTTGTTGCCTACCTGCCTCCCCCCAAGAAAGGAGGAACAGAAGCATAAAAATTGAGATGCTGTACTTGCCTGGCCTCCAGCCCTCGTCTCTGTTCCGTACTTGGGCTGGGATGAGGATGGTCTCAGTTTCTCAATTTCGGCTGGGAAACTTAGCTGGGCATCAGGAGCTCTGTGACGTACGCCAATCTTTCCTTCCTATTTCTGTCTTGCAGTCGAAGGGGAAGAGGAAGTCAAGAGGGGTGCCTGTGGGAGGGGGTGTTTCCCAAAAAGCCCAGCCAGCCCCACTCAACCTGCCCAAACCCACAGCAACCTGCCCTGTGGGACTGGGACTGGTCTCCCTGGGACACCCAGGGCTTGCAGCCCTCCCACTGCACGATGTAGGAAAGGGACCCACCCAAAACCTCACGCTTCATGAGAACTTTTCACCTTTCACAGCCCTGCTGGGGGCCGGCGCTGAGCTCGGCGGGCAAACAAAGCTGAGAGTGGGGACAACCAGTTCATGTGGGAGCTACTGGCAGCCCTTGGGTGTGGAGAAGATGGGGAGCTCCTCTCAGGCTGTGGGGTGGGCTCTGAAGTGTTTGTGTAGCCAGGCCTCCTTCCATGACAAGAGGATGCAGGCGCCGTCCTCTGACAAAGCTCAGGGCTGTGTGGGGAATTTTTTTTAAGCAGCCTTTTAGAGTTTTTATGCCAGTTTCAACAATTCCTCCCAGCAGCAGTATTTCCCTGAGCAGAGAGGAACCAGCTCCTGGCATTTTTCTCTTAACCTCTTCAAAGCACTACAGTAAAAAAAAAAAAAAAGGAAGTAATTTAGAAAACATACAGGATTGTAGGGTTTTTTTAAAAAAACTAATTAATGTGTGTCTTTATTAATCACTTTGTAGGTTCTCCTTCCAAGCAAGCTGATGTCGAGTCGCCGTTTTGCATTATCATGGAATCCCAGAAGAGTTTGTGTTGGAAGGGACATGACAGACCAACCATGTTGTTCCAATTCTCTGCTATGGTCAGGGCAGCCTGAGGCATTATAAGACCCTGATGCTGCTCACCTGCTGCTGTGTTACAGTTATGGGTTTATTTTTGCAGCAAGAAGAGAGGTTGCAGTGCCAGCAGAAAATTTCCAAGCCCAAATGAATGCTCTGTGGATTGGTGCTTTTATTTAAGAGGCCATCATAGTCCTGGCTTGGTTTCATCACAGCCAGGTGCAGCAGGAAAGCATCACAGAAGTCCTGGCAGTGGGACAGGAGCATGGGAGCATCTGACGCAGGATATGGTGGGGATGGACCCCGAGAGGGAGCCAGCTGGAGCCGGGATGCTCACCCAGCCTGGATGGCTGAAGCTGGATGCTGCAGAGCACTCCCCAGGCCTGGAGTGCGTGAGCTGCAGTAGATGAAGCTGGGAAGGTTGGTGGAGCTTCCTGCCAGCGATAGGGGTTGCAGATCTGGGGGAAGGAAGTGTGGTTGAATGAGATGAGCGGCTGTAGTTCGCCTTTTGCGTTGCATGAGGCCCTGAACGTGCGGGTCTTTTCTCCTCAGCTGTTTCATGGGGTTTGTCCAACCACTTCAACTCACCCAGAGTTGCAGAAGGGGGTGGGAGAGCTGTGAGCTCTCGGAGTCAGAACAGTGGGAGCTGAGAGGGTGCTCCATGGTCCTTGCAGCCAACGCTGAAGCTTGCTGGCATATCCCAGTCCCTTCCAGCTGCTCCTCAGGCTCTGCTGCAGCTTTGCCCTTCAGTGCTGCAGGTAAAGGGTGTGGGCAACCTTTGGGGATATGCTTGGGCACAGCACACATGCTCCCCAGCCTGTTTTGTAAGCATTTAAAGCTGCTGAACATTCCCTTTTCTATTTTAACTGCCTTCATTTTTATTGGTTCATCTTTTTATTTTTACTAGTGTGGATTGTGTTTCCCCCCCACCACTAACTGCAGGACTGCTGTGGTTTATACAGGATGCACCTGAGCAGCTGGGGTGGGGAGCTGGGCATCCACCTGGGTACTGTTAGAGTGTTTTTTCCCCCCAAAGTCATGGATTTTGATGATCAGAGTTGTCATTTTTGGCCTAAATGATGCCCACCCAGCCTAGAGCAGGGTAAGGGAAGTTTTCCTGTTGTCATTTTCTATTCCCCATGGACATTAAATCTTTCTATCCCTGATGAACATTAAATCTTGTGTTCCTAGTGTTCCACATCAGGCTGGACTAGGCTTGGAGCAACCTGATCTAGAGGCAGGGGAGTGGGACAGGACAATCTTTAAGGTTCCTTTCAACCCAAACCATCATGTGATTCCGTGTCTTCAACATCCTCTCAAGGGGAAGCAGAGGGCCAGACACTGACCTCTTCCCTCTCGTGACAGGACTCGAGGAAATGACAGGGACCTCTGTCAGGAGAGATTTAGGTTGGATCTTCCAAGGTTCTCCTCCCAGAGGGTGGTTGGGCACTGGACAGGCTCCCCAGGGAATGGTCACAGTCCCAAGGCTGCCAAGAGGTCCAGGAGAGCTGGACACCACTCTGAGTCACAGGGTGAGACTATTGGGGTGTCTGTGCAAGGCCAAGAGTTGGACTCAATGATCCTGATGTGTTCCTTCCAGCTCAGCATATTCCATGGTTCTATGATCTTTCCAAGTACCTTCCCAGAGGCCTCTCCCTGCCTTTCCTTGGCACCCACAAGGAATGAGTGGAGTTACAGCCATGCACTTCTGTAGCCCAGTATCAGGCCTGGGAAACACAGCCTGGGGGGAAATGGGGAGGGCAGAGGATGTGGGAAACTAAAATGCATTAACCAGGGAGCACTTGTCAGGGCTTGGTAAGATCAAACACGCTGTGCCTCCAGGCTTGGAGCTTTTTATTCATCTTGGAGCAAGGAGAAGCAGCTTTGCATTTCACCCCCTCCTGTGTGTGGAAACGTGCAGCTGAGGATTGGGTTGCTTTGTTGTGGCGTCCACCTGGGCCCGTGACTGCAGTCTGGCAGGTGCTGGGCCTCCCTAGGGGCTTGCTGGGTATTTTCTACTGTTTCAGCTGTAGAAATAATACCTGCAGGAAGTTTGAGAGTTGTTTTTCATCCTACTGCGGCAGCCTGGTCGCTGGCTGGCGCTACTGTTACTAAGAAACCTCCGAAATCATTGAGAGAAATAAGACTCACTGTAAAACTGTCTTTTTAGTGTTAGTGAGCAAGGCTTTATTCCTTGCCAAGAAGAGATGTGTATGTGGCTAAAAATGTCTCACATTGACCCCAGTACAAAACTTTTTTCACTTATTTATACATTACATACATATACAGATATATATATATATAAATATAAATACGTTATAGATAATGTATTACAGAAATTGATGGAAATTACATAATCTTCATTAATTAGTATTCTGTCCTGTATTGCTTAGTGGTTTCTTGCCCTTCATGCTAATTTGGTCCACATTCTTTAGTCCTCCATCTGTTTCTCGGACAGGGATTCTCCAACTTTCCAGGCTTCTATCTCCTCTGCTATCTTCTGGTTACTAATGTCCTTGAAGGGCCATAAATTTAAGATCCCAGATGTCCAATCTTCAGCTCACTTTGGCTCTGCTTATTGACGCTTGTCAGGGTTAACCAACTGAAGCTTTCGGTGATTTAATGACGGAAGGGACATTAAGAGCCTGTGAAGAAACTTAAAAAGTGGGCGCTGCTTACAAGTAATTGATCAATGTAGGGGAATAGAATATAGGTAAACAAAGGTAGTATAGAAAGTAATCTTATCCCCTAAAGAGTTGCAGCTGAGCCAATTATTAAAGATTAGGAGCAGGCCTGACGTTAACAAGCCACAGCTGTAGCCAAGGAGAAGAGTGTTATAAAAGAGTGGATTGTTGGGCACTGGAGTCAGTTGGCTGCTGTGAGGACAAGGGAGAGTCAGTGCCTGGAGAAGATGCCTACAAGAAACATCAAGGAGGTACCAAACTCTAGCACTGTGGAACCCTTGCAATACAATGACAACAGATCAACTAAATAAAATGAATTTAGATGTATAATATCCAACACTACCAAGACCTCTCAGCTCTTACAGAGGCGTATAAAGCTGCGTTGCAGAGTGTCTGGCTTTAACCTAAGCACGCCGAACACCCTCAGGCTGCTTATGGGAACCACCTGGGCAGGCTGCAATTGACCAGAGGAGGGCAATTGACTAAAGGGCAACTGACTAAAGGGAGATTATCCGCGGCCGCCCTGCACAGAGGCTGCCACAGGAGCTGCCACCTTTAAGCTCCGGAGCGACCAGCCGGGGCCGTGGGGCCGGCCCGGGCAGCCGAGGCGGCGGCTCCGGAGCTCCGCCCGTGCAGGGGAGGAAGGCGAATTTCCCGGCTTGGCGGGCGCGGTGAGGGCGCAGCCGGAAGGTCCCGCCCGGCCCGGCCCTTTCCGTCCCGCGCCGCCATGGTGGGCAAAGCCAAGCGCCCGCGGCTGCACCGCGCCGCCCCCCGGCCCGCCCGGGACCCGCCGCCACCGCTCCCCGGGCCCGGGCTCGGCCCCGCCGCGGGCGGATGGAGCGCGGCGGCCGGGAAGGTACCGGGGGCGGGGACACGCGGGGCGGCGGCGGGCGGGGGCTGGCGGCGGCCGCCTCGCAGTGACTCCTCCGCCTTCCCCCCGCTCCCCGCACAACCCCAGCCCGCCCGGGCTGCTGTGGGTCTGTCCTGGCTGCGGGGGTGTCCGTCGGTAGCTCCGTGCCTGCCGCGGTGATGCGGCGGCTGAGAGGGGGGTGTAGGCCGGGTCCCTGTGGGCGGTGGAGGCTCTGTGGAAGCCCTGGTGCTGCTCGGCAGTGGAGGCTTTGTTGAAGCCCTGGTTCTACTGGGCAGTGGAAGGCAGCCCTGTGGAAGCCCTGGTGCTGCCGGCAGCCGCTGCTCCCCACGCTGCGCTCGGCCTGGCAGCGTGTGGCAAGGGGAGGTGACAGAGGGAGCCGGGGGCTGCTCCAGCACGGCGCACCATGGCAATGCCAGCCTGTAGTGCCACTGGTCCGGAGCAGCAGCAGCAGCACCATAGTGTCCCCACAGTGACACGCGTGTCCCAGCGCTGCTGCTGCTCCTGGATGCCTGGGCTGCCTTGCCATGGGGTAACTTGCGTGCAGCAGTGGGGGTTGTTATCAACAAGCGTTGGGAGAGAAGGGGAGCCTTGCAGTGTGTGCCTTCCATTTTAGTTTGGCGTAGATGGAGCTGTTTATACCGAATTATTTAGGATAGTCTTGTTTTCCCCAGCTGTGTTTTGAATACATGGTTTAGGTGCCGCCCCCTCACAGCAAGGACACAACACCAGTAAATGTTTTTTATGTGCCTGAGCTTTCCTCCTTCCTCGTGAGGAGGGAGGAATTGCCTGTGCTGGATACAGCTGGGTTTATACCACTGTGAAGTTATGTGTTGGTGATGGTGGATACTGTTAGCTAAAGTAATAAACTCTAATCCAAACAGAGTAGCTGCTGCAGATCTTAGGGAGGCGTTGCATGCCTAAAGCATGATGCTGAAGATTTGGTGAGTTGCTGCTAGTTACTGGATCTGCCTAATGTCTATTGATTTAGGCTTTAATCCCCTAATCCTCTCATTTGTTGCTTATCTGTATTGTTCAGTACCTGTAATAAATCTGTCTTTTCCTAAGGATGCTGTTCCCAGCCCTCATGGAAGTGAATGCTCTTGAGTGAGGTGAGGTTGAGTTGAGGCAGGAATATTTTAGGAACAGAGCAGTCCAAAATGAGACTTTTTGAAACTTCCTTCTGTGTGGAAGAACTGAGGGGTAGGCAGGGGGGAGCAGGACAGTAGGGTGCCTTTGTGCCCTTGCCTGCTCAAGAGAGAGAGACACCTGCTTACTACCACTGTTCCTATCTGGATGGTGCTAGGTTTGGTTTTTAATTTTTTTAAAACAAGTGTTGCCTGGTAGTATATGTACTGATTCCTGTTTTATGTTTCTTTTGCGTGAGGACTGGGACTTGTCATCTTCTGGTGTGTTTTCTGGGCTGAAAATCGACCCTGATACCCTAGTAAAGAAGCTTGACTTGGACTCCAGAAGCATCATTTCCTCCAGAACAGGTTTGTTGTGTTTTGAATGAGTGCTGCTTCAGGTTGTGAGCAAAGACACTGGGGACTGTGTTTGCGGTGGCTTTCAGTGGCTGCGCCAGGAAGCTACAATGCAAACATTGCTTCCTGTGTTCCTCTGAAGGCTTTTAGGAGAGGTTTGTTTTGGTTTGGGCTTCTGCATGGATGTGCTTAGTGATCCCCAGGTGGGGGACTAGCTTCAGGCAGTCTGTGGGATATCCTGCTGCAGCCAGAGACTGCCAGGGCTGAGAGCACAGCAGAGCCAGGGCTTTAACCTGATCTCTGGGCTTGCCCTGTGGCTGCTTTTGCCTCACCACCAGCCAACAGCTAACTAACCAACAGCAGAGCATGGTGTCTTTAATGAGATTAAAGGCTTCACCTGGAACAGCTGTTTTGATGTGTCAGGGGGCTGCAGTCCTGTGGGAAACCAGTCCATTGCTGTGCTGGACCTTCAGGGCTGTTGCCTGTGGTTACAACCAAGAGGGGACACCTCTCTCTGCACTTTTTTCCTCATGGTTTTCCTCAATTTGTAAGTGAGCAGCTGCCATTGCCAACCCAGTACTTTGTCAGCAGGTTCTCATTGTGTGCCAGCAGTGCTTCACTCACAGCAGCCTGACTGCAGCAAATCTGTCTTTTGCTGTTGTGGGGTCTGTGGCTCAAGGATTCCCAAGCAGGAGAATCTTTCCCCCCTCTCACTTTCCATACTCTCAAAGGGAGTATGGAAAGTGAGAGGGGGGGGAAGAGGGAGGACATGATTGAGCCCTTTGATTTCCAGTCCCACAAGAAGGAAATGCTGTATATGACTGCTCACTGTGAGACAAAGCTTTGTATCTGAAAGCAGTTTTCACTTCTACATGTCTGCAAGGTCTCAAAAAATTTCTCTGAAATCTGAATCCCAACCCCCCACAAACTGTATGTAAATGTTTAAAAAATCCCAGAAGGAACAAACTACCAAACAGAGCCTGGTAGCACAGCAAGCTGTCCTGATGCAGAAAATGCGTGTGACTCCCAAATACCTTCTTTGCAAACTAAATTAATTTATTTTCTTTATGTGGATAAATACTACAGTGACTTTGTTTTCCTGTCTAGGGCTATAAACAAATCCATCACACAAGGGCAAGTGGTGGCTTGAGCTACCCTCCCCATCAGTGACATTTGGGCACAGAGTGAGGAAGTGGGCAGGTTGTGTGAGGACACATTTGCCAGCTCTCTGCACAGAAACCTTGGCTAAACATATTGTTCTTGAAACAGTGGCCTCATTGTTGGTCGCTCTCCTGGGAAAAGGACACGTATGCATCTATGTGTGTGTGTGTGTGCACGTTGCCATCTCTTTAATTAAACCAGACAGCATGTTGTTGGGGGCTGGCAGCCTGCAGTCCCAGCCTTTCATTGCAGGCTCCATGTCTGGGTTATAAATAGAGCCGTGCTGCTGGTCCCCGTGCAGTGCTGATGATGCAGATGTGCAGTGCCTGCCTGCCTCTCTCGGGGCTCTGTGCTGCCTTCCTGCTCACAGCCCTGCTGACCCTGCTGCTCGGCGCCCTCCAGATGATCAGCTAAAAATAACTGTTCCTTTGGGGGCTCCAAACTGCAATTCAACCAGGCAAAAAGGGATTTCAGGGTTTTTTTATGTCCTCCCAAGCTGCTGTGCCCTTTCTTGTTGTTGCACTCTGGGGCCGTGTAGAAGTTTTTTCATGATGGAAATAAATCAGTTCATTTTTTAATGTTAATTCAGTGAAATGTAACTAGGCTGTGCATACAATGGCAGACACCATAGAGTTAGAAAAGAGAATGTAGGCAAATGTGCTTTGTCTCCTGGCATCTCTGGTCAGCTCAGAGCCTGTTCTGCAGTAAGTTCAGCTTGACTCTAACCCTCCCTCCACCTCTTCCTCCCTTTTCCCCTCAGCCTAGTGCACAGGGCAGGAGGGTAGGATTCTCCTACACGTTGCTATTTTAAGATTTAATAACAAGACAAAAGCATGCTTCCCTCCCACTTGCTTTTCAAGCTCTGAGAAGGTCAAGTTGGCAGACTGTAGGTGGGCTCACTATCTCCTGTGCTTTTCACAGCTACAGAAGACTTTTTTTTGGTTTTTTTTTTTACAAAGGCTGCTGTGTGGCAGTTGGAAAGACAGGTGTTTGTCCTATGTTTGTGTGTGTCTCACATTACCCAAGATCTGTTCACATTGTCCAAGATTGCTGGTATCTGTGTTTTGTGTTTAGAGCTGGCCTTAAGTTGTGACTCTTCCAAATAAAACCAAGTCTGAGGAAGATCTTGGAATTGGGTTAGATTTTAGAGGATGTCAGCTTGGAGCTCGACAGTAGTCAAAAAAGCCAGTTGGATGTTGGGAAGTAGGAGGAAAAGAGAACATGGAGAGCATTGTTATGCTCTAAATAAACCCATGGTGTAGGCAGCTCTTTGATGCTATGTGTACCATCACAGGGGCTAACCAACCAACAGTGGAGCATGGTGACTTTATGAGATTAAAGGCTTCACCTGGAACAGCTGTTTTGATGTGTCAGAGCCAAAGGGCTGCAGTCCTGTAGGAAACCAGTCCACTGCCATGCTGGAGCTTGAGGGCTGTTTCCTGTGGTTGCCAACAAGAGGGGACACCTCTCTCTACAGTTTTTCCTCACAGTTTCCCTCAATTTGTAAGTGAGCAGCTTTTGCTGCTCTTTTGGCTGTGGTGGTTTTGAGGGAACAGGGAGGAATGTGACGTTTAAATTGGAAAGTTGAGTCTCTAGCAGGGTTATCCCAGTTAACAGGAGTGCTGGGGCTGAAAGGACTGAGGCCCCTTTTTGTGGGAGGATAAACTGGTGGTGTTGGTTCTTGTTGGATGAAGGCCTGGTTTTTCTGGGGATTTCTGAGGACTGTTGGTGTATCTGGTTGAAGCAGGGTGCCCTGTGGAAGGGTCTGACACTCGTGGTAGTGGTGTGTTGCTTCCTTTAGGTACAAGGCTGATTCAGTGTGCTTGTGATTAGTGTGAGGTACCAGCACAGGCTGTTCTGGCATCAGTAATCCTTGTGGCAGGAGAAGGAGAGGGTGGAACTGTAATGAAGAATGTCACCAAAATGGAATTCATTGTAGGTGAGCCTTGTGTTATGTGATATAAAAAGCCAGTGGTCTAAAAAGGAAAGTATTTTAATATATGGTAGCTCCAAGCTGTGTCGTGCTGTGAAGCAGACCTGCTGCAACTGCTTTTCCCTGCTCTGCTTTTTGTCTTTAATCATTAGCTCAGCTTAACACCAGCTTGCAGATGATTTCCACTCGTGTGCAGGTAACAGAAGCCAGTGCCATGCCTGGGAATGCTGGAGTTCAGTCCGTGAGTTACTCTGTGCTCAGTGATTGCTTCCTGTCAGTGTAGTTTACTTAGCCACTGACGTAATGTAAACCAGAGGCTTTGCCGTAATCTAATCCACGCAGGGACCTCTGTGGCTGGAGTGAGAGGGTAAATCTCATTTGGGTGAGCCTCTGTAGCGTGGGAATTAAATGTTTCCTACCAAGTCAGAAATAATGGCCTGTCATATCGGCCTTGCTGCTGCTCATTTTTTCTTGTTTTCTTTAGCTTTCCTTCGTCAGCGTTTGCTCCTTGAAGCAAGGGCCTATTCAAGCTTGGCTCTGGCTGAGCAATTGCCTGTGAATGTCTTTTTTTGGAGTGGATGATGAAGCAGTTGTGGAATGATATGAACAACTGGATTGGTAGCTTCCTGCTTTATTTTCAGCTGCTCCAGAAGGCAACGGTGACAGGCCATGTTGTTGAGAAAACAAAAGTGCAACAACAGCAAGTTCATAGTTGTTTGCAAAACCTGCTGCAAAATCATCCTGATTTCTGAGGTTGGATTGAATATAAAGAAAGACTTCTCATTTTACAGTGAGGATGATGAGGCCCTGGCACAGGATGCCCTGAGAAGCTGTGGCTGCCCCATCCCTGGAAGTGTTCAAGGTCAGGTTGGATGGGGCTTGGAGCAACCTGAGATAATGACAGATGAAAGAGGGAGTTTAAATAGATGTTCTCTGCTGGTTTCTTCCAACTCAGGGCACTCTGCGGGTCTGTGATTCTAAAGCAGGGTGTGAAGCATAGAGTGAGGTCATGATCCTGAGCAGCTCTGAAGACCAGGACTGCCTTGCAGCACTGTCAGGGGCACACAGGGCTGTAGAGGAGGCAAGTGACTGAGCATTTGACAAAGAAAGAATTCCCTTCTCCTCCTGAAGACATGTGGAGATAGGAGATGATAAAACCGGACTAAGCAGGAATTCTCTGACAGCAGTGAATTTCTGGGGGCTGCAGGCTATGTACAGCCTTGCTTTGCTCCTTTCTGAGGTTTTCTGTATCTTTTGATACCAAGCCTCTGTTTGCAGGGTCACTGACAGATCCCTTCTGGTTTGCAGCTCAGCTTCTGCTCTGGAGTTCCGGATCTGCTGGGTCTGTCACCTTATCTGCTTCTGCTTGGGCTCTGCACCCACTTGTCCAATTCTGTTCTCTTTTTGTAGCCTCCAGGAGAAGCAGAAAAGCTGTGGTTGGTTGGTCCTGCATTAGCTTCATGCAATATGATTTACTGTCCAGTTTTGAGGGTTTTTTTCATGGATGTTGTACCAGAATGTTACAGAGTCCCTGTAAGACCTCTCCTCTGAGAGCATTGCTGTTCCTGCAGTGTCCAGACTTCTGGTTACCCCTGAAGTTGATCCACAACAGTGTGGATAAATTTCAGCCATGACTAGACCCCCATTACTCTTCAGGAGCTCTTGACAGGATGCCAGTCTTTGTGTCCTATCGTTTATTCCTGTCTGTGGATTGGATTTCTGCATGTTTATTGCCTTTAAATACTAAAGTTCCTCCTCTTTTGTCCTCATCCCTCATCACCTCTCCTCTGTTTTGATTTGTTGTCTTGCTTTGTTTTTTTTCCCTACTCTTCTGGCATACTGGGGTGTTCAACAATTCAAAGATGAAAAAAATAAAAATCAGTCCTGTTTGTTGTAATGAATGCATCTGTTCGGAATATCAGTTCTGAACTCTGCTGCTTTTTCTTAATGCATGCTTGGGGACTTTTGAAATCTGCTTGTGTTGGTCATTCACATCTCTGGTGTGGAAAGCTGCTGGGTCCTCACAATTCTGCTGCTGTTGCTTTTCTTCAGCTTTTCATTCTGTGCTGGCAGTTGTCAGGCCTGCCTTGTGTTTGTTTTGTGCAGAACGCCTTCCTCAAGCTGTTCCCCACAGTAACACAGCTCAGATGGGATAGGAGGGTGTAAATGGGCTGCTCCTCACACTGGGGATGGCAGGGAGTGCCTGCAGCACCTCCAACGTGTTGCTGAGAGCTCCCTGGGAAATGCCTGCGTGCTGTGCTAGACCCAAGTGATGAGGTGTTCCTCCTCCATCTGTCTTTGTTATTAGCTGCCCAAGCTTTGGGCTGTGGGAATTTGGGGAGGGGTGAAATGCAGTCCCTGGTGCTGTCACAATGCCCTTGGTGGTGTGGCACTGAAACCATTTTAATGCCTTTGAGAATACCTGATGGGTGTGTGGGTGCTGCCCAGGAAGGAGCAGCTGTTTGTGTGGTGTTTGAGCTGGGAATTCCTGCTTTAGTTCCCCTCTCCCTCCACCCCATGCCTTCTGCAATGTGCCTGTGTCCTTTGTGTCACCTGCACAGGTCCAGGATGTGTCCCAGGACTGAATGAGGTCTCAGCTCAAAGGGGAACCTTCCCTGCACGAGCTGGTGTTGCTTTCTGACATTGTTTGTGAAAGTGTTTGAAACCTCCAGTAATGAAATTAAGAAAGGAAAAATTCCCAGGGAAGGGAAAATGCTGTGTAGGGATTAAACTCTCTACCTCTTCTCCAGGCTCAAGGCTGGCCACCCTGGTATCTTGATGAAGTGACAGATGGCAGTTTACCTTATCTGGGTAAACTGCTTTGGGTAGCAAATTACTGTACGTTGCTTCTGCCTTGCTGTTCAGCTGAAATTTATTTGGGTTTTTTGACTGCGTGATTAGGACCTGCTTTTATCTTGACAATGCGCGATCACCTTTTAAGGGCAGATGTGGTGTCTGAGAGTTTTGTAACAGGCTGTTAGAAAGCTGCACTGTGTTTGGGAGGAGCTGAGGTAGTGGTTTGTCATCTGGGAAGCCTCTCCAGTGAGGTCAGATGGCCTCAGTCTGCAGGACACCTCAAACAGATTCTGTAGTTCCCAACAAATTGCCTCAAAGCCGGGAGATTTTTCCGTTCCTTTGGTCCCAAGGATTAAAGTCAGTGGGATTTTACTTCAGCAGTCAGATTGAGCAAATTCTGTATCAGTGGTGAAAGCTGTGGGGTTTGGCTGAAATGGAGAACAGACCTGCTGTGAAGTGGGGATCCTACTGAAAGCTAAAGACACTGGTGCCTTAAGTAATAATTCTTAAAAGAAGGTTAAAAATCCATGCTGCTTAATGTTGCTTTAACAATTTGTCTGTGCAGTGTGTGGTGCTGGCTGTGAGAATAGCTGTGGGAAGCTCCACTTTAATTAAAGTAAATGCAATTAATTGAGAAGCAGTAAATGAGCCTATGAAGCTTGCACTGTTTTCAGTGCTTTTACTTCCCTTCTGCAAATAGAGCCTTTCCATGTTGTGAGTGCCTTCTGCCAGATCACAGGAATCAGTTGTGTTAATATTTATGGAACCAATTAACTTTTTTGTTTTCTTTCCCTCCCTCTAGCTGTGGCTAAGTCTCTGTTCTCAAAATTAACATTAAAAAACCAAAAGACTCCAATTAGCTCGTGGTTGAGCACTACACAAACACAAACATTTTCCAGAGAGCCCAAACCTTCCAAATTGTTCTGCAGCCTGCTCCAGGGGAGGAGGCTGTCAGTGGGAAGAGCTTGAAATGAGTCCTAGCAGTTTGAAGGATGTGTCAGATTGCTCTAGTTTCTTATTATGGTTGGTTCCTTGGCTGTGCCTGCTGTGTAATGCTCACCAGTAGCACTGGTGGAAGGCACATGCCTGCCCTGGAGCAGCCTTTCCATGCTGCTGGATGGATGGATATGGCTCAGTGAAGGATTGGAGACTTCTTTGGAGAAGCTCCTGTGGTGCTGCTCTGTGGTTTTGCAGTTTTCTTCCAGACTTGGTGAAAGTTGGGTGCTCAAAGAGGAGCTTTTTAGATCAAACTTACCAGTGCCTTGTGCCACTGAAGGGCTTGCTGAATTTGGGGCCAGGGGGACCCCTTGCCTTCCTGGCCAGGAGTGGTGGGGCATGGCATTTGCATGTCATGCCCTGGGTGATCACGATTCCTGGAGCTTTAAAAAGATACTGATCTAGCCTGGTATTCTCCTGTGAAATGAATTTAAAATGGTTGGACATCCTTACACAAAAATAGATCAGCGCTGCTTAGGAGAGCACTGCAGCTGTGGTGTTACAAAAGAGGGTTATGAACTGAAATCCCTGTCTTTGCTGTACTAATGTTAAAGCTTTAACATAATTAAGTTATAAAATTATGAGTTCTGCAAAGACAGAGGTGGAATGGCTCTGCACTGGTGCCAAAAGGGCCTCCCAGCACAAGTTCCAATAATGCAAACCTCTCGTGGGGTGAGAGGGGGATGGCTCAGCACTGCAGGAATTGAGAAAGCAAATCTGAAGAGGAGTGAGGTAGCACTTGTGGAAAGGGCAGGTTGATAGCTCTGGAAGTCAGAGCTGTTTCCTTGTCACCATCAGTGGCATGGTGTTGTGTCAAGCTGTCAAAAGTCCCTCTGAAATACGTGTCCTGGGAGTTTATTAAATACTCTGTTTAGAAAACTGGTGAAGGGTGGATGGTGTGAGAGGTTTCCCTCTTCGAGGTTGCCCCTTCTGACTTGTCTTGAATTTTTTTTTGAGGTGCAGGAATAAGTGAGCTTTCTCTTTTTTTTACTTCTATGCTATATAAATCACTTTGCTGATTTACCAAGATAAATCTCTGCCCTGCTAATGTGGGTCTGTGTTACAGGGAGATCTCAAAAGTTGATGTTTGTTCAAAAAGTTCATTCAGACCTAGTGGGTTCTATAGTGTTTCTCTATTCTATGCAAGTTATCCTTTATTCTGGTCTTTGTGAGCAATTTATGGACTGAGGTTTGCTTTATGCCTGGGTGAAAATGTATGTGTCAGCTGAAGATCTGTTTATCCCCTTCAGCATTTCAGAGTGGCACTGCTGATGCTCATATGTTTAGATGGTAATAACATCTAATTATTATTTTTATTAGATGGTATCTATTATTATTAGATGGTAATAACATCTAATTTGGGCTTAGGTTTTTAGTTAAGGGGCTTGTAGAAAGGGGTTTTTGTTGTTTGTTTTTTTTTTTTATGAAGCTTTTAACACAGTAAATGTACATACTCTGAGCTAAATGTGGGAAACACAGCTATGCAAGGATTAAATGCAGTGGGTACTGGAATATTTTGGGTTGTTTGAAATGATAATTTGGACAGATTTAGATTGAACTAGCAGTGCTGCAAATGTTCCATAAGGCAAACCTCAGAAAATTCTGGGGAAAGTCCTACTGCAGGAGAACAGGCTATCCAAGCAGTTCTTCAGACAAGAAGGGACTGTGTGCTGGAAGGTACATAGTGATAGTGATAACCAACTCCAGTGAAATGTGATGTTTCAGAGAGTCCCAGGCAGGAAATCTGAGGGAAAATGGGGCGTACAAACTTGTTCCCTGACCCATGTGTGCTGTGGTTTTGATTGCTTGGAGAACACGCAGCAAATCAATAGATCTATGTAAAGAATTTTGGTTTCTGTGATCATGGATGTTTGTGCATGGTGTGGCTGTCCACATACAAGTGCTCTGGGCTGATTTCTCTTGCATTTCCTAGCTCCATGGCTTTTTCACTTTGTTTTTCCTTATGTCTATTTTCCTCTCCAAGGTTATTTGTAAATTCAGGTCACTGAGTGTTCTTATGTAACGGGAATGGGCTTCTTTAGCATGGAGAGGACATTCCCAGCTGCAGTGAGTACAGGCTGTGTCTGTGCACGCAGCAGTTATTACACAATGTGGTTGGAGTTGAAATAACCTGGTGTGCCTGTCAACAGGGAGACATGGGAAGGTTTTTGCACACTGCGGGAATTCTCTTGTCAGAAATCACAATTTTAGAATTGCTTTGTTCGGTGACACTTCTGCATTTTGCTCAGCAGAGCCTCTGGCTATTGCTTTTGGTTCATGCCAGTAATTTGTGACTGCAGGGCTGGGCTTGGGTAGGGCTGGGCTTAGGCATGCTCCTCTGCAGCTGCAGGTGTGTTTGTTGTTTTAGTGTCTGTACCTGAGTGGGTTTTTATTTGTGGAAATAGCATACAGATATCTAGATACTGTTTATGTGGGAGTTACTATAACTTCTTCATGGGTTTTCTTCCTCTAAAATGGAGGGCATTGGCCTGTTTACCTGTATTGGGTGTAAGTGGCAGGGTTTTGGTAGCAGGACAGAAGCCAGAGCTGTCACATTCTGAGCACAGCCAGGTCCAAAGAGCTGAAGTGCACCCAGTGCAGCCACAGCTGAGCCTGTCAGGCACAACGGTGCTGTCTCTGGGAAAACATATCATTAGGAAGGAGTAGGAAAAAGGTGAGAGAGCTCTATAAAGACCAGGGACAGAAAAGAAGGAAAGGAAGTGCTCCAGTCACCAGGACCCCAGTGGGTGAGTGTGAGGAGGAGGGAGCAGCAGAAAGTGACTGTAATGCCATTCCCTGTCCCTGTGCACTGCTCAAGGGAGCTGGGAATGAAGAAGTCAGAATGAAGGAGTGGAGCTGAGAAGGGGGTGGGTAGGGGGAAGGTGTTTCAGTGTTTGCTTTTCATCATCTGATTCTACTTCAATTGGCAATACATTACATTAATTTTCCCCGAGTCAAGTCTGTTTTGCCTGTGACGGTAATTGCTGAGTGATCTCCCTGTTGTTTACCTCAGCCCAAAAACTTCTCATCTTATTTTTCTCCCCTGTTCTTTTGAGGAGGGGAGTGGGCAGCTGGCCAAGGTCAGCACACAGCATCACAGTAGCTCAGTAAAAACTCAGTACCAGGTAGAACTTTCCCCTTGGTGGTTCCTTACTGCATTGTTCAACTGAATGTCTTCTGAGGGTTGTGCAGATGCAGGGATGCTCTTGTAGAGAACTGAATTCCTTTGCTTTTAATTGAGGCTCACAGGTGTTGAAGCAATTCATTCTTCCACATGTCTGTGCACCTGTATACCTGTAACAAGGTCAGGTGTGTACCTGTAACAAGGTACACAGGCCTTTGTGTCCTGAAGGTCGGAATTAGGAGCTGCTCCCCTCCCTCTCTTCAGGCAAGGAAAGGGAGCAGTACAGGACACAGCCGTACACGCCAGTCTGAACTCAGGGAAGTACAGAACATCTAGGTGGGTCCACCTAGGTGTTTCTTCTGCCTGTCTTTGCTGTGTAGGAGGTGCTGCTCCAGCTGTGTCTGCATTGCTGACAGTTTTGTAGCACAAGAGGACGTACCTGTGGCAGAGCAGAGCAGATCTCTTTTGAGAGTGTTCTTTTTCAGATGTTAGATGTGCTCATTAGAGGGCAGCAGAATAACTCTTCCTTTTTCTAGGTCAGGTCTATATTTTTGATTATTTTTCATCTCTGCAGGGCATAGAACAAAATTTTCCAGTTCCTACTTCAGTTTTTCCTGGTGCATTAAGTGTACAAAACAACAATGCTCATATGAAAACCTTAGCCCGTATAAAGAAATGGGGATATTTATAGTAAAAGTTGCTTCTTTGAAGCTTAGTGGGGTTGCAGGCTCATATGAGAGAAAGCTTCTCTAAGATTAAACCACAAATGGTCAGCACAGTATGTGGAAAAACAGCCAAAAGAATATTTCACAGCTAACTTGTTTTTTGCTCAGCTTAATTCTTATTTGACCTATATGGCCATATGCATCTATGGATTTATTTGCTGCACTCCAGCTGCTGCTGCCACCTTTTTCTGCTTGAAGAAAATGTTAAAGAACCAGTCTTTAATCTTTAAATGAGATCTGATAGTACACCCCCCATCATCCTCTGGAATGTAAATACTATAAATAATTATGGCACTGTCTTTAAAGGCTAAGTGGGGCTGGGATTTGGAGTCCAGCATCACAATACTTAAAATGCATTATTTATTATGTAACATTCATAGAAGGTGGCTGTAGCACTGACTTTGTAGCCAGGGTGTTTCAGGTTTCTGGAAGAGCTGGGTGCAGGTCCTGGCTGGGGGTGAACTTCTCCCATGCACATCTTGCTGGAGATGTTTTGCATATTGTTGACTTTTGGAAAAGGTAAGCTGGTTCAAGACAGCTGGTATAGTAGGAATTATTTTGTTTTTTTAGGTTTAGCAGCATCAGCCATTGGTTTCCAACAGCTGACTGATTTTGGGAGGTCCTCAGTGGAAGCAAATCTTCATTAATTAATCTTTGCTCCTTGGCCTGATATGGTGGAGCAAGTGGGAGGGTTGGCAGGGGGAGACACAACACCTTTCTCTCTTACCTACAACATGTTGTGTGTTTTGCCATCCTACAGGCTTCTTCATCTCCCTATCCTCTACCCAGAGGCGCAAAGGGACAGGTCCCTCAGCAGTTTGAGTGCCTTGTGTTCTTCACGTGCATGGGGGCTCTACCAAAGCAATGTGTACTTGGCTGCTGACAGTTTTGTAGCACAATTCTGCCCTCAATTACTTTTAGGGTGACAATATCCAAACCCACAAACTGCTGAGATGGAACGACCTTCTTGATACTGTCAAATGTTGTTCCTGGCACAGTAGCTTGGATCAGTCCTGCCTCCTGGAGAAGTC
Source organism: Calcarius lapponicus (assembly GCA_039654755.1). Classification (NCBI taxonomy): domain Eukaryota; kingdom Metazoa; phylum Chordata; class Aves; order Passeriformes; family Fringillidae; genus Calcarius; species Calcarius lapponicus. Next base: position 34,300,974 of record CM077470.1, read on the forward strand.
CAGATTGTGCTTTGCACTCCTGGTTTGGGATCCACCATGTAGCTGGCATTTCTTCATGTCATGCTGCGACACCTCGGCAAAGCCTGCGCTAATAGGGAGCCCCTCATCAGGGAAGGAAAGCTGAACAAAGCCATAAAAATGTGAACAATGGCTCATAGCTCTTGGCAGCTCTTGGGCCATTAGGTAAAATTAATATCCTGTCAGCAGGGTAAAAAGATTAAACTCAGTCTTACACCAAGTGAGAAACATGATGAGTCTGTGGGCGTGTGGATTTAACTCCATTGGACTGTGATCCATATTAGGAAATTAGCAGGCACAGTGCTCATGCCACAGCCTTCTTCATGCAGAGCAACACTCTTTGTGCCAGCATCTTCTGTGCAATGCAGGGAGATTGCTGCCTTCCCTCATATAATGAAAATCTCTCCTGGGAGCTAACGTGGTACTTTGTTGGGGTTATAGGTGTTCCCAGTAGGTGGTTTTTTTTTGGGTGTGGTGAGCTGAAGTATTGCAGGTACTGCTTGGTGAGGGGTGTGTAGCTCTTTTGTTCAGGGAGCATTTTGTTTTCAGGACGGATGCCTGTCCTTATTGCTCTGTAAGCACGGGGACACACTGAATGAGAGGTGAGGGCATGGGTGCGCAGTCTCAAGCTTTGCTGCTGCACTCCCAGACCTGAGGAGATCAAGGCAATGCCAAATGTCTGGCAGCTCTGAGAGTTGACAAGGAGTGCCAGAGAAGCACCTACTCGTGGTAGTTGGTTCCTTTGCCATCCCCTGTTATTTCTTTTAACATCATGGGTGTTCTCTCCATAGCTCTGTGCTGGCAGCTGCTGATCTCATCTCTGCGTGGGGCGGATGGGGCTGGACCCGTTGATGCTAGTGCAGACAGTGTAAATGAGACTTTGTCTGCCTGTGCTGCTGGCAGGCAAGAGCATCAAGTACCAAGTGGCAGAGCCCTCTCACTTTTTAAAAATTTGGCTTGCTTTACAATAGGTTCTACCAGGAAAATACCATTCCAAGTTGGGGAGCTGATGCTGACCTTCAGGGCTGAAATAAAGGTGAAGAGGTGATGGGCTGGAGGAAAAAAACCCAACAAAATAGCTTCTACCTCTTTTAGAGGGGCCCACACCTTGATTTTCCTTTTTTAAAAGATATCTTCTGCATTTAAGTGAGCCAAATGGGTATACTGGAGTAGAGAGGCTTCTCTAAGACCTTTTTTGAAAAACAAGTCTTGTGTGAGAATCCTTGTGGGCCAGGCAAAGAGCTCCCTGAGAGGGGGAAGCATAGCTTTGTCAGGAGAAGAAGAGTTCCGTGGGAGCTCTACAGTGAGGGGTCTGTGGGTAGTGGGAGGGTGCCCTGTGTCCCTGGAGCCAGCAGAGGAGCGGGAGCAGGGTGTGGATGTGGGTCTGTCCAGGGGCGAGGATGCTGTGTGAGTGTCTGTGTTGTGTAAGATGACAGAGCTGGTGATCCTGTTGGTGCCTCAGGGCTTTTGGGAGCTCTGAATTGTCAGCTGAAGCGGAAGAGCAGTTGAGACAGCACAAAAGCAGCAGCCACCAGAAGTGGCAGTGGCAGCCAGAAGAGATGTGAAGCAGTGTTTGGACCAGTTCCACTTACAGGGCAGTCTGTGCTCCCAGGAAGAGGGAAGGAGACCTGACATGCTTGGGCACAACCTGGAATGAGTGTTTTCATGGGCTAGGCTTGTTCAGCTGTTTAATTAACATCACCGCCGTGAAAAAAACCTCCATCAGAACTGGTAGTTCACTGTATCATGTTTGAATGCTATAGCTACTAAGACCTTTTCAAGGTTAAAGTGCCACTATGATCACACAGAGGCTTCATGCAGACATAGGATCACCTTGATATGTCCTTTAGGGGCTCCTCCTTGGCAGCTTCAGTCTTGACCTTGTGGTGGAACAGTTCCTTATCGATGGTACTCAGTTGTACAGTGCTGTGGTAAAAAAGCCATCTTGTTTCTGGTCTAGACATAAACCCTCTGAGCAGGGAAGGCTGTGTGCTCCTGTGGGGCAGGAGGGGTGCCTGGGATCAGCAGGTGCTGAGAGTGGGCTTGAGTTCCATCTCCACACCAGTCACAGACCAAGAAGAGCAAGGGTGTTATGCCTTGTACTTCTCCAGGTGGTTATTTTTCCAGCTCTATTCTTCAAATACGTCCCTGTTGCGGACATCTTTTATGAAAAATCCTTTCCTTAGGATTTTTCCTCCTGAGAAGCTGAGAGGCCTCAGGAACAAAATGTAAACAATGATTATCTGCTGCTGTGGAATGCAACAGGTGCATCTGCGGTTGGATGTTTCTAATTAATGGCCAATCACAGCCCAGCTGGCTTGGACAGAGAGTCTGAGAGCCTTTGTTATGATTCTTTCCTATTCTATTCTTAGCCAGCCTTCTGATGAAATCCTTTCTTCTGTTCTTTTAGTACAGTTTTAATGTAATATATATAATAAAATAATAAATCAAGCCTTCTGAAACATGGAGTCAGATCCTCGTCTCTTCCCTCATCCTTGGACCCCTGTGAACGCTGTCACACATCCCAGTTTTGAAATCTGCTGTATGTCCCCCTAAAAAGGGGAAGAATGGGAAGTGTTCTGCATTGCCAATCCTGTGTGTCAGGTGCTTTCCAAGTGAGCTGGGGGCTGCAGATCAAACATATGCCTGGCACAAGCTATTTGGGGAGCTTTGCTGGGTATTCTCACCCTCCTCACTTTATGTTAGTGCTTTAGTCCTCTGTGTAATAAAGCCACTTAGGATGCAAGTGGGGTTTGAACTGACTGATCAGAATGTGACTGGATCGAGCTAATAATTCTTAAATTATGTAAATAATGCAAGTCTGCTGGTGTTATACTGGTTGAGTTGTGGTGCTCTTTCCTGTGTCCAAATCTAAAATTACTTTGTATATATTGCCTAAACAGATATTGGGTAAAAGAAATGAGTATGATTGTATTTAATATGTGTCTGTTCAGTGGTAGAAGATGTGGCTGGACTTAGTGTTTCCTCAGTGCTCCCAAACTGCAGGTGTGTGGCTTTCCTGGGGTGTGGGAGCTCTGACATCTGCTACAGATGGGGGGATTAACTCCTTGACGTATGCTTGTGCAATAGATAGGGCAGCATGGGGAGGGGACCACACCACGCTAATCTGCCACACAGACTTAACAATCAAGGGCAAGCTCTGACATGTGATTACTTTTTTCATTTCACTGTCAATGCATGGAGTGTTGCGAGTGGGGAAACTAACTCACGCCACAGGGAGCCTGAGACCAGGCATGTTAAAAAATCCAAGGAAGAGTGCCAGGAGAGGAGAATTAATCAACAGTTAAAGTAACACAGTGGAAATTTTGCCATGGTCCTAAAGCTCTGAGTAAGGTTCAGAGTAATTACTGCATAAAAAGAATTGATTGGAGCAGTCAGGAAGTGTGTCTAGAAAGTCTCCTTCTGCTTTTCTTTCTGCTGTGTGTAGGCATTGCCCAGGTCCTTGTGACTGTGAACGTGATGCCAGGTTCACTGGGACAGGAAAAGCCCATGTGCCTCACCCCCGAGGAAGTATAGGAGCTCACAGCACTGTCTGCATTCAGTGCTGTCCTTCCTAAGCTTGCACATTTATCTGCAGGTCAGGTTTTTGGCATTGATGCCAAAAGTGTGAAATATGAGCAATGGCTCAATTGATCAGAGCTCTTTTGCTTGGAAAAGAGCTCTGATCAATTGAGAAAAAGAGGAGCTGATGAAGTTTAATCAAATAGGTTTGCCCCGACAACTGAACTTGTTCCCAGTGTCTTCCAGTAAGATAGGTGGGGATAAAACAAACTGGGAGATGCCAGGTTCAACGTGGGCCAAGACCCTTCAGTAAATGGCAGTTAAGTTGCAGGACCCCTTGCACATAGTTGTTCTGAATTTCTGGTGCCCACATGGATTGGAAGCAGACCCTCCGAAATAAAAATTCATTGGAGGTGCTGCACGCAGGCACTCTCCACTTGGGCATTACACCCAGCTGTGGTCAGGCCTGGTATGTTCTTAGCTCAGTGGTGCTGTTTGCTGGACAGCAGGCTCCAGTTCAAGCCCTCAAAGTGCCTTCTGTTAATGCTTTGTGAGGTGTTGGAGTGCAGCCCCTGCCTGTGGCTGGCCACACGAGGTGCAAGGCCAGGGGGCTGCCTGTGCATGCTCCAGTGGGTGTTCCCTCCAGGCCACTTTCAGTGGCTTTTTTTTGTCTCCTGAAGCTACAACTGGAGATGGGGTAGAGGGTCTGCCAGTGGTACAGCTAAGCAGTGCCAAAGTGGAATTTTTTGTTCCTGCCCTGATCCCAGTCCCAAATAGATTCATGCAGTTACCCTGCCCCTTGACTATTTTACCATAAAGTTGTCAGTACAGTATTTCTGTTGCAATTTAAAAACTGGAATGAAAGCGTTAAGAATTTGACCTAGCAGATGCTTTTAATACAATTCTGTGGCAGACCTGCTGGAACTGAGAACAGCTGATTAAAATACTTACAGGGTGCAAGTTAAGCTTTGGGCTTTTTTGCCTCTTCTGCCTGTAACATTTTTGCAACTGCCAGAAAATTGGTGTATATCTTCCCAGTCTGTTCTGCAGTCATTAGTCTGTACTTTCTTCTTTCCTGTGCTTCCTGCTGTCCTTCAGGTCCATCATGGAATTAACTGGTGGGGAAAAAAGAACAGGGAAAGAAATTTGTCCACCTCACGTGGCATGAATTTGCTGGCAATGCTGTTTCAGGTTAAGTACAGAATTGTAATATGCTTTTTTTCCCCTGTAAGCTACCAGGCATCTGCTCTGTGTTTCTTGCTTCAGAATAGGATATGCAGGTTTTGTCTGGAAAATAAGGCCTATGGCCAAGACTGGAAATGTTGGCTACTTAGCCCGGGGGAGGAGAGAAGAGATTACAGTTCAACAAGCAAACAAGGGCAAGAATACAGTAAGCAATAGAAATGCTGACTCTGCTGCCTTGAGGAAAGGGTAACTTGAGCCCAAGTGGTTGGGATGCCACTGTTTGGAGGCCAGGAAAGAGCTGCTGTTTGGAAAACAGAGGCAGGGATCTGTTAGAAAGGTCGGGGACTGATTGGATTAACTAGGGCAGCACTGAAAGCTCATCAAAAAGAAAGTAAGGCGGGGCAAGGCTTTTTTAGACTTCTCATTGTTCTTGCCCAGGGTCAAGCACTGGGAACTCTTGAGAAGAAGCTGGAGCTTTCTCTCTACTCCTTTGTCCCAGCAAAGGCTGTGTCTGTGCTCCTGGCTTGGGTCTCACTGGAGCCTGTTCTCTGCACACTGCAGAGTTCCCCCAAGCCTTCCTTCTCACCTCATGCCCATTCATAAAGCAGACCAGAGCATCTGAGTCCTCTGCTGGGTTTCTCTTCTAATTCTGTTTTCTTCTGTTTGTTTGCTTATGCTGCAGTTCAAGCTGTGCTTGTTTATTCCTTGTAAAATTCCCGTGTGCACATCTGAAGAGAAGTTTCTGTCATGCTTGCATCTTTAATTTTGAGGCACATACTCCTCTCTGGGAATGTCCTCTAGGTCACACAGGGCAGAGGAGTGGCTGAGGGAGTAGCACTGGTTTTATGTGTATCCTATGCTGTGTCATGTGCCTGGGACCAGTCAGGGATCTGCTGCTTGCAAACACAAAACTTGTAACTTACTGTGGCAATCAGGATACAGAGATGTGTGTCTCTAAATGTTATGCTTATCTGCCTTGGTTTTTTTTCTCTTTCTTCAGGTCTCTGTTGGGGAAAATCTAGTGCCCAGACATCTCTGCATGATTTTTTCATGTCAGCAACTCTCCAGGAGCCAGTTCAGGCACTTTGTTGTTATGTGTGTCTGAAAGCTGCTGCATCCTTGGTGGGCTTGCACAGCCTCTTACCACCAGCTTCCTGATAGTCTTGAGCTGATAATTTTTTGTTGTGTAGTCTTGGTGGGCTAATCTTTTACCAAACCCTCCCTTCTGGGTTTTGGGCAGAGGGGTTGACATCCCAGTACCTCTAAAGAGTGAGTAGGAAAATAAGGGAGGACTGTAGGCATGGTGAAAAGCTCATTGTTGGAACAGTTATGGGACCTCAGGAGGAGAGGGGAGGCACAGCAGCCTAAACTATACAGCTTTCACTCAGTTTGTGGGGAAGAAGAGAAGGAAAAGATGCAGTAGCAGTGTTCATTGTAACTGTTAGACAGATGTGGGAGACACTGAATAAAAGGCTCTGGGAGTGAATTCTGAGTGTGCATCCAGGTTTCTCTGTAGGAGTCCTCTGCCAGCTGCTCCCCTCCTTTTCCTTCTGTCTAACAACAGAGGCTCCTCTGGAGTCCTATGTGTGAGTGTGGCTGGGAAATCAAAAAAGTCCAAGCTGAGGTGTTGTGCCAAGTCCTGCCTCTGGTCATCTCCTTTCTCCCATGCCACATGCTGCCTTTTTTTCCCATTGGAGCTGTGGCCTCTGCATTTTGGCTGGCTGTTCTTCTAATTAGGTCCTTGGGAAGAGGCAGAAGCCAGCTAAGAAATCTGTAGCTAAAAGTACTGAAGGTGAAATAGAGGAGGAAGGAAGATTGTTCAGGCTGTTGATGAGCTGGTGTTAGAGCAGGTCAAAACCTGCTGCTTGATGTTGACCCCTGAGCTATTTCTGAAGCTGCTTCTGTTTTTTGCTTCCAGACTGCAATCAGAGTCAGAATTGGTGCTGGAATGTTTGATCAGGGACTTTGTTTCTTCCTTCTGATGGTCAGACATTTATTTCTCTATGGTTCCTGTGTGTGGGAGAAATGTATTTGCAAGGTGAGGGTTGGGGTGAGTCTACCAATGATTTTCATATTTCTCTTGTTTCTCATGGCTTGGTTGGTGCTGTCACTGCTGAATCTCTTACTGTGACAAGATCATCCCTACCCTCTCAGAAGGCTTGGCACAGGAGCTGGTGTGCTGTGTCAGAACAAAAAGAGGATCCAAACTGGGCACTCCCATCTTTTGACAGCAGCTGGCAGGGAAAACCTTGGGAATATAAAGCAGCACTTTCCTAAAAATGCTTAGCTGGGTACTTGAAGCATCCAGTGCCTAATAACTGTTACAAAAAACAAACTAGTGAACTGCACAGGGAGAAAGCTGTAGGTACCACCAGTGCCAAATCCATTGAGTGCCCCTGTTCCTCCAGCTCTGAGAGGTTCTGCAGTCCTTCCCTCTGTCCTTGCTTGTGAACCTGTCCTGAGGACTTGGGAGTGCTTGTGTGCTCATTCATGTCAAGCTGGAATAGGGGGATCAGCTGCCCTAGAGATATGCTGCTACTGGTGAATTTTAACTTCTGTCTAAAATAGACTGTGGCTACTTTAGACCTTGTGGCTGAAGTCTGAAAGATCAGTCTAGCTGTCTCACAGAGCTCCCTGTGCTCCTGATCACATCTCCCTTGGTTTGGCTCAGCTTGTTAAAGAAGCAGGAAGCTGACCTGGTGCAGGGGAGTTGGGTTTGTGTGCAGGACCTGGGGGAGGCAGGGTGGAAGATCCAACAACAAATGCCTGGATAAGCTAAGCCAAGCTAAGCTCTCATTTACCAGCACCCTGAGCTACTGTGGAGTCTGCTTGCTGTTGTCTCTGTGCCAAGTTTCCAAATGTCATGTGTTGATACTGCCCGTGGTATTGATACTGCTTCACATTCCATGTCGATCTTTCCAGGGGAAGCAGCCCTGCCTCTGTGTCATTAACATGGAAGTCAATTACAGTTGATTTTTTTTTTTTTTTTTTTTACTTTAGTTCCATTAGAGCCAAGCAATCCAATATTGCATTCAGTATTCCCTGGAGCAAGTCAGCACTTTGCAGACCCCTTCCCTGCTCCCCAAAGCACCCCCAAGCATCCTGCCAGCATCCCTGCAGGAGCTGAGAGTGTGTCTGCAATCCCTTTAGCAGTAGGTGGGGCATTGGCAGTCAGAGACCTTGGAGTGGTGTTCTGGAGATGTTGCCTGTACAGGCATGTGGTGGAAGAGGCTGCCAGTTTGCCAGGACAACAGATTTACTGAACAGAGAATTTAGTAAATGAAATCAGGGCTCCTTCCTCCTCACCCAGCCAAGGGTGAGGGCTGCCTACCTTAGGTGTGGCTGAATACACTCAGGCTTTTTGACTGCTGGCATGTTTTTTTGGAATAGGAGTTTTGGTGAAATCCCAGCTTGGTTGTAGATGCTTTAGAGCACTGTTTCTGATTAATGGAACTTTTTTGAGGAGGTAGGGGGGAAGCAGAGGTGTGACATTTCAGCTTCCATGTCCTTGAGCTGTGCAGCTCTGAACAGTGGTGGCAGGGTGGTGCTTCCTACTGATGGAGTATCCTCTCTGCTGAAAAGGCAGCCTGAGACAGCTACTTGCCAGTGTTAGAAGGGTGCATTCAGGGCCATCCAGAAATCCCTTTCCTCAGGTCTGGATTGCAGTACACCCTTTAGATGCTAATTTAGCAAATCTTCCCAGAAGAAGAAACTGTCTGCTGGGAAGAATACTTTTGTGGATCTTCAAAGGATTTCTCATGGTTTTGCCCATGTGCTTTCATTGTATCCTTGTATTTCTGGAAACTTGTGAAGAAGGGAGAGCTTCAGGAATAAATTATAGAAGTCTTTTCCTACTTTGGGCAAGTGCAAGTCCGTATTGCTGTTGGAAGAGTTGTTGCCACAGGAGATAGAGGGGTGCATAGATCAGGCTTGGATGTTACTTTAGGGTCATCTGTCGTGTTTCAAAAGTCACAGGTTCATTTTTTTCTGGAAAACACTGATTGGCATAAGCACAATTGCTTCTCAAATGCAAGTTGCTGAAGTACTTGGTGCCCTTCTAGCAAACTAGCCACTGAGGAAGTAATGGTAGGGGGGAAATTTCTCTTCTCCCACTCTTTGCCTTCTGCTGTGCCCCTGAATGCTTATTCTTTCTCAGCTGATGGAAGGAGGGCATCTGTCCAATCTGTGCCTCATGTGCCCTGTGCAGAAGAGGGTGCTTAGTGAGTAGGTGCTTCAGGTGACCAGGCTAGGGACAGAAGTGATCCTCCTGCCAGCTCTTCTCCCTGTCTGCCCAGATGGGCTTTGGTTTTGCTGTGGCAGCCCCACTTCTTTGCTTTTGCTGTGACCTTTCTACTGGAAGACAAACCTCTCTGAACATTTAATGGTGTCCTGTGGGTGTCCACCTTCCTGTAATATCCTTGTTTCTGCCCCTTCCCTTGCTGTTCCCACTTCTCCCCTTTTTCTCTCTGCAAGAGCTTCATCCTTATGTTCCTGTCATTTGAAACTATGATTTCAGCTAGTTTTGACAGTCTTCTCTTGACCTTCATGGCTCAATTCTTCCTCCTTCATTGTGGAGACGTTTGTGATGTGATCTTTTCTCTCCTCCCTGTGCTGCTGAACTCCTGTATGTAACTCCCACTTATTGCTGATCTTGTGATGGTTTTGTTTGTACCCTGGAGTTAGATATCTGCAAAGTCTACTCAATGCAGTTTCTGGCTGGCATTGCTGCCTGGAAATATAATTAAGTATTGATCACTGGGCATTCAGCAGTCAAATGAGTTAATACATTAATTATGTGTAAGAGTGTGTCATTCCAGTAATGTTTGTTACCTACTGGCTGGCATAGTGTGTGTGTGTGTGTTGAGAGGAAGGCTGTAGATGGACCTTGGAGTGGTGTTTGCTTTTTCTTTTGCTTTTTAATGGTTATGAGTCCCTTGACCAGTGGTGCTCTGGGCATTGCTGTTCTGCTGGTATTGCTGTTTCTTGCCTGTTTCTCCTCATTGTTCTCTGCTGATGATAAATTTTCAGAAGCCTTACGCTGCTGCAGTGGTTACTTCTGAGGGAAGCCAGGTTGGAGTAATCCCAGTTAACATCTTACTTCCAGGGGCTTCCTGGGAAATGGCAGTGCCTCCCTTGCTCAGACTATCTGCCAGTGGTTGACTTGATTGAGGAGCTGAGTAGCTACTGGCTGGAAGATGTGTCTGTCTGCCAAGCCTCCACATCTCAGAGGGTGCAAAAAAATCCACCTTGTCTCCTCCTTGCTCCCTGGTGGTCTTCCCTGCTCTGACTCCCACCCCACCCTTAGCCCTGCAGAGGGGATCCATTGTGCATACGTGGCTTAATATGGAAAAAAAATGCTTCTCTGCTGCAAGGCCTTGCTACCAGTTCACATTGGATTCTGTCCATTAAAATTCTTTGAAAGCCTCTGGCCAAAGGCAGCTTATAATAGGAGCTGTGTGATTACCCTGGAAGAGTCCCTGCCAGCTTCCCCTGTGCCACAGCTGGTGTAAAACCTCACAAAGTCTGACCTCAGTGTGTGTGGGGGGAGATTATTCATGTGTCCAGAGAAGGGCAGTGGAGCTGGGGCAGGGTCTGGAGCAAAAGCCTGATGAGGAGGCTCAGCCTGGAGAAGAAGAGGCTCAGGGGGGACCTTCTCACTCTCTAAACTCCTGACTGGAGGGTGCAGCCAGGTGGGGCTTGGGCTCTGCTCCCAGAGAGCAAGGGACCAGAGGAAATGGCCTCACGTTGTGCTTGGGGGGTTTGGATTGGATACTGGGGGAAAGTTCTTCGCTGAAAGGGTGGTCAGGCATTGGAAGGTGCTGCCCAGGGCAGTCTAGACTCACATCCCTGGAAGTGTTCAGAAGGTGTCTGTGGTGCTTAGGGACATGGCCCAATGGTGGAACCTGCACTGGTGTTAGGATTTGATGATCTTAGAGGTCTTTTCCTGCTATCCAACCTAAACTTGCCCTGACTCAGCTCCCTGCCCTTTCCTTGAGTCCTGTCACTGGTCACAAGAGTGAAGAGGTCAGTCTCTGCCCTCTGCTTGCCCTCAGTAGCATGTTGAAGACCACACTGAAGGCTCCCCTCAGTCTTGCCAGGCTGAACAAACTCACCTGAGCCCCTCCTCATACAGCTTCCCCTCCAGACCCTTTCCCATCCTTGTGATCCCTCTTTGGAAGCTTTCTACCAACTTGATTTTTTTTTTTTTGTTTGTTTGTGTGTGTGTATTGTGGTGCCCAAAACTGCACACAGGACTTGAGGTGAGGCCACACCAGTGCCAAGCAGAGTGGGACAATCCCTTCCTTGGACCACCCAGCAATGCTGCATTATTTTGTTTTATGAGTTTCTCTTCTTTCCCCAATACTTGCTGTGAGGTAAAGTGTGCACTGCTTTTGCTTAGCAGGATGGAAGGGCTGAGCCCTGGGGCTTCTCCTGCCTCTCTTTTTTCCATCTCCATCTGAGGAAAGGTCCAGCTGTAGCTCTTGCTACTGGCTGCATCCCTGCCTTGTCAGATGATGAAGGGAGTGGTTCCTGCAGGCACTTGTTTCACCAAGCTGCACAGTGAACACGGTCTGGTTGCCTGTCCTTCCTCATTTCAGTTAAAGGAATGATTCCAGATGATGCAATCTGTCTGAATCCCTCCATGGCCTGTTTTTCCCTGGAAGGTGGCTTTGAATGCTAAACCTGGCTCCAAGAAAATGAGGAAAACTGGGTGCTTCTACAAACAAACAAATGAATCCATGGAATGTATTGTGTGTAGGAGTAGGGGGAAGGTGGGGCTCTGCACTGACAGATCCTGGTGTTTGCTGTAATCCCTGAGAAACAGAAACAACTCCACAACTCGTTCTGGGTGATGTCTCATACCTCCTCCTGTGTGCAGCTGGTCTGCTGCCAGTGCTGCAGTGGCAGCTGACAGTGACATATTTGTCTGTCTGCCTTGGAAGTCTGTCCCTCTCTGCTTTTGTCCCTCTGTCCTCTGAGCATCTTTAAATCCATATTTTGTTTCCCTCTCTTCCCTAGTTTTGTCTGCTCTCTCCCCTTTCCCCAGCACCCCATCAGGCCACTGCTTTGGCTTTGAGGGGAAATGCAGCATAAAATGCAGCCTGAGGCAAGCATGGCTGGAGCTAAATCATCTTTAAGGGCCCTTCCAACCTAAATCATTTTGTGATTCTGTGATAAAATGCAGTCTCTCCACTGAATCCATCCACTGGGAACGTAATAACAAGTACAGCTGAGCTGAGCTGCCTCCCCTAAGGTGCTGAAAGAGCACATATGTAGGCATAGGTAAAAGAAACACCAGGTGGCAAAAACAGTGTGAGAGGGGTTATAGCAACCAGTAGCTGGCAAACTTCCCTAGGGATTGCCAGTTTAATTGTCTGCTAGCTAATATGCAGTTAAAAGACAAGGAAATTAAGGTAAACTGTTCTTGCTTTTTGGATAAATAAGAAGCACCAAATAAAATCCAGTAGTGTGACTATTTCAGATCTAGATCTTTCTCTGTGTAATACTGCAGAGATACTGAACTACTGATTTTTAAAGCTTCTCAAAGGACAGGATAGTCAAAGGTAATCTTATTAGCAGGAAAGGAAAAGATATTTTGGGGAAAATCTCTTTCAAATGCAGGCCTGCAAGGCATTGTCAAAAAGCATAGTAATGTTTCAGTATTCTGCCTCCCTCAGTAAGCCCTAAGGAGAGACTTTACCCATTGGTAAACATGAATTACTCCTGGTCTCAGAATAAATCTCATTCCAGAGATTGGTTGCTGTTCAGGCTTTTATAGAAATGCTGTTCTTCTCACTGCTTTTTATTGAAACTGCAACATCCACACAAATAGCTAAGGTGCCTGTATCTCTGTTGCTAAAACACACATTTTTATTCTCTGTGAAAGGACTCTTGCCAGCTCTCCAAATTGTGCTGCAGACTCACTGGAGTCTACTTTGGTGGTCCACTTTGATCAGATAAAGCAGGTTGTTTAGGACTGTCTAGTCAGGTTTTGAATATTCCCATGGGTGGGGACCTGGAGGCTCCATAACCTCCTGACAATTTAAAAAATCATGAAAATTATCCCAAAAACTGTGTGCTCCTTGTCTCTTGTCACTGGGCACCATTGGGAATAGTCTGTTTCCCTCCTCCTTTTCCTTTCCATCAGGTATAATGTGCATTTATAGGATTTCCTTTGAGACTTCTTTTCCAGCCTTTCCTCAAGTAAAAGACCCTCCAGTTCCTTAATGATCTTAGTGGCCCTTACCTGGATTAACTCTCCCATTTGTGTGTCTCCCTTGTCCTGGTGAGCCCAGGACTGGACCCATCACTCCAGATGTGGCCTCACGCATCCAGATGTGGGGCAGAGGCACTAGAGATGCTGTCAGACCTGCAGGAGCAGGGAAGCAGGTAGAGTGGCTGTAATCCCAAGGAGGCTCACGTGTTGCTTATCTGCAAAACTTCTGCCAGGGCTGGATGCTGCACCTTTGGGAAGGCTGCTCTTTGGGCAAGAGAGGATTGCCTGTGCTCCCAGGGAAGCTTTTCCCCAAGAGTCTGATCTTGAGGAATGTGTATCCTTTTTTATATAAATATGTATTCCTACATCTTCCCCTATGTCTGAATTGCAGCAGAGGAAGCTGCTTTAACTGGATGGCAGTGCTTAATGCCACTGTACAAGCTCACCAGCTTTTGTTCTTCAGGAATATCTTCAGCCAGTTGCTGTTGTTTCCTCTGGTTGAGGGAGGGTCCAGGCTTCCCTGGTGCTGCCTGAAGCAGCACTGGGCCTCAGCTCCACTGTCTGCACTTCTTGGAGATGTTTCTCTTGGGCTTATATATGGGGTAGTGGTTGATTCTCCTCTCTTGATGGGGCTAGGGCCATGAAGTTGCTCTCAGAAGCCTCTGGTGGGGTTTTCTGTGGTCACAATGTTCAGGCAGGATGTTGGAATGGTCAGGTTTCTTGGCTTATGTGGAAAATCTGCTGCAGACCTACAGCTCCCTGTACCAGCTTGGCTGCAAGAAGGCTTTGCCATTCATATAGCATGGAATTGTTAAGGTTAGGAAAGCTCTCTGAGTCCCACCATTCCCCCTGCACTGCCAGGTGTGCCCCTAAGCCATGTCCCCAAGTGACACATCCACACCTTTTGAGTGCTTCCAGGGCTGGTGCACTGATGCTGTGGGCTCTGCTGCTCTTGTGGCTGCTCTTTTGTAAGGCTGGAAGCTGCAGCAGAGCTTGCTGAGAGCTGCTGGGCATAAAATTAAATTCGCTGTGATCACAGGTATTTGAGTTGTTTATGGGGCTGCACAGGGAGCAAATATATGCCAGTGATAGCAAGGAAAAAGTCAACTTTTTTGCCATGCCATTGACAAATTGCCATTCCTTGACACATGAGAGTATTTGCTCTGTGTAATTTATGATACTTTTGAAGAACTCTTTTGTTGGAAGAAGAGCACACACCCTTGTTGCATATACGTGGAAAGGGGTGTGGGGGGGTTAAAATATCTCTTCTTGTAAGCAGACTCATTCTCCCAAAGCTGGAAATCTCTGTTTCTTGAAGGGGATCACACTTGGTCTTGGAAAGTCCCAGGGCACCTGTCTGTGGGTGAGCCTTTCTGCACTTGTTTTGTGGACTTTGCAGTTCTCCATGTCAGGGAGTACTGACACCTGTCCTTTTTATTTCCTTCCTTCTCTTTTCCTTTTCCCCATGGCAGGGGTTTGTGATGAGTTAGTCTTTAAGGTCCCTTCTAGCCCAAACCATTCTATGATTTCTTTGATTCCCTGAGCCTGAAATAGCAATACCAAGCTCCTGTCTTAGACTCTGCAGTCCTTGGCTCAGAAATCCAGGGTTCCCTGTGGCATTTCAGCCTTGGTTATAAAAATAACCTTCAGCTGCACAAGTGGCTTTAGGAGCAGTGGCACACTGGGCCACCTTGAGCATCCTCTGTGTGCCTGTCTGTGACTGGGGCAGCCTCTCTTCTGGGGAGGGCTGCTGAGAACATGCAGGATGAGGACCTAAAATGGACAAAGCCTTGGGCAGAGGAGGAGAAGGAGGTGCTTTTACCTGGTGGAAGGGGCTGAGTGTGCCAGCAGCGCTTTAGACACCCTGTGTAAGGACAGCCTTTGTCTCTGAGGTTGCCTTTCGCAGCCTGCTGTGCGCGTTGTGACTTCCCAGTCACCTCCTGAGGGGATGTGCTCCCCCCTCTGATGGAACATCACTGTGTGCCTCCGTGAGCTGAGGCTGGGCTGGGCTGCCCTGGGAGGCCTTGTGCCCCGTGCTGGGGCTGCTTGGAGCCTGGGGATGTTTACCAGGCCTGACAGAGCCATGACCTTGCTGTGAGGACACGAGCTGCACTGCTGCTCTGGGCTTCCAGTGCGAAGCCAGGCTTGGAAGTGGGCTGTGCTTCAGATTACCAGGGGATCTGAAGGGGCAGAGAAGGCAGATCCCACTTTTTGTAGGATGCTTTTGTTGTAGATATATAATGGAATAGTTGGCTCTCACAATTAAGAGATAGATACTATATAGATGTTTAGTGATGTTATTGTAATATGTCATTCCATAGTCCTCTTTCCCTCCCCTCCTTGTAATAGCCTCGGTAGTCAAGACATTTAGAGGAGGCTGGCTTGTCACCAGGGGGTGACAACAACACCTGACCTCCAATCAAGATGTAAAAAGCAGTCTCCACCAATGGATGGCAGGGAAAGAGTTGACTGACAAAACTTTCAGAGGAGCTAAAGATGTAAAAGGCAGAGCATCTATTTTGTAGAGGAGCCACGTGGCTGGAAGGGAGGCTTCCCAGCACTGCGATTTTCCCTTATTCAGTCCTTTGTTGTAATTTTTGTCAAGGTTTAATAAACCTTTTAAAAATTTTAAAAGTGAGGGTCGTTTCTCACACCCTCCACGTTGGGGCAGGGAGAGTGCATGCACGCTGGTGTAATTAAGTGTGAACAAAAATCGTGTAGCTTTTTTTAGATCATGAGAAGCAAATGCTGTATCCATGGAGAAACCTGCCCTGGCCCAGCAGGAGCTGGCACCTTTTCCTGCAATGCTGGATCCCAGGCCTGCTCAGGGTGCAGCAGGGATTGGATTGGGCCAAACCCAGACAGGTTTTCTGTGCCCCATACATACAGGTACCAAGCTGTCCCTGGGGGCTCCCCTAACAGCAAGAGGACAAAGAGTTTGGATACAGCCCCCTGCCTCTATCCTTGCCACCCCCAAGCTTTGTCACACTAGTGACCCTTGTGCATCAGTGCCTTTGGGACTGTCCCTGGAGGTCACAGACTGGGAGCTGTGGAGCATCCTCTCTGCCAGAGGACATCTTGGCTGGCTTTTTGCCTGGCTCGTGTTGTCCCTCTGCTCTGTTCCTAGAGGAATAGGAACACCTTCAGGGGTCATGCAGTGACGGCTGCCAGGTCCCAGCACTGTTGACTGTGCCCCAGGAGACTGTCCTTACATTTCCCAGGCTCTTTATTGGATGAGAGCAGTGCACAATTTACAAGTGACACTATGTAGTTTAAGAAAACAGCCCCAAACCACACCCAATATTCTGCTTTTGGATGTAGCCTGACTTCCTTCATTAACTCATCCCACAGCTGTAGGCATATGCTCATTCTTGCTATTACACAACTGAGGCTAAAATTAAAACATCTGTTGTTATTTAACTTGGGTTTGCCAAAATACTCTGTTTTGAGCAGCAACAGCTTTACTGTTATGTATCATTGGGGTTTTGGAATGTTAATTAATGTTACAAGTTGTTTCTTAATGTCTCGTAGCCCAGGAGGAGCTTTGCAAATGCCTGGTGCTGATGGACCCTCCTCTGTCCATGTGGCAGTGCACAGGTTTATTGAATATTTCTGGTAATGGCCAAATGCTCCAAGTAATGGAGTTTCCTGGAACTGTCAAACCCTCTTGGCTGCAGAGCCAAAATTGAATAGTGGGATCTTGGGGCAGGGAAGCCTGTAGTGTTACAGTTTTAACTCACTCCAGCTTCTTTCTGAATGCCTAGAAAGGATAAAATGGGGATTTCTAAGGTAGGATTTATAGATATATTTAGTCTAAGGAGTTCTTTATGAGAAATAGTCATATATATGTGTGTGTCTGTGTGTATATATATATATATTCTATTTTTATTTTTAGTCTGAGTCCTTTACCAAAAAACCCTCAAGATTTCTGAAATTAAGGAAGCCATCCTCAAAAATCTGCTTCTCTGTCATGAAAGCAGTATCCTGAGGATTGCCAGAAGTAGTACCAAATGCTTGATGTAGGTGGCAAAAAGCTATTGTGGTTTTTTTTTTTAACCTGTTTGTATCTGGCCTGTCTTGTACTGCACAGATCAGAGGGAAGAAAGAAGAAAGCATGTTCTTGCTAAAACAAATAATTGTCAAGTTTCAGTATGGAAATTATCCTTAGCTAATGTAATGGGGTTTGCTCACCTTTCCTTCATTCATAGGGTTTCAAAGGCAAGTGTTGTTAAATTACCTGTGGAATGGGCTGGAGAGGGGGATTCAAACCCTTCTGATTTCACAGGAAAATAATTAAAATGGAGCTGTGGTTTAGCTTGATCTCAGAGGTGCTTGCAAGCTAAATAAAAATAAAAGGCTACCTTGGGGACAGTCTGTGCTGTTAATTAACTAGCTAAATTCTGCCTTCACTGTCCTCCAGTGGCTTTCCAGTGGTTTTGGCACTCGACATCACAGCTGGAAGCTGCCAAACACAACTTTGCACCTTCAGGCAGCTGAACAGCCTTCTGAGGGCAGGCTGGGATATGGAAATAGGAGTGTCTAGGGAGCCAAGTGATGGAAAAGGGCAGGAACTGGCTGCTGGCAGAGGAGGGATGCAGCTCCTTTCCCTCAGGCACCCTCTGGTTATCCGTAGCCACCTTCCCCCTGCCCCAGCCAGCAGCAAGGTTGGGTTCCTGCCAGGAAGACAGCTTTTGTGTTTCCTTACGTATTCCACTACTGTTTTGGGGAAAAAAAAAAAACAACCCAAACCTGAATTGCTGTTATTACTAGATTTGGCCAGCTGGCTGAATTGGGCCTTTTTATTTCCATTAACAAATGCTGCCAGGCCATGTTTTTCCAGTGAAGTCATGAGTGTGTTTCCAGATGAGGGGCAGATCTTCCCAGCATTGCCATGGCTGAAATTTGGGCAGGCTGGAGCAGCTGTGGTGCCTTGTGCAGGCAGCCTTCTGGAGATCATTGGGGTGGAATAATAATTCCATAATAATAATAATATGTATGTGATCATTGACTATAATTGATCCTTTTTTCCCCTGAAACCACAGAAATGTGGGGTGATGGGGGGTGGGCGTAACTCAGAGTTGGTAATTGGATCATGCAATTTATTCTTTCAGCATCTGCTTTGATACCACAACAAATGTGGTTTTAGTAAGTGCTGTCTGGGAATTTATTTTTCTAGGAAGTGAGGCTGTGGAAGCTCCAGCTTCATTGTCCCTGTCTTAGAAACCCAAAACATGGTGGTGATTGTTGGTTTCGTGGGAAGGTCACCATAGCCCCAGCAGGTTTCTTCTGTTCTTAAGAAATTATTAAATGATGCTTTTGTTTAAATCATCCTAAAGGATCTGTAGCTTCAGAGAAGTTATCCTTAGTGAGTTGTTTTCATAATTGTATCGAATTCCTTTCTTCTCTTTCTTTTTTTGGGGGAAAAAAGGAGTACTTTTTTTCCCCAGACTTAAGAATAAGCTAAAGTGAATGGCATGATCTTTGGGGAGCTTGTTACTCTGTTGGAATTCTGGTTTTCCAGCACATTTCAGGAGAAAAGTTGGCAAAAGTCAATTTTGGTTTAAACGCGTGAGATAAGATATAATTTTATAGCCCTTGCAACAGATCTCCAGTAAAAATATGTGTGCTGGTATTTTACTTTATATTGGATATCAGTGCTCAAAAGCTGCTTTCCAAATACTGAATTTGGAAAATAGTAGGTACTAGTCTTTTTTACAAGCTTCTAGTGACCAGCTGCTCCTTAGGGCTGCCATGGATATATATTTCAGAAATTTCTCCTTGTGAGGGTGGGCAGGCCAGGGAAGCCCAGAGAAGCTGTGGCTGCCCCATCCCTGGAAGTGTCCAAGGCCAGGTTGGACGGGGCTTGGAACGAGCTCTTCTGGGGCCCACAGCAGGGGATTTTGAAATGGGAAGAGCTTTGAGGCCCTTTCCAATCCATACCATTCTGTGATCCTATGCTGATGATCTGATCTGCTTGTTTGTTTCTTGTTTTTTAATTTGATTTGTTTGGCTAAAAGTTGGGGTGCAGGTTAGCCTCTGGATCTGCCTGCAGCCATGCCAGCAAGTTCACAAGCTTCAAGGGTTAAACAGAATCTGTTGTGCAGGAGCCAGGCTCCATCTCATATCTCTTCTCTTCTAGGTTTGGAAGAAAAAACAGTACTTTCTAAAAAAGAGAAGATGAAGCTGAGGAAGGAAAGATGGCTGCAGAGTGAGTATTCCTGCGACACGGTATCACAAAACATAGTTCTGATGGATCTCTGTACTCTGGGTTTGGGTGACAGAATGCTTCTCAGAAATCTTCATCCCTCCCCAGCACTGGCATAAAAGTTCCAGGTATTGTTTCTCAGTGTTTAGCACCAAGACTTAGTCATTGCCCCAGTTCTGCTTTTGATTTTTACCATGTGTAATGTATGTGACTACATACACCCTTTGTTTATCCAGAAGGCACTGTGCCCGTGTAAGTTTAGCATATTTTTCTGTCTTTTAAAACTCTGGTACAGATGTGAGTAGCTGTCTGGTGGAGCTCCTCCTCACCCAGGAGCCAGAGGGATGACAGGACAGGCTGGAGCTGAGCTCTGTGCTGCCGCCAGCTAATCCCAGACTTCTGTGGTGAGAGCCTGCAGTGGGTTCTCCTGCCCCCTCAGCAGGGGAGAGCTCTGGACACTGCTGGCTGTGTTACTGCTCTTTCCCACATGCTACAGGTCAGTGAACCCACTTACCAGACAGTCTGGCCTTTCTCGAGGTGGTGAAATATGAGCTAAACAAGCCCAGCCCACGGCAGAAACGCTTCTCTTTTCCTATTTTTGCTTTGAGTGTCTTAGCCCAGTAGGGGACCATGCAGTTGTGCCCAGTGTGGCAGAGGGGTTCCTTGTGTCCCCTGAAGCTGTTCTTGGGACAGGCTTTTCTCCTAATACCTTCTTGCCCAGCAAAGTTGGACACAGACTGTTTTTGGTGCAGAGGGATGTGGCTTTCTGTTACACCAAATGATCTCTGTGCCTGAGCTCTGAGCCCAAGTTCATTAACCTCTGATTTCACCAGCTGCACTGAAGGTATTTCTGGCTCTTCTTAGATAAAAAGGTATGAATTTAACACACATGAGTGTGAAGGAAACCTCCTCCCAAACAACCAGCCAACAGCTGCTGAGTGCCTGGACATCTTGCTTGGACACAGAACACAGATGGCTGTGCTAGTCAAGGTCAGCTCTTTGGAAAAGCCCAGGAGCAGGATCCCTTCATGGTCTTTATCCAGCCCTCCTGATGCCTTTGTAGCATCAGTCTTTCCCAAGATCATGTGTGCTGTTTTGGCCCTGCTGTGAACTCTTTCTCTTGGCTCTGAAATTACTAAGATGAGGGAATACAAGTGAAATGCAGAGACTTTGCTTTGAGGAGAACACCAAGACAGTAAACTCCAGGCTAAATTACCTGTCTTAGGAGATATTTGATGCTTTACAGGCACAGCAGTACTCTGCCAGTTCTTTGTGGAGAAAGAGCTTTTTGTCCCCCAAAAGAGAAGCCAGCTTGGACTGCTGAAGTTAGCACTCCATCACTGTTTTCCTAAATCTGAGTTTGTTGTTTCTTCTTGTCCCAGGGCTGCTTTTGTGACACTGGATGCCAAGACCCTGGGAACCAAAGATCAGCAAATGCAAAACTTTCTCCCACTCCAATAAGTAATCTTAGGAGAGACTAGAGAGGGGAAAAAAACTTATGTAATGCTTCAGACATTAGAAGTATGCACATTTAAAAATACATATATTGCATGGCTCCTCAGATGAACAAGACTTCATAGGAAAAGAATTTGGGATGTTTGCGCAGAATCAGGTGTCTGAAAATTTTCAGCACATACTGTTTATGAAAGCACTGAAGTAGTCAGCTTCATAAAGCCAGACCAAAAAAAGAAGTAATGCAGAACAGAAAGCTGTGTTCTTGGCAGGGATTGCTGTGAGTAGAAGTGTTTCCAATCCTGATTTGTCACAAACATCCATGTGCAGCAGAGCTGCAGTTCATGAAAAACTGTTGCTCTTCTACTCAGCTGAGTTGGAGAAGAAGCAAGGCGAAGGTATTAAAGGAGCAGCCACTGAACTTGAGTTCTGCTTCCTTGACTGTGGGAGCAGGATTAGACCCAGGATTGTGGTCTCTAAGTGGGACTGGCTGCTTTTGTGCTCCCACCAAAAATACTTCTGGCTTCTGTGGCTGCTGCCTTGGGAGCTGTTGGCCTCCCTGTGTCACCAGCTCAGCCCCATGGCTTCTGGCACACTGTCATGTCCCCACCCGGAGTTTGTAGCTCAGCACTGAGGCTCATCCTTGCAGTTGTCCAAGGGACTTGTGGGTCAGGTGGGGCATCTTGGAGTTCAGCTGGAGGCCTGTAGTGGTGCTGGGCTTTTGTGGGCTGTCCTAAAGGCCATATTCTGCTGGTGCTCATCCTGGAAACTGCTGGCTTTGGGAGGTGTGGGCAGCTGTGGGACTTACTGCCACATCAGGGAGCCTCAAGGACTGAGGCAGAACCCTGTGGCTTTTAATGTTCACCTCTTAAGACAAAGAGGGAGGCAAATCTAACATTTGTGCCCCCACCCTTGCCTGAGCTGCTGCTGGGAGACCGGGAAACCTGGTCCTGAGAAAAGCCATGTGCATCTGCCACTTGGTGCAGTGCTTTTCCTGGGGTCCAGTTTACCCAGCATCTGACTGCTTGCACTCCACAGTGAGTCATTGAGGTGGAGCCTTGACTCTCTTCAAACTAAGTAAACAACTGACATTTAGTCCATCTTTCCTGCCTGTGCTAGGAGACTGTTTGTTCCCAAGAGCAACAGAGAGGGGGCTGTGCCTGTTTAGGGCCAGATTTGGAGTTGACTTTATGTGTGTTGTCCCTTCCCCTCTTGTTTCCCAATTCCGTGCAAGATCAGTGTGGTTTTTGCCACACCAGGATTCCTGTGCTGTTCTGCTGTGAGCAATGAACATTTTAAGGGATGGAAACGGACAAAATCTGGGAATTTCACTTCCCATTGCAATGTCAGAAGGGATGTATATAATTACAAGCAAATACATCAATGGAGGGCATGACCCAGCTGCATTTTGTTCATTTTTTCTCTGGTTTAAATCATTTCTGACCTGTTGTAAATGGTAAAGCAACTGATGAATTTCTTAGCTCAAGGGTTATCTCCCGCAGGCGTTTTCCCTTCTTGCAGTAATGCCTTGTTTCTGATGCAGAAATAGAAAGTGTGAAGATGGCCAAGCAAAAGCAGCAAGCTGAAGCCAAGCGGAAAGCGACGCCTGTGGTGGGAGACATGCAGCCCTTGATGGAAGCCCTGCCTGAGCTCTCCTACCTGACCACAGGTGGCAGGCCAAGGAAGCCTCTCAAAAGGTATGTGCCATACCAAGGATGGGCTGTGTGTTTCCCTTCTTCCTGCAGGGTGATGGGGCCTTCAGCTCAGCTTGTAGCTGCAGGCCACGGTCAGGAGAACAGGGTCTCATTGGCAACTCTATTTTAACCATTTTTGTGCTTTACTTGGCACAAGAAAAAAAGATGAAATGTGTCTTCTGAACCCAGAGCTGAGAGGGGAACCATATTGCTTGGATGAGGCTTGGCATGAGACAGGCTGGGAGCACCCAGATGTCCTGGGAGCTGCAGGAGTGGCATGTGGGTGTCCGTGTTGTGATGCTCCTGAGCTCACCTGATAACCTCGTCTTGTGGTGTTGCAGCCTGACATTCCATCCTTCCAGGCCTTCATCTAGGCTTTATCCTGAGGCACTTCAAGCCTTTGAGCAGTGCCCTTTGTGCTGTGGCCAGGCTCTTTGTTTTGTAGTGTCACTTTGGCCAAGAGCATGGCTGAGTTGGCTGTTCCCTGTGCACTGTCAGCTCCCTCTCTCCCTATCCCAGACCTTTGCCAAAAGCCTGTCCTTTTAGAAGCCCAAGTTGGCACAGTGGAGGTGGGAATTTGACATGGGCTGATGTCACCTACACTGCCTGTGACCTGCTAACCCCAAACCAGCCCCCCTTGGTACTGGCATGGAGGAGCTACAGGCTCTTCTTCCCCTTGCTGGCTTCCCAAATGTCTGTAGAGGAGCGTTTGAAATAATCAGAGGCGGCCTTTATAGGATTTGAATCATTACAGAAAGGAGGGGTAATACTCTGGTGATTTGTCAGCAGTATTAATAAAAGATTAGATTCTCCAGGAATTTGATCTCCTGCAGGGTAAAAGCGCATTACAGGGAGGTTTTTATTCTGCTTTATAATGAATGAAGGCAATGAAGTGTAATGAAGCTGAGCTGCTAACAGGGTCCAAGTGAACAGGCAGCATGCTGGTGATTCTGAGGGGAAATGCAGCAGGAAATGTACCCCAGGATCACTTCCCTTTAGGCTTTGCCACCCTCTGCAGAGCTGCTCGCCTCTGAAGGGACCGCCATGGGGACTTGGTGGCGCACACAGATTTGGCAAGCCTTGCTCTGGTGACCAAGGGCTGCCATCCTGCTTGAGAAAGGATTTTCCTGAGCTGCTGTGAGCATTCCAGGCAAACTAGGTCCAGAACTTGTTCCTGTGCTGAGCTGTTAAAAATGAGGGGAGGGAGAGGAGAGGAAAATGAGCAGGAATTGATTGAATAGAGGTGGGTGATGGAAATGAGTGAAGTGAAGCAATGTGAAGCAAGGGGAGTAAGAAGAAAGGAAGAATATGGGAAAAAAAGGGCAATATAAGAGGATGGAGAGTAGCATGCCAGAGAGGGAAGTAGGAAGTGGGGGTCACTGTGTAACAAGAGACCAGATCTTGAAGAGGAGGTGAGAAATTGTTGTTTTTCCTGACCTTTGGGGCAGATCAGGTGGGGGTGGCCATAGCCCCCAGCACCCACCAGTGTGGGAATATTCCTCCTTGATTCCTGCTCCCATAGAGAGGTGGGATTTCTTTCTCCCCCTTGGCCTGTGTGCTGGAGCTCTGCTTCAAGGTAAAATGGGGATAACCCCAAAGAGGCAAATCCTTTTCCCAGCCTCTTTCTTCTGTTAATTTTCGTATCTGTGTAATCCTGAAAAATGGAAATTTCTTCTCCTTTCCTTAATGTCCTGTTCTACCAGCAGCTCCTTTTGTGCACCACAAGTCCCAGAAGCAACCTCTGTGCTTCCTGTGTGTCCCTTTGCTGGGGCTTAGAGCTGGCTTTGTGGTAAATCTCTGCTGCTGCTTGGCATTGGGCGTCACGAGGGATGGTATTACACCTCTGGTCCCCTTGGACTTTGCCCAGGAATAAGGAATGCATGGAGAGGTGGCAGAGCTGTATCTGCTGCTGTGCCTCTTCTGCACACAGTGCACCATCCTGCATCATAGCACATAGCAGGGCTGGCAGCTCCCTCTTCTTGCTGAGCATCCCTTGTGCTGCCAGGGTGGCTGTGGAGGCTGGAGCTCTGCAGTGTCAGCAGGAGGGAACATGAGCTGTGCAGAGGTGACACGTGTGGTGGGGAGGGGGAGGTTCCATGGAATCTTTGCTCTAAGCAACAGGATCAGTTTGACCTGGAGGTCATTGATAAGCAGAAAGGGATCTGGGCATGGACAGCTAATGACCAGTGCTGGCTCTGAGAGATCTGGTTTTCCTGTAATGCCTCCTGCTCTCTCAGCCTCAGGTGGAAGGAGTTTGCATTTTCCTGCAATGCCTGGCTATGGAAATAATTGCCTTTCAGGAGAATTTCCATGCAGGACAATTAATTACCTGTTCTTTCTGGAAAGGCAGATGCAGAATCCCTGGACTCTTTCCATCTACACAGCCATTGCTAAATTAATGCTCTAACACTCACTTGTTTTGTTTCTTCTCTCCATAGCCACATAAAAGCCAAGGCAGAACCAGCAGACTTCTGTCTGATGAAACAAGCTCAGAAACATCAGCTCCTGTGAGTACCCATTTGTCAGTGTCCAGTTTCTGCTGAGCCTCGTGGAATGGTTGAGACTGGAAGGGACCCGTGGGGGTCACCCGGTCCAACCCTTGTGCTCAAGCAGGGTCACCTAGAACTGGTTGCTCAGGAGCCAAGTCCACATGGCTTTTGAATATCACCAAGGATGGAGAATTTAAGTGTGTCCAAGTAACTCCTGAACTTAGTCTGGCAATTTCTTATTCCCTATCTGTTGGATAGTTTATACTGCCACCAGGAACTTTGTTTTGCCTCAGCACAGCTCTCCTGGGGCTAGGCTCTGTGATCTGGCAGTATTTGCTTTCTTGTTTCCTGGATTTCTGTCAGTTTTGAGCCATTCAGCTTCAAACTGAGGCTGAACAGTCAGTCTACAGATGCAGCCCTGCTCTCCATGAATACCTTCTCTGTCAGAAACAGCCAGTGTTGGTGCTGGGTGCCTTTCTCACTCAGTTCTGCCTTGCTTTGCTTTTGGTGGCCTGGCAAGTCTGCGCTTCTTGGGAGAGAAAAAGTTTGGAGGAACATCTTGAGGTTTCTTTCCCAAGGTATTAGTTTGGATGAGAAGTTCCCTGAGCCTCACCTTAACATCCCAAGCCAAGCTTCAGGAGCATTGGCTCCTGTCTCTGTTTCTCTGGCAGGAGCTTTGAAGGGGCGGGAAGTAGCTGAGCGCTACCAAGTGTTTGTCTGGCGAGGCTGTGGAGAGCCTGGCAGTCTGAGGGAGATGAGGGTGCTGTAGTGGATGTGGCTGTGTGACAACTCACAGGGTTTTTTTTACACTCCTGCTCTGTTCTTGTCCCTCCCTGCTTGCTTGCTTTTTGAGACGAGGCCATTTCCCCAGGAAGCAGCTGTGACCAGGCATGCAGAGGTAATTCTGTCACACTCATCCCATGGTGTCCAGCTAGTGGTGCATGTAGGATTACCAAGGCTCAATGTTCAGCAATAAAGAGAGTCAGTAGAGGAGCTCTCTAAAGAGAATTTGGTGTTGTGCTGGTGCAATCTGAAATAATTTTCATTCCTGGTGATTGACCAGATCCACAGTCTCTTGTTTCTGGTTTACTAGGGAAAAGCTCTAAAAAAAAAAAAAAAATTCCCAAGTGATGCTGGACACTGTCATGATTGTTTGTGTCTCTGTGGCGTGAGATCAAAGTCCCTGGCTCCCATGAAGCTGGCAGCAATTCGAGCTTTGCCCTTGGCTAAATTAGGTTTATTCTTGCACTGTCTTTCTCTGAGATTTACACTCAGGATCACTCTGTCTCAGCAGAAATCTGCTACTTTAGGAGCTGGTCCTTATCTGCTCAGTTCCTTTCACATGAGGCACTTAGAGAACTGGTGTGTTATTTTTCTTTCCTCAGAGAGGAGGAAGTGGCTCGGTTTCAAGAGGTTATCAGCGATCCCCAGTACAGAGCCAACCCCCTCCTGGCCATCAGCAAGCACCTCTCTGAGAGGCTGAGGCAGGGGGAAGCAGGGGAACCCCTTTAGAGCTCCAGCTGGGCCCAGGCACGCACAGGCTGCAGAGGAGCACATCCCTGGCACGACATCCCAGCCTCTTGGCTCCTTGGAAGCAGTTCAGCAGATGATGAGAACCAAGAGCCCTGCTTTCTGTCTGCAGGAATAGTGCAGCTCTCTCCAGACAGGGGCAGCTGCTCCTTTCCAGGCAGGCTGCACTGAGCAGGGTGTTCTGAGAGGTTCTTGGGCAGGCATTAATCTCCCTGCAAAGTGTTTTGGTACATTTGCTCTTCTTGTGAGCAGGTATGGTTTCTGAAATTGTGCCAAACGGCCATGTATCTGTTTTCTGTCATTCCCCCTCGCTCCCTGACAACTTTGAGAAGAGATTTTTGTTTGCTCTGTTTGGGACTCCAAGCCCAGGAGGCTTTTGGAGTTTGTCATGACCAGTGCTGCTCTTCATAGAGATTATTTTCTGTGAGAAATTTAGCTTTGGAATAAATATACTTTGATACAGCACTAAGTTTGTCTGGCTCTTGTTCTGGTAAATAAGAATTGAAATATGAGTTTATTTCTCTGGAAAAATTACTTAAAAATAATTGTTCTTTCCACATGTACAGTGAATCAGGAGACTGCTACAAGCAATGACAAAAGACTGCAGATCATGTCTAACTCAGGGACTTGCCTTCCTCCTGCCCTGGAGGGGCTTCCTGTGAGTGATGCTCATCCCTTTTGGCCTTTGTGCCTTGTTTGGCCTGCCCTGAAGGAAGCATCCCAAAACATGTCCAGCCTGCAGGCCGTGAACTTCAGCCAGTCATTTTTGGGATTGGCAATCTCTGGAGCAGGCTTTTCCTTTATCAACGTTCACAAAACCCCAGTGAATTTTCATGGGGCACAACCGAAGGCAGGGCCATTCCCTATTGGAGATGAACCTGATTTGACATCCAAAAATACCAGTGCTGTCTTTTGAACCATAAAAAAAAAGTTTACTGATGCTTCTTAACCTTGGGGAAAGCAGCCTGCTGCAGTTGACTCTGCCCCCAGTTAGTGCCTGAATCCAGCTTCACTGGAGGTGGCTGGCACCTTGATCTTACTTGTCTTGCCTGAACAGTAATGCTGCTGCTGTTGTGTCTCCAGGCTGGCACTGCTGAACAAAGGCTTTGTCTGGTGCCTCTTGGCTCTGGCAGTGCAGGCGCTGTCGCTGACTCTGCCTGTTAGAGAAATGCCACTCCTCTTCCCACAGGGCCTGGCAGGAGCTTCCTGCTGGCAGAGGCCACGGAGAGAGAGAGAGAGATGCTGACTCTGTCCCATCCTCCATTCTGTTGCTCTCAGGCTGGCCAGCCCCTGGTGTGGCCGTTCTTGTGCAGAAAGGGAGAGAAGGTGGGAGATGAACAAGGCAAAGACATCCAGGAATTGAGATTGTTCAGCCTGGACAAGACAAAGCTTGGGGGAGACTGAGCCCTCCACCCCCAGTGTCTACAGGGGCTTCAAAGAAGGCAGGAGAGGGGCTGTGGATAAGGACCTGAAGGACCTGGACAAGGGGGAATAGCTTCACACTGCCAGAGGGCTGGGTAAGTGGGCGGAAATTGTTCCCTGTGAGGCTGCTGAGGCCCTGGCACAGGTTGTCCAGAGAAGCTGTGGCTGCCCCATCCCTGGAAGTGTTTAAGGTCAGTTTGGATGGGGCTTGGAGCAGCCTGGGATAGTGGAAAGTGTTCCTGCCCATGGAACACTGGATGAACTTTAAGGCTCTTTCCAACCCCAACCATTGTATAATTCTCTCATTCTCTGATTCTGAGTACAAAGGAGGATGGAAAACTGGAAACAGCCATGAGATAAGAAAGGGAATGGGAACAGCAACAATGTTAATGACAAAAGAGGGGGTGATTGATGTGCAGCAATGCTCACCCAGACCCTGAGACAATGAATGAGGGCAGACAATGCTGCTATGTTTTTCTTCAATTGCAAGCCAGACACTCTCTATCCCTCACACTGGTAATGATGTGAGGTGGTATGGAAAAATCCCTGGGTCCTAGTCAAAACTTGGATACACCTTTGCAAAACCAACTCAAGCACTCCAGCCATCACTGTCATGAAGGGCTCCCTGTGTGTAGGTCTCTCTGGGTGGCAGCAAGGTAGGATCCCTACCCCTCAGGCTGCTTGTGGATTTCCCAGCACCTTTAGGTGGCTACAGCCAGAGCTGGTCACTGGAAATTTTGACATTTGGACACTAGCAGTGGAGTTGTCCAGCACCTTTTCCTTGCTCAGCCTGCTTGCTGGGTCCCATTCTTTCCTTTCAAACCCGTGGGAGCCAACAGAGCTGAAGCCTCATGATGTGGGAAGCAAAGGGGGGTGACTGATAGGACAGAGGTGCTGAGCAGGCTGACCCCCAACCTTTTTACTGCCTGGTAGCTGTCCCCACTTGGAGGTGTTGGGCCAGTGACCCTGCTCAGTGCCTCCTGTACCCAGGCTGGTGGCCCTCGGATGGGCTGGCACCCACTTGGCTGTGTGTGTGTAGCTCTGAGCCCTGTGTTTGGAGTTGTTGGTCCCCCAGGAATTTAGCAGCAGTTAAACATGTGAGTGTTTAGAGCTCCAGTTCACAGCCTGCTGCTGCTGCAGGCATCTCCTGCCCCCGCCATCCGAGCAGTTGAGCAAAGGACTTAAAATCTGCCAGGAAACAGGCGTCTGAGACACAGAGTCGCCTTCGCAGTTGGCATGTTTTCAGCATGATAAAAGCTTTCACGCCTTTTTTTTTCTTTTTTAGATAGCAGGGTGGGAAAAAAATAGCTTCCAAGCTGTAAAGGAGTAGTTGTGCCAGAGGGGTGGGTGGGGGCCCAACCCGGCAGCTCCAGACTTGGCAAGAAGTGAGTAAGCAGTGAATGCATCTCAGCTCGGCTCTGGAGAAATTTGGGGCTACTTTTTTGAGCTGTTCTCTTGCTTGTTGGGGATTTTTGCCTTTGAAGCTGTGTCTGCAAGTGGGAGCCAGGGTATCCTGTCCATCTGGTGGTGCCAGTGGATATTTTCAGCTACACACACAGCAGTGGGTGGAAGGGGATTCTCCCTTCCCATCAGCTCCTGGGTAGTGCTGTTGGTGTGCAGGGATAGTTTTTAATATCCCTGCTCCTCCTCTTCCCACGTTTCTCCATGGTACCTGTGATGGCCCATTGGCCGGTTCCTGCTGGAGCAAGGCTTGCATCAGGGCAGCAGCACAGCCTGGGAAGGTGCAGTGAGTCAGACACAGTCCAGCCCTAGGAAATCCCTTGGGTTGTGAGCACGGAGCCTACGTCCTCCTTCCTTCCGCTTGCTGCCTTGGCTGCCCTGGAAAGTTTTCCTTACACACCTCATCCAAGTCCAATGTGGCTTTTGTTGGGCTGAGAGCACTTTTGCTTTGAAGCCATGAGCTGCCTTATGTGCCCATGGCTTTCATTGATCCCCTGGAGCTAGCTAAACATGTGAGATGGCTTTTGCCAGCCCCAGCACTGAGGCATGTGCTGATGCTGTGGATATTGGGGTGGAGCTGGCTGCCTCCCAGGCTGCCACGGAAACCTTGTGGCTGCTGGGCTCCAGATGGCTGGGAGCAGTGGGGCTGCCATGGGCTCCTTGAGGTGACTCCCAGGTTCTCCAGCTGAGAGCAGAGAGCAGTAACAGCCAGCCTGCATTGGAGCTCATCTGCCATGACCAAAACCTCCCTGGATGCTGATGGTTTAAAAACTGGCCTTGTCTTGGTCACTGAGCAGGCTGGTTCATGACCTATTGCAGGTCATGCAACTCCAGCCCTCAGCTACCCTTCTTGCTCTGTGCTTGGAGTGCCAGTGGCAGCTGGTGAGGAGCAGTGGGAATATTGGGAGCGCTGGGTCCCTGCTGCGGTCTGGTTGCTCTCCTCTGCTCCCTGGCTAGGGCACAGCAGCACTGACTGCTTTCCCATGCGTTTCCTCACCACAGCCACTGCTCAGTCTGAGCTTTGAGCCTCTGTGGGTCATTCAGAGGTGTATCTGTAGGTTTGCTGTCTGGGGGTGAGGAGTTGTCTCCCTGCTCACCAAAAAGACCTGCACTCCTTACCCTTCCATCACCTGGCAGGAGACCAGTCACACCCCAGCCCACGGGAGAGTCTGCCTGGGGCACCTTGCCAGGGACCCAGCACACCCCTCCAGCCATGGTGATGGCCCTCAACAGTCCCACTGTGGGCAGTGCTGCTGACCCAGCAGTCAGGGAGATCCAGACAGCTGAAACTCCAGTGTCTCCTGCTCCTCCTGGCCCAGAAAGTGGCTGGCAGGGCAGAGACTTGGCACTTCTGACCTCCTGCCACTCTTGCATGCTCCAGCATGTGCAGTGAGCACTTTTCCTGTATGTGGTTATTTCCTTTCTCAGATGCCCTCTTCCCTGGCTAATCCTTACATTTCCCACACTTGGATCTGTTTCTTTTGCCTTTTATTCACCTCTGAAACTAACCCAGGTGGGCGCTTGCAGGAGCAGCCTCGGGGAACCCAAGGAAATACAACTGCATGCAAATTTGAGCTGTGAGATGGTTTTGGAAGCAGATGAGATTGGCACCAGCAGCTCCTTTCATTGAGGTGTTGCATAAGAGAGGGGCAGAGGTGAATCACCTGATCCATCCTTTGCTTCAGAGCTCAGCCCCACTTGTCCCAGCCCAGAGGAACGGGTTTCACCATTTTGGCCTTTGTCTGTTGGCAGCACTGCCCTTGGTGGCCATCCTGCATGGATGTGCTGTCACAGTGCTGTGTCCTGGCCTTCCCAGGGCACTCAGGTAGGATGCAGCAGACCTTCCCTTGAGAGGTGTTCCTGCTTTTGCTTCCTGACTTTTCACCAGCTACTAATCCCAGGAGGGCTCTACCTCTTATCCCATGGCAGATGAGTTTCTTTAAGAGCTTTTGGGTATTCTTTAAGTGCTTAAGAGCATTGCCACATATCATTTTGAAATCCCCATCAAGTCCAGTTAATTGGATCACCCTTATCTCCATACTCACCGTTTCCTTGCAAGGGAAAGCCGTGCCCTGCATGCTGACTCTTCCCAATGAGATAATTGTCTGGGATCTGCTGATTGTGCTCTGCAACATGGTTGCTTTGTTAAACCTGGCTTTGTGTTTTTAGTTTGATGAGCAATTTAATGCTGGCCAGACATTTTTTTCTGGGAGAGGCAGCTGGTGTGTAGCTCTGTGGTTTCTCTCTGTCTGGTCCTGATGCCTCATTGGGTGCTCTGGCAACCCAAACTGGGATTGGCATCAGGAGTGCTGTTGCTGACAGCAGGACAAGGATTTTTGTGGTGGCTTTTTTTTTTTCTTTCCCCTAACCAATTCACTTTTGCTTACGAAATAAGTTAAACATGTGCAAACATATTTAAATAGCGCAAACAAAACACAGTGCCTTGCTAGCAGCGTTTTTAAGATTTAGACTTTTGCATCTGGATTCCCTGAGATTTTCCAGACTTCTTGATTACAAGTAGGATGCATAAAATATTATCTAAGGGGTTTTCTGTGCTTTAACACTTGGTGTTCTGTGCCAGATGGGGTGTGTGTTGGTGGCCTTGTTTGAACTCAGTGTGATTTGTACATGAACCATACAGCTCTGCCTGTATCTGCTCTTTGTGATGCCCAAACATCTGGGGAGCCACAGTTGTCCCTGATGGTGGGCAATGACGAGTGGGGTGTGGATCCATGCTCAGTGTTCCTAAACTGAGAATTTCTGTGGTTTAATGCAGTGCAGGTTCTCTTTGAGACCGAGTAAGCCATGACCAGGGGGGTTGCTGCTGGTCTGTCTGCTCAAGGAGTGGGTGGGATGCAGTTTGCTGTGGAGGATGTTGACAGTGGTGTACAACACATTGTTTGCCTGATGCTCCCTGGACTTGGTTTCAGCAGCTCAAGGAGGAGAGGAAGCTTAGACAAAGAAATGTCCCAAACAGGAAGGTCCTAGAAAGGGAACAAATGTCAGGCCCCAAGCAGGTAAAAGCAGATGATACCAGGATATCCTCCCACGTGAAGGAGATGAAGGAAGAGATAATCACCCCGGGGCAGGCACCTCTTTGTTCCAGTTCAGCAAGCCCGGGGCTGGGGGATGGACAGACGGCTCTCAGCTGAACACTGCATCTGTATTTAAAGTGTGGTTTGTCTGGCTTTAGCAGGAACTGTTTGAGGGGTTGGTGGACAGAAGCCAACCCATGGAAGGGGAGAGGCAAGAAGAGCTGCGTCCCTGGGGGATGCTGCTGCTCCTGGTCCCTTGGCAGGAGGAAGGGGGAGCCCTGCTGTGGGACAGGGCCATGGGGACATCAGTGTCCCCAGCTGTGAGCCCAGACAGCCTGATGGGTTTATGAGCACATCCACATCCCTGGTGCCACGGCCTGGAGCTGTGCTGGTGGCTCCAGGCTGGAAGCAGTGTTGGTGCTCCGTGGCTGTGCTTACCGCTGGTTTGGATCCATTAACAGCTGTCCTGGGTACATGTAATCACTGCTCACCAATGTGATGCTTCCTCTAAACACCTTCCACTTCACTGGCAGAACAGCCCCTGCCTGCCTCATGAATCCCTTTGCTTTGGGAGCAGGAGCTGTTGCTGTGGGAAGACACTTAACTCTTCCCACTCTGCTGTGGGAAGGCACATCAGCTCTGTTGATGTTCCTGCACCTGCCTTTTGGCCCTCGGTGTAAAAATAGAGCTCGTGCTGCTTTCAGGAGTGCTGTGCCCACGATGCCTGCTGTTGGAGGTGGGCTCCAGGAGAACACTGGGATGCTCATCATTGCTCAGTGTGCAGTGCAGGTGCATCAGACAAGCAGTGGATGCTGCAGGCACCTGGATGAGCTCTGGATGCTGCTGCTGCTTGTGTCCAATGTAAACAGAAGTGGTGAACCAATTCAAGCAATCCTTTTCCATGCATTTTTCCAACTTTCTCATGTGTCTTGGGGTTTTTGAGCCGGAGATGTTTTTGTGCTTGAATAGCACTTCTTAGATCTTGCTTCCAGTTTTTCCTCCTCCTAATTCCCAATGTTACCTTTACTTCTTTTATTTTTTTGACCACTTCTTGTCATAATTCCGTAAGAGGTCAACAGCTCGATCTGTCTTGGTGCCAGGGCCTTGCAGCTGAGCAGTAACAGCCAGCCTACACTGCAGCTCATCTGCCATGACCAGAACCTCCCTGGATGCTCATGGCTTAAAAATTGGCCTTGTATTGGTCACTGAGCAGGTTGGTTCATGACCTGTTGCTGGGCAGTGCTCAGACTGTCCCCAAGGCAGTTCTGCATTTTGGTGTTTGGTCCTGGTGTCCACTGTGACCCCAAGGGCACATTTTGTCATGGGTGGCACCACACAGCCCCATGCCTGTGGGGTGTGAGAGGATGAGGGGGAGCCAGGGTCCTTCCTCTGCCCTGTACTGCAGTGGGGGTCCCTGCAGGTGGGGTGGAAAGACCAGGACCATCGGTGCTCGTGTGACATTGCACTGGATGTCACTCTTCCTCCAGCCCCAAGGATGGAGTTCCCTGTGGATGGAGGTCTTTAGGACGTGTTCCCAGCCCAGTGTGGGGCCTGTTTCTCTTGGGACTGCCCTGATCCCGCTTTTCCCTTGGATGCCATCAAGCAGGGTGCTCTGCTTGGCTGTCACCCGATCTGTTTGCTCACAGGCAGTCTGGCACCAGCATCCCGCCTGTGGACCCAGCTCAGGACACTGTGTGGGCATGAGGACACACCTCAGCATTGTTCAGGGGTCTACACATGCAGGTTACTGCAAGAGGAGCTGCCAAACTGCCTTGAAGCATGTGCTGGCCTTAGGAATTCCTGTTACACACCGTCTGTGAAGCAGCTGAATCTCTGATTAGGCAGCTGCGCTCCCCAGTCATCCTGCAGCAGCAGCCACCACCCCGGTGACAATGCCATTGTCCTTCCACAGCACTGCCAGCCTGCCACTCAGCAAGGAATGGGTTAAACATCCTCCCTCCTCCTCTTGCAGCATGGATTTGGAAACAGGTTCCCCAGGCTTGGCAGCTGCCCCACTGAGGATCATATGGCGACAGCAGGGAGAAACTCCTAAGCTTGGATCTGCTGCCAGGGCTTTTCAGGGACGCAGCTTCTGTTGGGTTGGTGGCACAGAATGGTGGAGGAGGTGCTGGGTCTGGCAGTGCATCCACCACATCCTCAGGTGAGGTTAAGGGACTCCAGAAGTAGGTCTGCATGATCTGGCATGCTGGATGCAAGGTGTGTCTCCAGAACAGCGGATATGGGATGGAGAATCCATCCAAACCCATGCAGAACTGTGCACCAGGACCAGCACACAGGGATATGCTCAGCACATGTGGGGACTCCAAGGAGCAAGACCAGTTTGCAAATCAGGTTTCCCTGAGGTGGAAAATCACTGTCAGAGGGTGGAAACCGTGGAGCTGCTTTTGACTTGTGGAGTTTGAAATGCGCCGTGCTCACTTCTACGAGTGGCTGCCTAATATTTCCAATTTCCCAGGACTTGGATGAAAAAGCCATTGTTAAAGAGCCATTCATTTATTAAAGTGGGTTTACAGAAAACAAAACAAGCCAAAAAACCCTGACCAATAAAAAAAAAAAAGCAAAAAAACCAAAAAACCCACACCAAGGTTTGAATTACTTGGAAAACTGTGATGTTTCATAAGCACCAGCAGCTGAGTCACAGTGGCTCAGCTCAGCAAGGCCAGTGCTGTCTGGGGAGGGAGCCCCTTTCATTCCACAGTGGCAGGGAGACAGCTAATCCATGGTGGGATCCATCGAGTGGGATGAGGAGCCTGGGAACACGCTCTGCCTCCCACCCCAGCCTTGTCCCTGCCACATTTTGGGGTCACGTTGGAAGGGACCAGTCCAACCTTCCAGCTCAGGCAGGATCATCCCAGAGCACACAGGATTGTGTCTGGCAGTGATTTTCCCAGCATCCTGGTGCAACACAACCACTTTGGTGACACAGAGGTGGAGCTGAGGAATGTGGTTCTGTTTCGTGGCTTCACTGCTGATCCTAAGGCAGGGGGAAAATGCAGTAGTTAGTTCTACATTTCCCGAGTGTAAAATGGGATAAGAAAACACAGGCATTCCCAAGGCATTCCCAGAGGTGAAGGCATCAGCAGCCAAAAGCTGCCTACCCGTTTTTCCTGCTGCTCCTGAGCAGGGCAGAGGCGAAGGGCGGTGCCTTGAGAGGAGGAAGTATAAAAATAGGTTGGTGTTCCCAGCGCTGCCTTTTGTGCTGCTCCTCTTTACCCTCTGCCTGCATGGATCCTCACCTCACCAGGAACTGGGAGAGAAGGAAGGAGCCACAAAGCTGCATGCTGGGCACTGAAGGGACATGGTAATGTGGGTGCCACCACCTAAACACTCTGGAGAAACAGTGAGAAAGCACACAGGGCTCTCAGCACAAAGGTTTAGCAATGCCAAGGTGGTTGATGCAGCAACACGTGTCAGACATATCCAGGGCCATAGGAAATGGCCTCAAGCTGTACCAAGGGAGGTTTACACTGGATATTAGGAAAAATTCCTTCACTGAAAAAGTGGCCAGGTAACCTCAAAGGGACAGAAAGCTGGGAAAGGTAAGATTTCTCTGACCAGTTGATGTCTGTAGTCAGCTGTGGCCAGGAATGAGACTTTGGGACATGATGGAAGTGCTCTGAAGGGCAGAGATGAGGAGTGATACCAGGCTGTGAGCCTGAATCCCAGTTCCTGGCGGGGGTAAAGATCCTGAGCCACAAAAACTGGGGAGAGCAAAGCCAGCTCTGCATTCCTCTGTGTCCTGCAGCATCCCACGGGCTGAGCTGGGCTCAGGACCTGCAGGTGTCTTTAAACTGCAATGACCTGCAGAGGTTTTGAACTGACAGGGGATAGGTTTAGATTGGATATTGGGACAAAATTCGTGGCTGTGAGGGTAGTGAGGCCCTGGCACAGGCTGCCCAGAGAAGCTGTGGCTGTCCCATGTGTTCCAGCCAGTTTGGACAGGGCTTGGTGCAAACAGTGGAAGGTGCCCCTGCCCGTGGCAGAGGGTGGAATGGAATGAGCTTTAAGGTCCCTTCCACCCCAATCCATTCTGGGATTCTATGTCAAGAGCAAAATGCAGGTCAGAAAGCTGCTCCCTGGGTGGCCACAAGCCTGCTGTCACGAACAGCCAAGGTTCAACGCAGTTAATCCTTTTCGGAGGACCTAACACACATCAAGAGCCATACACGCGGTGGAAGCACTGATGAACTTTACTGCTGGTGTTTGGGTGGAGATCTCGCGCCCTTCTGGAAAACACTGGCCTTGGCGCGCTGGGATGCGCTCGGACGCGGACACCGCATCCAGGATGGCGCTGGAATGGCAGGGGCTCGTTCCTCGGGCCCCGTGGGCGGTGTCCCGGCAGTGAGGCTGGTACGGGACCCCTCCGGGTGCGGGGATGTGGTGCGGGGTGCGGGGGGGGTCCGGCCGGGACGGGGCTGCGGGCGCGGGAACGAGGGGGGGGGCGCGAACCGTGCACCGCGCGGCCCCGCCCCCGCGCCGGCCCCGCCCCCCGCTCGCCCAATCGGCGCCGCTCCTCCCAGCGCCCGGCCCCGCCCCTCGCCTCCCCGTTGCCATCTCCGCCGCGCGCGAGCGCGCGAGCGCCCTCGGCCCCGCCCCCGCTCGGCCCCGCCAATGGGAATGACGGAGCGGCCCGCGGGGCCCCGCCCCCGCGCGCGCGGGGCTCGCGCCGCTGGCGGGCCCGGCGCGGCCTGCACGTCGGCGGCGGCGGCGGCGCGCGCACGGAGCCGCGGCGGCGCAGCGGGGCCGCCGCGGGGCTCGGCCGGGACCGCGCATGGCGGAGCGGCGGCGGCGGCGGGGCCCGGGCAGCGGCGCGGACAGAGGTGAGCCCGGGCTGCGGCGGGCGGGGCGGGAGCGCCCCGCGGGACCTGTCCAGGTCCTGACGCGGCGGCAGGTGCCGGTGGTTGCCGGCCCGGCCGCCCCGCACCTGTTGAGGACGGCGGGGGCTGGGCGGGCCGGGCCGCGGCGGAGGTGCCGCTGCGGGGGCGCAGTGCGGCGCGGAGCGGGGCCCGGCCGTTCCCGGCGGGGGCGGGCGCCCGGGCGGGCTCCTCCGGGCAGGAGCCGCGGCGGCGTCGGGGCCATTGTGGGGGTGGCGGAACCAGGGGAAGTTTGGCCCCGGCCGCCCGAGCCGGGGGCAGCTCCGCAGCGGCACCGGCCGCCCGTCACGGCGCCCGCCCGGGGCCGGGGGGAGCGGGGAGCCCCTGCGCGGGGCAGGCGCTGCCGCGGGGGGCGGCTTGGGCGCCCTGCCCTTCTCCCGGTGCTCCCTTCTCGCCCTGCTCCTCCGCCCTGCCTTTCTCCCGGTGCTCCCTTCTCGCCGTGCTCCTCCGGCGGCGCCCGGTCCGGCCGCCCCCGGCACCGCCGCCCGCCCTCTGCAGTGGGGAGGCGGCGCGTCCTTGGAGAGCAGCTCGGGCGTGAAACGCGGCCGCACATCCCAGCGCCTTCCTTCCCGGCTGGAGAGCCCCGCCAGAGCCCTGCTGCATCTGTTGCCCTGGCCCCCGGTGGGTTTCCTTGTTCCTTTGGGGTTTGGTGGGATTTGTGCCGTGCTTGGAGCAAAACTGCAGTCGTGAGGTGTGTGATTGTGCTTTTCAAAGTCTGGTTTGCTTAAAAAAACAGAGATAAAAGGCTTCCAAAGGGCGGGCGCCTGTGTGGTGCCCGAGGGGCGCCGCTGGCCGGGGCTGCTCCTGCTCTCTGCCCGTCTTCACCTTGCACCTCTCAGGACTCAGGTCATGGCAGAGAGGCTCTACAGAGCATTCAGGACTCTGCACTCAGGCTGGTGAATCCACAGAATTGATGGATGAGCCACCATCAGCCATGCTGGTCCTTGGCCTGGGCTTAAATGTTTCCTTTTCATTTTTAAATTTTTATCTATTTTTTTTTTTTGGTGGTATATAAAGGAAAAACCAGCTTCATGTAATTTTTTAGAATAAACAATATTAGGGTCTCATTTCCTACTGTTTTTTATTTTATCCAAGTGGTGGTGAGCTTACTGGAGCTGTTGGGCTCTCCCAGGCGCCCTGCTTGTTTTGTGAGTTACTCTGTCACTCCTGAGAGTGAAGTTGTAGCATTGTTCTTGGAGCTGTTTTATGCTGGAGAGTGGCAGCAGGCCAACCTTCCTGGACGCACGAGATGTTTAGAATAATTAGTGATGGAATACCCCTTTAAAATAATTGTTTGGGTTTATCTAACACTCAGTTGTAGCAATATCTACCTCTAAAAATAGGCAGGCCTGTGTGTAATGAGCCTCGCAGTATAAACAAGTCATATCTTGAATGACTGTTGTTAACTTTTGGGATGTCCAAGATAGATGCCTTTGGGGGTTTTGCCAAATCTTGTAACTTTTTTTTTTTTTTTCCTCTGCAGTGGGCTATGTTTCTTGGCCCTTACACTGTGCAGTTGTATGCACTGACTAGGGACAAGGCTCAGTAACCCTCACCGTTCAGGGCTGGCACAGCTGCACAGAAAAGCTTCCCAAGGTTGAGCAGTCCTGGTTTTCCCATGGAATCCATGCTCAGGTGGCGAGCAGGGGGCTCTGCCAGGTGATGGCACTGCCCCCTGTGAATTCAGCCCAGAGCCCCGTTCATCTGTGCTCTGACTCCTCGTTTTCCTGTGACACAGGGACGGAGCAGCTCGGGTGTGATCCTGGCGGTGCTGCTCCTTCCTGGGATGCCTTCCAGGTGTGCCAGGGTGCAGCTGTGTGAGCACACCGTTCTTGCTCTCAGGAGGTAGGAGTGAGAGTGGCACGAGGAGTGTTCTCACATTTTGCTGGGCGCTTTGTCAGAGCCCAGCCTCTCACGTGCATGTGCTTTTTGGGGCTTGTTTTCAGCAGCCAGCACGCTGGCTGAGGCTTCTCTGTGTTGCTGACGTTGAGGAGCACTGGCTCCTCAGCTCGAGAGAGAGAAAAAATAGCCAACTTCTTCAGCAGGAGGAGTGCTTGCTCTGTGTTTTCTGAGAAGGTACCATTGTGCTCAGTGTTGGAAACAGGAGTGTCTCAGCTTTGATCACGCTGCTCACAGACCCCAGCCCACTTTGATGCTACCCCCAGTTACCCAGATTTGTCTGCTCAGTTGGAAGTTGAGCACCCTTTTGTGGGCTGTGTTTTGGGAATGGAAATGCAGTTCCATAAGCCCTCAGTGGCAGGCCTCTGCTTGCCGTGAGCACGAAGGTCTTCTGGAGAACTTTGAACTAAATGGGACTTTTTTCTCTCATGTTTTGGTTTAAGTGAGTAAATCCTAAATGGCTGGGCTTACTAGTTCAGACAGTTTGGGACTGGGACCAGGTGAGGCTCTGCTAGTCCTTAGCAAACTGATGCCTACGCTTGGCAAACCCCAGACTGCTGCCTGTGGTTGTTCCCAGTCACCCAGTCAGAGATTGTGCCTGGGTGATGGCAAAACCTGCTGTGAGAGAGCCCTGGGACCGACCCCGAGTGTGCCATGCCCTCTCAGCAGTCAGCGTTGTCAGTGTCACCCGTGCCCTGAGCAGGTTTTGGGGATGGCAGTGCCGGTTGTGTTTCAGGTGGGGAATGTTTGCTTCTCTGGCTGCAAGGGCTGGGTGTTGGTGCCACAGTGGTTTCAGGTGGGTTGTCCCCAGGTGCCTGCATTGAGTGCCTTGTTAGGCTCTTGCATTTGAAATCAGGAACCTGGGGGTCTTTGCTTGGATGCCTGAGGATATCTGCTGTGATGGAGAGACCAGAGCTCTTGCTGTTCCTGCAGCTTCTGAAGCCGGTAGGTGCTTGGCATGTTTGAAACTCAGGCCATCCAGCTGCTGCAGTGTGGATTTCAGCTTGTATTTAAGTACTGAAGGTTGAAACTGTATGTTTGGGTTGTATTTATCACTGGATGCTGTTGTTTATGTATCTTGGTTTGAAAGGAAATACCTTTATAGTAGAAATGCTGCCTGACCAAAAAAAAAAAAAGCTCAAAAAAACCCCTTGGTGAAATGATTATGTAAGCAAGTGAAATGGCATTCTAAAGCAAAAGTTTCTTTCCTGTTTGGAGACAGTGTGGCTGGGTTTTTTTCTCTTTCCTGCTGTTTAACATTTTTTAAATCCTTTTAGTTATTTTTTGGATGGTAGGTATGAGAAATAGTTGTTTTTGCAATTTAAGTCCTTAAAGAGGTCATCAGCAGGCTGTGGGAGCTAGCAGGAGCCAGATACGAGTATTTGGGGCTGTAGCTGACCAAAGCAGCAGCACATGAGTCCATTTAAGTAATAATTAAGGTAAAAAAAAACACAAAGCAATTCATGTAACTGCTATTACTGTGGGAGCTCAGAGGATGCTCGGTACAGTCATCCTCTTAGGAATGCCTGGTTGCAGAGGGATTCAGGATCTTTTCCTGTTCCCTGCCTGTGGGTCAGCTGTGGTGTGTGTCTGTCCCCAAGGCAAGGGAATCCATCTCCTCCAGAAAAGCTGCCGGGGTTACCTTGAGCAGCTTCTGCTCCCAGCAGGAGCGCGGGGCTGAGTCAGTGCTGCCTGCCCAGGGCTGTGACTCAGTGCTGTCCCCTCCAGTGCACAGCCAGCCTGGGCCTGTAACCTCCTTCCAGAGCTCTCCTCTGTGAGTATCACCTGCTTACAGGGCTTTGGGAATGTTGGACTGCTTTCCTGCGTTGTGTGTGTTGGTGGAAGTTGGTTGTTACTAAGCTTTTTTTTTCTGTGTGATCCTGAGCATCTGTGGAAGTGCTAGGGAGCTCTGAGACAAGGAGCTTCTCCTGTGTGCAGTATTATTGTTTCATCTTTGTGGGTTGTGTTCCTTCTTTACACTTTATTTTAACTTACTTATTTTTTAAATTATTTTTAAAGCTTTATGTGCTCGAAGAGGAAGGATGCTCTGTTTTTCTTTTGGAGAAGAGTCTTCCCTGATGCTCCAGGGTTAGGTCTCTTTGTGGTTGAGAGCTGTCTATACTTCTAACTCAGGATTGCTTCATAAAAAAATGTCTTTATTGGCTATCTTCCTGTGCTTCTAAGCTCAATTTCCCATTGCCTGGCATCACACTGTTAGTGCCCTTGAATGAAATTGGTCAAGATCTTTGAAAGTCCATCAGATTTGGCAAGAGAGTGGATTTATCACAGGTAAGTACTGAGAGTTGTGAGAGCACAAGAATCTGTGAGGGGGGAAATCTCAGATGAGTGCTCTGCTGTCAGGAAAGCTGTTGCTGGAGTGCAGATCTTACTGGTCATCAGAGGAGCTCTGTGGTAGTGAGACAAACAGGAAATCAAGTTTCATAAGTCGTTCCAGTAAAAGGTAGGTCCTTATTTGCCTAAATATCCCTTGTTTTCCTTTGTGAAAGCAGAGAGGAGTGATCTAAGGAGCAATCTTGCATCATCATAGGTGATGGAAGAAAACAAAAGGTTTGGGTACAGTTCCTCACCCTGCCCCCGGGGGCTGAAGCACGAGGGAGACGGCAAAGATTTTACATTTCCCTGTAAAGGCTTTTGCAGTTGTTTGCAATAATGTCCTTTTATAGGTGTAGGAAAGCACTGAGGTCAGGATTTTTCCATGCAGAAGTGCTTTTGGCAGAGATGCAAAAGGAAGGGCTGCTCAGCAGATTGCAGAAGAATTTTTGAGTTTAGTTAATTTTAAAGAGATTTTAACAGAATGGAGTTCTTACACCTAGGTAAGGTGAATAGTATCTGGAGTATCCTCATTTGGAGAAAACATGTGAGGAGTATACCATATTTTGAATTTAGAGTAGAAATATTCCTCAGCTGGGGGATGAGTTCGGTGCTGCATAGCAGAAGGTACTTTCTGATTACTTTGCTTCCTGGTGCTTTTGTTATTATGGTACTTTTAGGTTGTATAAACAATTTTATGATGGGCCTTGGGTAAAATTATGTGAGAGTACTATACCCATGTCAATTTGTCTTTGTTCCAAGCTCAATTTACCAGTGGCTTCTCCTTTCTGCTATTAATTTTATCATATCAACGCTGAAAAGAGATGAACTGTTTAAAATTTGATCAAAAAGAGAACATGCTAAACACCAGTTTCTTTCATTTGTCACGTGTATGGATATGAAGTTTTTACATAGGAATTGTGAGGCAGCCTCAACCAGGTGTACTTTTTTCCTCATTTAGTCTGTGTAGGTTTTGAGATTTGCAGAGATAGTTAATACTTGCCTCTGCCATTCTGAAGGCTTCTCCTGAAAGTGTTCAGTCTGTCTAAAATGAAGTTAATTTTGATTTAGGTTGGTTTACTCAGCTCTTCAACTTTATTAGCAAAATGAGCCTTAAGTTTAAGGTTTCACTGCCTTTTTTCCTTGCTTAGTTGTGCTCTAGTGTTTGTACATGATCTACTGGAAAACTATTAGAGGGGGAAAATACCTTTGACTTTGTTTAGATGCCAATTTTATAAAACCTTGTTTACAGAAGCCATTCTGTATCAAAATGTGATTGAATTTTTCACCTCAAACACTGAGCACAGATACTGAGTACTTAATAAAACAACTCTAAAACTCTTTAGATGGCTCCCAGTAAGAACATAGTAGGATCTCTAATTAAAACATTCTGATCAAAACTGGACTAAGATAACACATTTGAATGCTGCTTTTGGCCTTAGTTGCCATGTTGTTCACAGCTGAAGGATCAGTGCTGGTGTATTTAAATATCTGAAAAATGAGAAGAATTAACGTAAGCCGATGGCTGAACTGTGCTTTGTTTGGGAGAAACTTGTAATAAAGCTGGCTCTGTGAGGGAACCAGGCTTATAGCCCTCCTCCACTGCCCGGGTTTTAGAGCTTGCTCTTGATATGCAGAGTAGATCGGTCTGGGAGATCAAAGGAGGAGGAGGAGATAACTTCTTTTGTTGGGTGCTTACTCACTTTTATAACCCTGATAGCCTTTGGTCAAGTTTAGGCCTGGAAGGCACTTTATAGTATGGGTGTTTCCCACTGTATGGAAATTACCAAGGTGTATAAAGTAGGGAGAGATCTCCTTTGCCATAGCTTCTGAATCTGGAAGACAAATGGTGGTTTTCTCCCTTAAATTTTGGTAGTTTTGGTAGCTAAAACTTGTGAGCTGATTGAGCAGCATCTTTTGGATGCTGACTTTGTGCAGGTTTGCAGCCCCTTGGACCTGTTGCCTGTGGAGTCTCCACAAAGTCTGGGTGTTGTTCACAGGTGTGGAGTGACAGGCAACTGCAGAATCATTTTTCTCTGTTAAACCAGAGTCATCTTTTCCAGCTGGCCTAGAGCATATTCCTGGTTTGTTTTTTTTTTTACCTGTAAGCTTTTCAGAGCAGCTGTGTGGCACGATGCTTGTATTTTCTCAGCCGTGGTGGCTTTGCTGTCTTCTCTGGGGCTGTGGCCCCTCTCTTGGTTTAGAAGCATTTGTACAGCCAGCAAAACCATCTTTCCAGTGCTGGCAGCAGATAGGCTTTCCTGGGGTTTACTGTGTATTATACAGACCTTCTTGCAGTGATATTTTTACAGATGCTTTTTGTCTCCCGCCGCTCACCAGTGCCAAGTGGTGTTCTGCAGTTGGATGTCATGTGATACTGTGTTTTGATAACAAAGAGGAGCTGGAAATTAATGCTTAACTCAAACCAGTGATCCTGGCAGTTGTGGCTCGGGTGTGTATGCCAGTGTTTTAATTGGAGTTGGGATCATGCTTCTGAGTCTACAAAAACACGTAGATGTGGCACACAGGGACATAGCTTAGTGGTGGACCTGGTTAGGCTCAATGCTCTTTGAGGTCTTTTCCAGACTTGATAATTCCATGATTCCGTGACAATCCTGCCTGTCTCCTCCTCTGTGCTTGAGGTGGGACAGCTTCCACAGGCTGCCTTTGGAGGAGGGTGAGTGCAGAGATGAGCTCTAGGGGCATGCCCACTGCCTCTAAGGTTGTGATTGGATTGTGCTTCTGTTGCTAATGACTGCTCAGAGTTTGATTAATAAGAAGCTAAATCGGGACCCTTCGCTGCATTAGCAGCTCTCAAGAACACGAGACAGAAAAGCACAGCTGATGAGAGCCAAAGCAGCAAGGTCTGCTTGGGTGTGTGTGCCTGTGCTTTTGGCAAAGTACTGCCAAAGGGGTGCAGTCTCCCAGAAAATCTTTTGTGAAAGTGGAGAAAATCCTGTCTTCACTCCATAATCTACCATACATGCTGGAATTGGTGGGAGCTCAAGCCCGGTAGCTCCCCCCTCTATTTCACGAGGACTGTCAGCTCCTTCCATCAAATCAGCAAAATCTGGTTTTTCCTTGTGTCTTTGAAACTCTTGGAAAAATCTGTTATGTTAAATGCAACTCTCCTGTTTTCCATGAGGATGATAATGAGTTGGGCAAGCTTCCCAACTGGGGGAAAGGGTGCATTAGTCTGGAAACCTTTGGGTAGTTTGTCCCTGTTTGATGCTTTTGTATCCAAGTTGATTTCCCCAGACCTCAGTGCTGACAAATATGGATAATGAGGGATAGTGAGTACTACTGTAGCTCTGTTGTTTTTTTTTTTTTTCCCCTGGTGCAGCCTAGTTTATCTTCTTTTATCCCCTGAAAGCTATTCTTAGTAAGTGGTTGTTTTTCTTGAATTAAATGAGTGAATAATCACTATTTCATTCACTGTCCTTACATATGTTTAAATATAGTATTAACCTAATCTTCTTACAT
This sequence comes from Calcarius lapponicus, assembly GCA_039654755.1. NCBI lineage: Eukaryota > Metazoa > Chordata > Aves > Passeriformes > Fringillidae > Calcarius > Calcarius lapponicus. Next base: position 34,345,813 of record CM077470.1, read on the forward strand.
GCTTTTCCTTCTGCTGCTCCTGAGTTCCTAAAGGAATCAGGTTCACTATTAGTAAGATCTGTGAATGAACTTGCCTGGAAATGAAATACTTCTTTTGAGCTTTGGCTTGTGTTTATTGCCAAGATGGTAATTTATTCATATATTTGGACAGCAGCATCGTTCCTCTTGACAGCACAGAAGTTATGTGCATGAGAACTTTTTCTGCGTACAAATTCCTCAGATGCAGTCTGTGAGGTGGTTTTGTTGGGTTTTTTTTTCCCTGCTTGGAAGGGAGAGCGATTGTTTGGTGGGGAAGGCTTTGGTTGTCCATTTTAGGAAGGAGGGAGGGAGCAGGGAGCTCTCCGTGGTACCGAGCGGAGCCGCCGGGCTGCGGGTGCTTGCTGCCTCCAGGAGGCTCGTCCTGCCCTCCTGCTCCTGCCACATCCCAGTTACATAACCACTATACCAATTCTATTCCATAGGTATTTGAAATGTTAGTATGTGTGATAGATGTAGATAAACAACTTCAGTAAATATAGCTAATGTTCCTATAACTCTGTCCTTTTGTTGCTGTCATCACTGTGTTTCAGATCATAATGGCTAGCTGGCTTTTTTTTGCAGCCCAGGTAATACCTAGGGCTACTGGGTCGTGTTCCCAACCCCTCTGCTTATTTTGCATCTCTCTTGGCCTCCTTGTATGCTTTTTCTCAGACAGAAGCTCAGTGAGGAGCTCAGCTGAAGGTGGGCCATGACTCTGCTGGAGTTCAGTTGCCCAGCCTGGCTATGAACACCCCCAGCTTCTCTCAGCATCTGTGATGCCCTTGCTGGCTTTCAGCCTTCTTCAAGTTCAGGGTTCACAGAATACCCAGAATCCCACAAGGATTACTGAGTCCAGCTCCTGGCTCTGCACAGGACAGCCCTAAGAAGAGCAGTGGCTCGTTCTCCTTTCCATATGTTCTTTCTTCAGTCCTTTGTTCAATAGATTTTGCTTTCTTTTCAAGGCTGCTTTCCAGACTTAAGTGAGGTTCCCCAATGGCTGTGAGAACGTTGTCTAAGTAACTTCTCTTGATGGCTTTCAGTGAGTATGGAAGGAACTAGAAGTACATTTGATTATTGTAATAAAAGCTCTGTTGAGGAATATGGCTATTGACTGTTGCTCTCTTGCCAGAGTATCACCTGATCTGTAGGAGAGTTTAGCTGAAGCAGGCTGCTTTTAAAGCTGAAGAGAAATAGCCAATATTTTCAAGGTCATAGCTTTTAGAATGCTGTGGTAGAAAGTAGGGGAAGGAATTTTTCTGCTGGTAGCTTTCAGTACAGCAGAGCTCCAAAGCATTATTTATGGCTTTGGCTTAGGTATTTTTGCATTTCCCTGGGTCACAGACCTTCCTTGCTGTCTTCTGGTGTTTTCATGCCTAGGTTTGCTATGTTGCTGTAGTCCAAATTGGACATAAATTGTAAAAATACAAAATAATAGAAAAATTGTATTAATGGGTATTTTTACATCCAGTGGTACTTAAAATGCATATAAACACCTCTGCTCCATCAGTTGTCCTGGCAGCATTGCTAGTGAATACTGCTTTAATATGTGTGCAGTGGGGTAGTTTTGAATAAATGACTTTTGGATCTATCTTGGGAGGCTGCTGATGTTCTTATTGCAGGATTTCACCTCCCAGAGCTAAGACTTGGTTTCTTGTAAAGTGCATGTTCACAGTGCATAGGTTATCCTTGAGAGAGCAGCCAACTCCCTGCATTTCTGAATCAGTAGCTGCTTCTTTACTTCACAGAAAATGCATGCAGTATGTGCATATATTAAAGATACATGCATATGTATAATACTTTATCTTCAGCACTTTGTCCAGAATAAAAACTTCAGTCTAAAAATAACTACAGTAAAAGGTCACTAAAGTAGGTTCATAATGCAAATTCCACTCAACATGGAGTTTTTCTGGCATGTGAACTGATAGGCTCTTTGCTTCTGTGGCTGAGCTCTCTTAAGTATTCTTGATGGCCTTAAATGGCTCTTTCTCTCTGTGGTTTTGTTGTCCTGAACCTGAAGGAAATGTTATGTCTTGAGTTATTTGCTCCCCTGGCTTGGTGTGCCAGGGGAATGGGGATTTTCCATCCTCTTAGCTGGAGCAGGTGCATCACAGGCTGTGCAGAAGCAGTGCTGGTCCCCTTGGAAATCTGCTGCTGTTTTAAAATCTTGGGGATTTCTCTGGTGGTGTCATCCTTGGACCTTGTGCCTGTGCTGCTGTAGGTGTTGGGAGCAGCAGAGGCAGAGGAAGGATGTGGTGCTGGTCCAGGTGTGTGCGTGCCCTGTGAGATGGGGGGATGGCAGCAGGCATCTTGGGTGGCTCCACTCTGCCTGGAGTGGAAATACAACTGAGCAGGGAAGACACAACTCTCTAGTGTCCAGCAAAATCCCAGGCAAGTGATTTCTTCATGTCCCAGGTGCAAAGGCTGGTGTCTCTTGGAGTTGTCATCCTTCCTCCACAGCTCCTGGCTGCTTGGTGGTGGCTGCTGCCTGCCTGTGGCACATGTGGGAGGCTGGCAGCTCTGCTCTTCTCCTGGGGCCACCCAGATGTGCTTTCTGGAGGGCTGTAGAAGGATAAATGTGCTCGGGGCTAATCCAGTGTCCTTTCTCTGCCAACATTTGCAGCATGTATCAATTCTGCCTGAAAAGCATAGACTGTTTCTTGCCTTTGATTCTGTACAGTGCTGCCTTCCAGGACTGATAATTGTTTCCATTTTCTCCTGTATTTGTGCAGTCAGACTCTGATTTGTTCTTCTTGACTGAGCAGCTCTTTAGGGTTCTTCTCTCGAGCTCCCTGTGCCATGTATCACCCTGTAGTCCTTCTGTTTGCCTTCTGCTTTGACATGATGCTGATTTGCAGGAGGTAGCAAACTTGGGCAGGGTCATGTATTTGCACAGGGGGCCCAGAGAAGCTGTGGCTGCCCCATCCCTGGGTGTGTTCAAGGCCAAGATTTGGAGTAACCTGGGATAGTGGAAGGTGTTCCTACCCATGGCAGGATTTGGAATGAGATGATCTTTAAGGTCCCTTCCAGCCCAAACCAGTCTGAGATTCTGTGATCCGGAACTTTCATCACTTATTCATTAATTCTTCCTCTTCAGGTACTTTCAGGTTTGTCTTGCTGGGAGATTGTTTGGGGCTATTTTGTATAAATAACTTAGTATAACATCTTGTAAATGGATGTAAGTGTTTCAACTCCCATTTGTTTCCTTTGGCTATCAGGAACAACTTTGATACTCAGCTTTTCAGGTAACCTAACATCATGTGTTATTAATCAATTTGTATCTGATCTCAAAAAGGCTAATGAAAATTAATGTGTGAGTTACCTCTCAACATCTCAGCCCTTGGGGGGAAAACTGATGTAGTCTTGAGTCTTGATACACTCCCAAGTTTTGGTCCAGTTGCCCTCTGATGTGGTTTTTGGTCAAGGGGGACCTTATTGCTCCCTGCAACTCTCTCACAGTAGGTTGTAGCCAGGTAGGGATAGATCTCTCAGACAGCACGTGACAAGACCAGAGGAAATGGCCTCAAATTGTGCCAGAGCATGTTTAGATTGACTAGTAGGAAATGTTGAATTAGTAGAAATGTTGAATAACTGCTCAGGAACTGCTCAGTAGGAAAAACTTCTTAACTGGAAGGGTGGCCAGGCACTGGCACAGGCTGCCCAGGGCAGTGGTGCAGTCACCATCCCTGGAAGTGTTCAGAAGGTGTGGATGTGACACCTGGGAACATGATTGAGTTGTGAACATGGAGGTTCTGTCTGAAGATCTGGGCTCAATGATCTTAGAGGTATTTTCCAGCTTCAGTGATTCTATGATTCCATGTGTGAGTAACGTAGACCACAGGTCCTGAGCACGCTGGTCATGCCAGCATCTTCCCTCTCTCTCGCTCTCCTCCTGCCCTATCCAAAATCTTCTGGGTGTTTTCCTCGCTTGTCTTGTCAAACTCTGGGATGTGTTACAGTTTATTGAATATGAAGGTGGTAAGTCCCATTTCTGCACAACGTGGCTGAAAAATGTCTAATATTCTGTGATGGCAAACACTCTGCCCACACACGCGAACGGTGATGGCACTCAGATTTTTACACCAGAAGTGTGGTTGGTGGTGGGGTTTTTTTTGTTTTGTTTTGGGTTTTTTTTTTGTTTTTATTTTTTCCTTCTTTAACATAAAGTAACTTGCTGTTGAATAACTCAAGGAACTGCTCAGAAAGGGGCAGTTTGTGTCAATGTTAGAGAGATCCCTGACAGCCAGTGGCAGGCCAGATTCTGAGGAAGGCTTCCAGGATCTCAGAAGACTGGCGACAAGTCAAGGTGTATCAAAAGTTAGTTTGAAGTTCTTCAAATCTGCTCATATTTTAGTAGGAGAAAAGCAGAAATGTGACTGTAAAAATGAAATGTAACACCTTCATATTATTAGAAGTCCGGGAGCTTGTTCTTCCTAAAACCTTGCAGGGATGAGACAAATGTCAAAATCCTGGAAGTCACCACTATGGAGATGCAGACTGTCAGCGAGACTTGAGTCACAAACATGGGGTGCTTCTAGTTGAGCTTGCTGCTGCCATGCTCCCTCTCTGGGACAGCCTCAGAGTGGGCCTCTCTGGAGAAGAAAACTCAGTTTAAGATGCAGCCACTGTTATTTTGGCCTCGTGCTGTGCTGGGACACTTGGTGTCTTTTCCTTGTCCATTGTGGTGGGGTGAGAGCGCCATGTGCCAGCCCTGCATTGCTCCTCTGTGGTCTCCAACTCTGCCTAGAGCACACAATTAATATCCATAGAGAAGCAGCAAGAAAACAACTGACCTGGAAATATGTTTTCCAGCTAACCCAATCCTTTGTTGGGAAAACAGCGTGATTCAGGTTTTTTTCACAGTCTTTTAAATTCCCTGTACATGGAGTTCCTGTAAGGTGCAAGTTAAAACTAAAGGAATAAAGAGCTCTAAAGCTCTTCCACATGCCTTGCATAGCATTTATTTTAAAAATAATATTAAGCCTGGTAAAAAGGCTGTTGGTGGGTGCACTTGTGCAATCCATTATTTTTTCCCCCCCGGTGTAATTTGTGCTTTCTGGCATTTTGTGCACAGCAGATGCAGTTTGTGCTCTATCTCCCATGGGGAAGCTGTTGGTGAGCTGCAGGCTGCTGGAGAATGGGAGTCAAAGGATAAGCCCAAAATTCTCCCTCTGTCCTCATGGATCTCCAGCTGGAGCACTGTGTCCAGGTTTGGGCTCCTCAGCACAAGGAAGACATGGGCTGGTTAGAGTGGGTCCGAGGAGGCTTTGAAGGTGCTCCAGGAGCTGGAGCCCCTCTGCTCTGGAGCCAGGCTGGGAGAGCTGGGGTGTTCACCTGGAGAAAAGGCTCTGGGAGGGCCTTAGAGGCCCTTCCAGTGCTTGAAAGGGCTCCAGGAGAGCTGGAGAGGGACTTCAGGCAAGGGCCTGGAGTGAAGGAGAAGGGGGAATGGCTTCCCATCAACAAAGGGCAGCATTAGATGGGATATTGGGAAGAAATTCTTGGCTCTGAGCATGGAGAGGCCCTGGCACAGGTTGCCTAGAGAAGCTGTGGCTGCCCCATCCATGGGAGTGTCCAAGGGCAGGTTGGACAGAGCTTGGAGCAGCCTGGGATGGCAGAAGGTGTCCCTGCCCTGGAAGATGTCCCCTGCTGGTGGCAGGAGCTGGAACAAGATGGTCTTAAAGGTCCCTTCCAACCCAAACCGTTCTGACACTGTGTAAAATGTGCACAATCAGCGACTGTGTTAAGCCTTGTCTCCAGCTTGTACATTTTACCTTGGTGAATTCTTTTTACTGAAGTTGCAACACCCTCTTCTACAGTTTTATCTTCATCTCGGGCCAGTACTGCAGTCGAGTTGCCTCTGGTCAACAAAACTGAAGAAATTTGTTGTCTGTGCTGCATAAGCTGTTTTTTCCTGCAGTGATTTGAGTGTGGATATGTCTTTGCCTCTTGGATCTTTTCCAGGGGCGGTGATTTAAACCTCTGTCATGTCACTTGTCTTCTGTCAGGTGCTGAGAGGTAACACTTGGCCTCTCTCAGTGGCCTGCTTTTAAATCCAGGAATAAATCACATCGGTTCTTGAGGTTGTAGGCATGGTCTGGGAGCTCCCAGTGAAGGGTGTATCACTTTAGGCATGGCTTAATATGCACTTCATCCCATCATTGCTGATTCCCAGTCTGTCTCCCAGCTTTATCTCTTGTTACACCAGGAGGCTGGAGGCAGTGGCACAGCCATCCCAACCTGTTTTAAAAGCAGAGGTCTGGGAATAAAGTGCCTTCTTCTGGCACTCCTGAAGCAATAAAGTTTCATTTAAGGGCTGTGGAGAGTGACTTACCAGGTAGCAGCCAGAGAAGATCCTCACACATCCTCACTGCACAACATAATCTCATGGGTTTGAGCACTGTTCAACTGAGTGATAATTGTTTGGCATCTTTTATTAAACATTGATTTCTGAGGCATTTTTCTGAAGACTAATGCGAAGTACAAAGTGTTCACATGAATCTAATCTTTGCCCTAGGACTGAAAACAATCAAGTCTGCCTTGTTGTGAAGGCTGGGAAATATTGCTGCTGTTCAAAGGAAGAAAGATTTGCATTCCTCTAGTGGGTGCTGTACATATGTAGAACAAGCTTGAAGGAAGTTTTACAGGTATTCTTTTCTGAATGTGTTAAGCTGAAAACCCTGGTTGATCACTCTAGCATTGAGAAGAGCTTTCAGCAGTTTTATCAAGTTGGTACAGCAACATCTGCTCCAAAGTGACATCTTCCAGTGTCAGAATTGGTCAGTGTGGTGGGATGGGTGGTTGTCCTGTCTCTGCTGCTCTGTAGCCTAAATTCTTGTCTACAATTTGTCTGTAGTAAAAAATAACTTATTTTTCTTTTTTAGTTCTTGTCTAAAAACAACTAATACCAAACAGAGAAATTACAACTGACTTCTTAAATTCTGTTGCCTTTTAAAAGCTGCTGCTTAGTCTGGAGGTTGCACTGTTGGACTGTTACAGTTTGACTAATGTTTAAAGCAGCTAAATGAGTAATGTAAATATTTAAACACTAGCTATAGTGAAAACATCAACAACAAGATTAAAGCCTAAGCTCCCCTGAAGACATTTATGGTAATTTTGCTCATGTTAATGATTCCTTTGGCTTCAGTCACGTTCTCTTCTAAGGTAACTGCTCTTATCCATGGGATGATCCGGTGAAAAGAGGAGTGGCATTAAAACCTTTGATTTTGAAGTAATGTTGTTTTGGTATAAAACTTTTGTATTGAGGCTTTAGGATGCCAAATGAACCAGTACATCAGTGAATATGATTTTTCAAATATATGGCAAAATTAAAAGTTAGTGTTTCTTTCTTATACCATGCAAATATGAGAAATTATTTTTGACGAGAGAATGTTTGAAAAATACTTTACTGTGTTTCTTCCTCAACATTTCTTGGATAATTGTGTGTTTTAGAATAAATGAGGAGGATACTTTTGTTTGTTTGCTGCAGTAAAAACTTGGATAATACTTGGAGTAGCATTCTCTTTTTTATTTTATCCATGGATTCCTGTTGCTTAATAGCTGCTGAATTTTCATAGACTTTGAAGTGTCAGTGAACTTTATTTCAGTGTCTTGTGTACCTATTTGTAAGTTCCAAAAGAGTTTGTTTTATATCAAGGGAAGGAGAAGCATTTGACATCTTGCATTGTGTATAAACTGTACTTCTTTTTCCAGTTGCAACATATATGTCCTATTTTTTCCTAAACATTTTTTTTAACTTGTGCTGCTCAGTTGCTAGTCTTTCTTAATTTACTTCAGAATTTTAAATGTGTTTGGGTGATTTTTGCAGGTTTATGTCCTGAGGTGGTACCTCAGATGTCTGTTTTGATTGCCTTGAAATATTTTCAGCTGATCTTTAAAAAGTTAGTATTTGAAAATATTGCTAAATGGCCAGCACGTTGTGTTCTTCAGATGACTTTGCATCCTTTGCTGCCCTGGGAGAAATCACAGAGATGTTTCTCAACTTTGTAGGGTAACTTAACTTACTAGTAAGGGACAAAGAATTGGTTTATTGAATTTTTTTGCAAGGTAACAATATGGAGATGCTGTGGCAGAGTGCTGAGCTCCTAGAGGAGCCCCTTCTGGCAGGCTCTCCCTGCAGAAGGTGTTGGGGAAGCATGTCATGACTTGAACAAGCCCCAAAATAGCCATTTGCCACTGGACAGAGCCAGGTAGGACATGCTGAAGATCAGAGCTCTGTTCCTGGCTTTTATAACATAGTGGTATTTCCTTTTCTTTGCTGTTTGGAGTTTTACTGGTTTGAGGTGTTACAAGTCTGTTATTCCTCCACCTGTCTTTACTGCTCACAGTATAACAAAAAGAATTCCTAGTTCTTAACCCTGGCTGCTTCTTTGTCTGTAAAATTCACTGCACCTGTCAATATGTAAGGACTTTTGGTACTCAGTGGTAACATTCAAGTCTCAATTTTCATGAATGGTTTTTAGTTTAAGGAATTATCAACTGGAGTAATATTGTGTATAAAACTCAAGGATATACTAATATGAAAACTGTTTTCTCAGGATTAATTGTAACTTTAGGCAATGCACACATAGGAAGGGAATTATCAAAACCTTGTTTTTAAAACACACTTTTGGTGGTTGTTGCCCCAAATACATCTTCACATCACAGTTAATTTATAGCTCATATTCCAAGAGTTAAGAAGTTTTTATTGTGAATATGGGAACACTAGGTTGGGACTTCGACTCTGAACTCAGTATTCTGGGCATTTTTCCTGCTTTATGCTAAGACCAATGTAGTATTTACATTGACCTTTTTATTTTTAGTGGAAAATGCCACTATGAAGTGTTAAATTGAAATATCTTAAAAGCTGTGATCAAATTGGTGCAATGTGGTAGTTTATAGACTTTAAATATTATGTCAGAACCCTTTTTGACCAAACTAGTTTAAGAGATGTGCAGCCAAGAGATGTGTTGTGTAGCTGTGCTCTGTGTAACTTGAATTCAGTGCAGGTTTCTGCAGGGTACCAGCACCCTCTCGTGGGCTGTGTGATTGTGATTTTGGAACTCTTTTAGAGTAGTCTTATCTTCACACTGCTATGGCCCCATCAGTATTTTTTTAAAACTAGGAGGTTGTCTGTTAAATTAAAGCTGTCTGTGCCTGGTCCAACAGCTGTGCTTATTTGTGGAAATAAAATTGCTCACAGCATCCCTGTTATCCTGTATCCTCCTTAGAATCTGAATCACAAAATGATGTGGGTTGCAATAGACCTTAGGTTGGAAGAGACCTTAGAAATGGTGGTGTGTGTGTGTTTTACCCCACATCTGCCAGTTGTTCTCCATCCTGCTGCTGGCAGTTGTGGGGTTTTCCTCTTTTGCAGGAGAATACAGTCTGATGTCAGTGGGATCAAGAAAGTGTTGTTTGGAAAGGGGGTTATTGTATGAGGACCTTTTATATGGATTAAAATCACTCCCTGAAAATAAGAACTGAAGAGCTAAATTAAAAAAAAAAAGTAACAAGATGAGAACTCTGGATTTGATTTCAGCATAAGCTGGCTGTGATAGCACAGATGTTTATTTTGGTTTTAAACCATTATTTACCACATTTTTGCTGACCCTCTCTCCTAGAAGGTGCAGAAAATGCAAATTGGGTTCTGCTACATAACTGTTTGTACCTTCGGGATGTTTTTTCTGGCCCCCAGAATTAGGCATCTTGAGTCTTGATTTCTTTTTTTAATTTTTTTGTTCCAACCAGGAATGTCCAGAATGGTATTTGCAAGGGTTACAGAAGACTTGGCTCTGGGAGTGTGTATCTGTAGTATGGAGTATTTATTTTTAGAGACTCAGAAATGTGCCCCTTTTTAAGGTCAAGAGTTGCTATTTGTAATGCACAAATTGTTAAAGAACCAAGCAATTGACTGGATTTCCTCTTCTTGCAGGTTGCAGAAGCAGCATGTCTCTCCAATAGTTAAAAAGGTAAGCACACTGTGTTTGCAAACATGCAGCAAGATTCTCTGTTTTCTGATTGATGCATTTGGCTCATAACTTGGAGGAGGAGGAGAAACTTAATGTATTTGAACACCTATTTAGTACTTTGTTGTTTTATCTATAACTTGTATTTATGTTTGGACTCTAAGTCCCTTGACAATTATTGGATCAGCAGCTTGAAAATAGGGTATTGATTTACAAGTTGATATTACAAAAACTTGGTTACCCTTCTGGCTGCAAATTTGTATCCAATGCATATTAATTATTAAAGTAATTATTTATTAAAGTAAATAGGCAGAGCTGGCATGTAGGACTTGAAAGATTGCAGCATGTTTGAGCAAAGCTTAATAACTGATTTTGGTGGGAAAACAGGAAATAAACCCAAATTATAAATCTATCTCCTAATCCCAACCATCAGCCTACCTCTATGACTGTTTTTTTTCTTTTTATGAAACATCAAGATACCTGAGTCTCTTTTGACCTCTGTTAAAAGTATTTTAGATTTTTCTTCCAATTAGGTATTATTTTCCTTAGCACTGGGGAGTTGTATCATTATCTTTTAAATGATGTTGAAAGTATTAATATCACTTACTGGGAGATCCAGGCTGCTCAGTTTTTCTCTCTGAATAGTTACCACTTTTGCCTTGGTAGCACATCATAAATACATTTCTGACAGTTGCAGGTACTTGAGGAGTCCTTCAGAAAAAAAAAACAAAGTTAAAAATGAGGCATTCAGTCTTAACAGTAATCTGGTAAGAAGGAATAAGTCTGCAAATTTCTTAAGTTATTTCTAATTGGGATCAGAGCTCTAAACTTCCTTGGTTGAGGCATCAATAGATGCAACCTCAATTATTTCTGTAACAGCAGATGGTGCTGTTGGAATGGATTTATTCACCTGAGGAGTAGACTCCAAGCCGACCAATAAACTCCAGTATGAGCTGTATGTCAGAGCTCTTGGGGTTCCCAGTATGCAGCCAGCAGCTCTGGATCTGGAATTTGCTGTGCAGAGCAGCTTTTCAGGATGTAGTTGAGCTCCTACTAATTTTAGCAGTTGATGCTAATTTATATTTGTTCTTGCTGAAGTACACAAAACGAAAAGGAAAACTGCCTTTGGCTTGTAATATTGTCCTTGTGCTTGAAAAATACCCAGCTTGCTTGTGGGAGGAAAAAATTTAAAAAAATCTTTAAAAGCACTTAAAAAATACAGTGTTATGAGTATTTCTTCAAAGAGTATGTAAAGTAAGCTGATAATGGGGGCCAAATCTATAAATAAATGAGAGTTTCAAGGATGTTTTGGTACATGGAGATTTTCATGTGATACCTGTTTAAAAATTTATTATATGATAAGAATTTATCAGCCTCCTGCTGCCAGGGAACCTGATGGGAAGGGGCTAGAGGTGTGACCCAGTGACCCAGCTGCAGGGTCACTAAGCTGGGCTCACAAATCCTTCATCACAAAACTCCATCTACCACAAGGCATAAATCCATGGAATAATAGGCTTTGTTCCACTGGGCTTGGTGGCAGAGGAGAGAATTGAGGAAATGCTGAAGTTTTCCACCAGTCTTGCTGTGTTGCTTCTGATCTTGCCTGGGTTGGTTTATCTTTGGGATTTGGGTGGAATATACTTGAGTTGTTTAGTGTCTCTGCATTCCTGGTTCAGGGATGCAGGTGAAATGGGAGTATTGAAGATGAGTAAGTCCCAAATTCCACCTGGGAACTGCTTTTGCTTTGGAGAGAAGGCAGCCCATTTTCTCCTTGATGCCTCAGTGGGTGTCAGGTCTGTGAAGTAAAAGATGTTATGGGATTTACTGCTTCCAGCACACACATTAACACTGAATGCCATAGTTTTGTTCTGTGTGCAGCATTAACTTCCTTGCACTTGGTTTTCAACCTGTTTTTGTCTAATCATGTGGACATGAATAAGATATTTAAGGATATTGAGTATTTAACTTCATGCATATTACAGATTGGTTATTACAGGGTAGTTCAGCCTGGAGAAGACTCTAGGAGACCTCGTTGTGACCTTCCAGTACCTAAAGGGAGCTTATAAAAAGAGGAAGAGTTACTTTTCATGTGGGCAGATAGTGATAAAAGAGGAGAAAATAGTTTTAAACTACAAAAGGATAGATTTAGATTAGAAGTTAAAAGGAAATTTTTCTCTGTGAGGGTGGTGATGCCCAGAGAAGCTGTGGCTGCCCCATCAGTAGAATTGTTCAAGAGCAAGTTGAACAGGGCTTGGAGCAACTTGGGATAGTGGAAGAAATCCCTTCCCATGGCAGGAGCTGGAAAGAGGTGAACCTTAGGGTCCCTTCCAACTCAAACCACTGGTCTGTGATTTGGTTCTATGATATTTTTTATTTCCTGAAACTGTTGTTAATGTTACACCTGCAGCAGGTCACCAAGTTTCTCTCCCAGGGGCACCTGAGTATGTTCTTTAGCCAACAGTCAGATTTTAGAGAACTTTTTCTCTCTTCAAAGCTGTCATCCTTCAAGCCTTGTCCTAGGCCTCCTTCCTGAGTGTCATAGCCCGGAGTCACTGCCTTGGGGAGCAGGGGTTGGTAGAGTTAGGAGCTGCTTTGGGGAGGAGAGCTACAAAGGTCTCTTTTCAGTCTTTACACCAAATTTTGTGAATCAAATCTCTGACAGGTTAGGGCAGATAAAGTCAAAATCACTTTTGACTTCAGATAGCTAATGCAGGATCTCTTCCCCCAGAAGGAAGGAGAAGTACACATTTCTATGTATCTCAGTCTTGGCTGTGCTGAGAACAAGGTGGTAAAATTTTGAGCAGCTGAAAGAATTATGGTAAAAGGCTCAGTAGTTGCACAGGCTGTTCTTTGCATTTTACAAATTGTGCTGTTTTCTCAAAGACGGATAATGAATTCTCATCCCCCTAAGGGCTGTTTTTTCCCTTTCTCTCTTTGTCAGTGTTGCTGTTCCTTCAGAGCTGTATAGATGTAGATACCTCACCCTCCATGTCCTTGGTCTGCCACACAGAGCTTATTGTGTATTGAAATGTGAAACTGGGCCTGAAACTGTTAATTAGCATGCAGAAACAGTTAATTAGCATACCAAATTAGGCGCAGCACTAGTTTTGGGAGTTGCTCTTTGATGGGATTCATTTCCTCCTGAGCTTCTTGGTGGTGAACATGTGACTGTGCCATAACTATTGCATTGGTGGCTTGTTCCTCCATGGTTAGTTCTTCTTTCTAAATTCAGTGTAAACTGAGCTCAGATGATCCTGTTGCTCTTCCTTCATTCTCAGAAAAGTAGTGTCTAATAACATGGATGCTGAAGTAGAACTTCAGTTCCTTTGAAGTGGGGAAGTTGGAAGCTTTTAGTGCTTAGGCATCAGACAAAAATAATTACAGTCACTCAGTCTCTGCTTTCCATCACAGTCTGGAGATGTACAAGCTGTTATCAGGGGTCTGGGAATGAGTGCCAGCAGGTAGAGCTCCCTGTTAGCACATCAGCCCAGTTCCAGTGGTGAGCTGGAGCATGTTGGGCTTGCTTAGTGAAGTACTCCTACTTTAAGATGCCAGTGGCAATGTTTTTCAAAAAATGCCAGCCTGGATAGTTGTCAAAATATGATGGTGCATGTAAGTCATGTACCAGAGATCATCTGGATTCAGTCTTGTACTGTGTTCCTGATGTATTGAGAAATAAAGGTCTGAGAGCAGCTGGAGGTGTCTGGTCAGAGAGGTCTCGTCGCTGCAGTAACAGACTGGAGCTTGTCCCTGCAGGCATTCCCTGCTGGAAGGTGCTTTTTTGTCCTGTGAGGTTTAATTTGAGGGCAGGATTAAAGGATAGCTGCAACCCCCAGCCTGTGCTGATGATCTACATATCCTAAAATATCCTCAAATAATCTGAGTATCTAAAATATATAAAAAATATCAAATAATCTAAATATCCTAAAATATCCTTTACATATCCATAAAATATCCTCAACCTGTGCTAATGATATCTAGGATCTACAGGATCAACATATCTTTGTTGGTCACTCAAATGGGGAAACAGGATCCCATAATCCTTGTTATCCCATAATGTCACATGATACTTTTTAGCTTATGAAAAAGCTGAAAAATACCACAGGTGATGTGGACAATTGGAGGCCTCTTGGTCAGGCCTGATAGAAACCTTTGTATGGAAAATCTGTGACTAAAGTATATTTGAGATTGGCATGTTTATGTATTCCTGCTGTTTCCAAATGCATTCTGTGCCTTTTGAGGCAATATATGAAATGGGAACTTGAGAAACCTGAGAGTTGTAAAGGATGCTGAAAGCATCTTGTTTCATGCACTTGGCTATATAAATATTTCCTTGCTTATGTCTCTCCTTGTTTCTGCGCTACAAGTCTGAAGAGTTGCCTTCCTTTATTAATAACAAAATAAAATTCATCGTGCCTTTCCACACCTAGGAGTAAGGATGCCTTTGACCTAGTCCTTCTCAGAGAACTGCCCTTGCTTGCCCCTTGTGTGACAAAGGGTTAATTGTCACACGTGCCTCTGGGTAAGGGTGAGCTGCATCCTCCGCTCTTCTTTGTTCACTGGGCTGTGCATCAGTGCACTCCAGGCTTCCAGGGGCTGGGCAGGGGAAGCCAGGGATAGCCCTCCTTGTGGGAATAGCTTGCTGGTGCTTTGGGAGGGGGTGAGGCGTGGCACAGGTGCCAGGGGGTGCGTGGCATCACATCAAGTCATGGCTCTGGGCATGGGGAACCTCTGCGGCGTGGCCCGAGCGCACTGGAAGCGCAGGAGGGTGAAGCGGTCGGAGAGGAAAGGTAGGGCTGTAATTGCTGCACTTAAATGCTGGAACAAAGGAGTTGGTGGAGGGGTGGTGGTGGTGTAAATGTAGTTTTCAGGTGAGGCTTGAACCTCTTTGCTAAGTGCAGCTTCAGTGTTTGCACTTTGGATTCATAAGAAGTCCAGTTTGTTGGTAATACTTTGAGCAAGATCCATTTCCAAATGTTTTATTTCACTTGACTTTCAAAGTTTGGAAGGAAAGGACATTTTTAACAAATATGGAACTTGCTAAAACTGCAGCTTTCTGACTTAGGCTGTTTTCTAACAGTTCTGTGTCATCTCTCAGGTTAATGGGATTTTTTTCCATATATGTCATTCGCTGAATGTAAAGTGTTGGTAGTCACTAAATTTCCCTTTCAAGACATATTTAGGTTTTTTCTCAGTAATAAGAATAAACCAAGATTACTCTTAAGGTCTTTCACAACTCTTTTTTGCATGCAGTCAATACCTAGGGTATTCAGACAGAAGAAAAGCAGGTTATCTCTAAGTTCTCATGTGCTGTGTACTTGCTATAGCTAACATTTACCTAAAAATCTCTCAAGTAGTCTCCTGTGGAAATAAAGGTGAATTCTGTTGTGTTTGCTGCTGCATTTTTAAGTACTTCTGATGTTCTTTCTATCTTTGGAAATACTCTACAGGAATGAAAAACTTTAAAGCCAGGAGAGGATTAAAAGTTTACTCTTTCCTGGCTCCACTTAAATTAGCATACATGTAGATACTGTTTTTGTGTTTGATGTGGCTGGCTTTTAATGCATCTAGGAAAAGAAAGGTTTTTTAGTCAGAACATTTCAGGGTATGCTGCTCTGCAGATTCCCTTGGCTTCAGTGAGTGAATTTAGGTAAGAGTTGGGTGGAGGTTTGTTGCTCTTTGTTATGAACAAAAATCTCTCCTCTGCTACACCAGCATAGTGCAGTCAAATCCTCAATTTATTTTATCAGCATACCTGGGAGAAAACAGTCCCTGTAGCCATGGAGCTGGCTTCTGCCAGAGCTCCATTCCACACAGAACCTGCTGTAAATACACTGACCCAAAACACTTTATATTTTTGGTACTGATTCTTTATTGCTGTTCTTGAAAGCTTTGGTAATCTCTGAGCAGCAATGAAGCTTCTTCCTTTACTCTTCTTTTTTTCCAGTGCTGAGTGTTACTGTAGTTGTGTCCCTTATCCCATAGCAGGATTTTAGGAATGAATCTCAGAAGTCCAAGCTTCAGTGAAGTCCTTTTGGAAGGTGTCCTTGCTCAGATGCCTCTGACCATTACCCAACCTCAAGAGGTGTCTTTGTGTCTGTAGGACCTGAGATGTTCCTGGATGTCTCTTACTAAATGGGTTGTTTACAGGAAGGGAATGTGTTTATTTATGCAGTTTTGCTGCTTGAATAAAAGTTGGGAAGGTCAAAGAAGCCAGAAGTGCTGTTCCTTCTTCAAAGTGAAATGATAACTGAATCACTAATGACTGCAGAATAATGAAGCATGCCCTGGCAAGAGAGGAAGCTTTTTTTGTAGTGAGCAGCCTGGGTCCATTTGGTGAAAACATCTCCCCTGTCTTTCTGAGGGCATACATAAGTCCTATTTTATATGGAAGGACTTTGAAAAACCTTTTTTCTTATTATCAAATCCTCTACCTTTGAAAGCCAGGTGGAAAAAAACCCACCCATGGATTACAGTGGGAGGAAGTTTGGAAGATAGATGTGTGTACAGAGTTCATTCTCTTTTCCCAGCTCAGTACTGTCCCCTACACATTATTCACAGAATTGTAGAATGTTAAGGGATTGGAATGGACCTTACAGATCATGCAGGGGCACCTCCCACTACACCAGGTTACTCAAGGTCTTATCCAGCCTGGCTTTGAGCAGTGCTGGGGTTGGGGCATCCACAACATTTCCTACTCTTTAAATAGATGATTCATTCTCTTCCAAGTATGTTTGATTTGAAGTGGCTGGTTGTTAGAAATTAGTTGTAATGGGAATCAGTTACTTGTATGAAATACACACAGTCTTGTAGTGCTTAGAGTGAGGGAGGCTTAGCTTTGGGAAGTGGGATGGAATCACCATCCCTGGAATTGCTCAGGAAACAAATAGATATGACATTTCATGCTTTGGTTCAGTGGACATGCTCATATTCAGTCACAGGGTGGACTTGATCTTGAAGGTCTTGAAGTTAGTGGTTCTGTGACTCTGATGTTCTTTACCAGGGTGATCTGCTGGTGTAGTTGTGGGGACTGGAGGGAGGAGCTGCTAACTGGACTCATGCATTTTTTTTTAAAAGAAAGGATTAGGGAAAAAAGGTGATCATTCTTTATATGCCAAGAGTAGTCTAACTCTTAAACACAGGTGGTTAAAGCTTAAAACAGAGAGCTTAGTGTCACTTGGCTGCAGTAACACTGTAGGATTGCATCTCTTAGGTGCCTTAGGGCTCTTCTGTCAACTGTCTTTGGCTGTTTATCTTACTCGATGCTTTCAGAATCTGTTTCAGCACAGTTACTGAAATGATTAAAAAAAGAGGCTAGAATAGTTTCTGTTTGCCTCTGCTTTTAGCAGACAGGAGCTTGCCTTTTCTTTCCTTCAGGCTGTGGGTGGGTGAGGTGCTGAACCCAGGCTGGTAACCCAGCTCCTCAGGAGGGTTTATGCATGGTGAGGAAGCGTGGGGCAGCTCTACAGCCTGCTTCACTTCTAGCTTGGCTCAGGGAGCTCACTGAGCTCCTTGGTAGAAGTTGAACCAGCAATTTGTCAAGTCCTTAATCCTTGAGTACAAAGTGGTGCTGCAGGAGTAACTGGAGCTGGTATGATGTGCTAATTGAGGTGATAATTATTTACAAGTCCTGTTCATTACAATCAACTAATTTCCTCTTGTTACAGTGGAGTGTGCTGATGTTGTGTAATGCAAACTGTCTCATATAAGTAGATGGGCTGACATCAGGCATGTGTTCAGTCACTAGTGGGTTACCACAGGGCTCTATCCTTGTCCCTGTGCTCTTCAAAATCTTCATAAACAGCCTGGAGGCAGGAATCAAAGGAATACTAAATAAGTTTGCTGCCAGTACTAAATTGGAAGGAGCTGTTGACTCCCTCCAAGGCAGAGGGGCTCTATAGAGAGACCTTGATGAATTTTAAGGCTGGGCAGTCACCAACCATAATAAGTTTAATAACAAGGGCAAGTGCTGGATTCTGAGTGTGTATAGACCAGGACATGAGAGGAATGAGAGGCTGGAGAGCAGTGCTGTGGAAAGGGATCTGTGGGGTCCTGTTTGTTGGCAAGTTGAGCAGGAGTCAGCAGTCCCCTGGCAGCCAGGAGGGAGGTCAGGCACAGCATCCCCATTTGGGCAAGGGAGGAGATTGTCCCACTTTGCTCTGGGCTGGCATGGCCTCCCTTTGAGTCCCAGGGACAGGTTTGAGCACTTCAATGTAAAAAAAGACATGAAGCTATTAGAGATTGTCCAAAGGAGTCTGTGAAGCAAGTGAAGAGTCTGGAGGGGAAGCCACAGGAGGAGCAGCTGAGAGCACTTGTTGAGCCTGGAGGAGACTGTGGGGAGACCTCATTGTGGTCTTCATCATCCCACTCTGGCTTTTGGCAGATTGGGGCTGCATCTTTGACTCACTGATGAACATCTCAGTTTTAGGAGGGGGTCTTTGGTCAGGATTTACCCAAACAGCCCAATGCTAAGCCAGGGCCTGGGCTGCTGCTTTTAAAATATCTTTAAACTTATTGTTAAAGTTGGTACCTTAAAGCCTAAATATGCCCCTCCCTGTTTTCCAGACAGAAGCCGTCTCCGCCAGCCAAGAAACCAGCAAAGATATTTCACAATGGATGTAGACGATGAAGAAAACATGAGTAAGATGTGTTTATTTACATTGTAATAAACTCACTAAGAGTTTCTGAAAGGAATTTTTTTCTCCCAAGCACAGGGGCAACTGCAAAGAAACTTCAGGTGCAGAAATGAAGATACCTTAAAATGCAGTGAAGAAGAGTGAATTGGAGCTTTTGCATTAACGGTGTTTTTAATATGCTAATATAATTATACCTTCTGTATTATACTTCATATCTTATATTTTTTCCTACAGCAGCTGACTAATCAAAATATTTCCCTGTCTTGAACCAGCAGAGAAGAAGGGAGGGATAATATCAGTAGTGCCCATGCCAAGGGTAAAGTACCAGTAAGGAGGGAGGGGTGAGATGAAGGGGATGGAGTTGAAGAGTACTCCATATAAAGGAGGGACAGCAGAAGAAAAGGGAGAAAGGAAAAATCAAAGGAGGAGCTGGAAAAGCTCTGTGCAGGTCTCACATGGGCTGTGATGATTCTCTTAAGGTGGCGATTGTCCCAGTCCTGAGCTACTGAATTATTAAAGTGATTTTAAAGCACAAAAATAGTCAAATAAAGTGATCATCTTGGTGTGTACTTGATGCAGCCAAGTGTGTGAGGCTGCTAACTCTGGGGTATAATTAAGATCCAATAACTTATGAGAAAAGTATTCTCCTTGAACTGTTCTAAAATATTTCTACTGTTATTTGCTTTTCAGCTGTCTTTTTTTCCTGTGACTCAGAGAATTGTTCTGTTGCTGCTGTGCTGTGCCTGACTGTAAATAATTGTACGTTAAGTTATAACAAATGTGCTTCTTTTTCCCCCAAGTGACAGTGGCTAAAGAGTGCATCTGGCAAGGGTCACAAAGCCCAGCACTGGCTTTGGAGCAGAAGAGCTGCAGCTCAGTCTGGAGGGGTTACAGAACAATTTTAGAGGGAGATGAGGAAGTTAGATCATTGTGTTAAAATAAACCAATCAAACCCAAAACAAACTTCCAACCCCCAAAAAACCCAAAACCAAAGCGAAAAATATTACCTGAAATAGAATTATTATTTTTTCTTCAGTGAAGCAGTGAACTTAACTGCAATATGCTTGGTATAATTTCCTTGTCCTTGCTATATGCGAAATTACTTCACATGGATATTTTAACTGCTTCTAAAGGTGCCTTCCCTACAGAGGCCTTCAAAAAGTGTAATTGGATAATTCTCTCTTTTTTTTTTTGCTAAAACATCCATTGTCTCAATAATGGCGTAGCTGAGCATGAATAGAAGGTGCCTTCCTGAGCTGGAGAGATATAATCTCTTTATAGGGACATTCTTTAATTCTGTGTCATTAAGAAAAACACTGATTTTTTTGTCTGCTTCTGGGTTTTTTGTGTGTTAGTGAGTCAGTATGGGAAGCCATTCAAGGAATTTATTATTTTGTCAGGAGCTTGGCTCTGTGGAACTGTTCAGGGAATGCATTTGTATGACTTCAGTTTTGAGATGTCAGAACCTTGGATGAGCCCAGTTTATATAAAGTGCAAGATGACCTTCCTTTGTGTGCCCGCACAAACATCATGAATTTGAAATGTTAAATCATCTGATTGGGGGGGTTCAGAAATGAAAGTTTAAATTCTCAAGTTCTTTTCTTTGATTTGTGCAGAGATATATTTTTTAACTTTTTATCTCTTTACTTTTACATCTCTCATAATTGTGAAGTGGCATGTTAGAAGTTGCATATTTAATTTTTTATTATTTTATGTAACTGCTTTTGGGGAAAGGTTCTTGAAGGAAAGGAAGGTGGGCTATGCAGTCTTTGTAGCCTGTGGTTGCATAACAAGAATTCCTCTGCAGAAACCAGAATTAAGATGACTTTTTTTTTGGTTCAGATGAAATATAAGACAGTGATGATGTCTTACATTAATAAATTAATATCCCTGAGAAAACAGTGTTTCAGACTGCAATTTTTACTGTTTTCCTTCTTTATCCTTTGGTCATAGAGATTCTATAAGATATTTGGGGAAAGAGATGGATATTTAGAATGTTTGTGTTTGTTTTTTGTTGCTTTGCATGGCTGGTGTGTCTGCAGCACTCTGAACACTTGGAACACAAGCATGTGACTCTCCTGACCTCTATCTTTGATGTATTTGCTCTTTTTTTTTCTAAAAGATGTTCTAAAGAGACCATGTATTTTTTTTCTGCTTGTATTTAAATGAAAAAAAATTACTCATACGGAATTTCCCCAGGCCACTAAATGAGAGCAGCGGTGTAAGGGGTAACTAGAATAATCTTTTGGTTCAGCTAAGAGTTAAATTTAATTAATTGTGTTCCAGATCAGAGAGAGCAGGGGAAGTGTTGCCTCTCAGCAAGCAGGTAACGGAAGATCCCCCAATGGATAAAGCATCTTAATGGCGGACACTTTTTAATTACAGAGAATAAACCCAAAAATAAACCAGAGCATCACCACAGAAGATTTATTTCTTTATTGCATGAAAAATTCCCTGTGCCTTTTTCCTGCTTCAAATGTCCTTGGGTTTGTAAGTGCTCAGCTGAAATCTGGGTGGCAGAACTGTCCTTCTGCTGAAGTTGTTGGTATCAGCTATGATTTTTACTAAGGTGGTCTCTGCAGACATAAGTCAAATACCTAGTTGAAGCTGCCAGATATTTTTAATGACTAGAAAATACACCAATCTCATGAAAAATAGCCAGTTTTTAAATCATGGGTTGTGTAAATGTTTAAAAACAAGATCTCAGTCATCAAATGTTTATGTACGTGCTAATGCTGCTTTAAAGCTTTAAATGCAGAGCAGATGTGATGGACTTCAAAGGGCTCTCTAAAGCATTCACTCCTTGTAGAATTAAATTTAAAGATTGGAAATATTAGATATTTTGGTAAAATCATGCACAACATGGGGTGTTTAATATTAGGATCATCAAAATTTAAAAAATAGCAAATAAACCCCAGTAGATGCAGTCAGACTAGCAGGTGGAGGATCAAAGAAAGAAATAGGAGATGTTTTTATTTGTGATGAAAAGGTGAAGCACCTTGCTCAGGACGTGGTGGATACCACAGGTTTATGGGGTCTTTCAAAGCCATCAGAATTTTTTTGGGGGGAAAAAAAAAGTTCATGTGGCTCCCTGCCATGATCTCTGGGAGAGGCCAGAGCTGCGAGGCTGCCCTGGGCAGGGTCATTTGAGTTCCCTGGGAGGACACTTATGTCCTTATACTGGTGTGATGCCCTCTCCTGGGGTCTGTTGGTGGCCCTGTCACCTGTGGGGAACTGGGCAAGGTGAGGAATAGCCAGGAGGGCCATTCCTAATTTCCCTGGAAGGGTGGCATGCCTGGAAAGGCATCTGGGGAGATGGGTTGGAGGAGGTACTCCGTGTAACTCCAAGATGACAGGAGACATCTCTGACTTGAACAGATTATATTTTGACTACTCTTCCCAAGCCCTCAGGTAATTAGAGAGCCTCAGCCCTGCTGGGCTGGACAGGCTGACCAAAAGGACCAAAAGCACACCTTCACCCTTGAGAGAGAGAGGGACCTTTCCCTGCAGTGCAGCAGCTCTGTGGGTTGAAACAAGCACAGATCCTTTTGATTGGCGCAGAAAGTTTTTCACTTTGCATCACAAAGTTGGATTTGGATCAGCTCCACAGTTCCCTCCTTTCCTGGTCTCTTGGTTTGACTCAGAGTCAGCTCCCTGTGTTCTTCTTCTCCAAGTTTCTTCCACCCTGCAGGTTCTCCAAAGCTAACAAAGCCTAGTAGCTCTCAGGCAAGGAGTAGTTTTCTTCCTTTCTCTCTTAATAGGACCAGGTAAGCCTGCAAGTTTATTTCCTGCTCCCTGCAAGTCCTTCCTCTCTGTCAGGACATTGTTTCCCCTTCCTGATGGAGTTCCTCCAGCTGACATGCTTACATGGAAAAGCTTTTATTGTTCAGCTGAAGTCTGTTCAACTCCTGTTTTCCTTCTACAGGCACTGGTAGTGGTTTTGATATAACAAGAAGTTAAACCAGAGACCATTACTTAGTGTTAAGTCAATGATTTCAGTTTAGCCTGAAAGTCTCGGTGGTTGATAACAAATATCTGGTGCCACCACTTAAGGGCAGTGTTTTAGATGAGATGTAAGAAACTCACAGTAAGGAAAGATTTAAAAATTTTCTCCATTATCCTTAGGTTCTTCTACCATAAATACATATTTTTATAAAGAATATATGCATGAACACTGTGTATTGACAGTTGTGGCCCTATAGCCTTCATTCTCCAGGCAATATGTATATTGCTGAACAAGAGATACTTGATTAAATGTAGCAGATTTCTAGCAATGAAATGCTTCAGAATTTCAATTCTTGACAGAATTTAATTGACTTAATTGCATAATCAGTACTGTACAATTCTTTGTTGTGCTGCTGTGATTTAACAAAATGTGTTCCTATTTTGGCTTTTTCTTTTGATTTTTTTTTTCCTTCCTTTTTTTCTCTTCGAGCACCGAAAGGAGTAACCTATCGAGCTTTTGCTGGAGGATGTTATAAATGAAAATTTAGTAACCATTCCGTCAGCTTTGTAACTTGGGTGAAGTGATGTGTGCATGGTAGGGGATTTTTAGGGAGGACTGAAAGCGTGCCTGGAATTTGTCACTGTCAAAGAGAGCTTCCACCTGGTTTGCTCTAATTTCAATGACCAATTACCACCTTGAGTCAATGTAGATATAATACAAATATATTGAAGCTTTGGAACAGGAGGGTTAAAAATAATTGATCTATTACATTTGCCTTTTCATTCACAAATGCCAGTAGAAAGCACAAATAGTTAATTTCCCTAGTTTCTTTATCAGGGTGAAAATGAGGTCTTTGAACTTACAGCAAATTCAGTTCCTCATATATAGATCTGACATATCATTACCCCAACGGATATTTTTGAAAACAAATCATTGCATTAATATTATATTGTCTTCCCTGCCCTCCCATTAAAATATCACAGTGAGTGTGCAACTTTTGTCACTACATGGCCTTGGAGAGGTTGTCTAGTGATTTTTGGGTTTGTAACTCCATGACAGCAGTTTTCTTGATAAGGGATTACGCTTGTAAGTGACGAGTTAGAGATTTTTGTAATAGAAGGCTGTGTGAAAATATATGGTCTTGTGGTCCTGCTGGCACAGTGGGCAGCTGTAGTTCCTGAGAAAATTGGGATGAGATGAAATGAATGTTTAGAAAAGACATAAAAAAACCCAGTGAATTTGAAAAGTATGGAATAGCTAAAGAGAAATAAAAGCATTCAAACACTCTTCAGTCATGGTACCTACCAAAGAGCTGCCTAAGTTTTCATGGCTCTGAATAAAAGTTTTATTTAGGTAGTTTTTCAATTTAAGGAACTAAAATTACTGTGGGGAAAAAATGACATGACTAAACTGATGATGGAATAGAATGAAATATCTGGCTCAGAGTTGTGGTCTTAGGCATCCATTTTTACTTTACTAGTGGTAGTTGTTTGTTTTGTGGGCACATGTTGCTATAGCTTATATTGTTGATTTAAAGCATTTTTGAGGTTAAATACAACTTAGAAGTAAAAGCTTTGTTCTAGCATAATTAAAATGAAAAAAGAAGTGGTAGTGATTTCTTGCTGTGCAGTTGTATCAGGTGTGTGGTTTGAAGATTGAGTGTGTTATTTCTTGAATTATCGAGAGGTTGTGTTACATTATCATCATCTCCAGTTGCATTGCCAAAACATTTAACCTGTGAGCACACATCACTTAACCAGTTACAAAGAGAGATAAAGGAATCTATAAATTTTGCATTTACAAGATCCTGCACCGAAGGCATTGTAAGTTACTCTTTCTGGGCACCGCAGGTTCGAGCAGCACCGACATTAAAGAAAACCGCAATGTGGACAACGTTCCCCCCCAAGGACAGCGCCGGGCAGGGCCTTGGCGAGGGGACCCCGCTCTCCAACGGCGGCGGCAGCAGCAGCAGGAAGAGACCGCTGGAGGAGGGCAACAATGGCCACTCCAAATTCCGCCCCAAGAAGAGGAAGAAAACGCCCGGCCCCGTTCTGCCAAAGAACGCCCTGATGCAGCTTAACGAGATCAAACCCGGTTTACAATACAAACTCCTCTCCCAGACGGGGCCGGTGCACGCCCCCATGTTTGTGATGGCGGTGGAAGTCAACGGGCAGGTGTTCGAGGGGTCCGGCCCGACAAAAAAGAAAGCCAAGCTCCACGCCGCCGAGAAGGCCCTGCGCTCCTTCGTGCAGTTCCCCAACGCCTCGGAGGCCCACCTGGCCATGGGCAGGACTCTGTCGGTCAACACGGACTTCACGTCCGACCAGGCCGATTTCCCCGACACCCTCTTCAACGGCTTCGAGACGCCCGTCCCTTCCGACGCTCCCTTCTACCTGGGCTCCAA
The DNA here is from genome assembly GCA_039654755.1 of Calcarius lapponicus. Taxonomy (NCBI): domain Eukaryota; kingdom Metazoa; phylum Chordata; class Aves; order Passeriformes; family Fringillidae; genus Calcarius; species Calcarius lapponicus. The sequence goes on from CM077470.1 coordinate 34,370,779, forward strand.
CGGGGACGGCTCCTTCGGCTCCGGCGGCGACTACGGGCTGCCGTCGTGCGCCGTGGCCAGCGGCCTGTCCCAGTCCCCTCTGCCCCCGGCCTCCCCCTACCCCACGGCCAGCGGGAAGAACCCCGTCATGATCCTCAACGAGCTGCGCCCCGGGCTCAAGTACGAGTTCCTCTCGGAGAGCGGAGAGAGCCACGCCAAGAACTTTGTCATGGCCGTGGCCGTGGACGGTCAGACTTTCGAAGGCTCGGGAAGGAACAAAAAGCTGGCGAAAGCTCGGGCTGCTCAGTCGGCCCTGGCTTCCCTGTTCAACATGCAGCTGGACCAGACTCCATCTCGCCAGCCCATTCCCAGCGAGGGGCTCCAGTTACACTTGCCACAGGTGAGAAACCCTTTGGGTGTTGTGGATGCCTTTGGGTAATGACCAAGAGGAGTCAAATTGTGTATTGAATCATTTTGAGCAGCATTTCTGCTTCTGTAGATATGTGTCTGTATAGATATATATATATGTTTGTGTGACAGTGTTCACAGGAGTCTGAGGATGAGGGAAGAGATGAGGATCTGACTCCATGTTTCAGAAGGCTTGATTCATTATTTGATGATATATATTATATTAAAACTATGCTGAAAGAATAGAAGAAAGGATTTCATCAGAAGGCTGGCTAAGAATACAAAAAGAATGGTAACAAAGGCTTGTGTCTCGGTCAGAGTCCGAGCCAGCTGGGCTGTGATTGGCCATTAATTAGAAACAACCACATGAGACCAATCACAGATCCACCTGTTGCATTCCACAGCAGCAGATAATCAATGTTTACATTTTGTTCCTGAGGCCTCTCAGCTTCTCAGGAGGAAAAATCTTAAAGAAATGTTTTATGAAAAATCCTGTCTGTGACATGTATGTATATCCGCATTATGTGATTTATACAATTACAGCTTCTGACAATTTGTATTCTCTTGCACAGAGAAGAGGCTTTGTTTCTGATGTTTTCAGCCTTGATTCTGTTGTGTAAGAGAGCACCAGTGCCAGCTTGAATTACGGTTTGTGCCGAGGGAAAGATCGAATCACATCTTGCTCATCTCAGGCAGCAAGACTTAGATGGAGTTCAAGTGAAAATTACTGCTTTAAGTCAAGTTAGTGTTTGGTACAACACTTTTTAGTAGAGAAGAAAATCATTCTCTCCTGCAAACAGAAATTGTTATGAGTCAATACCAGATTTAGTGAGGCTGTTGCAGCTGCCACTGATTTCCATGTGCATGTATCCAGGATGTGTGGTTAAATGGCTCTCATCTGAAGGGTTGTGCTCTAGGCAAATAAATTAATATGCATATGCAAGTTACTTAGGCAAGTAAATATAGCTAAGAAATAATTTAAATAAAATAGTTAATGAACTAGGGAAAGTATCCAACATACTGGACAGAGATCAGAAATTTGAAGTCACTAGAATGGAGTAATTTTGAATTTTTTTTAATGTAGAAAAATTCTCCCCTCTTTTCTTGTTTTTATTTCTTCCTAGTCTAACTACACTAATGATTGTTTGACTGCTGTCTTTCTACTGCATCTCTTGGGTTTTTTTAATGATACTATATGCCCATCGAATTTAAAATATTTGTCTGTGAATTCTTTTGGTACGTTCTGTTTATTATAAGAATTTCAAGGCTTTGACCTTTTCTATCTCAAAACCATTGTTCTAGATTTCATTAAAATTCTAAAATACTGTTCTGATTTGATAATGTGGGGTCAAAGAGTATAAGTAAATGTGACTATTTTGAGTATGTTGTTTTCTCATAATATATTGACATAATGCATATTTTAGAAAGTCCTATGTGGTTTCATTATAATGTTGCACAATTATGTGTTACTGATAAATGTCTCCTTCATTTTCAAATCCAGGATCACGCTGGTTTGGATAGTTACAATATCTTCAGTAGAATCAGTGATTTTAGACTGTGTTCTCTGCTTTTAAAAGTAGATTTGACCCCAGACACCAAAAAAATTTCACTGCTGCTAATTCATGTGTTTTTAGTTCTTGCATCAGTAAAATGGTGAAAACTGAAACTGGAAGAGCAAAGTGTGAAAAACCCAAGCTGAGCTGGGAAAAAGATGGTACATGGGTGCTGCCTCATTTAGACCCTATTTCAAGTAATTTTTTTATTCAGGGTCTTTTGATCAGCTTGTCATCAGGATGTCATCGAGCACTTCACTGTGTTGCTTTGCTTTGAATTATAATTAGCTGTTACTGGAATTACATTAGGTCTTTTGCATATTAGTGATTTTGGTCTGGTATGTATTTAATGATTTAAGCATTTGTGCTGTTTTCAGGTCCTGCTTGATTTATCTTCTTTTAGAAGTCTGTGAGTTGTTTAATTATTTTAGACATTGTTTACTGTGTAAAAAAAAGTGTTAGGTTCAGAGATAATCCTAAAGTGAGTGAAATCACAAAAACTGGAGAGTGCAGGAATGATGTAAATGAGGATAGGATTTGATACAACCAGTGGGAAAAATAAAATGTTGATTGGGTTGGAAAAAAAGAAAGGTAGAAATATGTGAGGGGAGGAAAAAAATCCAATACCAAGTGCTTAGGGGAAATAAAAGAAGTACAGTGTGGTTTTGCCAGTGAAGATGTTGGAATTGACTCTTGAGTGGCAGGTCCAAAGCTGCCTGTAGCTCGTTTGTGGTGAGAAGAATGGAGTTGAGGTGTTCCCTGTGATGGTGGTGGTGAGTGTGGCTGGATGTCTGTCTGTGACCCCAGCAGAGCTGCAGGTGCCCCAAAGAGAGTTAAATGGTGCAGAGTATCAAATGGTACAGAAGGGCTGCTGCAGTCAAAAATGGCTTGTTGTGAAATGGATGTGAGAATTATGCTCTGTACAGGAGGTTATTGAGGTGCTGGTGCTGTGGTTCAGTTCAAGTTTGTCTGCTTGCTCACAGGGATATGAGGGAAGGTTCCCTGCAGTCAGGAACATGTCTGTGCTGGGAAAGTGAGTTAAACCCAGGAACACACTCAACATGTGCCTCAGAGTGGGCAGAAATGTCCCAGTGAGAAACTCAGCAGTTGTGCATTTAGCACCTTGGCAGTGGGTGTGTTGGTATTGAACAGATTGTCACACTTGCATTAGAGGGATTTGCCTCTCCAAAACAAATGAAATATTTTTATGGTTAGCTCTGCTTTGTGAACTGATAAAAAAAATCAATAGGATCACAAAATGGTTTGGGTTGTAAGAAACCTTAAAGATTATCTTATTCCTACCCCCTGCCATGGGCACAGACACCTTCTGCTATCCCAGGATGCTCCAAGCCCTGTCCAAACTGCCCTTGGACATTTCCAGGGATGGGACAGCCCCAGCCTCTCAGTGCCATGGCCTCACCACCCTCACAGGGAAGAATTTCTTCCCAATATCCCATCTAAAGCTGCTCTATGCCAATGGGAGGCCATTCCCCCTTCTCCTTCACTCCAGGCCCTTGCCTGAAATCCCTCTCCAGCTCTCCTGGAGCCCCCTTCAGGCACTGGAAGGGCCTCTAAGGTCTCCCTTGATCCTTCTCTCCTCCAGGTGAACAGCCCAGCTCTCCCAGCCTGGCTCCAGAGCAGAGGGGCTCCAGCTCTTGGAACATCTTGGTGGCCTTCTCTGGAGGGGTCTCACACCTCTGTCAAAGATGGCATGGTGCTGTCCCTAAAAGAAGTTCTCAGGCCAGTACCAAATGCTTTGGAGTAAAACTGAGAAAAGAACACCCTGGTAGCAGTAATTCCCAGTATATGCTTCAAACCTGCAGCAGTCCAGGCTGCTGGGGTCACTCAAGGAACAGTTTTCCATCAGACAGTGGGATTCTGCTGCTTGGAGGTATCACCTCTTCAGGCCACTAATGGCTTATGTTAGAAAGCTGATATGGAGGTTTTCCTAATGTTATTTCCTCAAAGTGTTTACTTAAAAAGATAACTGATTAGTCAAGGTGTGCAGAGAGCTGGAAATTGAAATAGTACACATTGAAGCTTAAATACATTCATTTAAATTAGAAAGCTCGACTGTGGTGAGAGAAAGCAGGTTGAGCTACACAAGTGTGCAGTGTAGCTGCAAATGAGATCAGTTTGAAAAGTATCACTAGAGAGAGTGTTTTAATCATTCACCTAATTCAATTTATCCTTTCTGTAATTGTGGTCAGACATGGAAACAAAATGTTAAACAGAAGAAATGGGGTGAGAAGCAGTTCTGAATGGCTGCTTGTACTTGATGTGCTTTTTTTAGTCCTGATTCCACTTTGGATGAGGGGAAGTATAAAAAAATATTCAAATTTATAAAAGACACACAAATAGTTATGAACATGATAGGAGATCCGGGAAAGCTGCTTCTGGAGAGGTACTGAGGAGTTCTAGGCAGTTCATGGCAGTGGATTGCTGAGTATATACAGGAGAATAAGAATGAGATGGATTCAAATTGGGAAAAAGATAATATTGAATATAATTATGGAAATATTATGCATTATATGTTGGAATAATTGCTGTGGAATTGGAAGAACTATATAAGGTACATCAGCATAAACAGTGAAAGACTCTACAACCAGGCAGGAGTTTCTTTAAATCATTGCAGAAAACTTCTCTGAGTTGTGTGTGCTGGTCACTGTTAAAAAGGAGGACCTTGATTTTACCTGCAGTGGGAAGTTCACATAAGCCATATACTCTGAAGATCAGAGAAAAAAAAAATCCAAAACAAACCAAGGGAGAACATTTCTGCTTGAGAACTGTCCCTGGAGATCCAAGAAGAGCACAAAGGACTGAAATGTTTTGGGTCAGTTCCTGTGAGAGCTGTGAGCTGTTGCTGCTGCCTCTCCCACCATTCAGGTATCCCCAGCTTTCATCTTGGGTGGTCTCCAGGGCCTTCCAAGGTCTTCTTCATCTTCAGATTGACCTGAACTTCATCAGCTCCTGGATATTTTTCAAGTGTGAAGGATCAAGGTGGTTCTGCTATGACGTTGCTGCAATATCTGTATTTAACCAAAGCCAGTCTGTGTGTGTAGAAAAGGAGTGGATTCACTGTAAATTCATCAGAGAAGGGAGCAATGCACCCAAAATAATTTGGAGCTCACATGCCTTACTGAGCCAACTGTCAGCTATTTTGGGTCTTTCCTTTTTTGAATTACTCAACTTGGAATAATGATTTAATGCAGAAGCGGGGGTAGAGAAACTGTGTGTCAGATGTTAGGGCATTCACGGGGAAGGTGAGACATGAGTTCAATTTCTGTTCCAATTAATATTTATTTATATCAAAGGCAGTAAAGCAGAATGTGATTTGAAAGATCCCTACTCAGACCAGTCACTGGCCTGGGCTTGCTGTGGAAGCAGCTTCAAGTCCATGGTTTTGAGATGGGGACAGCAGGATGTAATTTCTGGCCAGGAAGTCTTGTTCCTGGTGCTGCCTTATTCCCTTCTCTTCCATGCCCTTAACTATGTCAGTGTAATAGCCTGCGTGGGAGAGAGGGATAATTGTTCCAGTTTCTTGGGGGAGTATTCTTACCAAAGACCAAAATCTTAGTGGCTACATCTATAGGTATTTAACAGTGTTTATTCCTTACTGCCCAGCTGTTGTCACACAATTTGTGTATGTAATAGAAATAAGAAAACTTTAACATATCTGCCTGTTTGCTGGCAGTGATTTTTTTCCCCTCCTCTCCAGTTCATCCTGGATTGTTTGCATTTCCAAGGTTCATTTTGTCTTATTTGAGTTCTGCTTACTCCTTCTTATGAGTCCCCCACAGCGTCCAGCTGCAAGTTCATCCAAGCATTTTTAGGTTTCCTTGCCAGCAGCTTAGCTCCAGGCTCTGTGAGATGCAGCTCCTCTTCCTGGAGGAACTCACTGCGTGCTCCTTTGTGTACCAACACCACAGTTTGCTCTGCTTTGCTTGTTTTGTGGGGAAAAAAAGAACAAAAAAAGATATTTCTGGAAGAAGATAATGGCTGCAGCCTGTGTGCAGGCTCAGTACCCAGCTTCTTTGCATTAGCAGGCAAAGTGGCCTTGGATTGCTTCCCAGAAACAAGTGGCAGTTTCAGTTCCCAGAGCTGGGGGAGACTCCTCCAGGTACCAGTCACCAGCCACCACCACTCCTTTAGGAAAGGTGAATCACATGGTTTATTCCCTGCATGTCAGAACTTTTCTAGCAGGTTTGAAGCCTCTATTAAGCGTAGAAGCATAGCATAGTTTGGGTTGGAAGTGACCTGAAGCATTTCCTGTCTGGAATAGTTTGTTTCTGTAGTATTCCATCGCAATGTCACTCAGCATGATTTTACTATGTGCTGTGCAGTGCATCACAGTGTAGGGTAGAGCAGAAAATACATGGATTACAGAAGTGAGAGCTTGAAACTTGCAAATGGGAAGTCTACAGTGATCTGCCTTCATGGCTGCAGGGAGCTTAATAATTTAAGACTTTTGTCTATTAATTTTCCATTTCTAAGACCAGGGTGATTAAAAACCACTCAATTATTTGCCTTTTCTTTTGTGTATTTACCTTAAAGTTCAGCTTTCTGCATTAGGTAAGTACTAGGACAATTAAATGCAGATTTTAGCTGTGTGGTTGTAGTGCTGGCAGAACATGGACTAACCCAGTTTTGGGTCCAGCAACAGAAAGACCGTGTTTGAAAATCAGTGATGTTCATGACCTCTGAGCTAAATTGTATTCCTGAAAAATATATGGAGCTTCTGAGTTGCAGTCCATTCAAATGTTTCAAGAAAATTGGTGTTTGCAGTGTCAGGACTCTCCTGATTCCACAAGTCGAGCAATTGCAGAACATGGATGAAGCTGGTGCAGCTGGGACCTTATTGGTGGTCACTATTTTCTCTCAGGCTCCAGTGAGAGCTGCTGAGCTCTGTAATCGTGACACCCAACAAACTTTAGTTATTTCTTGGCTGCTAAAGCTTTTCCAAAAGAAAGTTAACACTGAGAGCATGTCCACAGCATTTCTAGGCTGGTTGGTTCTCATGAGCCTTGTGAAGGAAATGGGGGGAATGGCGCTAGTGGTCTTCAAACCTTTTTCTTCTCTTTTTTCTTCCTTTTGGGCATCTAACCCATCTGTATCATAGAATGGTTTGGGTTGGAAGGGACCTTAAAGCTCATCCAGTCCCACCCCCAGCCATGGGCAGGGACACTTTCCACCAGACCAGGTTGCTCCAAGCCCTGTCCAGCCTGGCCTGGAGCACTTGCAGCAATGGGGCAGCCACAGCTTCTCAGTTCCAGTTCAACATGTGAATGGCACTGGTGGGTGTCACACCATACCTGTGTCTTTGTGACACGTGGAGCTGTGGGCCAGGTGTGCACACCTAGAACATCTCACAGACTGCTGGTTATCAACACATGGTTGCCTTGGCTTCAGCTTCTTTTCAGGTGAAAATACCAGAATTTGGTCTTGACTAATTTTTCCTAGCAGTTACAATTGCAGTTGCCTTGAAAGCAGCAGGTGAGATGAGCTGCAGTGCTGAACTGGATTGTCTGTCAACAGGAGCAGGACTGCTATTTCCAAATTTTCCTTCCTTTTGGAAGTTAGCCCCACTTACAGCCTGACTTAAAGTTCAGGTTTTCATGAAAGACAGAAATCTTTGCTAATTTTGAGATAGCTTATTTGGGGTTATACACCGATATTTTCTATTCCTAACTTTGTAGAGGCCTTGTAAAAATAGGAAGCATTACACTAGGGTTGAAAACAAAATTGTCCTTATTTATATAATAGTTAGATAAGAATTAGATTGTTATAAAAGGTTCATTTGAGGGGCATTGATTTTTACTTCAATCTTATTGTCAGGTTCAATGTTGAGGATACTGAGATGATGTGTTTTGAGGTTTGAGCATGAGAGGATAGACTTATCTGTCTATCCAGTTGTTCTCCCAAGCCTCAAATGTTCATCAGGATCATGGGCATTAGGTGCTTCAGTGCTTTGCTTAGCACTGTCTGACCTTGTTTTGGTAGACATGGAGCACTCAAACCTCTGCTTCCACTTGCAAGGGACACCTCAATGTCAATTTTTAAAGTGAACAGTGAAAACTCACTTCATTTGCTTTGTCCAATCCTTTAAAAGTGTAAATCTTTACAACTTAATGCTCCTGTAATTTTAATTTTTTTTTATTTTATTTTTTTAATGTGCATTTCTGTGTGGTCCTACAGGTTTTAGCTGATGCTGTTGCACGCTTGGTTGTAGATAAATTCAGTGATTTGACAGAAAATTTCTCATCTCCACATGCGCGTCGAAAAGTCCTTGCTGGAATTGTCATGACAACAGGTAAATTTAAAAAAAAGTAATATCTTGAATGCTTAAATATGAGAGCTCTGTTAGCATTTAGTAAACTCTTTTCAGTCAAGCACTGTTGAAATGTATTTTTACTGTTTAATCTTGAAGGTGGACTAAACATAGTAATTAAATCTCAGGTACTTACAGGAAAATTAGACCTGCAAATACTTCTTTTTTTCACAGAGTTCCTGGCCTCTGCCTGAGACATCTGAGTAGCTCACAAAATTCAGGTTTTCAAGTTAATCATGAAGCTTTGGGAAAATAAATAAAATTCCCCATCAGTATTCCTGGTTTGGGCACATTATGTAAGAATTACACTTCTTTTCAAGGTTTTAAGATTTTGCACTTTGTTATTCTTGCTACATTTTATTCTTAGTGCTCCATGTTAGTCACTTTAGTAAAAATATCTGAAGAGAGCAGTTGATGTTTTGGCAGATGGCAGTGGTGTGCACTTGTCAGCAGTGGTGTCGTGGCTGACACGAGATCTCTGCTTGTCCAAATCACCCAAAGCAGTGAAGTTCTGCCCTAAACTAATCTATGACCATGCTGCTGCTGATTTTCCTCACAGTGAGGTTTCTCTTGGTCTTCAGTCCCTTGGTGAACCCTTGGTGAAATGTTCATTTTGAGGCTGTCTCAGCTGTGTCCCCTCCTGATCTCTTGCCCTGCCACTCACAGAGGCTCTTGGGAGGTTTGGGAAGCCTTGATGCTCCTCAAGCTCTGTTGAGCAACAGCCACACCTCCATCTGCTAATAACACTGTTTTAGCCCCAGATACATGAGGAACATGCTGTAGTTTTGTTTATTTTGTTTTGTGATATTTATTTGTGTTCTGTGATATTTAACAGGTTTTTATGCTATTTACAGCCCTGTGTGTGCAATTCCCAGAAGAGTCGTGTGCCAAAGAATTAGGACTTAACTAACATGTGAATGCCTTTTGATTCCTGAAGAAATATTTTTACACAGAATAAGAAAATATCTTGCCATGAACACGTGTCTGGGGAACACCTGGAATTAAATGACCCCATGGCACAGCCTTGTTTTACAGCTTGGTGCTTCTCCTCTGGCCCTGTGAGCAGGAGGGCCTAGCTGGGCTGAGGTTCATTTAAATTGTTGGGTTTTTTTTTACCCCTGAGTGTTTTGCTAAGTGGCATTTTGACCCATCTTCCTTAGTGCTTTATTCAGCTGGGTTTTTTGAGTGATAAAGGCAGTTCTCTGCTTGGAGAACACCCACCCAACATACTTTGGCATGGAATGGTTTAATACCAAGAACTACACATTATACTGGTCATCTTTAGTGATTTAAGCATTTATATTTCTTTTCCCCCTAGCCTTGCCTTTCCTGTCTTTGGCTCAATACCCTTCCATAACATTTTGCTTCTTTAATAAACCAATGTCCTTCAGATTTCTAAAGTGACTGTGAATATCTGCATAGGTGACCAGGAGGTACAGCTGAAAGTTGTGGCTGCCTGAATATCAGGGAAAAAAAAGCACTTTGGATCTCAGGCTTTAATTATTCTTCTTGAAGCAGCACTTTCTACCTGCAGGTTTTCAATTTTTAACTTATCTGAGCTCCAACATGAAAAGAGTAGTTCTCATAAGAATCTCTGGTGGTGCTGGTGCAGGGAGGTGTGGCTGGGTGAAGCTTTTGTTTTTAAATAAATTATCAGAAGGAAAAACATTTAGTTTTTTGAAAGAAGCAGCCCACCAAAAAAAAAGAGCCTTGTTTGGGTTCTGCAAGAAGATCACTCAGTGCATTATTTGTGATGTTAATTGCATCTCCTTCCTGAAATTTTATTTTGCAGGTACAGATGTGAAAGATGCCCTGGTAATAAGTGTTTCTACAGGAACAAAGTGCATCAATGGTGAATACATGAGTGATCGTGGTCTCGCATTGAATGATTGCCATGCAGAAATCATAGCTCGGCGGTGTCTGCTGAAATTTCTCTACACACAACTTGAGCTTTACCTAAGGTAAGCTGGAGGGAAAAAGATGCTGAGCTGATCCCACAGAGCTGAAAAGGTGTCTGTGGAAAACATCTGTCTTCATTATTTCAGTGTAAAGCACTTGTCCTGTTGCATTAGGATGTTGAATTGAGAACTTGTGCCCTTTGCCCTGAAGTTTGAGTAGAACAAAACATTTATTCAGTGAGGTGTCAATCATGAGAGGGGAGGACAGGGGAAATAATTGGCAATCATTTTGTAAACTGTAAGTGTATAAATCAAAATAATATGAAGTGGGCTAAAGGTTGCTGATGTTTCATTTAAGTGCCTGAAACTCTTGACATCTGGGATTGCCACAGGCTCTTTGTTTCCTGTCTCAGTGGTCCTTTAATTTTGTTAATTGTCACAACTGTTAGATTTATATCATAGAAATTTCAGCCATCTTGTCTTTGTTTTTAATGCCTGTTAAGTCTGCCCAGCTTATGCCTATTTCCATGTTCATGTCAGTTTTGACTCCAGCTTTCTTCTCTGTTCCAGCAATAAAGAAGATCAGCAAAAATCCATTTTCATCAGGTCAGAGCAAGGCGGGTTTAAGCTGAAGGAGAATGTGCAGTTCCACCTCTATATCAGCACATCTCCTTGTGGTGATGCTCGGATTTTCTCACCCCATGAAGCAGCACAAGAGGGTATGGCAGCAGTCCTGCTCTTCCACCCAAGGGAGCTTAAATTATTCTTGGGGCATGTACAAGTGGCACGGTTAAAATTTAGGTGTCTTCTTTCCTTTTAGCATAGAAGTGTGTTAGACAAAGATCTCTTCCAAAAAAATCTGAGCTGTTCTTCCTCTGTGGTAGAAGTTCAGTGTAGAGTGATGAGCCCTGTGGTCTTGAAGAGGCTGATGCTAACTGAGATAAGCCAGTGAGTCAGCAAGTATTCCTACAGAACTAACCATCCCCTTTCCCTGTTTCCATCCTTAACAGCAGTTCTCTGCCTGCCCCTTCCACAGTCTGCCCATTAACTTCATTTTAACTCTATAACACACACAGAACAGAGCTCCAGAGCTGCCTGCTTCCTACTGCTCCTTTGGTGAAAGCTTGGTTGAACTGCAGGTGTGTTTTGGAAGGCAGTATTTGTGAGAGGTGTCTGATGCTGTAGCTGAGTTGCCAAGAGCAGTAGGAACTGTGATGCAAGCCAGCAGTAACTGGAGGCAGAGCCCTCAAGTCAGTCCTTCTTACTGTGATTCTAATGGAAAACCCTTTGAGAAGGCTCCTCAGGTGATGCTCAGTGTTTTTTGTCCTTCAGACCAAGGGGACAGACACCCAAACCGCAAAGCCAGAGGACAGCTCCGGACCAAAATCGAGTCTGGGGAAGGAACCATCCCCGTGCGCTCCACCACCACCATCCAGACCTGGGATGGGGTATTGCAAGGGGAGAGGCTGCTGACCATGTCCTGCAGTGACAAGATAGCCAGGTGAGACTCTGAGTGGCTGGGTTTGTTACTGTTATTGCTGAAGGGGGGCATGGGACAAGGGGGAATGGCCTTAAGCTGAAGCAGGGCTGGGTTGGGTGGGATATTGGAAGGAAATTCTTCCCTGTGAGGGTGCTGAGGCCCTGGCACGGGCTGCCCAGAGAAGCTGTGGCTGCCCCATCCCTGCAAGTGTCCAAGGCCAAGGCTGGATGAGGCTTGGAGCAACCTGCACTAGTGCAAGGTGTCCCTGCCCGTGGCAGAGGGGTGGAATAAGATAAATCTTGAATGTCTTTCCCATCCAAAACCATCCTGTGGTTCCTGCAAGAGAGGAGGGGTGCATGGTACCCACAGTGAATGTGCAGGGAATTGATGGGCTCATCTCACTGCTTGGACATAGTGTGAGGGTGGCTGTCACCCCTGTGATAAAGCTCTGATTCCTCACCTGGAATTGGTGTCAGAGGCAAGGTGTACACACTCTGTACCATTCCAGCCACATCAAGTCATCACAGCTTTGTTCTGTATTTCTATCACTGGCAAATACAAGAGGAATGGGTTAGATTTTTTTTCCCCTAAAGTAGTATAGCATTAGGAAAAGAGTACAATAAGTCTATTGCATTACTTATATTTGAATAACTTCCTCTGGTGATATATGCCCTTGCCCCATCATTGGAAATGTTCAGAGTCAGGTTGGATGGGGCTTGGAGCAACCTGGTCTAGTTGAAAGTCTCCCTGCCCATCCACAAGTATGGAAGAGGACAAGCTTTGAAGTCCCTTCCAACCCAAACCATTCCATGATATTAAAGATTCCTACATTTTCCATGTACATTTTAGATATTTTTTTTTATGGTGCAGAGTTTCCCTGTTAAAAATATCCTAGTTGATGGGCACTTCTAGTTCTTACTTTAGAATTTTAATTATAGTTTAAATATTTTATTGAAATATTTTGTTTCCAGAACAATATTTTAATTTCTATTTCATCAAATTCCTTTTTTGGAATTTTTCCAAATTCCTTTGTTCTTTTTGACAAAGATTGAAAGATTTTTGTTGTTTGTTTTCAAAATCATAAATGGACAAAAAATTAGCAGTAATATTCTTTAACAAGCATTGGAAGGATGGGAGAGTTGCAACATCATAATTTTTTTTAATGAGTCTGCATGTTTGCAGCCTTTGTACTCTAGCAAAGTAGATGAGAAATGCCAAATTTTTCAGCTAATGATACTTTAGTCATTTGCACTGATATGTATGTTATAATTTTTTTTAATTAAAAGAGCTCTGCTGTTTTCTCAAGTCACTGTTAGCCTGATTTAAAGTTTAATAAAGATATTAAGTTGGAACTATTCTTGTGAACTGCATATGCCAAATGAAAAATAGAGGAGGAAGGTTATATAATGGCTTTGTTCCTTTAGTCTTGTCTCAAGTAATCACCATCTCTGCTGAAGGAGGACATTTTATTTTAGTTTAAATACCCCTAACATAATTGAATAGGGCCTTTCAGAAGCTAGGACAGGCAGCTGGGGAAAGGTAATTCTATAAAAATGACATTTTGGCCTATTTTGTAATACTTTCAGTAAAATTCACCAAATAAATCCCCAAGTTTCATGCCAGGGGCTTTTCCCAGCCACGTTCTTTTATCACATTGTCATTGCAACTATATTTAAAAAAGCCAGTTGTTGGGCTGGAACACATTTGACTCTTTTGTTGATTTTGTGTGATGCAGAACAGAATCCATCTCTCGCTTCCATAGCTAGCTGTCACCTCTCCTTGGGGCTAATGGGAATAATTTTGTTTGTGCCAGTGAAGGAAGCAAATAGAACCCCTTGACACAGAACAAAGACTTTATGACGGGTAAGGAGGCCCAGATTTTTTTTTTTTTTAAACATTGCCCTGACATGTTTTGTCCATTTGCATTTGAAAGAATGCCTTGCTCCATAGTGTCCAGCAGTCAGTCCTCCAGAATGCCTCAGACCCAGGAATTTCCCCTGAGCTTTCCCAGAGGTTCACAGCCTGGGAAAGATGTGGAGGAATTTGGGGTGTGGGATTGTCTCAAACCACTTGTATGTGAAGTGCCTCGTCTGTGTGGATTATCTGGATAATCCAAGTTGCTGTTTCCAGCCTTTGGGTGCTTTGCTGCAGTGTGCTGCCCAGCACCCTCCTAAACCTGGTAGGAACATCCAAGAACAGTTGTGAGAAATGTTTGAGGGCCATGAGTGTAATCCCACTTGGACTGGAAGCATTGAAACAGGATTGTCCTGGTGTGTTAGAGCTTGGTGGCTCTGCAGTAAGGTGTTAGGGTGACTTCTGACCAGAGTTACCATTAATACACATGCATTTGTTGTAAATGTATCTTGGCCTGCTGCCATGCTACTTCACAATGTTGATTTTTGTCATTTTTCTTTTGATGTGTTTTTCTGCCCGTATTTTTGGTTTCAAATAATTATTTATCTTCTCATTAAACATCCCAGTTAGTGGCTGATGTCCTGCTGGGAAGCACAAAATTCCTTGTCACACAGTTTCTTAGAAAAGCTCTAGGAGCTGAGAAAAAACTTTCTAGGTTGAGTTGTTAAAAGGGAGGTCATTGGTTCTCTTCTACTTTAAAGACGAGAAAATATTTTTCTGATAAATTTTTGTCTGAAAGAACATCACACACCCATCCACGGGCTTTCTGTGCTCATTCAGAGTGGGAAATCCAAACAGACATTTGTAACTCAATCTTTGTCTTTTTTTTTCCCAAAAGTAAGCATTTCTCCTTACCAGTTCTTAACCCAGTGGCAGTAGCTGATGTGAATTGCAGTGCATGGTGGCTTTGTGGCACTTAGGTGAAATACCTGAGGGCAGGTGGTGAGAAATGACTACCCAAGGTGTACCATTATGGAACCTCTCTGCTAAGCTCACATGTGTTACAATCTGGTTTAAACCAAGAAGAGCAAAGAAAACTAAGTCTCTGTGTATAAAAGGGACAGAACTTTGAATGTTCTAAAAATACCCCAAAAAAATGTGATTAAAACTAAAAAAGATCTTGGTGCCAAAAAATTGATATATTTTATTTAATAGTAAAAGAGGCAATGAGAAAGAAAGAGGAAAGCAAGAAATAGAGAAAGAAGTGTCTATGGGGGTTAGGGGGAGAGTGACAGGGGTTAGGTAGGATGTATTCTTCACCCCCCAGCCCAGACCTGAGCCACTGTATCTCATCAACATGCAGTCCAGGACCCCATTCAGGGTTTTGGTGCTTTTCTCTGCAGTTTTTACACCATTTTGCTGTAATAGGCAAAGGTTCTTCATGAAGATGTTGAAGTCATAGACTATAACATTTCAGTCTCCAACAACATACAGGCAGCAAATCCAGGCAGTGCCAAAAAAGCTGTGAGAAGTCAGAGCTGTGTGGTTGCCTGTCTGAGTGCAGCTACAAGGGGAGAACTTTTCCATGTGTGTAACTGCAAATCTAAAATGATCTGAAATGGTGTTTGTGAGAAGAGCTACTGTCAAAGACCAGAGACTTCCTGCACTTGTGGTTTATAGTGTGGGCTGTTGACCCAGCCGCTTGATTTAAAAGAAGCTCTCACTCCTTGTGAAGATACTGCTGCCTGTTTGCTACTGTGGCTCTTGAAGAGGAGTGGTCACAGAGAATGAATCTCTTTAGGAGACAAAGAGAAATCAGGTTTAAAGTTGTGCCTTTTGCATACCAGAAGGAGAAGTGGTTTCTGGCATAGTGCTGCATCTTCCACAGTGACACCTTCTCTCACTTGCCATCAGTTGCAAGTAAAAACTTGTGATAAATCAAGTGCCAACTAAATAATTTTCATTTCTTTAAAGTAATTGTTGTTTATAAATAATATTGATATTAGAAGCTCTTTGAACTGTAAACACTTGTCAGGTTTTGCCTTGTTTGAGTCGTTGCAGGAGACTCTTGTTTTCCTGAGATGAATTTTGGCACCAGTTCCATATGGACACCATTGTGGGTCACACATAGTGACTCCCTTGTCCTGTCCTGCTCTCTGCATAAAAATTAGTAACTAAGATGTTAATATCAAACATCAAGTTGTATGACTTACTGCTGTTAGGCCTCCCTCAATTGTGCCTTTTCTCTAAAATAATGTGAATAACAGAATTTCTGTACCTTTTGCATTTGGAAAGTTCAGAGGAAAGTTTTTACCTGGCATGTGTATTTTTAACTGCCTTTGTTTTTGGCAAGAGGTGCTACCAGCATGCTGTGAAAGGGCTGCTGAGAGTTAAATTTTGCTTACCTTCTCATGTGTCAAGAGCTGTGAAATCAGCTGCATTTCATGAAGAAATCCACAGACCTTTTAGGAACCCACTGTAGATACGCCTGAGCAAATGCTGGTCCAACATAGCAAGGAGGAGAGGACTACTCTTGATTTGGTGTCAGTCTCTGCTTTCTCCACCCTCTTTTTTTAATGCAGTGTGCTTGAGAACAGCAGAAAGGTTGAGGAAGTGCATCCATGCTCCAGACTGTTATGAACAAGATATACAGCAGTGCTTATAGAATAAGAAAACCAGTGAGTGTGACAAATGTATAAAATTCAGATTTTTCCCACTGAGGTGCTCATCTATAAGGCACCAGGTGAACACAGTACGCAGAGAGGCTCCTCTGTGTAAATTGACAGGAGTTGAGCACAGCCCATGTGCATTCATCTGCAAAGGCCAAGGCTGGGGATGAGCCTCTAAAGGTGTTGGGATGTACTGGTTTGAAGGAGCATTTCCCAACCCTGTCCTTCTATTCCAGCAGTGATGGAATCACAGTTAGCTGTACCCCAGCTCAGATCAGGGCACCTCTGTTTAAATGTTAGCAGTTGGAATGTAAATCTTGTGGCTGTTTATACCAATCTAAGAGCTTGCACTTTAAATGTCATTACTTTAAGGTAAAGTTTTGAAGGTTGTCAGAAAAAATTCTTGTAGTAACTTAAAACCAGAACACTCAGAGTATGTTAAATACTGTCATAAGATAATTTTTTTGCTTACCTTAGACCAGCATTGCAGGTGTTTCCAGTGAGAAAGTGTTCATTGGGAAAGTTTCCCTGCCTGTTTCCCTGGGTGTTCTTTCCCATCTGTAACTCTCTGCTTTACATGCCTTACTTTAGGCATTTCAGTTTCTGTGGATGTGATGCAGCATTCCTGTGTTCTGTTCATGCTCATTCTTTAGCACCCAGGTTTGGGTTTGTAAGCTAGACTTAGGTCACTTCACTTACTTAACCCTTTCTGATGCTATTTTTGATGTGAAGAAAAAAATTCCATTGTTTAAATGCTCCACTGGAAAGACAACACTGACTTGAAGTTTCCGCAGTGCATTTTGCTTTTTCTGCTCTGCACTGCATGGTTTGTAGTGAAATAGAGCATTTGGCCCCTTAATTTCAAAAGAAATGTTGCTTTCAGTAAAGGTTAATGCTATTTTGGCAGCAGTTGTTGGTGTGAGTTCTGACAGTCTGTGTTTGTAAGCTGGAGGATGAGGCAGTTTTACCACTTCTGGAGGTGATGCCTGTGGCCTTTTGAAAACTGATGTGTGGTGGTGGTTCCTTCTCAGTTTATATTCATAAAAGTTGTTGGAGTGTACATGCTGATGGAAGTGAGATATTACTGTTTGACAGAAGTGCAGGATAAAAAAGGAACAAGAAGAAAGTCTCCATGCAGTCCTTCCTTTCACTCTGCTATCATCTGCAGCACACAACCATCAATCTGCCAGGGAGAGGCTGAGGGATCTGGGGGAGCTCAGCCTGAAGGAAAGGAGGCTCAGGGGTGACCTCCTTGCTCTCCACACCTCCCTGGTGGGAGGGCAGAGGTAGCTGAGGGTTGGTCTCAAGGGACAGGACCAGAGGAAATGGCCTCAAGCTGTGCCAGGTGAGCTTCAGGTTGGATCTTGGGGGAAAGTTTGGCCAGGCACTGGAACAGGCTGCCCAGGGAAGTGGTGGAGTGTGCCTGGAAGTGTCCAAAAGGTGTGTGGGTGTGGCACAGAGGTGGGAACAGAGGTGAACAGGATGGTGCTGGACAGGGTTAGTGGTTGGACTTGATGATTTTAGAGGGCTTGTCCAGCCTTAGTGATTATGTGATTCTTTTGGGTTTCATGTTTGTCTCTGCACTAGAACCAGTTCCTGGTATAAGAATACATTTCTGTAGAGAAGTAGATGTTCTTCTCTTATAACCAGGGAATTTAAAGCTAGTTTTATAAACCTAACCCTAACCCCACCCTGCCTACTGAATATGAAGAGTTTTGGTTGTGTGAGTGGTTTCTGCAGTGCTTGCACAGCCCCCTGCTCTGAGCCCAGCACAAGTGTGTGCTGGGGGGCCAGAGGGGATTCAGCACAGCCCAGAAAAACAGTTCATACACAACATCAGTTCATACAGTCCTCTCTGCAGAGCCTTGCTCAGCTCTCCTCACTCCTCATCCTCCTCTAATGAGAACTTCACAAGGCAAATGTCAGCTTTCATTTTCTGCACCACTGAAGGTCACCAGCTGCGGGAGGAAGGAGCAAAGCACGAGCTCTGGGAATACTGAAGTCAGAAGTAAGGAAAAGGGTCTGGTTGAGGGTTTATTTAGGAAGTAAGGGCTTGCCAGAGGAGTGCTTTGGCCTATTTTATAACGTCTATCATCACTTGAGCACTGATCATTTAATGTAAAATGGGATGTGCCTTGTCTTTGTAATGCTCAGTCTTGAATTCTCTTTCCAGATGTTTCTTCCATAGTATTACCTGTGTCTGTAGCAGTCAGAAAAGCATATTGGTCGTGGGAAGCAACAATTTTCACTTGATATCTTTACTCTGACACTTTGTTGCTGATTGTGTTCTCAGTCTTCTAAGAAAGATGCCTTTATTCCATGTAAAATGCACCTCATATATTACCACAGTATTTTTATTCACTTATTAAGGCCAGGTTTTTTAATGATGGGTGAGTAAATTAATGCACATTGCCTCCATTTTCATCATCACTAAAGATATGCAAAGAAACAGCTTATTTGGATAATAATCTTTGTTTTACCGTTTCTATATTTAAAAAAAAGAAGCATGTTGCAAGTCCTGAAGTGTAGTTCAGTTATTGCAGCAGTGAAACAATTGTGGTATGGAGTTCCTAGCCTAAAAGGATGCTGAAGTGTATCCTGTCCAGCACAAGCTGCAGGAAACACTGTTAGCAGCATCTGAATTCCCTGGTTTCCTAGGAGAACCTTGCAACCTGCCACAGCATGGGCTTTTTAATAAGGACAACCATTCTGTGCTCCTCTGTTTCATCCAAACACCAAAGGAAACTTCTCCTGCTGCTTGTGTCTGGCTTTGCAGTTGGACTCCAGCTCCAGGTTGGACAGGGCTTGGAGCAGCCTGGGGTAGTGGAAGGTGTCCCTCCCCATGGCAGGGTTTGAAAAGAGATTATGTGTAAGGTCCCTTCCAAGCCAAACCATTCTGGGATTGCAAGACTGAAATATGCTATTTTCATAGTGCCTCAGTTTTCCTCAGAGCAAGGCAGCGAAAATACTCAGCAGGAAACTCTGAGGTTTTCAAAAGTATTTTGTGTGAGAATTACAGAGACATTGAGAGCCAAAACTTTATCAAATTAGCACAATTAAAAAAAACAAATATCACAATCAGGATTTTGCTCCTAGGCATTCTGTATCCCTGCCACCAGACCTGATCCAGTGTAAATCACAGTGCTCAGACAGGGATTTATGTTTGGAATCTGTGAAATATCTCAAGGGAGCAAGGACTGTATGCATTCTTTGCATGTTTTCAGTTTTCATAGTCAGTTTTGTTCCTGCTCAAAGGCCAGTGCACATGCCCTTTCTGTCAGCAAGATGTGGCCACTTGGCCAGGGTTTGAAGGACAGGCCTTTCCTTGTGGTGGTGAGGTGTGGAGGTCTTGCAGAGAATCCTTCTTGTGCTCTGGGAAGGATGCTCTTCTCCCTGCCAGGTATCTTCTGCAGGTATCAGCTGCTGTTTCTGGTGGAGAATCTCACAGCTGGGCTTTCTCCTGTCCATCTCTGGCATTAGAGTGCTGGAAAATGCATCACCAGGCATGTTAGCAGGGGTACAAGTTACAGAGTGCTCCTGTTTTAGGTTATTTTACTCAGGATTACACTGAGTATCCCCTAAGCTGATCTCTGAAACTCTGGCAGGTGTCACAGCTTATGCTACCATGGTCATGTGCTAGTCAGGAGGAAGGGTTGAAAGTCTGGTCCATTGTGATTAACTGCTGTTATGTCTGGCAGATGTTACTTGTTTCATTAAAAAGAAAGTGTTTTTTTTGTTTTTTGTTTTGTTTTGTTTTTCCCTCCCTCTTAGGTGGAACGTATTGGGTATTCAAGGAGCCTTACTTAGCCTCTTTGTGGAGCCAATTTACTTCTCTAGCATCATCTTGGGGAGTTTATATCATGGGGATCATCTATCCAGAGCCGTTTACCAGAGGATAGCAGAGATAGAAGATCTACCACCTCTTTATACACTCAACAGACCTTTACTTAGTGGCAAGTATCTAATGGAGAAGGCCGTGCCGGTAACTCTGTTCCAGTAGCATTGTGATTTTGTAGTCCTCAAAACCTTGCAAACTGTGTGCTGTGAGTAAACTGCTTGCTGCTTGCAATAGAGAAGCTGTGGTCCAAACACAATACAGACACCCAGTCAGCAATACCATGGCAAGGACCTTTAAGGGTTGGGAAGAGCTGGGGGATGAAACTTGGGGTGAGTTTTCACACCGTGCCTGTCTGGAGCATGCCCAGGGAGATGTGAGCAGAGTTGAAGGCTTAGGGAAATCTCCTCCCACCTGTGGAATAGTGTGTTAACACTCACTGTCACTTCTTGTGCACGTTTTTGTTGAGTGGTCCCTTCATCTCTCAGTATGCCAACGTGAGTCACAATTTTTAGGTCAATAATCAGCTCAGAATGGATGGAGATAACGCCTCACCTGTCTTAAATTCTAAAATGGCTTGTTACAGTAGTGCTCTGAAAGCTTTAAAACTGAAATCTCATCCTCCCTCTCACTCACTGTGTTTATTGCTTTGTTCTGTAGAGATTAGCTTTTGGCATGAGTTTATTTTCCAGGGAAGAAAAGGCAGCTCATAATTTTAAAGCATGTTTAAAGTTTGACATGAATTTTTAAAAAAGATTTAGGGAGGGAGTGGGGAAAAGAGCCTTGTGAACAATGACTATTTCTTTAGGTAAGAAAGGTAATAAGGATTCCCTGAACTAGGGTGTATAAAAATGTTAAGTAATGTATTTGTCCTTATATTAACAACACTGTGTACCAAATATCTACTAGTTTTATGGGCATAGTAGCTGATGTAAGGACTGTTTCTGCCCGATTTTGGGGAATTTTTATCAGTCCTTCAAGACAGCAGGTTTGTGGCAGGGTGAGAAGCATTTTTGTTATCCTTTTCACAGCATGTAGCAGTACCTTGTCGTCTTGAAAATCATCTTTCTGCAATGGTGCTATCATCTATTTCCCATGAAAGAGAACCATCTGTTTAAACAGTTGAGCCAGGACTTGCTGTGCAGCAGGGAGAGTCTGGAAACGTTCTCAGCTGTGGAGTTTTCACAAAAACACACATCTCAAAAATGTACAGCAAGGTTCTTTAGGAGGCTGGGCAGAGAACTGTGTTGATGTATTTTCTGTTACTGGTTCAGTCTTGAAAGCTGATTTTTCTGACCTCTGCTGTTGGATTCAGCTGGGGCATTTGTGTAGCTGCCCTTGTGCTCTTGGTTTCACATATTTTTCAGTGTACTCTTACCTAGAAGAAGCATGGCAGAAATACCTGTCTCCAGTTCTGTGTTCTTTCTTGTATCACACATACACACCCCTCTGAGATTTATTTCCACCAGGGAAATGAACTAGAACAGAAATACCCCACTGAACTAGAACAGTCTTGGCCCACTGTCCTGCCTGTTTAGCTGAGAAAGCACTGTAAAAACAGGTTTTCTTCCTCTAATAAAGCAAATGTTACGTCTGCTAGGGCACGTGCATTAAGTCAAAATTATTTTGAGGTACTGTTTGTACTGCTAAAAATTGTCTTTCATCATCTTTCTTTGTTTATAAGAGTTTTTACTTACACCTTTTGGCAGGAGATGGAATCATAGAATCATTAAGGTTGTAAAAGACCCCCAAGGTCATCTAATCCAACCATGAGCCCAGCACTGGCCTGTCCACCACTACCACATCCCCAAATACTCAGTTCCAATGGGGAACAGGCATACCAGAGCAGGTGTTTTTCAGCTCAGGGATGCAGGAAATATGTCTATTCATGGAAAACTCCCTCCTGTGCTGACTCTGGGAAGCCTTGGTTGCAGGATTCAGCTTTTGAGGGCAGTTGAGCTCTCCCTTAGAGGTGACTTGAAGAGAAGACAGGTTTGAATCTTGTAAATTTGTAGAATAATCTGAAAAAAAAAAGATTTCTCAGAATGAGGGTGGTTGGATAAATCAGCCAATATCAATTTGCCCATCTGCAGGGTGACCTGCACAAGCTCCTTTTGGGGGGCAGCTGCTGTGGGAGGTGGGCATGCAAGAGTTCACCTGGGCTGAAGCCCAAGTCAGGTACTGAGATCTTAGTCTGTAGAAATCCTTAACACATTGTTCATTTGTTCATTCCTGGTTCCATTTTTTAAAAATGCTTTCAACTTTTTGCCATCCACAGCCTCCTTGAGAGGAAAGGTTTGTGCAAGGAATTTCCTTTCTGCTAACTTCCTCAATTAAGATGTTCCTCAGTGCTCTGTGAGATCCAGGCCATAAGCAGTGGTCATGACACTCAGTTTTCTATACCTCTCAGATATTCCTTCTTCCATAAATCCTGGTTTTTGCAAGCTGAAGTGCCTTAGTCTCCTTTGTTCTTCTTTGCACAGAGACCCTTTCACAGAAAGGATCACTTTGCAGCCCCATTTTGTGCTAGGGAGACCAGGGCAGTAGCTGATATTGATGAAGAAATAGGGTAAATATAGGGTAAAGCAGCAGTACTAGTCCATGTAGTGGCATATATTCTCTTCACTTCCCTGATCCTTCACTAATAATTCCTGACCTTCACTTTGATTCCTGTCGGTGACTGACCTGACCTTTTGGTAGAACTGAATATTAGAAACTAAAATCTCATTCCTGAATGCTAATATAGAGCTCCAAGTCCAGCAATCCTTGTGAAAGATTGCTTTGGGTTTTATCTTAATATGTGTTGCTTTATATTTATCTGTGAATAATTTAATATCTCTTTTTATTGCCTAGACACCCAGTATGGGAGGTTTTTTCCTGCTACTTTTTTGCTATTGCTCCTCTTATTGTTTAAAAATAATTTAGTGTCATCAATGTTCCTACCTCCCATTTTTCCCCCCACACATCCCAGGTCTGCCCTGAGCTGGAGGTTCTCCAGCTGTGTTCACTCTTCCCAAAGGGATCATCTTTATCCAAGTGTTAGTGAATTTGTTTTTAAGGTAGACAAAAATAAATCCTTCAGCAGAACTTCTGGTGATTTTTTTATTTGCCTGTTCCCTTGGTACCTTATCCTCCTGTTCACATTGGTGTTTTTCAGCTGTGTCCTTTTTCATGAAGCTTGTTTTAGCTCTCTCCTCAAAGAACTGTCAAACTTCATTATTTATATAAGCAGTGGCACAAAGAGCTGTGACCTTTGCTTTTGTTTATTATATCCCTTGGTAATAATACTCAACAATAAGTTCTGAGCAATGTTCTTTAAATAGCTTTAGTTCTATTAGTTTTCAAAGAAGAGTAAAATATTTGATTTTCTATCCAAAATTTCTGTTTCTAATCTCAGCATATTGTGCTGTATTCTTGTCTAGATTTTGAGGGGGAAGATAGGACCCACCTAAAGTTTTATCAAATGGTTTGATTTTGAGATGACCTTTATTCCCTGCCCCTGCTACTTGTGATCCACCATCAGGGACTCCTTTGATATCTCTCCCAGGGTTCTTGCATGCAAATAAGATCTGGATAGGTTGTTATTAATTAAATCTGTTCGGAATTCTAAATCTGGGTTGGTTTTAGTGTTTAAAAAATAAATTTATTCATCAAAAAACAAGGAATAGAATAATATAATTGCAGTGGAAAGGTAGTTCTTGCTGGATGTTCAGCTTTGTCATCTTTATTTGACTTGCTTGTGGGACTGGTTGTGATATCACAAGTGTTATGGAGTACTTGGTGACCTCTGTCTGATCCCTGTACGTGTTTAATAGTGTATGGAATGAAAGAAAAGGTAATAGCATAGATGTCATTAAAGAAAAAAACCAAAAAAATTGTCACGTGGCATCAATTTCTTAGAACTTTTGCCTCAGTACTTTTGGTAAAACCAACTTTTGTGCCAATTCTCATTTTTTTCAGCTTATATTTTAAGAAAATGGGGAATAGTAGGTTATTTTCTGTTATTATTCAGTTAATTATTTCTTATCAGTCATAGTGACAAGATTGATCCAAACCAAGGCTAAAAATACAACAGCTTCAGTGGTTTATATTTCAGCTCTTTGTTCATTAAATGAAGAGTTGATGATAGGAAGCAAACTGAATTTTGCTGGGTCATTCTGACCTTGCTCACTCTCAGTGCTGGGCCAGAGGTGCCATGAGACTGAGCCAGGTGAGCCAGTCCTGCTCCCAGGTGCCCAGCTTTGTTAGATTGTGTTCCAGATATCAGCCAGAAAGGCATCCTGCTGTGTTACTTCTGTTCAATTTCCACAAATTCTTTAGATTTATTCAGTGGATTAGACTTGAAATAGGTTCTTGGTGGGAGCTGCCTCAAAGTAAAGTGGGATTTTTATTAACTAGAAAGAACAAATTGCCCTGGTGCTTTGTTCTCTCCTGGTGAGGTGACTGAGACATTTTAAATAGAGTTTAGCCAGCCCTGCAATGTCTGAGGAGTCACACGTGCATGGCAGCAGCTGCTGTGACCTTCATTGTGGATAGTCCATCTTGGAGCCACCAGGGTGTTGTGGGGAATAAATCCTGCCCTGGGCAGGCAGCCACACTCGATTTGCACTTGGGTTGGATTGTGGTGGCTTTGCTTCTCCATCCCTGCAGGTAGAGCCATAGTTTGGAAGATGTTAACCTAATTTAACACCTGAGCAAAGTGATTTGAGTCCTGTTTGGGATCCTGTGGTTCCCTGTCTCTGGGCTCCGTGTGCAGCACTGGGCCTGTGGAGTGGGGAGTCAGCTGGAAGGAACACAGTGGATTTGTGCTGGAAGAGCCAAATGTCTGCCAGTTCTGGCTTTGTGGAGGGTGCTGAGCATGGGGCTCGCTTTCAGTGGAATCACAGGATGGTTTGTGTTGGAAGGGACTGTAAAGCCCATCTCAGTTCACCCCTTGCCATGGACAGGGACGCCTTCCACTATCCCAGGTTGCTCCAAGCCCCATCCAACCTGGCCATGAACACTTCCAGGGTTCCTAGTTATTTGGAAGCGAGGTGAACCCCATGAACTCCTGCCACAGAGCTCTCCATGACCCCCTCTGCCAAGGAGGCTGCTTCTTCCAGCAGTGCACACTCACCCTGCTGGGAGGGGCAGGGCTAGAGGGCAATTGAGCCAGAATGAGAGTGAGATGTCACTCTGTGAGTGGGTGAGAAATCTGCAGGAGAAAACCCTCAAAATAAAAAGATCTGCTTCTAAGACTGTTCACCCTCCAACACAACACCAAAAGCCAAGCGTTTGCATTTATCACCATCATTAAACATCACTTTTCTTTCAGGTATCAGCAACGCAGAGGCCCGCCAGCCAGGGAAAGCCCCGAACTTCAGCGTGAACTGGACAGTGGGAGACTCAGGCCTGGAGGTCATTAACGCCACCACGGGCAAGGACGAGATGGGGCGCGCGTCGCGCCTCTGCAAGCACGCCTTCTACAGCCGCTGGATGCGCATCCACGCCAAGGTACGGCCCCGGGGCGCCCCTCACGCTGCCCAGGGACACACCTGCACGGGCTTGCTGCACTCAGAACAGTGCTCTGCTTCTCTGCTTGCTCAGCCTGCTGTGAGCTGAGCCTCCTGTTAGAGCCACAGAATCATTCGGGCTGGAAAAGACCCTTAACAACGTCCAGTCCAGCCGTCAATGCAGCACCGTGTTCACGTTACACCCTGTCCTCTAGCACCACATCCCCAGGGGTGGTGATCCCGCTGCTTCCCTGGGCAGCCTGTCCCAATGCTTTACAGCCCTTTCAGTGAAGTTTTTTTTCCCTAATACCTAATGACAACGCTAATATCTAATGAATTCCCTAATATCTCAGTCTGTTTTAAGCTGCACCTTTGTTTTCCCTGATATCTAATGGATTCCTTACTATCTAATGGATTCCCTACTATCTAATGAATTCCCTAGTATCTAATGAATTCCCTACTATTGAATTCCCGAATATCTCATGAATTTCCTAGCATCTCAGCCTGTTTTAAGCTGAGCCTCGTGTTTTCCCTAATACCTAATTCTCTAATATCTAATGAACTCCCTAATACCTCAGCCTGTTTTAAGCCGAACCTCTGTTATCCCTGATAATTAATGAATTCCCTAATAGCTAATGAATTCCCTAGTATCTCAGCCTGTTTTAAGCTGAGCCTCCTGTTAGAGCCACAGAATCATTCAGGCTGGAAAAGACCCTTAAGATGGTCAAGTCCAGCCATCAATGCAGCACCACTACCGTGTTCACGTTACACCCTGTCCTCTAGCACCACATCCCCAGGGGTGGTGATCCCACTGCTTCCCTGGGCAGCCTGTTCCAATGCTTTACAACCCTTTCAGGGAATTTTTTTCCCTAATATCTAATGAAATCCCTAATATCTAATTCTCTAATGTCTAATTTCCTAATATCTAATGAATTCTCTAATATCTCATCCTGTTTTAAGCTGAGCCTCATGTTTTCCCTAATATCTAATGAATTCCCTAATATCTAGTGAATTCCCTAGTATTTCAGCTTGTTTCAAGCTGAGCCACAGAATCATTAAGGCTGGGCAAGACCCTTAAGATGGTCAAGTCCAGCCATCAATGCAGCACCACACCATGTTCATGTTAAGCCATGCCCTCTAGCACCACATCCCCAGGGATGGGGATGGTGACCCCACTGCTTCCCTGGGCAGCCTGTTTCAATGCTTTAGAACCCTTTCAGGGAGTTTTTTCTCCCTAATATCTAATGAAATGCCTAATATTTAATTCTCTAATATCTAATGAATTCCCTATTATCTCAGATTGTTTTAAGCTGAACCTCTGTTTTCCCTGATCATTAGATACTAGGGAATTCATTAATTAATTCCCTAATATCTAACTCCCTAATAGCTAATGAATTCCCTAGTATCTCAGCCTGTTTTAAGCTGAGCCTCCTGTTAGAGCCACAGAATCATTAAGGCTGGAAAAGGCCCTTAAGATGGTCAAGTCCAGCCATCAATGCAGCACCACCACCATGTTCACGTTAAACCATGTCCTCTAGCACCACATAGACACATTGTCTGAACATTTCCAGGGGTGGTGACCCCACTGCTTCCCTGGGCAGCCTGTTTCAATGCTTTACAACCCTTTCAGTGATTTTTTTTCCCCCCTAATATCTTACCTAAACATCCCCTGGTGCAACTTAAGGCCAGGTAGTTGCTGCTCCCTGCAGTAATGCAGAAGAGCAATGTGTTTAAGTTACTTTTTAATGTGATGCTGTCTGGTCCAAAATGCACATTCCTTGGTTTATAGCTGAGTAGGTAAAGGATGCTGTCTCCTTTGAGCTTGCTTTTGCATTTTAATTTATTTGGAAGGATAATCCCGTTTTCACTGCTGAGGTTTCACTCTTTACTCTCAGAAAGAAAACTTCCAGGAAGTGTGCCTGTGGCTTTTTGGCCTCAAGGTTTTGTTTGATGGATCCTTACCTTGTTTTAATATTAGCTGTTTAAATAACTCAGTCACTCTGGTGCTCTTTGGCTTAATGGGGTCTTGTCTCTCTCCTTCCCTTGTCTCTGAACCCCACAGCTTTCCTCCAGCTTGCGCTCCAAGATCCTCAAGCCCAACCTGTACCACGACACCAAGCAAGGAGCCACGGAGTATCAGACTGCTAAAGAGTGTTTGTTTAAAGCATTCCTGAAGGCAGGACTTGGAGCCTGGGTGGAGAAGCCCATAGAACAGGATCAGTTTTCTCTCACAGTCTGATTCACAAACTGCGCATCACTTGGGAAGGGGAGTTGTTCTCGAGATTCCTGGTGTCCAGCGTTGCTTTCTGGCATCTCCACATCAAAACATCTTTCTGCTCTTTGGAGTTGGGTTTCTTTGGGTTTTCTTTGAAACTTCACAGTAGCTGTTTCTGTTTTGCCTAAGTATCGAAACTCAATGATGATGCAACACATAATTGTATATTTTGTTATAGGAAAGTAATTTCTGGTGTATTTCTAGAAATACTTTTACTGTAGAAAACTTGCAGTAAGGCTGTCCTTACTGTATACAATGACTCATTTTTTCTGGGTTAAAATAATTTCTTTTTTAATTCAACGTCATCAAGTGCATGAAGAAATTAATAGTTTCTCTAGGTTTTACACCACACTTTTAGGAAGTAGCTTAATTTTTAAAAAAGAAAATAGGTGACAAAGCTGATTCTACTCCTCTGTTAACTTGTTTTTCAACTGCAGATATTTTTAGTACATAGACCACAGAGGTGGAATGGAGTCTCGACAGCTAGTTTTTTTCCCCAATTCCTTGCTCTTTAAAACCAGCTGCTGAAAATTTCATGTCTTTGATGTATGTATTTATTAGTCTGTGAGCCAGTTTTTAACATGCAGCTTTTTATTCTGTTTTTAAAAATACATTTACCTCCCATTTATACCCATTGTGAAGTCTTCATTTTTTTTACCATTGTAAACTGGAAACATCAAAATAATTATTTGTAAGTTAAGAAGTTTAGTCTATAACATGCAGAAGCCTGTTTAGAAGTAGATGATTTGTGTATCCCAGGAACTCATCTGAATACAATCTTAACTGTAACAGCAATGTAACAGCTTTAAAAAATCTGCTCATTTTAAGGGCACCAAGCCTGAGTTGCCAAAACCAGTGACTACTTGTTGGGTATTAATTGCTCTCCTCTAGAAACTCTTGTAACAGAGAAACCAATTCTTAAAATTTATTTCCTGTGAGTTATATCTGCTTTCAGCCAAATTGTTGTGTCTGAGATTCCCTTTTGCCTTTGGGCTTTACATGTGTGATGGGCATCATGAAGCTCATTAGGTAAGTTGCTCTCAAATGTGTCCATCTGTTCTGACTATTCCTTTAAAAAGTGTTTCTCCTGAAGGTGTGGACACTCCTGCTTTATGTAAAAATGTGAGATGGAAGCGAGATACTGAGGTTTGATTAACTGCTGTGTAGAAGGAGCATCTCAGCCCCAGCACCCCTGGGGTCAGCAAGTCCTTGGGGTGTTGAAGACTTTGGTGTAAACCCACTTCTGGCCAGTCATGAATGCTCAGGCATTTCTGCTCAAGTAAGAGCCTGTTCTCAGCTTCAAAACCTGAAAATCACTTGTGCATGAGTTGGAGTCTCTGGGTTCATGTCCTGGGAGGAAGACACTGAGGTGCAGACAGCGCATTGGGGTGGTGCTGTGGATAGCAGCAAGAATTCCTCTGGGAAGACAAGAGAGGCTGTGACCCAGGGTTCCCTCAGGGAATTGGTGCTTCTGGAGGTTGCTGCCTTTGCCAGATGCTGGGGGAGGAAGCTGCAATGGAAGGGCAGGGTTAATTCACCTCTGTGGTGGCTTCAGTCACCCTGCCAGCTTCTCATTAAAGCTGAGAGCACTCCATGGCCTCTGCAGGCACAGCAAGGCTCTTGGAGTCATCATCCAGCTGAGGTGCAGACTGACCTCCTCCAAAACCCTTCAGCTTCTCATTAAAGCTGAGAGCACTCCATGGCCTCTGCAGGCCAGCAGGGCTCTTGGAGTCATCATCCAGCCCAGGTGCAGAGTGACCTCCTGCAAACCAGAAAGGAATTCAGCTACATGTGGTCAGGTTCTGCAAGCTCTGGGCCTTGTCTTGCTCACACTGCAGAAGTTCTGTTTGGGGCTGTAGCTGAGTGTGTGAACATGTTTCTTTTTCTGAGGAAAAGGTGGTCAAGCTGTGTGTGTTTGCTTGGGGTCATGTGCTCTCAGGTGAAATACATGTTTTTAAGGGACTCATTCAAAAGTTGGCATTTCTCTGAATTTTTTCGAGGACTAGGAAAGTAGTAGCTCAAATGATTTTTTTTATTAAGTCAAAAATATGAACAAAATATTTAAATAGTATTATGGACATAGTTTTTTAGCTGTTGGAATGAACTATTAACATTAAACTGTAATGGAAATATGTTCCATGCCAGAATCTTTTGACAAAGGAGTTGTGTCAGGTTATTTGTGAGGAAGAGTTCTCTTGTTGGTAATTCTGGGATTTTAAAAAGAAGTTGTCCAGGGTTGTCTGCAGTCCATGTCTGTGTTCTGGGAGTCAATAAAAACTGCTTGGCTTCCTTCAATCCCTTGCTCCTTTTTGTGCAGCTCACAGTGGAAGGAAGTAGGGGGAGCTCCCTGGAAATCAGTGTTACTGGGCAAGGAGGGATAGCCATGCATATAATCTCAAAAAGATCAGACAGCTCAGCCTCTGGCAGCTGCCAAATTTTGTAGGAAACC
Organism: Calcarius lapponicus; assembly: GCA_039654755.1. NCBI lineage: Eukaryota > Metazoa > Chordata > Aves > Passeriformes > Fringillidae > Calcarius > Calcarius lapponicus. The sequence goes on from CM077470.1 coordinate 34,400,999, forward strand.
AGCTTTTGGAGGCTGAGGGCTCTGGAAATCCTGGGCTGGGTAGGTGGGAGCTGGCCTGAACAAGGAGGTTGTACTGCTGCTCTGGGAGCTGCTTCCATTCTTTTACTTTTTTTTTTTTTTCCTTTATATTTGATTGAATATTTATATAATTATTTTGATTGAATATTTACATAATTATAATTGAGTGTTTGTCTCAGGATCTTCAAGGAACTTAGAGTAACAACTTTAATGTTGATGAATACTTGAAATTGAATTTAAGGTGGTTTTTTTCTCCAGATGGCAGTCTGGCTTGTAGTAAAGTTTTATAGGTTAGGTAAATAGATAATTTTAAATATAGATGTTTAAAAGGAAAAAAAATATATATGTATATGTTCTGCAGGATCATTTTAAGAAAATCTGGGCCTAAAGGTTAACACTTGAAATCTTGCATATGGCTGTACTCAGGACTGATAATAACTGTAGATTATTGACTGATTGTGTGAGTGTTGTGGTGTAGGAGCTTGTTAGCAGTGGGGATGTCCAGCTGGCTCTGCCCCTGGAGCAGCTGCTGATGGGAGCAGGGACTCTGCTGCCTTAGGGATTCACAGCAGTGTGCAGGTGGCAATTCTCATTTTCTCCTTGTCTTGGAGAAATCTTTCTTTTCATGGTTGGTTACTGCACAGGCAGCTCTGGAATGGAAGTTGTGTGCAGTTCCTCTAAATCTAAGAGAACTAGCAGCTGAAAGGCTCAGGATCAGGGAAGTGGGGTTGCTTTTCATCAGTCCAGCCCTGGAGACAGGCTGGGAGAGCTGCAGTGTCTGTGTGAGCACAGTTTGTGGTGATTGGGAGTGGGGCTCATCCCCATGGGCACAGCTGTGCAGGACAGGTGGATGCTATTGAAGGGAACGAGCCATGGAGTGCCCAGGGGCACTGAGCAACCACCAAAGGGAGCAGAGGGCACACAGGTGCAGGGCATCAACAGGAGGGGATAAAAGGCTGGGCTGAAGAACAGGAAGGGCAGATGCTTGCAGCCTGCTGAGGTGCCCTGGTGTTGCTCTGTGTGGGCAGGTGCCTGAAGCCTTCTGAAGGGGTAAGGAGTTACTCTGAAGCTTTCTGAGACTGTGTGGTGATACTCTGTGTGTGTGGTCTCAGCTGTGACATAGCTGTGGCATGTGCTGAGACAGGGCTGCTCACCAAAAGAGAACCTCTGGGCAGGCCTTGGAGCCCCTTCCAGTGCCTAGAGGGGCTCCAAGAGAGCTGGAGAGCGCCTGGAGTGCCAGGACAACAGGCATGGAGATTAGATTTTTGACTGGATATTGGGAATAACTTTTTCCCTGTGAGGGTGGGGAGGCCCTGGCACAGGGTGCCCAGAGAAGCTGCCCCATCCCTGGAAGTGTTCAAGGTCAGATTGGATGGGGCTTGGAGCAGCCTGGGAGAGTGAGAGATGTCTCTCTCTGTGGCAGGGAGGTGGATGAGCTGTAAGGTTCTTCCAAACCATTCCATGATGTTGTGCCCAAGAGTGCGTGTAGCCAAGGAAAGCCCCACAACTCACTGTGCTCTCAGAGCAAGTGTGCACAAGTTAAAGCTGTTGGTTCTGAGTGTTTGGGAGCACGAGGCAGAGCCTGTGTCATGGAGTTGTGCTGTCTTTGGAAACCAAGCTGTGGTTTTAGAGGAATTACCAGCTAGGAATTGAGAATGTGTTCTAAGAACCACTTAGTCATGGTCACCACATAGTTAAAATTTTAAGTTTTTTAGATATCAGTGTTTTTCAAAATAGTTTTATTTCTATTCCTTAAACTAATGAGTTTGGAAGGCTCATGCTTGCAGAGAAGCTGCACTTTGAATTCTTTCCAATTTCATCATCATTAACTGTCCACTGTGAAAATTATCCCAAAGTTTACTGAAAAGGAAGGAGAGCTGCAATTCAGGTAGAGAGTCAGAACAAAAATATCTCATGTTATTTAAAAGCTAAAACCCCACAGAAATAGAATGCACAAAATGTAACTGTTCTGTCTCAGAATCACTGTGTGGTTTTTGTTGGGTTCCTTTATCCATTTATTTATTTATTTTCTAATACAGAGTGTTTTCAGTTGAGCTTAAATGTTCCCACTTTGGCTTTGTGTGCTCCTGTTGGGAGAGGAGGTTGTGTTCATCCTGGGGCTAGGGCTAGCAGAGGCACAGAGGTTTTTGTGTGTGCATCTGAGGCTTTTGAGGCTCGTTGGGCTTGCTGCTCTTCCTGTGTGCAAACAGCTGGAGGATTTGCAGCAAGTTTGGGTTGATTCCCCATGGCAGAAGTTGTGTGGGTCTCTGGGCAGGCAGGCTTGGTGTTTGGAGCTGCAGGATGGGGGGGTTCATCCCTAGGCAGGTGTTTGTTCCTAAAATGGGATGAACTCTGGCAGTTTTCCCTCCTCAGTGCATCCACTGGTGTCGTGTGCTCAAGCCCATACAGGGCTTCCAATAAAACTGCTTTTCCATAGCTTCTGTCCAGTGGGAATAATGCAAACCAGTCATCAGGAACTGAGCTGGGGCTGGAGCCCTGCAGCTGGCAGGGCTCTGGGGACCAGGGAGGGCACTCATTCCTTGTTGGATCATGTCAATGTACCGTGTTTTTCTGCACCTTTCTGCCAAAGGCCTCTCCCACCACCTGTTAATGAATGGGCAATTAATTGCACCAACAGCAATGAGGTTTGTGGGTAGCTGTGTTTTGTTTTCTTCAGTCATTCCAGAAGAGGGGAATTGAGAGCTGTGTTTGCAGCCAGCCTCAGCAGACAGAGCATTTCAAGTAATACCTGTTCTCTGGAGGGGAAGCTCCACAGTTGGTGTCACTGCCGTGTTTTTATGTTTTTAATACCTTCATCACTATCATACCAGTGTCATTTTTGTTGCAGTTTGGCTGAGATGTCCTCAACGAGTTTAAGATCCAATGTGTGTGTGTGTGTGAATATGTATTTATACATCCCTGTGTATAATATTGCTGTATATTATTTGCATTAAGCAGTTACTCTTCCCTGTGTGACAGTGCAAACACATCAGCTTTACCTACCTGGTGTAAGGTTATTAAAGAACACTTTCAGATACTGTCCTTGACACTTTCTCCATTCATAACCCCAAATTTGAAGAGGAGACCTTGTTATACCTCTGGTTTGTCACTTTCCTTCCAGCATTCTTGTCCTCCTCCCAGTGTCACTGCTGAAGCACAACCCCTTGGTCGATTATTTTAAGCAATGACTGTTTTGCATACTACCTTGCTTTGTTTAAGTAATGTTTGTACAGAGATTTCAAAATATAAAGAGCTATATAATTGCTAAGTTTCATTATTTTTTTTTTCATGTCAGTGTTGCTAGCGCCAGCAAAACAATAAGTGAAATGTCACAAGATACTGGGCATGTCCTTCAGGTGGTGGTTTTGGTTATGTCCTGAAGAGCTGGTAAGAGCATGGGAGAGGGGAGGGCAAGTGACAGGTCTGACACATGGCCTGTGTCAGGGTCTGAGAAGGGCTGTGCCACCTCTGGTGTGTTTCAAAACTGGCATTTTGCACCTAAATCCCAAGTGGGATCCCCAAAACGTGTAGGTGGTCCCCAGGGTTATCACCCCAGCACGTGTGTGCCCTTGGGTTTGGGTCCTGCCCGTGGTGGTAGCTCTGAGCTGGTGAGCCCCGTGGGTGCCAGCAGTGCCCCTGCCCAGGGAGGGCACCCAGCTCCCCAGGGCTGGGACAGCAGCAGCCCAAACACCTCATGGTCACCTCCAAGCAGCTCCTGTCCCAGCAGAGCGGGGAGGTCTGGTCCAAATGTGCTACCCTTGGATCCTGCTCAGAGGATGCCTCTGGAGAATCCTGGTCTCACTGGGCAGCCAGGAGTGCCAGCTCAGATCCAGGGCTGCAGCACTGGCTCAGGAAGGGCAGGGAGCCCTCTGGAGCTGCCACCCTGGAAGCAGCACCTTACCTTGCACAGAAGAAATAGATATTAAAAAAGAGTTAGATCCAAGACTGCTGCTTGTTGGGCTGTCATGGATAGAAGCCTTCAGCCATCATCTGGCTTATCAGATCAGTTTCTGATAGGGAGCAGGAGTAAGATGGGAGATCCCTGCTTGGGTGATGCACCTGTTTTGGAAAGACCCCTTGTGAGCTCTGATGAGCCTTGTGAGTCCCTTCAACTTGGAATATTCTGCGATTCTGTGACCTTTCCTAGGAACAACAGCAAGGAATGTACTAAAGGAAGCTGTATCAGCATCAAAGTGGTTTCTGGCTTGATGAGTTTAGGCTGAACTTGATGACTTCAGAGGTCTTTGCCAACCTGACTGCACCTGTGGTGCTGACACTGAGCACTGGCCACAGTTTGGAGGATGCTGGATAAAGGCACCACGTGGAGAGGCAGCAGTGCCAAGAGCAGCTCCTGGCTAAGGCATGTTCCCCCAGCCAGGTGACAAAGCCCACCAGGATTAATTGCACCAGGTTCAGCTCTTGGTGCTTGGTAAGGGCAGTGATCTCCAGAGGCAGCAAGGGAAGGTGCAGGAGCTCTTCCCCTGCAGGTAAAATTGTGTTTATTCTGTTTTGCTTGGAAATCTGCAATTTGTAGCAGATTATGGGAGAGCTGAGTGGTGAATTATTGGAAGCACTAGCCTGTGGGTTCCGAGGTAAGTTTGAATGGAGTTTTTTGTCACTCTCATGGACAAGTTGGGCTCTGAATTTCAGTTCAAGGCTTTGCAAATGGCCAGAATCCCTGCAGTTTGCCCTGCCACAGTGGTAACACACAGGTGGGACCTGCTGGTGCTGCTGCTGCTGATTTGGCTCTTCCCACTCAGAGATCAGCCCAAACTCGAGTACTTCAGCTGCTGAAAATGTCAATTATCTCCCTCCCAGAGCCTGTGCTCAAGTGGGGTCTGCAAACCAGGAGATTTGCATGTCACACCAAGTGCAGAATTTCTGAGGACAGGGCCATGTGCCTGAAGTGATGGCCCAGGCACTGCTCCCACTGGGTTGTTCCAAGATCTGTAACAGCAGCAAAGGGGCAGCTCCTTCAGAGGGCACGCAGGAGTGACTCTGTGCTTTTGGAAAGCAAACCAATGGAGTCCCAGGCACGAGAGGCCAACATTTGAACAAGACAGCTTGGCAGCATCTCTGCTGCAGCCACTGGCACTTGTGCCATGGGGGCAAGCAGCCTTTGGAGCAGGTTTGTTGAGCCTCACAGCAGTAAGATGGGAAGCTGTGAGCTGACCCCAGAAGGGACCCAAAGGATGCCAATAAGAGGTAAATGCTTTTAGGGGGGCTGGAATTCCATTCCATTCTGGAATGGAAATCATCTGGCGGCTGTCACTTGTGGATGTTTGTCCTGCACAACAAGAGATGAGCCATCCAAAAAGGTGGGATTCAGCAGCAGCCCTGAGTGGTAGCAGGGGTTGGCTTCTACAGCCCTGGGACAGGGGGAGCCCTTGGATCATTGGCCAGCACTGTGGCAGGACAAATGTTGTTTGTATTGCAAACCAGACCCTGATGAGAGGTACCAATTTAATTTTTATTTATGCCTCAACACGTTGTGAATCCATTTTCTGTCGTGGGGTGAAAAAATACTGCAGGGGTTGTGCTGAAAGCCCTAACATGTGCCATCTGTTAAGGAGGGGAGCCCTGTCCCAGGGAGGTTTCACCTGACATCCAGCCAGGGCAGAGAAAGCTTCCACGATTTTCCCATCTCTCTTTCCTATTCCCTCTTCTGCAGAGATGTTTATCAATGGTCAATTCTCAGATATGGAGAATTCTCAGAGATAATACTGCCACATCTGTGCTCTATTTTCACCTGAGGAATATCAAAAGGAATCCTCCCTGGCTGCTCTTACAGCAGGACAGGACACCTGATGGAAAGATCATGATGATCTTAGCAGCCTCTGTTCCTTCACCATGCAAACAAAGCCACCCACTCCCTTGCAGGTGCAGAGTGAGAAACACAAGGCCCTGATGCTGTGCAAGTGCTGCTCAGCAACAGTAAAACATTGCTCTCTTGTCAACACTGCTTTGGTCTCAAATCTGCAGAGCAGCACTCGACCTGCTACTGTGAACAAAAAAAATAAAAAAAAATTAAAAAAAAACAAACACTTCCAGCCAAAACCCTGTGCATCTTGTGTGTTCCAGTTCCTCTTAGTGAGGAGCTTGTCCCCCCAGTTTGGATGTAAACCTAGAATTGCAGCGTTTTAAGAGCAGAATCCAGCATTTGTCCTTGCTAGATTTCACTTGGTTGGTGATTTCTGGAGCGCGCTAATCCATCAGGATCTCTCTCCTCTCTGGAAGATCTCTCTCTATCCCCATGGGAATGAATTGTTCCTTCTACTCTGTTATCACTGGGCTGACACTGAGCCTGGGCAGCACAGCCAGGGGTTGGTTGCCAGGTGAATTTTACCTGAATCTCCTGCAGCTGCTTTGAGTCTGTTTATGACAGTCCCAGCTGACAGCTGGCAGCTGAAGTTATCCATAAAGGTGGGGATCCAAAGATTTTCCTTAACAACCTATGGAATAATAATAACACAGTGGTGTGCTGTTTTGATAGATCCTGCCAACTTATGAGGCCAAAGTTATTTTCCTCCACTGGCAAAGGTGACTCTTGCTGGGCACAAGCAGCCCTGGTGTTGCAGAGGCCACCCCGTGGTCCAAACCCACCAAACGTTGCTGTTCTCAGAGCCAGATGTGGATAAACTGCTCCCACTGTTCCTGTTGGTGTCATTCTCTGCAGGAGGATAGAAGAGAACAGCACCTCCCCTCCTAAGGCCCTTAAAAATCTCCCCACACCCCTGGGCTTCTCCTTGGGGCTTTGCTGGTATACACAGAAACATTAGAGCAAATAATAATAATAATCCCAAGCCTCTATGAGGCTGTGGAAGATTCAAGGTAATGTCTTATCCTGAGCCCCAAGGAGGCAGAAAAATTCCCTAAAAGGAGAGTTTGGCCAACAGAGTGGGCCCTTTGTTCCCCCAAAAGGCCAGATGGTTTTATTTTTTCTTTTTTTTTTTTTAATTTCATGGAGAATGTTATTGATTACCTGAATGTACCGGGTCTGATTGTACTTACATGGGGTTTCTTGCAAGACTGCCCATGACACTTTTGGTGGTATTATGGCTTCATTTTGAAAGAAAACTTAAGAATGTTTATTTTCTGTTGTCTGCCTGTTTCACATGCATGTTCCTCAGGTATCCGATTCTTTTGGTATATAGATCAGCACAGGTTTTAATTTGAAAAAGGGATTGTTCAATTGTTTCAATGGTGATTTCCCTACTATTTAAGCTATTTTTGGGTTAAAATATCGATCCTTATTTTTTTCCCTCCTTTTCCCCTTCCACCCCGTCCTCAGTTCAGCTTTCTGGTAACTTTCAAAGTGAGTGATATTTATTTTGGTTTCACTAACATAAAAGGGGACAGAATGTTACAGTGACTCGTTTGTGCCTCTCATTTTTCAATTATGGGCTTTTACCTCCACCGTGTGGCAGCTCTTCAGAACTGACTTGCCGTGCTTCTGCACAGAAGTAGGAAAAAAAAAAGGACAGAGACGAGTTTACTAAATAGGTTAATTCAGACTTCTAAATGTTGCTTCAATGAGGTCGTTCTTAAACTTCATTTTAAATCTCACCAGTGTTCACTCACCTCCATTTTGAGATGGGTACATTGACCAAATGATATTTCAGCAGAATATTCCATTATATATATATATATATATATATGTTATAAACATAATTATTTCTGGGCAGTCTGTGTGCATGTGTAAAAATACAAAACTTGCATCATTTTCCTTTAATTCACAGATGAGCCTTCCAAAAGTGCTGCTTAACTGTATTTAGGAACACTAGGCTGCTCAGCCATTAAGTGAGGGAAAACAAAATCAGCTGGTCCACAAATAATTTGGATTTGGGAGCTGGTTTATTGCATTTCAGACTGCAGGTGAGAAGGCTCAGGATTAAGCACCTTAGAATAAAAACCTTGTAAAATGCTTTTTGCCTTTATTAAGGAATGCTTTGACTCAGGTGTGTTGTTGAGCAATGTCCATGAGCTGTGCTTCTACCAACCAAGTGATGTTTTCCACTTTTCCACAAGTAAAACTCGTGTTGGAATCAGGCTGAAAAAATCTAAATTCTTGTGTCCTTTATGTCAGCACATATCTTGGTTTCTCAAGTTTTTCAGCTTTGTAAGCGGAAATAAATAAATAAATAAATAAATTTATTCAGCTTCAATAAAAATTTATTGCTGATGTATTTAGGTGCAGCTAAAGTGACCCCAAAATTCTGATCTCTGTGGTCTCTGCAGATGAATTGTGGGTTCTGCTCATTCCAGTTCTTTGCCTGAAGCTGGAGTCTCTCTTCTGCTTAGGAGCAGCAGGAAAGTGAGAAAATGTTCTGAACAGCCTTTGTTTGGTGGTTTCAATTGTTTATTGCATCAGCTTTTGGTGTGGTTTACTGCAGAAATCTGTTTATGAATGTATCATTCATTGCAAGGATGAAATATTTTTTAGTATGAAAAACTGAGAACTTTTCAAGATTTTTTTCTTTTGCGTTGTGTATCTCAGCCACCTAATGTTTGGGTGCTGGTGAGTTAAATTGTGTTGTTCTTTTGCCAAAACTCCTGTGTAGTTGGCTTGAAAGAATTAGAATTACAAAGTTGTCTGTAACAACGAAAAAAAAGCACTGTAAAATTAATTTTTAAAGCTGTTTAGCTCTTTTAATATATTAATTACATATATTATTAATTCAACTAGAGTAATTTTTGTCTCCTGCTCAAAAATGGTTATCAATCCAGGCTGCAATAGCAGTCAGCTCTTGCAAGAGCATCTTTCTAAAAATTCATCTTGTTCATGAACATGAGGAAAATGAAGAATTTAAAATGTTCTTTTAATTATGTTGTTATGGAGACAGCTAGCCTAATAGACTCACAGTGATTAACTGGAAAATGGGTGTTTTGTGCAGTGGGTGACAATTTTCACTGTCCCTTCAGCTAGAGATGGTGAAATTTAGATGTTGCTGGTCATCTTCCTAGCTGAACCCTGAAATATTTGCTTTTTTCCCCAGATCTAAGTAGAGTTGCCACTGGGCAAGGCCCTGCAAGGTAGAAAATGATAAATTATCCCAAGCGGGAAGGGACCCAGAAGGATCACAGCTCCCAGCTCCTGTCACCGCAGCTGTGGGGCTGGTACCCATTTCAGCTCACTCCTGCTTGTGCTGGCAGCTGGCACTCTGACCCCTGGGAGATAAATCCAAGTTCATTTAGGAGAACTAAAGCTGGAGTAGCAAATCAAAGTGTGGTGCAGGAGCAGCTGTGGAGATGCTTTTATTTCCAGGAGGGTTTTTGTGGCATCTGGGTGGGCATTTAATGAACCTTGAGAAATGATTTTTGTGCGTGTGAGGGAGTCCTTGGTGCAGTGCACAGTGTGACAAAGACCTGGTCAAGTGTAACTAATCCAAAATCAAGAGTAAAATCTGTAAGGCACCAGGAATAGCCTGACAAAGTGATTGGGAAACTTCCCAAACGTCACCAAACTACTGCAAAATGCAAACAAGTGCTGGAAGCTTTTGTTCTGATCCATCTCCTGCTGTCTGAGATGTGTTTGGGAAGTTTATGTCCTGGTTTAAAGCACAAAATGTCTGCTGAGGAAGGTGGAATGCAAAAGAAGACCCTCTCCCTCCAAATTATTATAAATCTGAAAATGATGGGCCTTCCAGGCAAAAATGAAGGAAAAGGAACAAAGGTTCTTTATTTAGTATATCTCTGTGTGTGTATATTTATATACACAGAACAAACAACAACACAGGAACAGAAGTTTCCCACCTGCCAAGCACGACATCTTTCAGCTGAAGAAATTCACTGACAGAGAGACCTACCCCACAGCAGTTCAAAATTCTGACTTAAATTTAGCTTTGACATCTAACAAGGGGGCACTCAGCTCTGAACCTTGACACCTTGCATGGGAAAAATGAGGTCGCATAAATTTACTCGCTTTCAGCCTCATCACTGCATGTGAAAGAGAGAGAAATGGCTCAAGAACACTTTCTCAGCATTCTTCCAGTGCCCTTTTTGTGGTGCTGTTAAAGGAACATGATCAAAATTGCCCTCTCTGTTTCTTTGCCCCGAGGTGGAAGCTCATGGGACGTGTTTGACAGGGCAGTGCTGCCAATTCCTGTGTGGAAGAAATGCCCAGCCTGGTTTTGCTGGGCATTCTGAGCCAGGGGTTTATTTGCTGGGTGAAGTTGTTCTTTCTAACACCCACAAGTGCTTTTGTGGCTGTTGTGCTCTGACCAGCTGGAATTGCTGACATTTGAGTCCCAGCAGGATGGGCTTGGAATGAGGGTGCCTGTAGTTTGTGTGAACTCTTTGGGCTGGAAAAAAGGAGCTGTGTAGGGATTGATTTCACAGTCTCTCTGTTAGGTTCTGTTTGGTTTTTATGTTTCCCCTCTAAATATTTTTATTAAAAACCCAAGGAGCACTACCATAAAAGTTAGCCAGTAGAAAACTGTTATTCTTTAAAAAAAAAAAAAATAGGCAAACCCTGATCACAACACTTATTTTTTTGCAAATATAGACTTCAGTTTTCAGGTAGGGACTAATGATTGACCAGATCATTTGATATGAACTCCATATATGCATCTATATTGGTTTTTTTTCTCTGCTGTCACTAAGAGCCAACAAAATCATTATACTTCACCTACAAGTCTAATTGTTCTTTTCTGAAGCCTTACAGTATTTTATTTCATATTCTGTGGGTTTAATTTTCTCAAACTTTTGTCTCCTGAAATCAGTGAGACTCTTGAAATTGAAATCTCCAGCTATGCAATGACAGGACTAAAATAGCTGGTGAGTTTGACAGTGTGCTAAATGAATTGTGGGTACATTTTATTGTTTTAATAATAGCCTCATAGAAACAAATGTACTAATCACATCAAAGAAATTTCAGTAAAAGCAGGGTAAAGTTTTATGCAGCTCAAACTTGCCATAGAGATTTAAATGCTCAGCTACCCTACAAAAACCAGACCTATCCTAATACATACATGAAAGATTTATTTTTTCTTTAAAAAAAACTCCCAACTTTGGTAGGAATGTATTGGTGGATTGTGGTTTTGGTGACAATTAGAAGTAATACACCAAATTATCTTTTTTTTTTCTTTTTTCCCCTTTCAGATTTTAATAATACGTATAAGTTACTATATAAATATTTTTGTTCCCAAGGATAAGGAATGTAAGCTTAAAATTAGCACCTTGGTGGAAGGAGTATGGCCTGTAGAAAATCCAAGTGTTCATCTCTGCCACCAAAGCCTTTGCAGGGCTTGGCCTCTGGAGGGGCCACGTGGCTTTGAATGTTGGCAGAGATGATTGCAAAAAACCAAAGAGCTCCTGACCTGGCATTTGGCAGCAGTCCAAGAGAGCATCCCAGGTATTGATCCAAATGTGTTTGACAGGAATGTTGGCTGCAGGTAAGGTTTCACATGGTCTCTCCTCAGGCTGTGTGGTTTCAAACACAGATCTCCCTGCTGAAGGTTCTCAGGATGAGAAAGAACTTTCTGACAAGGTAAAAAAGAGGTTGAGACAGAAGTGCTGTTTGGGGTACTCTGACCGACTGAGTGCCTGCTCACACATTTTTCCCCCCTGACATTTTCTGGTCACATAGATTAGCTTTGCTTCTGCCCACTAAAGTATGAGTGGAACAAAGGGTGTCACTTGGTATCCAATGGTCACTTAAAAAATTCTGATTAAAGATTTAGGTGCTATTGAAAGTGGTCATATTAGATGGATTTTGGACTGCAGGTCCTATGTAGTAGAGAAGAGATAAAGAGTCAGATCCAGCTAAAACTCTCACGTTGTTTCTAAAAATAAAATTTAAAAATTTGAAGCAAGTTGGCTTGGGAGTGATAATTAGGATATTTGTTGTGTTGAAATGAACTTTTTTACAATACTGGGCTTAGTAATGTAAGCTGTGTATCCTTATCTCTCTATCCTTAGACTCCTTTAGTCATCCCTTCAGTGATGCCATTTAGGTTTATGTTTTCTTTCATCAGATTTTGGCAGTTTAAGTTCTTTTTTTTTCCTTCTGCATTTCCTTCTACAAAACAAAATGAAACCCTAAACCAGAGCAACAGGGTATCTCAAGTTGGTTTACAAAATGGATGCCAAGCTGCAGTGGATGCGACTTAAAAAAACAAGGAACAGTTGTTTTGTTCTTCTTTTATGATGAAAATAAAAAACCCTATGGTTTTTACATTGGAAAAATCAAGGAAACTTTCTCAATATTGCTCGTGTTGAAATACAAAATTCGATATGTTGTTTTAAAATGGGAAAACTACATTTGGCCCAAATGAGAAGCTGGGTAATGAGTTAATTCATAATTGATGTTAATTACAACTTGTAACTCCTTGCCTACCAGACACAGTTTTACTGGGGACAAATGAAGTGGGGCTGACCTAATTAGTCTCCCATGTTGTCCCTTGTCACATAATGGGGCTGATCAGCTCATTCCTTAATTGCTTGTCCTTCTGGTGCTGCAGAGAGAATCCTTCTATTCATGGAAATGCAAAGTACGTTTATAAAAATAGAATGGTCACTTATTAAGTTCTAAAACATTTCAATGTTCAAGAGAAAAAAAAACCCCTATAATTCAAAATGTGATTTATGTTCTTTTACCATGTTTCTGCCTTCACCAGTTTGCAGATACTGGGCTGGGCTGGAGGAACCTTTGTTCTCCAGGGATTACGAGTTCCAGTGCCTCATTGTTATTTCACTGAGGATTTTCTTTTAACATATTCTTGTCTTAACAAATTAAATCTTTAGGTTATTTTATCTATTAGTACTGTTTTAAAGGAACTGTTGGGTACTGCTTATGTGTTTCTTTATTTTTGCTTTGGACTTGTACTGTGAAACAGACTGACAACAGTCCCAGATAATACTTTTTATTGGCAGTGGTCAGCTCAGGTTCATGTTGGGCCAGTCTGAGGGTGAAGGTCCCAGTTCCAGGAAGAAATGTGTAATTTCTTAGGATGTCTCCATGTAGCAAATTATTCAGGGATATGCTGCTTTGAGATGACAGGTTTAAATAATGTGGACTTTAGTGTAGGCTTCCCAGGAGGCCTGGAGCTTGCTTTATGCATCAGTGTCTTGGGGGATAGAAAAAAACCACCAGTGAATATCAGAATGTAATTTTTTGATAACAAGAAAATAGATATAAAGGTTTTAAAATTTTTTGTGCATATTGTACTAACTGTACTGGTATTACAAAACCTGCATATGCTTGCATGCACTCATGTGCAATATTAACCTGTCCTTTTGTAGTTTTCAGATGTGAAAACTTGTTTGCAAATACGCAAACTAATGCATATGAAGCAGAGATTTTATCACAGTCCTGAGTGAAAATCAGCAAAAAAGTGGTTTATGCTGAAATTCAAATGTTTCATTTCTTTTTTTTTCATGTTTGCAATCTGAGTGTGAGGTTGTTACATCTAAAGTGCATGGAACAGGGTCTGTTCTCAAGGTAACTCTTCTTAAAATGCACCCAGCAATGGTTGGAGCTAAGCAAGGTTAGACTGTAGGAACAAACCCTGTCCCATCATTAGCTCCTTATGTTCTCTCAGATCATTTGGGATCAGAGTGGCCATCCTGGCCAGGGTTATTTCCTGCAGTGCTGGCGCCGTGCTGACTCTGCCCTTCTCCCCCAGGGACTGCAGGCTGGCACGGGTGCCACACACACACAATTCTCATGGCATGGGCAGAGCCAGGAAAACAGCTTGACTAAATGCTTGGGTCTCAACCAGTGGTGCAGCAGACTGATGCAGGTCCTGGGAGTGAAAACTGTTGCTGTGTATTCATCAGCTGAAAACACTGTGAGCTTCAAGAATCAATATTTATAAAAAGAAACTGAGTACTCATCAGGTTTACCCTCTTGGGGTTAAAAGCATCAGGATTAAGGCTCCTGTGAGCAACGCAGGTATTTGTTAGTAACAACAATTAGTGATTTCATGCTGAAGGACACGCGTGGCACTTTTGTTTTGAGCATCAGCTCTTTGGCAGCAGCAGCCAATAAAAGTGGATGGAAATGCCCAGTACCAGTGGCAAGGACTGTTGTAGGGCAGTTTTCCTGACTGTGCTTTAAAGCTGAGAAAGTTGCATCAGCAGAGTTGCAGATGTCCTTGAGAGCTTGGCACCAGCTCAGAGCCCCTTGCTGTCACCACGGTGTGCAGTTGTGCCACTGGGGGCTGGCAGGGCTCCTCTCCTGCCATGCCCTGCTCTTGCAAAAAGCTGCTGCCACTTGCACAGCCCAGCTTCTGCTGCTTAAAAACATCTTAATCTGTGTTTCTTTTTTACCTTTCCAAAAGCCCACAGAGTGCACAGCTGCTCATTAGTGTGTGTGTGTGACAGCTTAAATGCTCTTGTCAACAGTTGCCCTGTTAGAAAAGCGGCGGTCCTCAATTGTGGTGTTGAAACAAAATGATCTCTAAACAAATCTTGTGTATTCCTTAAAATAGAAAGTGAAATTGAGGTGTCTGGAATGTATTTTGTGAGGTGGGGAACAATTCAAAGAATAATTTGGGCTCTATAACAGATCAATATAGAAAAATCAAGTTAAGATTTTTAGAACTTATTTTTGGAAGACCAACCTGTTCTTGTGCTTACCAGCAAAGTTCTGGCCCTACATGAATCCTATGGTTATACCAACAGTGTTTGACAAAAGTAGTCATGATATATTGTTGGTTTGGGGTTATGTATAAATTATGAATGGGATGGGATTGTTAGGAATGTGTTTTGAGTTGTTTGATTTTTTAGCATTAGTTTTATTACACGGTTATGATAATGGGAAGATGTTATTAGCTTATATTTTAGGTAGCAGATTAAGAATTTAATGTTACAACTTATTTTATAAGTTTTTGCACTAACTACACAAAGCAAAAGCATATTGCCAGTAGTTTTATTTAACTACTGTAAGAACACGTATTTTTGGTTAAAATAATGTTTGCTTATTTTGAATGCAATACCTGCTTGTAAGCCTTAAAACACAATGCATGGAGCTCCATTATTAAGTTTAGAACTTCCTCATGTCCCATCAGATAAACTTTTCTGCAGCTTAGGGAGTTATTCTAGACAAGCTTTAATACACAGACCATTGTTCTATTTGTCCTTATTTTTCTACTTTTTACATAATTTTTCTGCTGACCTATCTCATGGCTACTGCTTAGCTCTAACCACAGTTCTGCTGTCTCTGAGGCCTGCCTTTTGCAGCTTTCCCAAAACCCTCTGATTTTATAGATTCCTACAATGATATAAAGGGAATAACACTAGAAAAAGTAATATGTGTCAAATATAAAGTTAAGGAGAAGAGGAAAAAAAAGTTTAATTTCCAACGGTTCCAGCAGTATTTATTTCCTGAAATACTCTTTTCTCAAACGCTCACAGTGTTTTTTGAACAGAGCAAAAAATTCATCCTCTGCTGAAACTAATCACGGGTAAAACACTGACTCCTGTGGGGTTTGACCCCTGCAGTTCTCAGGCACTGATTTCTGTGGGGAAATCAGATCTGCAAACTCTGAAAGGGAAAATTCACCATGTTTTTTCCTGAATAGCTTTGTGAATAACTATTGGATTCCAGGACATATTTGAGATTGCAAAGCATTCGCTAACACAGCGTGTGGGGGGAAGTGAGTGGAAAAATGTTTGGTAGCTTTGGTAAAAGTTGAAGCACGATAAAGAATTCCTTGAACAAAGATTTATCCATCTACCTTAATGTAAACCTGTTTGCTATGTGCAGGTGAAATCAGCCTCAAAGCTATTCAAGTTCTCTGACACTCATCGTTCTCTCACTTGACAGTACAACCTCAAGTTGTTTGTAACTAATTCCAGGGCAGAGAAATACTTTGCTTGCATGGAGAGAGAGCATGCATAAATAGAGTATCTGTCTCTTCTGAAGAAGATAGAGCAATTAAAATAATTATAATTTATGCACATAATTACGTGCATAATATGTGTATAATTTATGTGTAGACAGGGGAGGAAAATTCCTTTAATGGGGAAGTAAGGCTGAGAAAACTGAGAGGTGAGCTACTGATGTGAGAGTTGACTGCAAACTTCAATTTCATGCCTTCCCTTCTCATATTCATTGTTGCTGTTTTATGAGCCTGCTCCTGTGGAAAAGTTAGTCCTGACCCAGACCTCTTTAGAGAAAAAGCCTGAAAATGAGAGTGGAAGTGTGATGACCTGTGTGGGGAAAGAATTTGAAATGTTCTGTGTGCACAGTACAGCCTTTCATATCCTGTGGCTTCCTAGTACCACAGGGGTTACTTGGTTTTCTTTTTTTTCTGATTTATTTTTCAAACCTGGGTGATGTAATTTCAGAGCAAATTGTAATTGCCAACCAAATACATAAATTCATGAGATCAAAAGATTTTTACCATGGCTCTGTGAGGGTGTTGCTGTCCTGGAAGTTTCTAGGCACTACTGATATAAAGCTCTCATGCAGGTCCATAAATTGCCCTGTAAGCCTTTATTAAACTGGAGGAAAGGGTGACCTACTTGATAAATAAGGACTGGACTGTGCTGAGCAGCCTGGAGACAGGTCAAGGAATGCTGTAGCTGTTGTCTTGTAGCACATTAAAATACTGCCCTTCAGCACTTTTGGTGCTCATCTGTAGCCCAGAAAAAAGCAGTGCAACATAAACTCTCATCCCATCCTGTGCCTTTTGTTCTTTCTTAGTTTTTTATTTTTCTGAAACAGCTATTCCACTTTCCAGGGTCTTTCAAGAACACGAAAATGTGTTTTAGGTGAACTGACAATCCATACATTGTGGATTAGGAAAATCAAGAGGTGAATGCTTTTCACTACCAACATTACTTGTCTTTAGGTCAGGACTATGGGTCATGAAGATTAGTATTTATTATCTTGGTTCTCAAGTAACTTTGTTTTGGGAGAAGGTAATTGTTTTTGCTGCAGCTGTTGTCTGAAGGGCACTGAGTATCCCAGAGCAGCTGCTTAGGTGTAATAAATACATGCACAGACAACCAGACCATGAATGTGTTTTACCCTTTATCTGTGGGAATAGTAAACAGTGTCTGTGTGGCATGTTAAGGCCTAAATTAATCTTTTGTGCCACTGGAAATCTTTTTTTCTTTAATGAAACATTAATTCACTTGGCATTTTTATGAGGAGCCACTGTTTTTCTTTCTTTCTAGTGAAGCAAAATCTTACAGTGCTGCACTTTGCCACCTTTTTTCCTTACTATTTTTGGAATGTCCTAATTGCTTTGAAAAGGAATTTACTTCCCATTCCACTTCTCTTGCCAGCTTGGGTAAAAATGGCTTGGTTGTATACAAAAAATAAAATATATAATAAAAAAAAAAAGGAAGAAATTATATTAACATGCAAGTTAGAGAGTGATGCAACTAAGGGAACAGAGGTTGTTGTCAGAAGAGTAAAAACAGCTGTACTGAGTTATATATATATTATAATATTATATTATAAATACAGCATAGTCTAAGGTATGAAAGGAAAGCAGAGTAGATGAAACTGGAGGATTTCATCTGTGCCACTCGAGGCAGATCTGTAGTATTGGGTGAAATGTTGGTAATTTTTAATAAATATCCCTTTGAGGTGCTCCTTGAAAATGTGACCAACTTGCCAGCAAAGCTGTGAAAACCAGAAATATCCACTAAAGGCAGCTGGTTACAGCCTCTCTGCAGGGGCCCAGTGAACAAATGGATTTGTTCCCAAGTGAATAAATTTGAACAAGTGAATAAATTTGAACAAGTGAATAAATTTGAACAAGTCCCTTGGATTTGCTTTAGGACTTTGGGTTAGGATCTGATCCTGTCAAATTCAGAGCAGCTTTAGCAGGTCTGATAAAGCTCAGCCCCTGCATGAAGTCTGTGTCTGTATCACCTTTGGACAGCTTGCAAAGAGTTCTGCAGCTTGTGTTGTGAATCCTAAACCCATCAGCCTCCTTCCTCCTTCTGTTTGACAAAGAATTAAAGATTTAGCTGGGTTCTTATGAGTGTTGCTGGTTGTGGCACTGCACTGTGATTACTGAGGAGTGGCTGTGCTTGCCAAAGACAGGATACTTCAGGAATGTGGGAATAGTGACCTTCAGGATGCTTTTGGGAGGACCAAAATCTTGCAGCGATAGATGCCAGGAATTATGAGGCTCTAAACAGAGAGCAGTAAAAAGTTGTGCTGGTATGACTATTGCTTGCAGAGTAAAATTCTCATTTTGTTGCAACATGAACCACAAAATGGAGGTGCTCAGTGTATCCATTTTAACTTTCTCTTGGATCATTGGTAAGAAACAGAATATGGTACATATAAATAGCCAAGGGGTACCAAGAGCTGTACAGATATGTTTCACAAATTAGATGCAACTCAGGCTGTGTAGTTTCTGTCCAGTTTATCTGGAGGAAAACAAATCCACCTCCTGCAAAGTTGGAATTCACTTGGGTAGATGCAATCTCATAGCCATTCTTTCCAAAGCATGTTTTCCCATTTTTGTGAACACAAATCTAGATGCTTGCTCTGCAGCAACATGGGTGCAGGAAACCAATTTTAATTAGACTTTATTAAAGTTTTAAATAAATGACTGTTATAATGCATTCTCATTAAAGCTTGACAGCAGATGATTTCATTCTTTTCCTTGGGTTAGGAGTAGCTAGTTTATAACCAAGCCAGGAAAAACAATCAGCTTTAAAGTTGAGGTTCTCTAGTCGTTTTGTTTGCTGTTCCATCAACTGTTTGATGAAGATTAATCAATTCACCCCCTGTTCTGCTCTGCAAATACGGAGGCTACAAAATCCCCTCCATCTAAGCCTAAAACACTCTTGCTCTTCCTGCAGTGGCATCTGGTCACCAGGTTGGATGCACTGGGCTCACTCTTTTCCACTCGCACATCTGGAGCTCTCAGAGGGACTGGCCAGGTTGTCTGAGGTGGGAATTTGCTCAGTGAGGGCTCTGGGGGTGCCAAGTGAGCTCCTTCCATGCACTCTTCCCCAGCAGTCTGCGTTGGGCACAGGAAGGGGTAGCAGCTGGTGAGAAAGGTGAAAGCGCTGAGCACCTTTCCCTCACAACTTTAATAACACTAATTTAATCATTTATTCACTAATTTAATAATTGTAATAAAATTTTAATAAACTGTAATAATCCGTGGCAAAACCTAGGGTTCTGGTTTTGAAATATGATCTATTTTAGCATAAATTCACCTTGAAGATGGTGGAACCTTCCTCAGTCTTAAGCTTTGGGTTGTCAGAGTATCTTCTTCAGAATACAACTTCATCTCTACATTTTTAAGAACCATAAAGCCCAAATCCAATAGTTACAGCTGGATAGTTTTTCACTGGGCTAATTAGATAAATAAGAACTTGGGAATTGCTTGTTTTTTTGGGCAGCATGAAGGTCTTACAGTGTTTTTATTTTTTTTTTATGGATAGCTGGGCCAGGGATCTATACCCAATTCATGACTCTTCGTGTTTCATCTTTGCTGTCCTATGTAAATGCTCTTCACCACTGATGGGTGAAATGATGGTAATTGATGGTAAAAAAATGATGGTCTGCAGGTTGCTGGTGGACATTGAACTGAAGGAAAGTGGATGAAGCCTCTGTGCTGAGAGCCTTGTTTTGCAAGGAAACAAAAACACTTCAGAGGGAGTGTGGCACTGCCCACATCTGTGGTACCACTGCAGAACCCACCAGTCTGCAACCCCGGGGCTCTGTAAAGGGGAAAGGGCAGCCCTGAAGCAGCACAGTGACCTGGCAAGAAAAATTTTGGAAATATTCCAATAGCAATGATGGAGTCTTAAAAAAAAAAAAAAATAAAAGCTTTGAAAACCCTTTTGATTGCACAAAAAGTACTGGGAGGTTGGCATGATGGTGCAGGCTAAAAGGCGTTTTGCTGTTTGGCTTCGTTGTGGTTAGAAATAGACTTCAGGGAAAGCAGCCAGCAGGATTTGGTGTTTGTCAGCCTTTTGAGGGAGACCTGAGCTGACAAGGACCTCAGGAGAGGGCTGGGGAGGGTGAGACAGGATTCCTCTGTCCCTTTTGGTATTTATTGGAGCCTTTGGATCTGCCACTTTCCAGCTGAAGAGCTCACATTTCACTCTTTCCACAGAGACTGCAATCAGTAGTAGCCCATTGAGCTAATTGTTTGCTCGTTTGTGTGTTTGGAAACAGCAAAATTAAGAGAGAAATGAACAGAGGCAGGCTGCATTCTTAACAGCGTCCCAGAAAAAAAGAGTAATTTTCTGTCTGCTGAACGAGCCTGCAGCCCAAGTCTCTTTTGTCTCCAAGTGACATATTAGTCTCTGAGCTCCTTGGAAAAGAGGAAAATTACTGGCCACTGGGGCCATTTATTTTTCTTTCTAGGTGTTTAAGGAAAAAGAAACACAGGCTGTTGCTTGGATCAAAAGGAGTAGCTCACTCTACTGCCCCTCCCCTTCCTGACTCGGAGAACAAATCCCCACGGTGGTATTTTAAGGATGCTGCTCTGAATTTTGTTGCCTTTCCAGTCAAAATAAAATAGAATTTTTTGTAGCTGCAAAGGAATTGGGTGTATAGAACGCCATGAAATAATGGGTTTGTGGTTGAGTATCTCTCTTAGCTGTTTCTCTATTGCACTCAGGGACTCAGCTGCATATAAAAGAGCAGAAATTCATACCTAGCTTATTCTTTGACCAAATTTCCTCCCTTCGGTACAACAAGTAGATATGATTCATGTTGGGTAATAGAGCAATGGCTAAGAAGATATTAAATTCTAAATTTTTAGTTATCAAAATGCATGAGAGGTACAGAGGGTCCAAACCTGTGTTCACTCACAGGGACCCAGCTCTTGGTACACCTCCTCTGGTAACCACTTTGAGATTTCTGTCATTATTTCAACGGCCTTTGCATGACTTTGAGTACATTTTGGTTTTCTTTGGAAGAATTCTGTTGATGAGCAGTATTTTTTTCTTCTGCTGAGAATGCCAGTTCTGTGTTTCAAACCATAACTGTTTAATATATGTGTTGTACATATTTGTGTATATTATATCTATATAAGAGTCCAATAGAGAAATGCAGCTAAATGGAGCCCTATCTTAAGTAGATGAAGAATGAAATCTGTGTTTAAATGGGTCTGCTTTGCATGTGCTGCGGCCTCTGGGAGCTAGCTTCCCTCCCAGTCTGTGCTGATCACACTCCAAGCACCTTAGTGAGTGCTCTGAGATTTTATATGCATATATATGAACATAAAAAGTCTAGAAAGTCTGGAAATCCATGCAGGAATTGCTTCCAAACCCTTGGCAGGCAGCCAGAGCAAATGTGAGAGAAAATGAGGATTTTTTTTTTTTTTCTTTCCAGTGAGCTCGGGCGGGGTTTGGTACCTGGGTCTCTCCTGGGTCCTTAGGGATGCACTTGCATGCAGTGGAGCTGTAATTCCATGTGTTTCCCCATTATCCTTAACTCTAAATTTGTCTCCCAGCAGCAGTGCTGCATGCTGAGAGTCCGGGGGGCTTTTGACACCTGTGTCCATGATGATGTCCTGTAATGAAAAACAATGCTTACAATGTTTAATGGTTTTGTTTCAGAGCATGATGTCCGGGGCAGGAACAGTGAGCCCAGCTCTCCAGCCTCCCAGCTGAGCACTTAACAAGCCCAAACTGATGCTCTGTCAGCTCAGAGCAGCCAAAACCACTTTGTATTTTATTCTTATAAGAAGTTGTTATTATTTGTGCTTATTATTTGCATTTTTATTCTTTCTGGCTCTGATTTCAATGTGCATTGTGTTGGTGTTTGGTCTGTACATGTGGATTCTGATATACACAGAAGGACAGAAGGTGCCTGAGATGGGAATGGCTTGATTTTCTCTCCAGTTTCTTTTGTAGAGGTCCTGCAGTAGCTGACTCAGTGCTGTGCAGTTTTGGTTGGATGTTCAAGTCCCTTCCTTGTGCTTTCAACAGCAGCAGGGGCTCAGCCTCTGGAGACCTCTCCATGTGTGCTGCCAGTGTCAGGACTGAATTGTGGAGAAGCCAATTAGGATCCATACCCAACAAATTCTCCACTGAGGTAAAGCAGTTGGCAGAGCAGTCTTGATTCTGCTTACAGAGGTGTTTCTTGATAAGCTTCAGCAGGTCCAGGAACAATTTGGTCACTGGAGAGTTTCTCAAGGAGGCACTTGAAAGATTGTGGAGACTTGAATGTTCAGGGTGATTTTCATGCCTGCCTTTTCTGCATGAGGCAGGGTGAGCCAGGATTTCAGTTTTCTCCTTGTTTTAAATCTCTTTCTCTGCCTGTGAGCTTGGTGCAACTGAAAGAGGAGGGGAGGGCAGGGCAAAGACACTCAGTGGAAATCAGTCAGCTACAATAAAAACACAGAAAAGGCCTAGAGCTGGTTTTACTGCTGAGATTGGAGGGAGGGAAGGATGTTAAGTGTCAGTAGGGCATCAGAGCTGTTGCAGAGTGCAGTCATGCCTGGGTTTTGAATTCCCAAACAGATTTTTGCAATAGTGTGATATTTCAGTTTGACTTCAGCCATTTTAATCTCTAACAAGGAGGAGGAATCCAGGGCAGCAGTGTCAGGAGGACTGCAGGTGAAGGCAGGGCTGCAGGAGATTCTTTTCAGTGACATCTGCTACAATAGCTTGGAATTGCCAGGCAGGGTGCTTTTCTCCCTGCTCAGAAACCTTCTCACCAAGAGCAAATGGAATGTGGTTTTCAGGTCTATTGTCCCTGAAAAATGGTGTGAGATGCCCCTTCACACTGTTCAATCATTCCTCTGTGCAGAGCTTGTGAGTTTGATGGCCGTGGCTTTGCTCCAAGAGTGACTTCCCCAGAGCCCAGAGGGGAATACCAGGGTGCTGGAGCAAAATTGGTTTTATCTGAGCCACCGACTGTCACAGACATGTTTTATGAAAAATCATTTCCTCGGGGTTTTTCCTCCTGAGAAGCTGAGAGGCCTCAGGAACAGAATGTAAACAATGATTATCTGCTGCTGTGGAATGCAACAGGTGGATCTGTGATTGGTCTCATGTGGTTGTTTTTAATTAATGGCCAGTCACAATCAGCTGGCTCGGACTCTCTGTCTGAGTCACAAACCTTTGTTATCATTCCTTCCTTTTCTATTCTTAGCTAGCCTTCTGATGAAATCCTTTCTTCTATTCTTTTAGTATAGTTTTAATATAATATACATCATAAAATAATAAATCAAGCCTTCTGAAACATGGAGTCAGATCCTCATCTCTTCCGTCATCCTCAGACCCCTGTGAACGCTGTCACAACCGACCTCTGGCTTAGGGACAAGACAGACAGATACAAGCAAGAACTTGCATGGAATCCCAACTGTTACTGCTTCATTTGTAGCCTCAATTGCTGTGTTGCATAAATTATTTTACAGGGAAATTCAGTCTTTATGGTGTGGTCTTTGGGAGGTCTTACACTGATTTTTTCTGCTCTTCATCCTCAGTGATTGTGTGCACTCCTACCCTGCCCCTCAAAAGTCCAAACTGAAATGTAAAATCTGTGAATATAGGAATTAGTTTCTTCATGTCTTTACAGACTTGCTGACAGAACATTCAGGGATAGAAAAGACACAAAATGAGCAAGCAGGTAACAGGCAATTTTTAAATGGAATTCCAAGTGAAATTGTTCCTTCTGCCAGCCGAAAAGTTGTATACAAAAAGAACTGCTAACCCAAATGGAAGAGCAGACAAATTTAAATGTAAAAGTATCTTACTCTGCTTCCCCTTCTTCTGCTGGCGAAAAATAAGATTTTTGGGCATTTTGGATAGATTGATGTAGTGTGCCACTGTGTCAGGACTTGGAGTTTCAAGCCAGATATGGTTTTGTGGTTAAAACCAGCATCAAAATATGGTCTAGAAATTGGATTTTTTTTTTCTGCTAAAACAAAACAACCTTCATGACAGTATGGGTTTTAGTCCTGAAGGCAGGATATATATCCATGAATTTAGGATTCACATTGAGGATCTTGTGGAGATTCATGTTACCTGCAGGGTTTGAGGATTTTTTTTTTTTTTAGGACTTTTTGGTGATACAATTGTACTAAAAATGTATATAAATTCTCCCAAGCCTGCTGTGGAACTTGTAAAATAGTTTTCCAAACAGCTGGATATGAAGAATTTCAGATTTTAAAACCTTTTTTCACACAGTACTTCTGTATGAGCTCAGGGATGGAAGAGCCTGTACCTGTGGGCAGTGTTGGCTTTTCCAGAACTTGCTTTATAAAGTGCCCAGAAGATGGTGCCATGGTGTTGGTTTTGGCTACAGAAATGCTGAGATCTTGAGGTTTCCTTTGGGTTTAAATTAAATCAAGTAATTTTATATGCTCTGATCAGAAGCTAGCATTTTAAGAAATGAAATTTTTACAATAATTGCGGAGGTAATGTGTATTTTTGCTGAAGAAAGCAGCTGGATTTGATACACATGGCTGAAACACCTCCAATGTCCTTATAAACAGAACCAGTTTTTTAGGGAAGCTGTGACTTTGCTTAATCCCTGTTTGTGGAGAGATGCAGTCACTGTCACTCGTGGCTCTCAAAGCATCTGGCACAGTGGGGCTCAGCACCTTTGCCTCCTGTGAGAAACAGGACTTGTGTCTATAGGAGGCAAATCAGTTCTTAGTAGATGCCTGCAGTTTAAAACCAGATGCTCTCTACCCCATACAGTCATTTCCTGATGTTAATAATCAATGCCGGACACGACATCTCTATATTTCCACTTAATAATGATTAATTATGATTAATGAGAAGCTGATTTTTGGAAAGATAGGTAAATAAGTCTGTCTGTTGGTTCTTGGGGCTGCCCGTCTCATACAAAATCAAAAGGGTCATTTGGTGCTGGAAATTTCAGGCTGAAATGCTGCAGGCTGACATTTCCCTTCTGGGTATGAGAAAGTTGGTTACATCCCCTTTACAACTCTTAGGTAAAACCCCCAACCAATCAAACAAATAATCCCTACAAATGTGTGTGTGTGTGTGTGTGTGTGTATATGTTTATGTGTTGGGGTCACAATTAGCAGAAAACATAGCGACAAAAAACCTCACTACTGGAGCAGTCAAAAGGTGATACAAGTTATTTTTGCTTCCCTGATGCCCTTAAAATGTGCCTGCCCATTTGTCAAAACTTCTGGGAGGCTGTGATGTTGAAAAATGCATGCTGAGGAATGGAGAGGAGCTGTGTAGCCCTGCAGAGACCTGAATCCTTTGCAGCAGTTTCTGCTTCTGTGTTCTCTTTTACTCCTTTTCCAAGTAAGTGACACAAATTTAGCTTGAGAGCCAGAAGCAGTGAGTAAGGAGAAAACCATGTCATCTTTGGAGACAAGATTCAAAAGGTATCCAGAGGAACACACAAATTCCTTCCAGGGTTTTTTATGATTTGCTCATAGTGTTTAAAAAGACCATTAAATTACTTACCAACTTCCTGTTAATAATTCTTCATAGAACTTGAAGATCTCAACAATGGAGATGCCCCAAAAGTGCAATAGGTTTTATTGTAATCATGAAACCACAGTCTATAAATATTTAACATCTCTTAAAATTGTGTTTCTAACCCTCCCTTTTGTGGGAGGGTTAGAAATGCTCCTGAATGCAGCGTAAATGTGAGCAAAATGCTTCTGGGAAACCCAGGGAAATGCAGTAAAATTCAATTTAATACCCAGCTACCCACATTCCTGTGCCTGCTGCTGCTGGAGTTTGGTGGCAAATAAGCCATGGGCCACTTGGTGTTTATTTCAGCCAATATGAGCACTGGGATCCAAGTTCATATCTGGAGCTCAACCATGAACTCCTTGGAAGCTGTTGTGGGGTGGAAGCATGGAAGAAGCCATGAGCCTTGTTCTTGGGGGAGGAAACTGAGCAGTTGTTGTTTTACTGGTGTTTTTAAGTTCAGCCAGTGCTGACGCAATACTGGTGGGGTGACAGGTCCCACAGTGTGATGTGTCTCACCTGGAAAAAGCGTCCTTGTGGCACAGACCTGGTGAGGGAGCGGAGCAGGATGCCTGCCCCATCCTGGGGGCTGCTACAGATCGTGTGATGGGTTTGGGGTTTGGACTGCTCTCCTTCAGCCCTGACCACCTCCAAGTGAGGCAACTTCTTGCTTGTGATACGAGGGGTTAATGTGCAGCATAACATCAGCTGGCCTTTCACTGACAGGCTGTGTCAGATTTGCTGACTGATGTGCTTTCTGGAAGCACTTCCCTGCTAAACTGGCCCTGATTAATAAAATATACGAAGGCAAAGAAAAATTAGTCCTCCCTAGCTGAGTTTTTTTTGTACTTTTGACTAATTTACATGTGCAAGACCTTAAGGACCTGTTTTTTTTTCAGGTTGTCATGCTTGCATTTTAAGCTTTCAGGCACAGAACTGGTCTAAACTGGGAACTTTGTAGTTTGATGTTTATGGACTCCTCTAGTGCACAGGATCTTCTCCCACACTTTGAGCAAGGCAAAAGGCACTTGCTGGTTCACCCACAGTGCAGCAATCATGGATCAGTGACTGCAGAGATTGATTAAAGTTAGTTAGGAGGAGTAAAATCAAGTCTGAGGCTTGAATCAAGGCAGAGTTGTCCTACTTATTTGATACTCTCCTAATACTAAGAAATCAAGTCTTTTAATCTCACATATTAAAGCCTGAGGCATTACTAAATTAATCAGATTATTTACTTATTTGATTTTCCTGTTTAGGAGCAGCACAACTGATGTATCTGTTGAGAAAAGGAGAGGGAAAGGTGTGTGCAGCCCACGATTTCCTGATAAAATGCATGCACTGGTTGTGCACACAGCATCTCATGTTCATAGTTATGAGCCTGTCACTGTCATTCAAGCTCACCTTTCTACCACATCCCAGTTATGGTTAGGAAAGTACATTCACTATAAAAAAGAAGTAACTTAAGAGATAATGGAATACCAACAGTTTAAGTATATTTAAAATCTGTTGAGCAAAGCTGAAGCAGTGAACAAAAGTAATTGTGCATTATTCTTTATCCTTTCACTTAATGGTCTGATTTGAATTTTGAATGCTTTGGCTAAGCAGCACTGCTGCAGGACTCAGTACGACCCCTTCTGTCTCTTTTATTTAAATAAATCTGAACTAATTTTTCAGGGTAAATAGTCTAAGATTTCTCTTTCTGAAACTCTATTTTTTTATATACCTGATTCATTCCAACTGGAATATCTACTGTATTCTAGAAGTCCTCCTCCCTTTGCCTTCTTTCCCAGGAGGGGGAAACTGGCATTCACCATACATTTTAGAGCAGTGAGTTATTAATGATCAGGTTTTTCACAGGTGGTTGTTGCCCCCTTGGCTCAGGGCCTTTTCCCTGCTGTCATTTGCATGGCCTTGACCACAGGTGGCTCCTTGACTCCCCCAGAACTGGAACAGGGATGGGATGGGCAGTGGTCTCGCAAGCTGGGTCATGCTTGAGACTGTCCCTGCCTGCATGTCCTGAAGCCACTACAGAACCTGGCACAAACAAAGCTTTATTGAGAAGATTTATTGAGGAGGCTTTTTTACAGTTAGGGCTACACAGATTATAGCAATCATCCTAATGAATTTAGTATAATTTGGAATAGAGAGAAAAGGGCAAGTATTTAATCAAACAGCATTGAGTCCCAAAGGAAGGATAAAATCAGTGAGATAGAAGTTGCAGCTTGATTTTTAAAGATTTATCACCCAATTTATTCACTTTATTTCAGACAGATTAAATCTTAAAACCCAGCTATCACCATGCAAATATCAACAGGATTAAGCATAGAATCTTTGGAGACAGGTATTTAAGTCAGGTAATTTAGCTAACCAGCTAGAACCTTTTCTTCTGAAACATGTCTTTCACCTCCCTTATCTACACTGCAGATGACTTGTGTTCAGTTTGACCTGCATGGATAATTTCCAGTATTTCAGGATGTGAAAAGAGATGAGAATGCCTGCAGAGTTCTGCTGTGGGCTGTGGAAACGGGGCATCTGTATTTTAAAGTACCTGCAGTGGTCCTAAATGTAAAAATAACCCCTGTGTATTTGTGTCCTGTTAAGTGAGGTGTTGATTGCAACTGTTCCCAGCATTTGTTGGTTTGGAATACAGTTCTTTCCAAGTTCAGGCCTCTGGTTGTTCCAGCCTGAAGAGGTAGGTAGCAAAAACATCCTGCGTGAGGAATAGTTACTTAAAACCAGAGCCAAAGTCAGAAAGGAAAATGTTAACGCAATTGCCATAGAAACATAGGGAATCAGTGAAGCCTTTATGAATGTCTCTGGGGCATTGAGTCCTTTCTTGTGATATTTGCTTAAGGGTCACAGAATAGGATGACACAGGAAAAATAATGCTGGAAAAGACCTCTGAGGTCACTGAAGCCAACAGTGAACCCAGCACTGCAATGCAACCACTAAACCATGCCCCAGATTACCACATTAATGTGTTTTAGAGCGCTGCCAGGGAAGTCACACCAGTTTCATCTGTTCCTCCCAGAATTGATGAGGGGACAGTGCCAAGTGGCTCCTGCAAACTGACACCAGGAACCTGGAGTGCTGAGTTTTGTTTCCCAAGGAAAAGGGCTGGCGTTGGTGTTCGGTGGCCTGTGGCCTGGAGGGGCCAGCTGGCTCCTGAAATTCCACGACCTAAGCTGGAACCACTTGCAACTAAGACTGGTTTGACAGTGCCAAGTGCCTCCTGCAAACTGACACCAGGAACCTGGACAGGTGAGTTTTGTTTCGTGGGAAAAAAGCCTGCAATGAGGTTCAGGGGCCTGAGGCCCAAAATGGCTGGCCACCTGCTGGAATTCCGCATTGTGCAGGATGCCTCCCAGACCAAGGCTGGCACCAGTGCCAACTCTGGCTGGTTTGACAGTGCCAAGTGGCTCCTGCAACCTGTTATCAGGAACCTGCCTGGTGAGTTTTGTTTCCAGGGAAAAGGGGTGGTGTTGGTATTCGGGGGGCCTGTGGCCTGGAGTGGCCGGAAGGCCCATGAAATTCCACATCGTGCAGGATGCCTCCCAGACTCAAGCTGGCACCAGTGCTGACTCGGGCTGGTTTGACAGTGCCAAGTGCCTCCTGCAAACCGACACCAGGAACCTGGACAGGTGAGTTTTGCTTCTGAAGACAAAGGACTGGTGTTCCTGTTCGAGGGCCTGCGGCTCGGAGCGGCCGGCTGGCTCCTGAAATTCTGCATTGCGCAGGATGCCTCCCAGCCCCAAGATGGCACCACTTGCAACTTGGGCCGGTTTGATAGTGCCAAGTGGCTCCAGGGAACTAGCACCAGGAACCCAGGCTTGTGAGTTTTGTTTCCTGTTGAAAAGGCCTGATCAGTTGTTCAGGGGCCTGAGGCCCAAAAATTGTGGGCTGCCTGGTGGAATTCTGTCTTGCGCAAGCTGTGTCTCAGACCCAAGCCACCACCAGTGCCAAATCGGGCTGCTTTGACAGTGCCAAGTGTCTCCTGCAAACTGACACCAGGAACCTGGGTTGGTGAGTTTTGTTTCCCAAGGAAAAGGCCAGAACAGTTGTTCAGGGGCCTGCGGCCCAAAATGGCCGGCTGCCTGCTGGAATTCCGCATTGCGCATCATGGCTTCCATACCCAACCTTCCCACCACCTTCTAGTTGGGCGGTTCTTGTGGGTCCTGCTTCTCTTTCTCTTTATCCCTGTATTCAGCCCTGGATTACCAACCTGACCTTTTCTGAAGGAACTTGGAAAAGGGCAGGTTGGTAATCCAGGTTACCAACTGGATAGTTTGGTTTGTTTTTTGGGTGTTGCCGGTGCTTTTTTGTTTTCATTTTATTTTATCCCTCATTTTTCAGCTTCTGGTGTTCCTTTTTTTATTACAGGTGTTAATGTGGCATTATCAGATGTATTGTTAATTGTTGAGCCTGGGAAGTGTAGACAGGAGCTGCTCAGTGCCTCCAGAGCACCTGGACAGCTTTGACCTGGTCTCAAATCAATCACGCGCTGGAGGCTTGCATCAGATGGTGGTTTTGGAAGTGATGTAGCAGATCCAGTGTTGAGAGTATTCCCAAAATAGAAGCATTCCTCCCTGCAGCTGAAAGGGTCCCTCTTGACTTGTCAGCCTGGCTTTGCTGTAGTTACCTGCTAGAACATGCTACCAGGTCACGTTTCTCCTGGTGTGGGAAATGTTTTTGTATCATAGGTCAGTCTAAAACAGTGTCCTGCACTGTAGGACCCGTTTTGAGATGTTTACAATGTGCAAAATTAATCCTCTCGGTGCACAGGAATGCTGATTTTTGGTTTTTGTCTCTCTCCCCTCCCTTTCCAACAAGGCCCAGCTGTCTCTGAGCACTGCTGCCTGCCTTGGCACCCTGCTGTTATTTTAGGAAAGTTGACGCAGATTTGTTGTTTTCACTTATTTTTTTAATGAACATTGAAGATATTTTGCCTCCTAGGCAACACACTTCCCCCCAACCCCATTTTTAGCTCTCCCAACAGTATTAGGGAATACTACTTAGAAGTACAGAAGGGAAAAACTGGAGAGCAGCTTGATGAGCGCTGCTCTCGTTTGAGAGCAGACAAATAATTCCATATGGGATGGATGTGATATGACAGCATAAAGAGCAAATGTAATTTCACCTTGCATTATTATTTATTAGATTTCTAACAAAACTGCAGTTACAGGGTAGCCTTGCTCATTCAAATATGCTGAGACAGGATCAGTTTG
The DNA here is from genome assembly GCA_039654755.1 of Calcarius lapponicus. Taxonomy (NCBI): domain Eukaryota; kingdom Metazoa; phylum Chordata; class Aves; order Passeriformes; family Fringillidae; genus Calcarius; species Calcarius lapponicus. Next base: position 34,431,592 of record CM077470.1, read on the forward strand.
CACACAAGTGAAAGTTAATAGTATTGCAGTGAAGCTGCTGCTAGCACAAAAATGCATTCATTAGAGATAGTGGCGAGGTTTTACTTTGAAATAATGAATCTGTGACTTAAAAGCATGTACATTAAATTCCAAATGTGGTGGCAGTGGCTCCAGAACTGCAGAGGTGGCAACAGAATTTCAGCACAGTGACATTCCTTAAATCTCTTCAAGTGACTTCTGTTAAGGAAGCTCTGTCTACAGATGGATGTGTCATCCATTGTTTCTGCTTGTGCTGATAAATAGAGTTGGTGAAATATCAGACTCTTTTCTAGCTTTACCAAAAACCTCTAAAGCCTCTGAATATCTCTGTGCTGGTGTCACAGTTAGCAGAAAGGTGAAATAGCAGCAGACCAGTACAAAGCTGACATGAATTAGTTTCTCTTCCCTGGTTCTCTTCTAATGTGTCCACCTGTTTTTCAAGAATTGAGAGGCTGCAATGTTAGAAAATGCAGCAGCAAAGAAAAACCCTTATTTTCTGGAAATACCAATTTCTTTTTTTCTCTTGAATCTATTCTTACATCTTAGTCAATAGATAACAAGAATGGAGGATGGAGAGAAACTGTGAAGAAGGATCTTGTAGAAGATCAGCCTGCCTGCCTTTTAATCTGCATGGATTCTGTTTCAATTTCAATAATTTCATCTACAGAAGTGAAAATTGCTCTGATGAAACACAACAGTGCTCTCTGACAAGTGGCTTTTGGGAAGACACTCATTCACACAGGGGCATGACTGCTGTAAAGAAAGAGAAATCCTTGCTGGTCCACTTCACTTCAAAAGGGCTGCAAGGGAAGGCGATGATATGCTCTGGTGTTTGGTGGTTTGGTTTTTTTTTTTTTCCTACTCAGAAATTGCACCTTAAGAATGTTTTCACTTAGAAATCAAGATAGCAGGAATCTGAAAGGTTTTGTTCCTGCCCAACGTGTGTGTTGGGAAAGAACACCAATGTGGAGGAAGAGTGAGTAGACTGGAGCTGGTCCATAATTGTAAGTATAAGTTAATGATCAAATGCTCTCCTAGAGAAACTCATTTTCTTGAGAGCATACATTTAAAAAGAGATATTAACACTGGAGTGTGGTAATTAGACAGTGCAATATCCGTGGTAGAATGACAAAGTTCCAGAGATCTGACAAACCCAGCATTTGTTATTTACCTATCCAAAATGCTTTGCTTTGGAAAAGCAGTGCTGAGTGCCAGCCAGAAGGATATTCATTACAAATTCAATGCAACATGCAGTCAGCTTCAGCACAGGCTCCACTTATAAGGTAGAAAGTATATTAATTGGTCCATAATTCAAGCTGAAATAAGGAAAAGAGAGAGATAAGATGAGCTGTCAAGGGAAGCAGCTACATTCACTGGTGAATTTTGGGGAGTGAGTTGAGGGAAGGAAGCACTTACCCTTGAGAACGGCACAAGATCATTTGTAAAGTCATTAGTCTTATGAATTATTTTGACTGTTATTGTTATTAATTATTTGTACTGAAGTAGCACTTGGAGAAAAGAGTTATGCTAAAAATCCTCCTGACTTCTGCTAAAGCACACAATAAAAAGGCAATCTCTCCCCTGAAGAGCTTTCAGTCTTAATGCCACTCTATATTCACAGTGTTCATCATTTCATCTGGGATTTCCATCCTCTTTTATTCTGGTACATAGCACCTGAACTTCCTCAGAGCTGTGTTGGTGTTTGGCAAATCTGAAATTCATCCATCTTCACTTTTATGTCTGCCTATTGTTTGGGTTCCCTCTCCTCAGTGATTCTTCTTCTCACAGTTAACATTCCCCTTCTCTTATTTCCTTCACTCATTTTCTGCAATTGCTTGTATTGTCTCAGTCTCCATTTTTAAACCTTTGTCACAATTCTCTAATATTTTCCATGGAAACATTTTTGTCTGACATTTTCCCTCTCAGTTCTCCCTTAGGGAGATCTGTGAACAAACAACTCCTGCCATCATCTCTCCAGAGGTGAGCGAACTGTTCTTTTTCTGGCAAATTGTTCTATCCCTTTTTGTTGCCTTGTCAAGGCTGACCTAGAACAGAGGCCAGACTGAGCTAAAGAATCAAGTAAGGATTTATTACAAGGCCTCAATGGATCCACCTTGGGCAACACAAGAGCCCAGCCAGGGCTACACCCAAGATGAACCCAAATGGTCACAAAATGGACAACTGGTCATGGGGTCTCTCACTTTTATAAGTTCTGGTCCATTGGCATATTGGAGTTAATTGTCCAATTACAGCTTTAGGTTGTGAAGTCCCATCCTGCTTGTTTTTCTCTCTTCAGCCCATGTTGTTTGTGCTCTTGGGCCTGAGGTTTGGATCATTTGTCCTTGGTCCCCAGCTAGAGAAGGAATTGTTTTGTCTCCCTACTCTGTGAAGAGAGCTCACCATGCCCTCACATGGAGCTCAGAACTGCACACTAAAGCAGCACAGAATCTGAAAAATATAAAAGCTAAAACCTGAGGCATTATCTTCACCTCCCATATCCAGCAAGAATCTGCCAACAGGAGAAGGTCATGTGGAGAAAGCACACCTTTTAATAGAGAAGGTGATTGCATTGCCAGCAGGTCGGGGTATGTGATCCTGCCCCTCTGCTCGTGATTTCTGGGGGGCTCTTCAGTACAGAACAACTACACAGAATTTACTTGGGATAAAACCTGGGTATTTTGGACTTTTATAAATAATAAGCATAGGGAGCTGCCTGGCCAAATCCCAATGTTGTCTATTGGATCACTGTGAAGAAAAAGAAATTTGGCCAAAGGACCAAGTCAGCTGTTAGCAGCTTGTCCCTGAGCTCTGCTGTTAATTGTGGTGCCTGACTGTAGTTTGTTTGCAATAATTCCAGCTGTACTGCCAGGGTAGCCTTTAAACAGAATTGCTGTTGTTGTCACAACTGTTATTGTTCAAGAACTGCATTTTTCAATTAGGGGGAATATACGAGATACATCATCTGTAACAATCTCCTTTAATGATAACAACAGATACAATAATTAGTCCAGTGTATGAAATTAAAGATATTTAAATAATTATAGTGTAATCAAGTCAAAATTACTGATGTCTTTATTTGAGGCTAGATTATGTGGGAAACACCACAGGAAAATAAGTGCTTTGTAATCTAAAAGGCACCAGTATTTGATAGCACATTTGCATATATAGCATCAAGTAAGTTTGGTTTATGCCTTCCGAAGATTTAAAATATAAATAACAGTCATTAGGCCAGGTTTCAGAGACTTGGTATGACAGCAACTCCTTTGTGGTTCAGTTTACTGGCACATCTCTGCTTGTTTGGTATGGTGGATTTGCAGCATAAAGGTGAATTTAATGGTGCTCAACAGGGTGGCTCAGAAACATCTGCATTCTAAATGCCTGTTTATTGGGCTTTTTTTGAAAAAATTCACTTTTTTCAGTTCCCTCCTCCCATCTGATACTACAAATGCTCTTTAATCAAAGATAAATAAATAAAAAGACCAGGGAGTGCACAGACATCAGTTCAAGGGAAAACATTAATTTTTGTATTATGTGGGGAAAAACCCAACAACACCCCCCTGCAAAGCAAGCAAACAAAACCAAACCAAATCCATCATAAGCAAAATTTTAAAAAAACATACACCAACCCAAAATTCACAGCTACCCACTCACTCCATCTTTTCAGACTTTGAAGAAAACAACTTCTTGTGTAATTCTTTACCTTTAACAGCAGGTGCTGACTCACCAAGCCAGAGGAGGGCACAGTTCAGAGATCTGGCAGAATTACAGCTGGTGGGATTCAGGCGCTGCCTGTGTCAAGGGGGAGCTGGAAATAGCTGTTTATGTGCGTGAAAAGGATGGTAAGGAAGTATTTTTATCATTTGCCTTTACTGCAGGAGCTTATAAAGGCTATGTTTATATTTTATTTTCTGTTGGGATGTAATTCCCCAAAGAAATGTGAAATATTGGTGGCAAAACCTCAGTTTTGGAGCTGGGTTCTGAATTTTGGAGAAGGCGCTGATACCTTTGGTTGGGAAGTTGAACACTGAGCCTGTGCTGGTGGTGCACATGAGGGGCTGCATTTAGAGATGCATTTAAAATTAACACTTCTTTCCAGCTTACCTCTACAAACAGCAACACTTGACCCTCAAGAAGGTAACAGGCATCTCATGATTTATTGTAGACTTAAGTTCATTCTTTTGCCTGACAGAAAAACATTGGCAAGTGCAAATGGACTGGTTCAGTGGGAACTGTCTCCATTAACTGCAATTTTTCATCCCCTTTTCCACATCAGCAGCAAATTTACCTTTTCTCTGGGTTTGACATCAAGTATCTTTAGTGTCCTGAAGGTCACAAGTGTTTCTCCAGCCCCACGGGTGCAATAACCAACAAGAAGAATAATCCATGCAGGATTTTCTTTCCTTTACATGGGTGATACTGGGAAAACAGGAGACTTATTTACTTCCAATGTGGTTAATTTAACGTGCCATTTATTTTATAGTTATTTATTACTAAAAAATAATTTCAGGACAGAACAAATACTAGTTTGAGAGTAAAGACAATGAAAACAAACGGGAGAGCAATTTCAGGAATTGAGATGAGGTTTTAAAAGAGGATGTTTCTGTGTTTGGGCAATTTAGTTTGTTTTACAAGAAGATCTCTCTGATGGACACCCCCCCATGCCACCTCTAATCCTTTGGAAGCAAGAGGAATAACTAGATTTGTCACACAGAGGCATTCTTCAGCTTTTAGATCCAAGCATACTTCCAGAAAGCTTTGAATTGCTAAGAGGTAAATGGATGAAATTTATCCCAAATGCCCCTTTCAGCAGGTTAGGAAATGGATCCCCTGATTTTGGTTTATCACACAGAGTTGAGACCTGACCTTTTAATGAGTTTTATCAATAGAGTTGAATAATTTCTACTCATAAGTTATTTACTTCTTAACTGTTTTGCTTAATTTGATTTGTGAATCTATTGTTTTTTTTTTCCTCTTGCTTTAAACTCATGGTTTTTATATTCAGTTTTTCAAATGCTTCAGTAGTAACTTCTGTTATCCTTGACATTTCTGTGTCACCATAATATGAACTGCTGCAGTGGGGAAACTTAATCCTCTAATCTGTCTAGCTCAGATGCATTGTTCATATAGAGACATTTTCTAATTCAGTGTATTTATTAACAGCTCTGAAGACTCTGTTGGTGCTGGCCTCTGCAATAGGAGCAATTTTATGAGTGGAAACTGTGGTCAAAGAGTGGTATGATGTCTGGTTCCAGTGGCTGGAATGGCAGTGCTGGTCCCTATGACTGTAGGAATCATCTCTCTGGTGTAAGATGCACATAAATGTACAAATACACAGATAGGTGTGTGTGTGTGTGTGTATCCAGGCTGCCAGTTTATCAACTCTTCTATTGGAAGGCAGATCTCAATATTCACCCAAACTTTCCTGAGCTTTCCTAGGAATCCTAAAAATCAGTTGTGATAGCTGTTCAAGAAAACAAACCATTCTGGGAGTTTTGGGCTTTCAGATGAGTGTTCAGTTTTCTGTCAAAACAGTTTTTTTCTGTGATTTTATTCCGGAACCTCAGGTTTAGGGGATGTAGCATTTCTGACCACTCTTATAATTTAATTACTTTATTTCTCATTTGTTCAGTCTCAAAACCAAGTTGGTTGTGACAAATAATTGGCTACTGTTGAAGTTGTAAAACTGATCTGGATGAATTTGCAGGGTAACTGATCTGCCACTTTCATCTGAATGCTGGAAAAGATACATAGCAAAGTGTGAATATAAAATATATAGAAATACTCTCATAAACTTTTTATTCTTCCTAATAAGTATTAAAAAGAAACATTAAATTATTATTATTATTTAACTTAATAGAAATAATATCTGGATCTGCAGGTGCTTTTAATCAAGCCAAAGCAAACTGCTTTAATAAAACATAAGATAAATTGTTGTAACAAACTGCAGAAATCACAGGATGGGGTGGAAGATCATGAATGATGTGATGTAGTTTATAAAGTTCAGCTGGAGAATAAAGGCAAATAGCATCATGATGTCTGGAATGGGGATTGAATATTACATAGGAAATAAATACTGCACCCCCATGAAACCAGGTTTCATCTTGCTTATGATTATTCCATGCTGGAAGCATGATGGAAAAGTGCCTCTACTCCTGGTGTAACAAAACTATTTTCAGTCCCTCTTTCCCTTCAAAAACAAAAGAAAACAAACAAAAAAAACCCAAAACCAAATCAAAACAATACAACAAACAACCCCCCCCCCCAAAAAAAAAACCCCACAAAAAACCCCAAAACAAAAACAAAACAAAACAAAAACCCAAGGGAAAAAAGGTTTTGCACACAGTCTCCTAAGAAACAGGATGAAAACATCTCTCAAGCTGCAAAGCAAGAAGGTCCTCAACACTAATAATGTTTGCTATTACCAAATGCTCTGTAATCTGAAAACTAAAAACAAGAGCAAATATTATTTCTATTTATCTGTCTGTATGTGCTACGTTATAAAAACATGCTCAAAGGTTTAATTTTTTCTTTTTGTTTCAGAAATACTCATTAATGACTATGTTTCATTGTCAAGATAATATAAACTGATTGGGAAAAAAGATAAATTTACAACATGCAATTGTTCTAAATAATGAAAATTTATTTTTCTCAAGAGTTGGCACATTTATTAGGAAGCCCTTTGATATTTCTTGGAGAAGCAAATCAGTGCTAGTTGGTTTCATCCTTTATTGACAATGGCATTTTGGATTTGGCAGCGTCTGGAAAACTGTTTTCAGCTGAAGTTGTTGGCATAGTCACGGAATGATGCTATTGTGAAGAAAAAATAATTTCATTGTAAGGCTACTGAAAGCTGCAATGAAATCACAGAAGAAATATCTGCTCATGTTGCAACTTAACATGCTAAAACCCACAAGGAGATTGCTGCAAAAGGGTATATTTTGACAATCTTGGAAATAAAGTGTTTCTGTTTCACTGTTACCAGGTGCTTTTGTTCCCCAGTAACTTCAGGACATCTGTTTTGTACCACTAAGTCAAATTATTCTTTGTCACTCCCCTGACTTCCCTCTTCAGATTTGCTGCTCAGTTTACCCACCTTTGTTTTTTTCCTGTATCTCTGTGCTATTCCTTCCAAATGCTTAAGTGTCAATGCAAATCTTCCACATTGATACTTGTTACCATCTCTGGCATCTTCCCTGCTTAAACTTTCTTGGAAGGCTGCACATCAGTGCCCCTAAAAAAATAATTGTTTGAGGGTCCTGTGGCACCTGTAAGAACCAGAGATATGTGACTATGCATGTATACATCTTCAATTTCCTAATGTTTTGGGTAGCTTAGTGCAAAATGAAAAACCAAAAACTACTGGAGGTACTCAGAGAGATTTTGGCAAGTCTGTTGGTGTTCTGATGTTTCCTGGTAGCAAGCAGACATTTCCTTTTGCAAATTAACACTAAATATAGATGAGGTGTGAAATCCACTGGACCTGAGCACTCTGCACTTGTCCATTACATTCATCATTTCTGTTCTCACTGACCCTTACCAGGGAGTTACTGAGCCCAGTGCCATAATTTGCAGCAAATAAGCCCATATTAAATGAGGAATTGCTTGTGAGAATGATAAATTCATATAGTGATATCTTTCACAAGATCAGATCTAATAAAAGGTCAGCTGGTACAATTTCTTATGTAAATGAGTTTTCCAGATTGTTTCTCTTTCTACTTGTGCTATTGCCTAGGCTGTCATCAGACTTCAAAGAAATTCATTATTCTTCCAGCTCTTGGCTTTAAACGAAATGCTTGCTGAACCTAATTGATGCTGCAAAATGTCTCTTTGCAGGGCAAAGAGAATTGTGCAAGAGTAATTCAGTCTATTGAGCTACTCACAGCCATTGTGTTTGACTGTGCCCTACTGACATTGTGTGTTTTTCCTGAAAAATATTGGAAATCATTTTCACTGATGGAACTGATGGGAAATAATGAGTCAGTCACATGAGAGAGAGTGGATTCAGTAAGCTCAATGCAAACTATTGTGAAAAGTTTTAAAAAGTCTCTTTGTCCACAAAATGTCTGTTTTTTCTTTTTTTTTTTTTTTGCTTTCCTCCTCAAGGTTGTTCTGAAAGTAAATATTTGAGGCTGGCATGCAATCTTGACTATTCTGAGAGCCAGTGAAGAAAGAAACAAAAGTATCTACAAGAAAGCAAGAGGAATGAGTAAGGGAAGGTGAAGGCAGGTGCAGTGAGTTGTGTGGATTCCAGGTAAGCTGGTGTAGGGTTTTTACATCTGCTCCTGTAAAATGGCAGCTTTGGGTCTGAGAGACCCTGATGGGTCTTCTGGATAAAATGGGGAAACAGAATCATTGCCAGCTTCTTTCTCTTTCACCCTGGCAATTCCCAGGAGCAAACATTTCATGCCAGTCAGCAACAATTCCTGCAATGGAATTAAAATGCAAGTGCCTAAGTGAGTCCAGTCCTCTGACCATCCTGTGGAGGCTTTAATTTTGGCTAATGCTGAAGTGTGCCCTGGTAGAATTTGATCCCATCAGTGCCATATTGAGCTCCACTAGTTACAGTGCCCATGTTCAAAGGCCTTGTCCTTGTTTCCATTCTAAATCCTGCTTCTGCATGAATGAATGCCTCTCATTTATTTTGGTTAAAATTTGCCTGTCTGGTCTGAGTCCATGAACAACTCACACTCCACTGCTCTTCAGCAGTTTGGTTCATTCAGAGCATAAATCTGAGTAAATTTTAGTTATTTTTTCTTGAATTAGTAGAGCATAAATTGATCATAGTCCAGCTATTGATTTTGAATGTTAGCTAATTATACCTTGGTCCTTATTATACTGGTGATTGAGAAAGCTAATGGACTACACTCCTGCCTTGGTTTGGCAGCATGTAAAGGCTAAACAATGACTATCAACTATGGTTTTAGAGTGAGATTCCTTGATAACAATGGTTTTTATACATTCATAAGGGTTTTTATAAAGCAATACTTACAATGTTTTTCATTTAAGAAGATATGGGAGGATAGATGAGTTCTGTTATCAAAAAGCTCAGATTCAAACCCCACACTGAAGTTCAAACGAAGTCCATGGGTAACCCCAATGTCTTACTTGAATTCTGAAATAGATCCATTCAAGACAATTTTGGAATTTCTATTTTTTCCCGCCACTGTCTGCCAGAGCAATCTGTGTGCTCGTGACTGCTGCAATACCTTCATGTGCAAGGTGCTGTTATATCTTTATTTCTTTCTGATTACTGTTTCTCCTCTCCATGTAGTCTTAAAACTGACAAGAATCAAAGTGCAGAACATGGGTAAAGCTGAAAAGTTTTGCCTTTCTACCAATTTCCTGGCAAATGAGATGCAGTACAAGCACAGTAGTACTTGAGCCTTGGTTTTTCAGACAAAGACTGTGAGAACAGCAAGGGGCCCGACATGAATCTATTCTTGTGCCAATTCCTTCAGTGAAAATGGAGCACAGTGGTGCTGCAGCCCCTGAGCACCCTCGGGATGGTCAAGAGCTGCAGGAGCAGGAGATGACCAGAGCACCAGTTCCTGAAAACTGCTCTGCTGAGCTCAGGCACTTTCTTCCTGCTGTGAGGGGCTCTAGGACAGGGATGTTTGTTACCAGCTTTAATGGAATTGAGAGCCAAAGGATACAGGGACAGTGTCTAGGGGAGATGGCATTGTGGAGGAAGTGCACAGTGTGCCTTGTTTGTGGGGTATCTGGATTTAGAATTCAGCATTCAGTGAAGGCAGTAACCAGGCTGAACCACGAGAAATACCATACTCCCCAGGCAGGAAAAAAAAAAAAAAAAAAAAAAGCAGGGAATTTAACTCACCCTTCTGATTTCAGGCCTGCTGCAATTCCTTTACAACAGCAGGCTGCATAAGAATTCATGAGACTAACCTGCTGCTAAGGCATCTTTCACAGCTCTTGTTAAAAACTGACACTCCTGTCAAGGGGCAGATATGAAGCACAGGTCCTGCTGTGACCTGTGAGTCTGGTGGTGTTGCATGATCATGTAATTTTCTGTGCTGGAGTCCCTTTCACTTGTTCTCTCACTTAACAAAGACAAAAAGCTTAGAAATCCTGCCTTGATGCGCAATCTGATTTTCCTCTTTGCTGTCTTCTGAAATTGGGTATGCTGGGTGTGAAACACTTGCTGGCCTTTCAGAAGAAAACTCTGCCTCAGTGACAAAACAATTGTGATTCTCCTGGTTAGATGCTGAAATCAGTTTGCCCAGCAAGCAATAGTGCCTGAATTAACCCTTAGGCTCTTAGTGCCTAAGAACTTAAAATTTTATTGAAGGACCAGTTTCCTAGGGATCAATAAATAAAGCAATACCTACAAGTTTTTTCATTTAAGAAGTTGTAAGAGGGAAGATAGGTTCTGTTATCAAAAAAGTTTCCAGCACAGATTCAAACCCCATACTGAAGTTCAAATGAAGTCCATGGGTATCTCCAATGTCTTAGGTACTTAATTCTGAAATAGATCCATTCAAGACAATTTTGGAATTACCCTACTGGAACCAAAGTCTTCTCATCTCTCAAAGCTCACCACCCACCTTTGGCCTCAGTTTGATTTTATATATATATATATTTCCATCAAAGTTTTTTCTATCTGCTGAGAAGCTGTGAAAGACAATGCCTAAGGAGAGTGTAGAATGGGTAAAAATTAAGTCACACAGCAGCTGAGTTTGAAAGACATGTTCTGTCTTTTAATCTGTCCACTTTTGGCATTGTGAAAGTCTCTCCTCCACAGTAATCTCTCAAGTACTTTATTAATTGCTGACTGAGTTCACTGGTGCAAAGAGGGTGCATATCTTGGTTAAAGTGGCAGTGGGCAAGTCCTGTTCCACATGTGGGTTCTTTACAGTGCATAGAGAAGTGGGGGAGGTTGGTTGGGGGCAGTACCTGCCTCGTTTACACAAGAAATAGTGAACCAGTCCAAAAAGCTATCCTCAAATTGACAAAAAACCCCAAACCAAACCAAAAAACCAACCAACCAACAAACAAACAAACAAACAAAAAAAAAAAAAAAACAAAAAACCCACCCCAGAAAATCCCAAACAAAAAAACCACACCAAAACCAATGACAAAAAGCCAACAAAAACCCCAATACTTGCTATGTCCTGAAGCAGTGCCTAAATGAATTTAGAACTTCTATCCTGACTTCTGGCTGGGAAGAATGCATTTGAAACATACGACTCCTTATCAGAAAGTTCTTATGAGGACTTTGTGGTAAAGAGGAGTGAGAATCTTTTTTCTTTTCTAACAGGGCACATTTTGTTGTGCTATTTTAAATAAATGCCATTGTGAAAGGAATGCAATCATTAGAGTGGTTATAGGGACCTTTGGTCCAAACAAAACAAAACCCTGAAGTTGCACTATATGGGATTTGGTAATAAACTGCCAGCAGTTTTGACAGCACCAAGTAGTTCATGGTGAATTCCTCTTTGTGATAAAACTAATCCAAACTATCCTCTTGTATCAGACTGAAGATATCCTGAGAGACTTTGCCCATCATGGACTGTAAAGAACCTTGCTAAAATGTCTACATTTATATATGTGCTAGAACACTGGGATTTTATTAGACCAGTAAAGATTTCAAAATTGTCCTAACTCAATTAATTGTAATAATGGTGAAATGAAGCTCTCTGAAGCACAGCAAGGAGATCAGTTGGCTTGGAAAGCATGGCAATTTTGGAGCACTTCACCCTTTTCATAGCACTGCTTGGTTTCTCTCCTTCAGAGCTGACACTCAGGTGTCTCTTCTGCTTTGGTTTGTAATACATCTTGTGAAGGGAGGTGTGCCAAAGAGCTCCTCCTGATTTAGAGATCAAAGGCAGGACCTATCAAATGTGCTGATGAAAACACCTCAGTTCAGTACATAAAAGAACAATATTTCTCAGCCAACAGTAGTTTTCATGTAGAATGCAAAGCAAGGTGGTTGATGCATCTACAGCACAAAATTAATGCATTTTATCAACTGGGCTGACCTCAGGAGCATAAAAAGAAATGCATTGAGCTGCTGCAGTGAGTTTTGAACAGTCCTTTCAAATAGTTTTGTTTGTGATCCTCCTTAGAATGTGAGGTGTTCCTTTTGCTCAATTATATTTAACACGTCAAATAGGTTAAGGCATTCAATTATAAAGTTAACTTTTCATAGAGTATCAAAGTGCTGCTAGTAAATTAGAACTACTCAATCTAGTGCGTAATGAAGAGCTGTAATGCTCTGAATAAATCCATTACTCAAATGTGTAGTGTAATGAAGGTATAAGTCATTAGTGTTTGCCTGGCTTTTTTAATGTGGTTGAAATTAACAGCAATGTAAGCCACATTGCAAACACTAAAAAAAAAATCCCAAATATTTCTAAATGAGGATTGAGAAAATATTATCTGTAAAGTACACCATGGATAATCTGTGTGGATAAAATTTCATCTGCAACTGCAAAATGAATGTTCTTTCAATTTTTTTTCTTTACTTTTTTTATACACAGCAGAGAAATAGAAAACCTCCTAAAAGCTCTTCCTAAAAGATCTTATGGCACCAGTTGGAATTTAGCCTATCCAAAGTGCTTCTCATGGTACATAAGGAAGTGTGATGTCCTATTAAAACAGGAGAGAATATTATTAATCTCTATTAAAAAGACTAATGAAATGGAGTATGATATCCTGCCAGCTGTGGCTTAGAACTTTTTCTTCTTTCATTTGAATTAGAAACAGGAAAAGCCATAATCAGAGCAGGGCATGGAAGCGGTGGAGAAGGAAGTAATTTAGAAGTGTTTTCTTTCATTTTTCAAATCTGAAGGACCTGGGGGATTCAGCTCTTGGTTTAAACAAGAGCAGCCATCTGACATTCTGTAGCTCTCCAGAAAATGCAAGTCAACAAAGTCTGGGCTGTGGGAATAAAAAGCATGGGTGTTTTTTCCCCCTTTTATCTCATTTCGATTTTTAACATGTGGTAATTTACTAATGCAGGGAGATTTCTTCCATGCACTGCAGCAGATGAGTTATATGGGCATATCAAAGGGCTGATTCTGAATCTGTGAGTCTGTATGTTCAGCAGGAATGGTTTATACACCTTTTGGTCATGGCACTTCATGGTTCTTGCCATCTTCTATGGCATTAGAACAGATATTTAAGTGATTTTGGGCCTCAGCTGGCACCCAGTACAAAATGCTGATGTAGATCTGTTCCCCCACAGAGTCATAACTCCACTCCTGAGAATATCCACATTTTGAAGTGCACAGACCAAATATCCCAAAGGGAAAGGGCAGATCTTACTGCAGTCCTGTGGCAATGCCAGAGGTCTGAGATTTACTTTGGTTGTCAAGTTTTTGTTTGTTTGGTATTTATTCAGCTCCTCTGCAATAAGCATATAATTTCTCTGCAAAGCCCCAATATCCCATATCTTATATCAAAATATACCTCAGTGTATAGTGCTCAAAATGAAGATGTAACACCACAAGTCAACTCAACCTATGAAAAGGTGCACACACACACAAAAAAAAAAGCCTTGGGGTTCCTGAACTCAATTGTGTAAGAAGTTTGTTGGGTTTCACACGTTGTTACTCGTGAAGTTTAATGGTGTATTTCCACCCCTGTGCCACATCTTTCCTGCTGACAGGTGCATATAAATACCTGGCTGATGGCAGTCAGTGGAGCTCCGGTTTGGGCTGGGTCACTTCTGTGACAGGGCACTTCACAAGCAGGGCCACCAAGGCCAGCAGCTGCACAGGAATCAGTTACAGACCAGGGGCCTGGCACTGCTGGGCTTACCAGTCCTCCTCCTGAAGCTAAATATCAAAAATTAATTAAATATTAATTAATTATTATGTAGTTTTGTGCCAAAACCCTGAGGAGGGTGGGAGAGTAAGGAGAAGGGCAAGGGAGAACTGGGGGTGATCTTGCAAATGTAATTAATGGTATTTGCACATATCCAATAGTCAATAAGGAACAGAAAAAGCCTCTCATGTTCCAATATCCTATTACAGGTCATCATAGCAGCTGTGCCTATTTCAAGATGTACATCTGTGGGGTTTTCAAGCTCAGTTAGAAGCACCTTTCTACCAAGACTGCAGAACTGCTATTGGTAAGGGATGCAAGTACCTCATGAGGAAGAAAAAAAAAATCACAGATAGTGTTCCCCTTCCATAATAAGCTGAGCATCATGTTCGTGCTCAGAACTATGAACATTTATTTCACTTTATTATTGCAGCAGAATGCCAAATTAAGATTTTTTTTGATAAATTATTTATTTATATATAATGACAAATAATCCTGGGCTAAAATATATTTGAGAAGACATTTATTTTATGAGCGTTCAGGAAGAGAAAGTGTTTCACTGGAATGTTGAAGCAGCACGTAGGAGCTGATTAGATGTGCCTGCCACGTTGCCTAGGCATGACCTTGAAGAACTTGGGGAATTTGGAGAGTTGTAATGCTGCTGACATTGTAGCTGGCAGTGTGGTAAGTCAGAAACCAACATTATACACACCACTTGTTTTCCAGTTTGGTGCCTCACCTTTTATCTAAAGTATGATTAGGAAAGCCAAGAGCAACCCCTTCCTTTCCAAAACACCAACCAACCACCTCTACAGCTATATAAATGTAAGATGTTTATCTTGAGCAAAATATTTTCCTCTGAATAATAACCAGCATAATAATTTGTCTAAAATTAATTTTAGTGGTTTTTGATTCTGCTCAAATCTGAGCTTCTGATACAAATTGTTTAGATTGAGGAGTAAACTTGTATTTCTAATGGATTACTTGTGGAGCAGAGCAGGCAATAAAATGAATAATGGAGGGGAATCTTTAAAAATTGCAAACTGACCTTTGAAATGTCAGAATTTGGATGTTTCCTGTAATCAGCAGTCTGTGATAAATGAGAGCAGTAAATGTAAAGATCCTTGGTTCAAAGTGTGTGTAATCGAAATCCAATGAGGGATCGATGGCCTTTGGGTGACCTTTTCTGAAAAGGTCAAATGACAACATTTATGGGAAACTTTTCATGTGCTTGGAGGATGATTATGAATGGGTTTATTGCATTTCAGTGTTCTAGTTATAGAGGGAAACTCTGCCTATTTGTCTGGGGTCTATATATTTGTATGAGGATGTACGTCATTGTCAGTCATGTCAATTTTATACATTAAAATATGTACTTACATAGCCTGACATATTTGTGTTCTTGGAATTTTTAAGTTAATACTGTTATAAAAAAGTATAAATGAGAGAAATGCTACTACATACATATAAAATATTACCTAATTATTTTTAGGGAAGGCAACAGAAGGATCAAAGATGACTTCAGTGGAAAATGGGTTCCATTCTGCCAATGGTGACAACAGATTGGAAATAAAATAACAAAAGCTCCTATTGCATCATCCCAATGCACAAGACACTGCAGTAAGTGATGAAAGACTAAGTCTCCCTCTCAGAGGCACCTTTTAGGAATAAGTTCACTGACACATTTTTTCTGGATACCTGTTGGAGAACGTTTTTGTGCTGATCTTACGCACCAAAACGTCTAAAATGGTCCAAAAAGTAAATTAGACACCATCATCATCAGATCACCAGCTTTTTGATGTCTGTCTTGCAGTTTTGTATTTCACATTATGAAAAAATGCTATTTATTTGCCTGAATGATTGATAAATTTTTTTTTTCTGAAATTATATGTATGTTCAGCTTTCTGTGAGGGCCTGAACTACCTGATTTTCTTTTTATCTCTGTAACAATTTAGTCTTAAAGTAAAGATATTTTCCACCTTTCTGTGGACAAGAATTGGTTATGAGCTCTTACATTTCATTAGAAAAGATTCATATGCTCGTAGCTTAAACAAACCTGCTTGAAAAAAGTCAGTTATTGCATCAGTCTAATCATTAATTACTAGGAAATCATGTAGACACCAGATCATCCCCACAGAAATAGTCTCTTATTGCTGAGGAATAAGAATTTGCACTTTTGGGCAACTGGTAGTTGAAGCACAGGACATAAATCCGCAGGAACAGGGTTTTAGGAGTTTTACTGGCCATGGAACTGTTTGCTTTCTTGATGGAAATTCAAATGGAGGGCTGAGAGTCCAGCTCAGTTCTTCTCTCCTTTTGCATCACTCATCATTAATGAACCAACACGGATAACGATGTAATTATTCTGATCATAGTAAACAGGTTTGATGGCTCTGGTGACAAGTAACCTGCACAAATGCTCCTTGCTCTACTGGTTCTGTCCTTGTTGAAAGAGTAAAAATGGGTGAAGAGGGAAAAAGAAGAGATTTAGCACTGTGAAGTATCAGCTATACATGGACACAGAAATAAATCTGTGGAAAGGTAAGCAGTTTTTACTGTGACCCCATTCAGAGCTGAACTGGAGTTTAAATTAACTGAAAAAGGCTCTTTCCATGTGAGAAAATAGAACTATGTCTTAGATGACATATTTAATTGATATGCAAGTATATAATGCCAAATCACAGTGATAAAATCACAGGGTCTCTGATCTGTGACTCGCCTCTTCTATTAATATTTCTTTAGAGTGCGCAGCACAAGCTATTTCTGGAACTATCCTAAACTTAAATGTGCCAGCTATTATTTCATACCATTATTCTGCAACCCAAAGCTGGTGCTGCAAGCTGTGATGTGCTGTGTTTTTATCTGCATTACCAGATAATTTGATATTGCAGGAAGAGGGGAGCTGGAGTCTCATTTTTCCGACATGGCTGAGTGATGCATTTTCTATTAAATACAGTCAGGTGAAACAGGCCAGGAATATCCTATCTCATGATTATTATAACTTGTGATTAAAAGATGGTTTGTGTTGAGACAGCTTTGTCACAACCTTCCTCTGAAAGAAAAGCTGAATAGCTTTAAATTCAGGCAGTATACACAGCACGTCAAGCTGTTGTCTTTCAAAGTGGTGGAAGGAATTGCTTCCTTTCTTAATGGTTTTGGGCTTCACAAAGGAATGAGCTTTCACTAAATGACTCCTCTAGTAATGGTGTGGATGAGGAAAATAAATTAGAAGAGCAGAAGTCAGTGAATAGTTAGGAGTGCAATCATTTATTCCATTATTTTTGTACTTTGGGTAAATTTTCAGCCCTGAGTACAAAATGCCTTCATTGTACTGAGGAGATTTGCATTTTAATTCACTGCACATAACAAACACCTATAAACCTTTGTGTTTTGCCAAAAATAACAAATGTCAGAACCTAGTGAGCTCCCAAAGAGGGATGAATATATTAAGACCTTAAATCTATCACCAAATTAGGTACTTTGGCATTAACACAGGAGTTAATGTTAGCAGTTATATATAAGACATGTTGTTTGGGCATTAAATCCTTGGACTGACATGTCAGGTAAGGAGTAGATATTCAGAATAATTGCTTTCTTCATGTGAGCAAGCGTTTTGCCCACGTTTTTTGTGCTTGTCTTTACAAATCTTAGTTTGTTGCTAAATATCAAAGTGTGAATTGAGCACGTGGAGCTGCAGATGGTGAATTTTGCTTTCAAAATTTAGTTTGCAAATATGTATTACATTTGTGGATACCAAGGTCAGGTCTCAGCTTTAAAAATACCTGCCATGGTAAAATGTTTGTCCTTCCAACATAACAGAAATTGTTCAGCTGCCAGTAGAAAAGATTAGTTCAAAGACATTTTTTTTTGGCTGGCGTGTTGAAATCAGGATAATGTTTACCTGAGGAAATGCTCCAGCAGGGATATATTTTGAAGTGAAGTGGAAACAAAGAACTCTAAGACTACTTAAGAAGAAGATAATGTTGTGAAACAGATTTGAAAGTCCTCAGGAAGTTGCCTCCATTTATACATGAGGGAACCTGATCTAACTTAGGTAAGTTTTGATGTTCATTTCTTGTTCTCTTCTACCTCTGAACTCAAACTGTTCATGGTGCCCCATATAAGACTTTGGTCTGTACTAGAATAAGCATCAGATGCTTCATCAGCTGTGTGAGACTGTCCTGGATTTTAATGAATAAATCTGTTCTGGTCAATAAGGTTCCCCTTGGGCTGCCAGAAGCTGCCTAGTGTAGCAATAATATGCAATTTTCTTTGTTAAGTTTATTTTTTTAAAAGGAAGTGTACATGCCTTGGCTTAAGATTTCTCTCACAGAATTAGAGGCTCCAGACAGTATTAGAAAGTTTGAGGAAAATTCACCTAAAGAGACAAACCTCACCTGTCACAGGAGCTGTATCTGGAATGTCACCAAATGCCACCACCTTGTCCTCCAGCATGTATGTGTCTCTCCACTGTGTTTGGCCAAATATGATCATTATGGTAGGCTTGGAATTATGGTTGTTTTGGGAAGATGGTAAAGGTCTGTCAACTAGTATAAATATAAAGTTTTTCTGCAGCTTTACCTGATAACATTGTTCCAGTAGAAGTAAAAAATGCTGTGGTAATTTCTAAAGGAAACTTTCTACTATCATATTTTCAATTGCTGAAAAGATGTATGGTGTTAAGAAATGCCTCTTTCCAAAGAGAAAGGTACCTTCAGGGTTTTCTTTTTCCTTCCCAGTGGTTCTTTAGATACTTCCATAATAAGAATTTGTCATTATAATTTTCCTTTTATGAACAGAATTCAAAATGCTGATGCTACCAAATTTCAGCTTTGTAGAAATAAAAACTTTGTGTTCATTCAGCACAGTCTTTGCTGTAGAAAGTGCAGACACCTACAGGTATGTGATGACTTGTTCTTTGGAGGGGTATTTGGAAAAAAGTATTCTGGAGATGCACTGAATTCTCTCAGGACTGCTTCTTAAATTTGACCCAAAGAAAAATTTAAAAAAAGAAAACAAATACTTCTAGGATGTTTTTTTATGCTTTTTTCCTCTATAAGCACCAGACTCAGCTCAGTTTAGGAGGGGAGCATCAGCCTGATAGATAACTTTTCCATTTGCACAGAACAGTTGAAGAAACTCTTGAACAACTTTTTGCAGGTCATTTAGCACATGGAAAAGGCAAGGCCAGCACAAAGGGAAAATGTCCAAACACGTCAATGCCAGAAAAAGCTGCTGCTGCTTTATGGCCATCTCTTTTCAGCTCATGTTTCTTTGTACATGCATCTCTGTGTGGGTTTTTGTCAGTTCAGGAGGGTGAAAGAAGGCTTGGGTTTTATTCAGGTGAAAGGCAAAAGGAAATCCTCTGGAAGCTGTTAAACCCACATGGTTTGTGCTTGGCTAAGGGCAGGTGAAAACTCAGCACAAACAGAACCAGTGCAAGAGAGCACATCCCTCTCTAATCAGAATTTAGCACAGTCAATATACTTTAGTGTGCAAGGAACTGCAGCTGTTTTTCTAAGTTTTACTTTCCATTTTACTCTTCATTACTACCAGTGTCCAAACAGGTAATAAAAGTGACCTTCCCCAGCTTATGCTTCTCATTACTGAAGGTGAAAAATGACAAGGCAAACAAAAGAAGTGGTTAGAAATCATACTGCCATGGCTGCTACAACTGATTCATTTGACTCTTGTACTGGAATCTGATTCAGAAAAGACAACTACAGAGAACTAGGAAACATGGACAAAGTTAGGAGACACTGTATAGTTTTAGGATGGGAAAAGCAGGTTTCTTGACACATTCATCTTTCCTTGGACAGGCCATGAGCAATGCCTATGCTGCCACATATTGCTGAGGCAGGTTGCCATGCAGGTCAGGCTGCTGAGGGGCTGCCAGCAGAAATCACAAAGATTTGATGCCTTGTGAAGGCTGACCTAGAACAGAGGCCAGACTGAGCTAAAGAATCAAGTAGGGATTTATTAAAAGGCCTCAATGGATCCACCTTGGGCAGCACAAGAGCCCAGCCAGGGCTGCACCCAAGATGAACCAAAATGGTCACAAAATGAACACCCAGTCAGGGAGTCTTTCTCTTTTATAAATTCTGGTCCATTTGCATATTGGAGTTAATTGTCCAATTACAGCTTTAGATTATGAAGTCCCATCCTCCTTGTTTTTCTCTCTTCAGTCCACATTGTTTGTACTCTTGGGCCTGAGATTTGGATCATTTGTCCTTGATCCCCAGCTAGAAAAGGAATTGTTTTGTCTCCCTGATCTGTGCAGAGAGCTCACCATGTCCTAATATGAAGCTCAGAACTACACACTAAAGCAGTACAGAATCTGAAAAATATAAAAGCTAAAACCTGAGGCATCACTGAGGGCTTGGAGGACTGTGGGCTGCTGCAGTCTGATCAGTGGCCAGGGGAGGCTGATAAAAAACGCTGCAAATGACTGTGTGTGAGATTTATAATGGTTTCCTTCAAGTGCTCCAAGTTCAGAGCTGGCAGTTGAGTGCAGGAGGCAGATGTGTGACTGCTCCTGTGCTTGGAGACCAGGACGGTGACAAACAGCCTGACATGAAACGGGCAGCTCTGGATTCAAACGGGGTTCATGGCAGACAGAGATACAGTAGCATATTATATGGGGCTTGAGTAATTTATTGAAGATTCAGAGCTTGAGTTCTGACATTGAGATATCAATCACATGAGATTAGTGTGGAGAGGTGTTTGCTTTCTGCCTACAGACAAACATCTCCCCTGAACGAGTTGAGAGATTTGCATGAAAACCTGCTCTGCTCCTTAAATGTGAGTCACAGGATTTTCCTTTCCGTTCTGTCAGGAAAAGTGTATTTAAAATGTACTTTATAAAAAATATATTTGTGTTTACTTTATCTATGCTTATGTACATAAAAATGTATTTAAATCTCAGGTGGGTACATAGGTAACTACAGTGGTCTTTGTTGTACAAAACATAGTGAGAAATTTTTTCCTCAATATTCCACCCCTGAGATGTACCATTTTAAATCTCTGTTGTTCTTCTGAAGCTGGGATGCAGATAGACAGTATAATGCATCAGGCTTGCTGGATGTTGAATCTGAATGTAAAGGAAAACCAGATGTTTAGTCTTTCTATCCATGGAAAACTGTGGCATCGATGAGCTGAAAGTGTGGTAGGAGGAAATTTAATTTTTTCCTTTTGTTCAGGGCTGTTTCTGCTTAGAGTTGAGAAAGTCTTTTTTCAATTCTTTGTTACTACAGTTCTTAAATTTTCTCTTTAAATAATTGATTCTGTATTTAATGTTTTTATTTTCTGTTTTATCTGTGTACACAATAGAGTATTTGAAGCACAAGGCATCCTCTTAATGTACTCAGCTGTAGAAAACAGAAGCTATTACTAGATTTGCTGTTAAGAACACTGACATCCATATTGAAGCAGAGGTAATAACAATAAGTTATTCTGAATTGTAAAAGGTATGGTAGTTTTCATTGACATAAAACCTAGTAATTGGCATTGTTAGATAATGGCAATTCAAAAGTACCATAAAGAATAAGGTCTGATCCAAAGGTTGGCTGGACAAGAAAAACAACTGTCCTGTAAAGGAAACATACAGTATACATGGAAATAAGATAATACTCCATTATTTGACCTGCAGTCCTGGAGAACGCACAGCATGAGCAGAGCTTTCTGAAGGCTTCAGTAATTTGAAACTACACTATGGAGGAATCCAGGCAAGTGAGAAAATCTACATACAGGTCTCAGATGGTAGACTGAAAGGTGCATTTACCCTCTCCCACCTAGTTCAGCAAGCTGGATTATGAAAGCCAAAAGCATAGAAAACTGTGTGGCTAATTTGATGGGAAGATTTCTGTACCTCCTCCTCCTCATCTTTCTCTTGGCACATATTTGTCTGGCTGTCCTGACTGCCTGTGTTCTCTCACACTTTTAATGAACAGTTATCTTTCAGTCCTCCTACTTCTCTGCCATCTTCTGAGGACTTTGAACTGCATCCTTCTGGGCACTGCCAAAGACTTAGGACTCCAAAGTTCTTTTTATGGCTATATGTATCTCCCTTTGGTTGTTGTTGTATAATCTGGTCTGTTTCTATAATTCACACAGAATCTTTATCTCTTCTTGTCCCCAAGAGATGCTGACTGGATATAGTTTTTCTGCAGCCTCCAATTCCACCCACCCCCTCATCTCTTTAAGACCCTAAAGATTTTTTTACTTAATTCTCTTTTCATGTATCACAGTAATTATCTTCACTTCATACCATTAATTACTACCATACATCTTTATTGAACATTGCCTCTGAAAAGGAAATGCAGAAAACCATTGTGGGCCTGCTAGCAAATACACTCAGTTAAATGCAATCTTTCCACTTGATTTTCAGTGAATTTAGAATTACAGGTGATGATTTTCCTTCAAAGTAACTTTACCACTAAGAAACTCCAGCTAGGATTCCTGGGAAAGTTATTATGTTATTTTCTGGATCAGTCTTGAAGTTCTTTGTTCCGGTAAATCCCTGGAGGCTGGATAACTAAAGGAGCTTTGGATTAGCTGTCTGAAACTAATGGCATTAAATCAATTGCTACAAGAATATATTTAGGCTGAGCATTAATAGTATGAGAGGCTGGATGACACAATGATGGAGCACTGGCCTGGGATTTGGGAGGTCTGGACTGTGTTCTTGGCTCAGCCCATAACGTGATGGGCGACCTCTGGAAAGTCACTTTACTTACTTTTGCCTTATTAAAAAGTTTCATGTGGAAAGTGCTTTGAACTCTACTGATGGCAAGTGTTATGCCAGTGCCAGATATTTTGTAACCACATAAAAGAAATGTGTTCAATGCCAAGCAGAATGAAAGTGGGGAGTGCCTGTGGTTAAAGAGCCTTTCATGGACACTGCTCAAGCCTCCTGTCAAATCTGTATTTCTAAAACAATCTTGCAGGAGAAGTGAAGGAGCAGAAAGATGCCCAAATAGCCCTTTATACTTATATATATATAAGACTGGTTTAATAATGATATATTGTACAATATAAGATGCAACGAGAAGGATGTGTCAAGGGGGATTCTGCAGGAGTTATTCTGGTTATTGCAGTAGTCAGCCTTTTCATTAGGGCACAGGATATGACACTCCAGGAAAGAACAGAGAGATTGTCTGTGATGGAGAGTCCTGGGATACTGCTTTAGATAGCAATTTTCCTGATACGTACCACTGAGAAAGCCAACATACTTCATACCACTTTTTTTGGTGTTTATCAGAGTTCAGCTCTCAGTAGGAAGATCAGCTGCACATGAACAGCAGCAGAGAAGCAAGATTTGGAGCTACAGCAGGAGAAGAAATCACCACAGGGAGCTAAGCAACTTTTGACTTGTGAAATTGGGTGGACTTGGTCTCTCTTCACAGGGAGCTATGAATGAGGTGAATCAAATAGAGGCATCAAAAATTATCTTTGAGAAAGTGTGAAGGATTTATGAAGTCCTAGACACTGGAAAAAGTAAATGCAGTCATTATATTTAAAAAAAGGGAAAAGAAAGATCAGAGGAACTACAGATCAGCCAGCCTTCCCAGAAAAAAAAAATACTGAAGAAATAAATAATTTGTGAGGAAAAAACCCATACACAGCAGACACAGCACAGAAAAAAACGAAGCCAAGGAAGTGTGAAACAACAAAGGTCTGTCAAAAGCAAATTATCTAAGTTTCAAGCCTGCTTTTTTTTTATTTTTTTCTGTGAAAGAATAGAGTGACTGTAGTAGAACTGGCCAGTGTGGAATACTTTGAGCTTTGTAAGCACAACATGTTGGCCTCCAAAGTAGACTGGGGAAAGTGTGTCCGTAATTAAACTGCCCTAAGGTTGATACAGGGCTGTCTGGAAAGCCTTTTCCACAGAGAGGTTATTAATGACTCACTGCCAAGCTCTCAAGCAGGATCCTCTGCACTCTGGGAGCAGCAGAAACTTCTTCATCAATAACTTGGATGATGAAGCAAAGGTTCATATGCAGACCAGATCATCCTAGGCAGACTCAGGCATGTTGGAAAAATAAGAACGTTTTTTCCAATAACCTTATAATTGAGAGAAGTGGTCTGAAATATAGAGTGGAGTTGAATTAAGGACAAATATGAACTTTGCAACGCTGGCCAACAATGTGATTGTACAAGGATAGCCAGCTGTGCCAGTTCAGAACACACTGGGTGATGGATCTGCAGGGAAAGATCTGGGCTATCACCAGTGGGAGAAACCACTGCCAAACTCTTGTGCAAAACACCAGCACTCACTGGGTAGGGAAGATCAGCCTCTTCTCTCTGCTGACCACTGACAGGACCCAAGGGAACGGCTGGAGCTGTATCAGGGGAGATTTAGGTTGGATATTAGGAAAAGGTTCTTCCACCAGAGGTGATGGGGCACTGAACAGGCTGCCCAAGGAATGGTCACAGCTCCAGGAGCACTTGGACAACTCTCTCAGGCACAGGGTGGGATTGTTGTGGTGTCTGTGCAGGGCCAGGAGGTGGACAGGATGATTCCTGTGGATGATTCTGTTCCAATTCAGAATATTCTATAAGAAGAAACAAGCCCTGCAGGGTAAGTGAAGGTGCTCTGCTGAAATCTGATGTCCATTTCCAACACTAGGCTTCACTGAAGATAACACCAGAGACTTGCAAGTGTAGGGCAGTGAGAATGACTACTAGGGAAGGTGTAATGAACTCCTGTTATTTCATCTAAAGAAGAAGAAAGACACAGGTGCTACAGGATAATTGCCTTTAAACTGAGAAGAGTCTGCTGAAAAGGTAGGGAGCAATTTTTCTCTGTGTCCAAGTGAATGAGACATGGAGTTATAAGCTGAATCTGAAGCAACTGATTTAAATTAGACATTAGGAAAAGGTTTCCAACAGCACAGGTAGTTCAGGGGGAGAACAGAGTCTGTGCTCTCCACAGACAATTTCTGTAATAGGAAATTTTTAAGAACAGGCTAACCCAATGTCTGAGTGACCTCTGCATAGATGGCTCAGCCCCAAAGCAGCTGTACTATCTGTGATCCTGCTTCTCCTTGTCGAGGGCAGAGCAGAAGGTGGAATAGCCACCTGGGATATGGCATTTTGGGCTCTCCTTTCAATTATTGTAATTTTTTGTTCCGTCTGGTACATGTTCTGCCTTCTGCTTCTCTTGCACTCAGTGTAATTCATATGCAGCTAGTCTATGATAGTTTCATTAGAAGGGGAATGTAAATAAAAGGAGTGAGAAAAATATATTAATGTTTGTAAAATACCTTATGAGCCCAAGTGAAAGGCAGTATATAAGCACAAACATTATTATGGGAAATCAATGAATAAGGTAATAAACCAAATTAAATAAAAAATGAAAAAAACCCAAAAAGGGCTATACTCTGCACATAAACCCCATAAAATATATATTAACCTTAAATAATAACAGCCCATTTTCAGGAGTTGCTGGTTTTGGTTGTTTTTTTTTTTAATTAATTAAGTCTTTTTCATCTACCAAAGTTCAAACAATTAATCACAGGCCTATGTAATCAAAAATGGAGTTTATTTCTTATTACCTATTCACATTGCAATCCCAGCATTTGAGATGATTACATGCTATATATAAACACACACCTACTATGTAATCATTTAAAGTGCTGTGAACAGTGTATAGGTAGCTCAAAACGAACACTGTGTGTGCAGCAAAAAGCATTTATAGCATTCCAGGGTATGTCACATCATGAGGAAGACTAATCTGTTCCTGAAATGAATTTGACTTATTCATTAGTGAGATGAAGAAAGCTGATTACAGTGAACTATTTTCTTTTACATCAAAGAAAGGATAATTTTGCCCTAAAGATTTGGGTTTTTCCCCTTGAAGAAAGACGTGTTTTAAAGAAGATTGTGATTTTTAAGGCAGCTGCAACTGGTCAATCATGCTTGAATCCTATGGCTCTATTTTTCTTGGGTTTACTTCATCAGATCATTTTAAAACCACATATTCAAATTTACAGCAAACAAATAGGGATTTCTTATTTGTGCAAGTTTTGCTGGTACATGTCCAGCGCTCTTTGGATACTTAAAGAAGCAATAAAGATGCATAAGAGTTTAACTAAAGATTTTTTTTAGTTGGAGTATTAATGAGTAATCCAGGCAGCAGTGTTTGGAGGGAAATGTAGAGGATCACAGCTTATTATGAGGAAATGCATTAATCAGAAAGAAGGCAGCCCAACAGTCAACATTTACTTGTTCATTTATGTTTGCCTGATATGTAAAAATACATAATATTGCAAATAAAAATGTGAACAGCCTGTTCTTTTCCTTTTACAGCCAGGTTATTCAAATTTCCATTTTGTCTAAAGCTAATCCCAACTGTAACTGGAAGCAGCTCCAGATGCAGCAGCAGCTTTAGAAGGACATTGAGGTAGCTTATAGAATGAATTAATGAGAGTGAATAGTGTATTCTACATTTGCAAGCCCTTTAATCAAAGGCTCTTGGAGCAATTAATAAACATTGCACGCTGCTGCAACAGAGGAAACAGTTGCTGCATAAAATTCTCAGTGGTAAACCTTACTGACTTACACTGGGTGTAGTGACTGGGTGCCCAGTGACCAAGTCACCTTAGAAAATGAGACTTCAACACCTGAATTTTGACCAATTTTTAAGTATTTAGATGCTTTCAATGCCCCCCAGTTTTCTTTATTGAAGAAGGCACAAGCACAGAGAGCTCAGCTCTGTTCTCTCACCCAGCTGGGAGCTGTTGGCACCAGCAAAGCTCAAATCCATGGTGTGCTGAATGTCTTCATAAAATTATGAGTAGGAAATGGAGAAAGTGGAGATACTGTAGCACCTGACAGGATTTATAGGGTCAGAATTACGCCCAGAGATAGGACATAAAGAAAGTAATGTAATTATGACAGAGAATCAAGGCCATACCATGCTTTTATCACAAAACTACCTTCCTGCAGTCAGAGATTATTAAAATCCAGGGTAGGACTTGGAGGAAAACAACAAACTAAGTATCTTTTAAGGATAAGTGAAATAACCAAACATAAAATTTGGGCTATTTAGGCTTTTTTATGCAGAGAAACAACATTCCTTGGGCACTTGACCATGTTACAAGCCAAAAAGATGGAAGCAAAGTTATTCTAAAGAGATAATATTATTTGCAACACTGTGGCAAAAAGGAAGTGAAAAAAAAGGAGAAAAAAAGTCAGAATTACTTACTTTGTTTTCTAACCTTAATTCCAAAGTAAATAAATTACAAATCAGAGAAATTGCTTTATTTTTGTGTGGAGAGGCTTGGACAAACCATTTTACTTTCTTTTGTTTTCTTACTTCTCAGATAGTTCTGGAGGACTGGAAGAACTGTTTGAACAGTCATGAGGTTGGTACAACTGAGGTCAGTTTTATGTGTTTATATCAGGGGAAGTTCAAAGATTTTCCTTTAAATGAAAATTAATCCATAAGCTCCAGTGGCAGTGCCCCCAGTGGATACCAGGGAAGGGAGCCTGGAAAAGGTGAGGGGACTGCTGATATTTGGTGAAGGGAAAATGTTGAATATCGTTAAAGTCTTATAAAATAAGGGCCTTATTTCCCCTTGTAAAATCATGGCTCAGGCCTGCTATTTTGGCTAAGTAGAAGAGGACTGTGGGAAAGTGACTGAGCTGAACTGGAGGTAGAAAAAGAAGTTATATAACCGTGATATGTTCAGATTGTGGGGTATGGTTGGATTATGTTTGTGATGATTTAAAACTGTGTAACTGATAATGGTTTAACTGCTTAAAAAGGCCTGGTTTTTGCAATGATGGGCTTTCCTTTGCACCTGCCTGGGGTCTCTGTCATTATGGACCGTCACCCACAGGACAAAGGAGTGAGGAAAAGGATTCATAGGCAAGTATGGAGCAAGGCTGTTGCACATAGGTGTGGGAGCACTGATCAAACACAAACTGCTTACAGAGCTGTCAGGACAAGGTTCAAGAGCCACCAGCAGTCCAGGAGGGGCTGGTGGAGCACAGCAGGCAGGGCAGAGGCAGCAGATGCTTCACAACACAAGCTCTGCAGCATTTTAGGTTGTTTTACTGGTGAACTCTCCAAATTTAAGCCTGGGTCTCTCTGGCATTTGGATCTCAGCAGCTGGGACTCTGTATATCTTTCAGGACAATAGCAAAGAGATGTACTTGGCACATAACACACAGGGTGGGAAGTTGTATGATCTTAGATCTGAGTGGTCATTCCAACCCAAGTCATAAAGCAACAACTGTAAAAACTCTCCCCTGAGGGTGGGTTTCTTCAAGCAACATATCACTGCAGGGAAGAAAAGGGGAACTTTGTTCTGAATGAAGTAAAATGACAGTTCAAGGGGCTGTTTCTTGAGGCTGTACAGAATTTTGACTAGGTCACCACTTTTTGGGTAAAATTTCTACAGAGTATCAGAGTGTCTCAAGGGCTGCAGTAAATTGTGGGAGCATTTGAGTTCTCATCTGATAGAAACAGGCAGAGGGGGTCTGCAGCTTAAGTGATCTTCCAAGTGCCTGGGTTACTTAAAGTGAAATATAGTTAAGACTTCTTGGCAGTGTTTGGTGGGCACTGATGCAGGGTTCAACTTATAAGAACTGATGGTTTCATTGTTTCCAGCAGTTCACTGGGATGCAATTTGGCTGGTCCAGCAGATCTTGGCTCAGGACTTTGCTGTGTTACATCATGTTTGTACCAGATCTTATTGCTTGGCATTCAGCTGTAGTTTGTGCCCTCTATCCAGTAAAGGATAGCAGGAGATCGGCGAGATGAAATGGTGATGAATCAGCTTCAGTGTCTGGAAGCTTGGAAGTTGCTGACCACTGCCTCAAATGGGATAGTCTCTTCCAGAGGGTAACTGGTTGTCAGATGTCTTCACATCTGTGCAGAGAGGATATGGGCTGTCATTTGTCCTGCAGGTTAGAGCAGAGGTGACTCAGGCGCCGCTCAGGAAGAAATGTGGGGCCAGGGCTTTGGCACTCCAGTGGGCCCTGATTTGTCAGGTTATGAGTCTGAATATCTGATTCTGACAGAGGTGTTGGTGCATTACTTTATGATCTCTTGTGGCAGTCTATAAGTGAGCATAAAATCATCTTGATCTGGCTCTGTTTGTATTGTCAGATGAAAGAATCAGAATTAAATGCCTTAGTTAAGACCTCTTCTGGACTTGATTTATGCAGAGAACACAACCAAAATTGATTGAATACAACAGGATTAATTTATTTGACTCATGTTGGAATCTAATCCAAGACCCTCAATTATCTTTCAATCAGTGTCAGTGAAAAATGGAGAAATACACTGTGATTTCTTAAGCTAAGATGTTATTTACCTGCATGTTCATTTAGACTCAAGTTTAAAAAACCCCAGGAATCTGTGCTTAATATCTTTAAGTCAACTACACCATCATCTCTCTAAGGAAAGACAGTTTTACAGTTAAATCAGAAAAGTTGTTATGAAGTATCAACATTCCCCATCAGTACATTTTGTCTAGTGCTTGCTTTAATTCCCACTGGTGTAAAAGAAGGTGTTCTTATTTGCTAATATTTGAATCAGATTCACAGTGAATCACTGTACCACAGCACAGTCTTTTCTTTTTGTTAAACACTTTTATAATTCCCAGTTACTCTGTAATGCTGACACAGCTCCATCTATCCTGAATTCTGCTCAGATACACAAATCTTCTGTCAGGACTCTCTGTTTCAAGCGCTTGGATGTGATGCTCTCTCTGCTTTCCGGTGGCACAACATCCTAGTGATGTTTTCCCAGTAAAGGCAGTGCAGAGAGCAGATTAGCCAGGCTTTCTCTTGCTGCAAGGCAGAACTGAACAGTGAAATACCATCCACGAGCTGCGGGGAACAGATTGGCTTTACCTTGGGGCTTTACCTCATCCTTGAGACTCTTCCCTACCAATGCAACTGGAGAGCTGTCACTAGTGCAGTACTGGCTGCTGACATGGGAAAGATGATCATATTCTGCATTGGGAGTTTTTTCATGGACAGGACAGGACTGCTGGGATACGTTCCTTGAGCTTTTATTGCAGCATCAGCCTCATTACATGGCTGAGACAATTGGAAGATGGCAAAAGCTCACATTCTGCCAGCAGCAGTCAAAGATTTCTTTGTTACAGAGCATTTAAAAAACTTTCTAGCCAACAGCACATTGCTAAAGCTCACAGACAGTTGTTTTAACTAATTACTAAAAGCACACATACACCTGCTCCACACAATGCTTGTTTGCTCTTTATTAATAATACACAATACTTCATTATGAACCTTAAACCCTTCTACTATCTCTCTAAGCATATTTTCCTGCAATCTTAGTCTATCTTAGCCAAGCCTAAAACTCAAGCTATTGTTTCATGTGCTTGCTTGCTGTAGTATTTTAACTTTTCTACTTTCAGACTTTGCAGCTGTAGCTAGTTCTAATTTCTCTGCTCTGTTTCTAAGGCCTGCTTTCCCAGCTTTCTGAAAATCATCTTACCTTTACTATTTCCCACAATATACTGTATTTCTTCGCTTTTTTCTCCCGCTGAGACCCACCCAAAGGCAATATCCACCCTCCATTCTTTCCCTTCTATGCTCCTGCCAGTAGATGGTGGTAGCAGTCGCTCTATTGATGCTAGCGCCATATGGTGCTGACGTTCGAAAAAAGCAGTGTTTTATGACAGCAGCAAGAATGACTTCTCCTTGGGAATCTATGCCCTGTCAAAGAATGTACCTTAGGCCCTGCTGAAGTGCTGCCACTTCCATTTAAGCTGAGCCTCTGCAGCAGCAGCAGCCGCTCCGTGAAGGAGCTCACCTCATCAGCAGCCATCGCACACCCCAGTGTGAGATCAGCAGAGGAGCTGCTGAAACAAAAGATACTTGTCCAATACATCTGATGTCAGGTGTTCCAAAAACAAGGCTTCAGGGTGCAGGGAAGGAATGCAAACTCATGAGGAGTGGCTCTGCCCGTGTGGGCTCAGCAGAGCAGGAGTTGGGATACGGTGCTGGGCAGCTCCCAGGCTGTTCCTTGGCTGTGCTGAGGAAAATGTACTTAAATCAAAGTTACAGGGCAGGAGCCTGCTGGTCATAGAGCTGCCTATTAATAGATGGTACGTTTGGGAAGCCTAAAATGTCTCCTATAAATTAATAAGCTTGAAACTGGCTGAGACAGGGCCATTCTGTGATGTGCTAGGAAGATTCTAAGCCAAGTCTTAATGGTAAATTCTTCTCAGTTTTAAGGAAACTTAAATATATTTAAGTTTCCTAGTATTAGAATACTACTTCTCTTACATGAAATAATTTATTAACCAATATCAAAAATGTAAACCATACAACTCTACAAAACAAAACAACAATAAACTTTCTTTTACTAATACATAAACATAAATATAACAATTTTAATAAGTATATTATGTAAAGCTATCTAATAATTCATAATCCATTCATAAAAACATACAACTAAAACACTAAAAAGTAATCAAACATATTTAAATAGTCTATATTATTTAATTAAAAAATTTAAAGCAAAGGATCCCAAGGATCCTTTCACCAAAATCATGGAGCCACATTATTCCAATGGTGGTTATAGGGGTGGAAGAAGGCAGTAAATCATAGAGCCTGCCTGGGGCACCAACAGGCCTGGTAATGAGGGATGAGCAGCCAACAAAGACATGCTGCAGGGATGGGGAGAGGGAGGATAAGGATGTGACCAACTAAGATGGACTTTTCTTCTAATAATGCACTCCTATTTTTCAGAAATATGTATTTAGCCCTTATCTGTGTTCCCTAGCCTGGTGTGATATTCTTCTGATGTACACCAAAGCAGTGTCTGGGCATGCACATTCCATAAACACAGTAAAGGAACTGGGCTCTTTGAGACCTTCAGAACTTAGCAGAAATGGTAGAAAAAAATGACATGGCCACTTTAGAGGTGAAGGTTCAAATCTTCGACTAAGAGTTAGGTAGGAAGCAGGTTTTCCTAGACTTCACTTTCAGCATCTAAATCTAAATGATCCATTTTCCTTTTCCTCCTGTAAGATAACCACAGCTCTATTCTCCAACTAATCAGGGAATTTTCAACAAGTGTGCCTTCATGAAAACCTGCAAATGTAGTATCTGCAGTTTGCCAGTCTGATTTTTCAGCCTGCACAGCATTCAGCAATTCTCTGGCATTCCTGGGATTACTGCCTGCTTGGCACTACATCAAGCTTCTTATTTAAGTTTCTGTAGTGTGAGTTTAGGGATCTGAGTTTTAGACACAAATTTTTGCTTTGAAAATTGTGTTCAGCAACTGTATAGACTTAAAAACCTCATAAAAATATACAAGGGAGCTCTCCTCCTGAGTCTTAACCCTGGCAAATTTTTAATTTCTCTTTCCTGCCTCCCAGGGAAAAGATTCACCTAAGATGCAAAGCATATAAAACTGTCAGATCATATGCATGATATGCATAATTAATGGTGTAGAACAAAGTGATAAACCCTACCCTGAAATTACAAAATCTTTCCTTTTTAGAGCTGCCTCCTGCTTTCACCCTTCCAATTCCTCTAGGACTATGTAACATTGAGATGAAATCAGCTACTGGGGGGCAAGAAAACAGTGCCAGTGTTGCCATTTTCATTTGAACAGGAACATTTTGGAGCCTGTAAAAATCTTGGGAAAGAGGAGTCCCTCATAGAAGGACTCTAGCGAGTTGTCATTTGAAACATTTCTGTATTTCAGCAGTGCTGATATGATGTGGAAGGCCAGTGATGACAGAGACAATGCTACAAACATGGGTGTCTGACCACAGGGCTCAAACTCCTGAAGAAGCACCCTCACCGCTTCTGTGAATTATGACTGGCAAAATTCTTCACCTTGGGAAAGAGCTGAAGTGAGTTACATAAAGCAGCTGCTGTTGGCATTGCTTCCATTCTTACATGACCTAATTGCATGGAAAAGGCTGGCTTATAATCATAAGGTAAAACTGGAAAAGAGTTGCTGAACAGTGTTTGATGTTTAATATTTGCTGAACTTGTTGTTTAGTGTGTCTGTTGGGTAGTAGATGTGCAAAGTGGGGTATGAGAGCCAAAGGGAACATGTCCTGCTGTGTTGTGCAGGGACAGTGGAAAAGTCAAGGAAAATTCACTCTACTCTTAAAATCTTAGTTTGTGAGCTGCTCTTTTGAAATCCAGGCAGGCTTTGCTGACCTGCTGCATTTAATCTCAATATTTATTCTGTCATTAAAGCACTGATTTGTTTTTCCTTCTGTGCTGAAAATTACAGTCTTCCATGAAAACTGCCATCACTTCTGGACATGACTGTGTCTAGGCTTCCAAATCTTTTTAAGTGGGCATTAATGGCATGATATGACTTTAGTGTAAAGTAAACAGGACTGCTTGAAACAAACACCTGCTTTCACAGACTGTTATTAGAGTTGGGATGTTGAGGGCCTGGATTTATTTGTTTGGCTCAGAAGATGTGTTTCACCTTTGCTTTCAGAGGCAAGTGGGCAATATTGTTCTATTTCTGCCAGAATGTGTTGTTATTAATTTATGGAAACCAAAGGCATAGTGAGACCTGGAAAAATAATTTTTTTTAATGGCTATAATTCAGGCATCTGAAAATAATACTTCCAGGTGCCTTCTATAGCCTATTGCTTGTGTCTTTTCTTTTTAGTTCTTTGTTGAATGAGCTAATTTTTCCTGTGTTTGATATAGCAACTATTTCACTATATCTCTGTACATGAAAAAGTAGCTAAAAACACCTGCTGCAAGTTTATTTTTATTTAACTAACAAATTCATTTCTTGTTTTTTGCAGTGCACATAGGAACTTGAGTAGACCTCATTTATCCTATTCAAAAATGTAGGTACTTTAATTACAACACTGCCTTCCTCCTCAAATCATTTTAAAATGATGGAATTTCAATTTGTGTAGTCTCTCCTCATTCATATTGTACATATTTTTAATCTGAGGCTCAGCTTATCACCATCTGTACCCCTTCACAGGCCTACAGGATGCTATTAGGAAACCAGGCACAAGGACAGAGCTCAGCAGACAGATTTCAATTTCCTTACCTTTAGAACCAGGGCTCCAGGTACCAGGGAGACCTATTCCTCCTTATTCTTTCAGGATTTTTAAGCCTTTTATACTTAGTATTTAATCTTTATTCCAGACACCAGTAGAGCAGACAAGCAAAGTAACTGTAAACTCCTTTCATGGAGGGCTTGTCTTCCCTCTGTGGTGTCTGTGGTTTGTACCACGCTTCCATTTGGGTCTGTAATTGTACAATGTGCAAAACAACACTTTTTCCATTCAAATAAAATAAAATTCTTGGCTTGGTTCTTCAAATTTATATTTTGTCCAACCCTGAAATGATGGGTTTTTTTGGTTTTTTTTTTTTTTTTTGTTTTGTTTTGTTTTGTTTTTTGGTTTTTTGGTTTTTTTTTGTTTAGTGTATGAACTAACCTTGTGGTATTGAGGACAAAATATTAAGCAGAGCAGTAAAGAAGGTTACTCTGAAGTTGCAGTTCATGCCTGGTACATATAGATTGGCATCAAATCCTGATACAACTAGTGAGAAGTTAGTGGCTGGACACCTACCTGGTAACTTTCTGAGCCAATAATTCCATGTACTGTGGGCATGCATGAGTTTCCTAATGTGTGAGGATCTGGCTTGCTTCCTTTTCTCTATTTTTCGGTGAAAATGAAATTAGAGCTCTAACACAAGAGCAGGAGAATGTGGTTTTGAATATCAGAAAATACAGTCTCTGTAGAAAGTCCTTATGGGACTATTTATTTATGTATAGTTAAGGTTTGCAGCCACTATGTGTTATATGGTGATTGCCTGTAGGGGAAAAAAATGTATTTATACATAATGAAATAGTGCACAGTTCCTACAAGCAGATATGCTGGAAATTAAACCAGAAGAAGAAAGTATTTCTTTGCACCATTCTCAGTGGTGTGCTGGGAATATATAGGGTTTCCTATATGATACTTGGGCCTCTCCAATAGGTACATTATTAGATGTTTGATATAAAACTTCACTGGCTGTGCAAAAGCCCAGGATGTATCATTACAAATGCAGCTTCAGGGAACTCTTTTTAAAAAAAAAATTATGTTGCATTACTTTCAACTTATTTTCAGTATAAACAATAATATAGAAAGTATTGTTTTCTTTAATATCTTTAATTTTGGAGTTTGTCACCTCAGATCATTACTCAGACTTACCCAGTCCATGGCTTCCTTTCCTGACTGTCCAACAAAGACACCTTTCCATCAGTGACTGCACCTGGTGCCAGGAAAGAAGGTTTTGTGATGTCAATATATCTCTACTTAGAAATGAGCGGAGGTAAACTTTTCTTTTTCCCTGAGCTTAATTTCTGTCCTGCTTTTATTTGTTCATATCAACACAGAACAATGACAAATACACCCACGAGTGCCTGTAGCTCTCCAGCACCCTCCCAGAACACCACCAGAGGATATGAGAAGGAAAAAATGAAATATTTTTGATGTATCCTATATTATATTCTATATATATATATATATCCTATATAGTATTTTGATGCATCTTGATGTATCTGTTTCCTATTAGAATGTAATGAAAATATAATTTCTGATAGAGATTATTCAGCCATGTTTTAGATTTGAGTATGCCCCTATTCATATGATCTCTTTCCCCACTATGATGGGAAACACAGAATCATTGATTTTGTAAGCCATTTTTTACATTAGAATCACAGAATGATTTGGGTTGGAAGGAGCCTTAAAGATCATCTAGTTCCAAACCCCATTCCATGGAGAGGGAAATGTCCTTTACATTATTAGGGCCAGCCAAAAATTACACACAACTACAGATAGAATTAAGATTTGATAAAAAGCCAAAGAATTTATCACAGGTCCATAAGCAGCTACAAAAAGCAGACACTAGATTAGAAATTTGGGGAAATGTTTTCAGTTTCACTGTTGCTACAAGGAATAATCCTAACATTTTTCAACAGGCTATTCTGCTATTTCCTTTATCAGTGCCACATTCTATATGTGTTTAAAGTTTTCCAAAATAGCCTGAAGTTTAACATTTATATCTAGAATAAGCTGAAGGGATTCCCCCCTCCTACTTCCCAGCACAGGGAAAAGAAAGTAGAAAATAGGAATAAAAAAATTCCAAATATTCAAACTGCACTAAGCTTTAAATCCAGCTTCCACAGGTGTATAATATCAGTCACCAGAAGCTATCAAAAATCCTTACTTATGTGTTGAAGTAAGATAAGGAATTGTTCTGTTTCTCCTGTAATGCTTTAAGTTTGCAAAACTGTGAAGAAGGGTTTTTAATCCTGTGGCACAAGATTTCTATCAACAACTCTGGCTAACTATTACCTTTCAGATTCTGACTGCACGAAGCTCTTGCTCTCACAAGGATACATGAAACCCTGCAGGTAGGATAATCCAGATTTAGTTAATATTCTGTAAAACTGATAACAGTGTGAATTCCATTCTTCCTTTGGAGTGCACAGTTGTGCTTTCAGCTATTGCTGATCAGGTGATTTGTTAGTACACAGAAGCTCTTACAAATACCCCCTCTTTGCTGGCGCACTGGGTGTGACTGGAATTTGGAGGAGCCTTTTCCACACAGAGTATCCCTGCCCAGGGAGATTGGTTCTTCCTACAAGTGCCAGCCCTGTATTTGCATATGGATTTCACGACTCAGCTCAATGCAGACTTTCCTACTTCTTTTTTTCTTTATTTTTCTTTTTTTCCTTTTTCCTTTTTTTTTCCCCTGTGCCTTACAACAACTGGCTTTTTCCTGAGAAAATAACTGCCTGTTCCATGGATGTTTTTGCACAGCCATCACTGCTGCACTGGAGTAGATATGAAATTGTTCATAAGTTCAGTGAAAGGCTACTTTAGAATCAGTTGTGGTTCACAGATGCTGTAAACATCTATTTTGATCAGTTAAAAAACATGGCTGCTTTTACTAAAAGCAGTGCCTGGGATGATTTTGTTTTGATTGTTCAGCACTGTTGGTGTTGAAAATAGGTGTGTCAGCATTTGAAAGATGGTCCTCAGGCACTCAAATTTCTTTAATAGCAAGCAAAATTCTCATTAACAGGCAATTTAAAAAAGCAATACTATTCATTTTTTGGGCTATTAAGCATATAGAGTGTTTATATTTCCAGCAAAGAATGAATTAATGGAAAATAAAGTTCTGTCATGCACTAGTGCCACAGCACTTCAACATAATGTATGTGAGGCTGGTTACAAGTCAGCCTTTCAACAGGATTATACATGATCAAAGCTCCTCAAGTGAGAACTATGTAGCTTAAATGATTGAATACAATTCTAATGTTTGTTTTCTCTCTTCCAAATCTAAGTTTTTTCTTGTTAAAAAAAAAAAAAACAACTCTGCACCTGTGGGTCTCTGTATTTCCCTAATTAGAGGCAGATGTGTTCAGTGTCACATCCCTTCAGCAGAGACAGCTCAGGTGTTTTGCCTCAGGTGCACATTGCTGGTAGGATTGACTGTATCAGCCTGAAAATATCGGCCTGTTTTGATGTCTAAATAAGGGATCAGGGCCAGGTCATGGCAAGGCAAAGTGCAGTTCTTTGAAGGAAAGTCCCAGCAGGTGGGACAGTGTGTCCAGCAAGGAGGGGTGAACTCGTTCACAGGGACCTGCCTTTCCACCCTCACCTTCTGCAAAGCCTGACTTCTCAGAATGATCATTCACCCTGGCAGGCCTGGTGCCTGAAGTAGTTATCCATCACTGTAAGCACATCTCAAACCACCCAACACCTCCCACAGGCTCTTTCAGTTGTAAGGTTGATTTTAAGTCAATGAAGTGACTTCTGAATTTTCATGTACATGGACATAATGCTAGAGTCTAACAAAATTCAGTGCTTTTGAAAAA
Organism: Calcarius lapponicus; assembly: GCA_039654755.1. Lineage (NCBI taxonomy): Eukaryota > Metazoa > Chordata > Aves > Passeriformes > Fringillidae > Calcarius > Calcarius lapponicus. The sequence continues at coordinate 34,469,258 of CM077470.1, forward strand.
AGCTATTAATGAGATAATACTGAAGCTCTTATTTATTAATTATTTATTATTATCCAGAAAAGACCCATGTATTCAAGTACATGTGTTTAGTTTTGATATGAAGCTCATGAAAACCACAACCACACTCTCTGTTGCAGGACCGAGTGTGAATTTCCTATCTCTGTAGCGATGGTACACAATTGGAATTATTGTTCTAAACAAGGCTGTGGGAATCAGAAAAAGAGAAACTTCCACAGACACTGAAGGTTTTGATCTGCAGCCTTGGAAGAAGCTTGGATTGATGTAAAAATACAATAGACAGTAAGTAAAAAAATCATGAAGTTATGTTTCTATAGTTGTAAGTAAGAATGTGCTTTAAGTAAGTGAGAAACTGTTGATAAGATGGTGAAGGGTTTATAGTGTAGGGATGTGGTTGTGTGGAGTAAGCTAAGGGTTTGGAAGTTATAATAGAAGTGTGTTCTAGTAAAATATATGTGTGTATGTGAGATAGCAGCCCATTGGACAAAAGTATCTGCAGTGCAGCAAAATTAAGTAAAGGCTATGGGTTAGAAAAGCAAAATAAACTTTGTGGCATCTGTCTATTGGATTAGAAAGTTCTATATTTTCTTGTAACAAGGAACTTGTGACTACTTTGAGCTGTGCCTGACTGCTTGCTCCCTTAAAATCCCAGGGCCTCTGAGAATGATGTTTATCTGAGCAATAAATCCTCCTTAGCCCACCATGGTTCCTTTCCTTCATTAAAACCAGAGATAATAATACAAACCCAAATAGTTTCATGAGCCTCAGGACCTGGTAATTTCTGTGACTTTCACAATCACATTGATCAATTTTTCCAACAAAAACCATTTTCTGCCCATAAAGCAGAAATTGCAGTCCATTATCACAGACTAGGACGTGCAGAGGTGCCTTCAGTCTGTACAGGTGCTGTGACAAGCTGTCCCCGCCTAGCACGTGCCCTTCCAAGGGACCACTGGGGGGAGAAGGGTCGCTGCCCCACTGCACCCCATGTGCAGAGCCTGGCCACAGAGAATTAATGCGGTGTCAGTGTCCTGCCTTTCCTCAATGTCACTAATGCCTCACATCTGCTTTCGCACAGTCGGCAGATGTGGCCGAGGAAAGTCACGGAGTCAAACTCTGCAGGAAGGCTGCTTGCAAGTGGTATTAATAGAAAAACCACATACAGGAGCAATTTAAGTAACTTCACTTCCTTGAGGAGACAATACTGGGGGCAGGAAAAAATTCAAAAGTAAAATACATGGTATTGTTAGAGACGTGAAAAAATAGTGACGATAGTGTCTTGTTTTCTTCCCCCTCCAATTTAATCTGCTGTTTTGATGGAGGCAAGGACAAAGTATTTTGTCCACAATATCCATTGATTGTTTTGTCTGCCTTTTAAAAATATTAAATCTCTTCCAAAGAAAAATATTTTTTGTTAGTGGCCCCCGAGGCTTCCTAATAAGAAATTTGTGCCATACACAAAATTAGAGAAGAAAAGAACTATTCTGTTTAAGCCTTGTTATCCATTATCTTATCTCAAAAATCTATTACTACCAGAGTGCTTTATCTGCCTTTTAAACTTAGGGAGTAAGGAGACAAATTCTCCAAATTAACACTTCAAAGGAGTTAGTTTATGTCAAACGACACACAATTTGCACAGCACTTAACCCATGCATTTTCCTGACTTCTAGAGCTCTTTCCTTGGAAATCATTATGGAAAGCGTTGAAGTAGCAACTTCTGACATTGATATGTTGCAAAATACCTCCACAGCACACAGAAAGTCCGAGAAGCTTCCAGCTGCTTGGTATGTATGTTAGAAACTGTAGACTTCGTCGTGTTCTCCTGTTTTTGCAGTGAGAATGCCCTCGAGGCAATTTAGAACATCTGCTGTGAACGCATGAAACCCTTCCCTCTGCAGCCAGCTTGCCACTCGGTTTAACGGAGCCAAGATGCCAGGCACAGCTTGGACAGCCAACAGTGTGAAAATCGGCGAGTCAACAAACTTTCAGGATTAGATAAATGAGAGGATCAAACAGAGAAATCAATGCCACAATTAAAAAAAAAAAAAAAAAGAAAAACAAACCAAAACCCCATATATAATTTTGTGTTGCTGTTGTTGCAGCACCACTGCAGAATTTATAGCTAATCAAGCCATAAACCCCAAGGTAACATTAATCAGCTTGCCAGCCCTTGCAATGTACATTTACTTTTAAAGAACTGCATCTAAAATAGTCCTCATTTCTTTTTCTGAAAAGCCCCAAGATCCTGATTATCCTGTTCAGTGAATGTCTGTATAAAACAAACAGTTTTGCTAGCTCACCATTGAGCCGCCCAATTTCTTGTACAGTAACAATGAAGCTGGAGATGAGCGCTGATATCACTTCTGTTCTTTTTACTTCCCTTAAAAAATGTGTTGTTGGTGAACTGACAAAACTCGTTGAGTTCATTCCTGCTTAAAATTAGTAACAGCTCTAGGTTAATGATAGTTTAGTAATGTTGAACAGCATCCCAGTTCTGTATTTTAATTTCCCAGTTCTGTTCTCTTTGTTCTGGCTCCACATTTTGAAGGAAGATCTGTGAGAAGTCTATTCACACCAGTGTAGTTTTGTTGTGCTAATGACCTTCCTCTGAAGCAAAGAGCAGAAAAATATATTCTAGGTTATGCTTATGATTGAACCACCAGGGGAATTTGGTTCTGCTGCTGCTATTAGCAAATCACACTGGAACTGGCTAATGACCTTAATTTAATTAGAAACTGCTTTTGGATTTACACAAATTTGGAAAAAAAACCCCAATCCCAAACCCTCAGAATCCATAAAACAACCACACTTTTTTTTTTTTTTTTAAATTTATTCTTTACTGTATGACCAGGATGGATACTGAACCTAGAAGGAAAAGGATTTTTTAAAGGGATATAATCTCTTAGCAGCACTGTCGTGCATGCAGGATGCCCATGCTTTCTGAAGACATGTCCATTTTCCCTTAGGTCACTTTCTCCTCCAGACAAAACATTATCTCCCATCACCCAACACAGAGTACTGATATCCTGGCTCCTGTTTTCAGGCTCTCCTTTGATTGCTTGTTTGGGTGTCCTTGTGCCACAGCACATTTTAGTTTTCCTCTCACCAGACTGGTCAGCAGAGTTCTTGGGCAGAAAAATAAGAAGGGAAAACACTTGGTACTTTCTTAGGTATAAGACGTTCACTAGCAAGGAAATTTGAAGAGCATTGAGCTGTGTTTTCCAGCATTTCCTTCTAGTGTCTCCTAGTGTTTCCATCTTCAGTGTTTCCATCCCTAAGCCACTCTTCAGTCTTCAGCATACCCTGATTTTTATATGGCTTCATATTTCCCAGAACTTATCAGAAGCCAAGAAAGGATGTTGCAAAAGTCACACTGCAAGCAGGGTACCAAATGGAAAAAACGCAGCACTGGAAAGCTGTTCCCTTATGGATGTTTCACTTGAGGCTTGGTCACAATTATTTTAGGAGGGAAAACATCACACACTAAATGCATTTAATTATTTGAATCTTTTCCTGCTTTGGACAGATTGTGACAATTTTACATAAACACTGGCACCGAATATTAGGGAAATCTGATTTTTGACCCACATCTGATTATTTTGCAGCACTCACAACTGAGCTTCCAGTGGAAGATTTCCCCATGTCAAGTTTCTAAACAGGGTAAATAAAGCCATCTGTTGTGGAAGCAGGATTTTTAAATTATATGCCCTGTTAACCACTGTTTTGCACACTGAACTATTCATGTCTAAAGAAACAACCTTGTGCCTTTATAAAAGGGGTTCTGCTCTCCTGATTTACACATTTCTCAGATGTGTATGTGTGGGTCAGATATCAGATGTCTAAATTAACCTTTAGTCTTACATTCATTTCTATCAGATGGGTTTCAGTCTTCTCCCTTTCCATCAACCCCATATGTTTCTTTCTGCTTCCTACTTTCTTTTGAGACTTGGTCACAATTATCTTGAGCTCTACTACAAAGATAAATGCAATAAATTGTTCAAAAAAGTAGGTAATGAAATTAATATTTTTAAATATAAATATGTTATACATACCTGGTAAAGTAATTAAAATATATCTTATGAAAAAGATCTCATCAGCCTCTAGCCTAATGAGAACATCATCTCTGCAGAGATGAGCAAGGAGTATTTAATGTAAATAAGGGGGGATTTCCATGGTAAGAATACACATGGTTTCCCCCAGACCTTTCAATAAGTGTTTAGGAGAAACAATTTTCCTCATAGATAAGTGCATTTGAAGACTCCACTTGTTTAGCTAAATAGTTGTTGAATCAGCAAGAGGTTAAATTGCTACTTCCAGGACTGCTCTGCTCTCTGCACTCCCTTTAGTCACAAAACGAAGCAGTTCTCGTTGGAAAAGAGGGGAGTGAACAGAAATTTCTGCTGCAAATTAGCACATGGAAGGAACACTGTGTGCTGTTTCACTGAATCACTTCAGAGGCCCATATGGGTTACTTTAATAGGGCTTAATATTTGTCCTCTTTTTATTCTTCTAATAACAGATACACCAGGCTAGACACTGGCATCTCCTTAAAGAAATTGGGGCACCATCTGGATTGATGCCAGCTAACATTCTGCTCAGTTGGCTCTAAGCCTTAGGCAAGTTCAAATATACATATAGTTTAAGTTTTAAATTCTTCTGTGTGGTTTATTATATATTTATTTATTTCTATGGTAATGTCTTGCCCTGTTAGTCTACTGCAAGGCTTTAGGGCCCTTGGTGATTTTGGGATTATGAACTCTGCCAGTCACGTGATTTCCAAACATGAGGTTAAATCCATGGAGCAGTAGTTTGGGTAACACTTAAATAAAAATATGCATGCATTTAAATAATATATGTAATTTGCTGATGTAGAAGGCAGCGCTGGAGCTCACATTTCAAATTCTAATTTTCAGCAGTTTGCCATGACTGAAGCATTTGCTTTGATGACTTTAAAATATCAAGCATCTATAGAAAGGAAAAAGACATATAGATCATATTGTCTGTGTTTTAGTAAAGCACAAGCTTCCATGTTTAGCCTGATACCTCTGTGTTAGAAATATCAAACACCCTAACTGGTGTTGGACAGCCCAATTTATGTTCTGTTTTTAATGGTCACTATTGTCCTAACACACCTCTCCCAGCATTGAAGATAAACTTTGAATACTTCACAGTTAATTGGAGCTTGTTTGACTGGTCAGTTACCTTTGTTGTTAAAATTTTGTGCTTGCTCTCTACAGTTACTTTATTTAAACCTTCACTTTACGTTGTATATATTAATGAAAATACAAGTTTATGTGGAAAATTAGAAACTGGAAAAGCTGCAAGTAATAATGAAGAAATGGTCTGGAAGAGAACTGAGATGAGATTTAAAAATTTCTGAATTGTAGAAAGGGCAAGAACCAAACCATCACTTTTCCTCTGAACCAAATAAATTAAAACATAAAACATTCCTATTTTTTATTTAACTAGGTGAATTCAAAAGGCACAAATTTTTATCTTTAGAGTGGATTGGTTTATGTTGTAGGTACCCTCACTGACTTCTATTTTAACTTGAAGATCATTTCAGGATGAAATACACAGGGTTTTCTACAATCTAATCTTTCAAATTGATAATTTCAGAGAGGCCAGATTAAAAAAAAAATCAGTATCTTGATGAAAAGTACAACCAATTATTCTGATTTAATTGGCTATAAAGAAGTGGTTAAAATGCAAACAGAAAAATGGCTAAATTATTTGCCATGTTAATGTATTCATTCCTTCTCATATTCTTTCTCTCTGTAACTTTGCTTTTGTTTTTAGCTAAAGGCTTAATCCTTCTACTTTTAAAATAGTAAATTACCCGCAAGAACAAATGAGATCCTGAGGGAAGTATTTAAAAATAAGAGAAACAAGGATATTTATCTTTCTTGCCATTTGGCAACCAACTCAAATATCTAAGTTAGAAGAATGTTTCCCCTCAGGTTATCAAATGACTGATAGAGAGAGGACAGGCCACAATGCTAAACTAAGTTCTTGTTATGAAGAATCTTTTGAAGGTCCTACATCTTTTCCTCTAGACAGCATAAGTAATGTACAGGTGTAAAGAATTTAAATTTAGGTGACAATAGCAGCTCTGCAGAATATTGAAACGCTTCTGAAAAAATAAACATCAGCTGATAGCAAACAGAACAGCAATTTGACATGTGGACATTTAATTCAGGAGTGCTTAGTATTTATTATGCTGTGTCTTGACAATAAATTAGTCCTAAGTAGATATGATTGAACCCAACCATTTCTAGGCACTTAATACTATTAAAAAAAATCCTCTGAAAATCTAGATAGTGAACATTTGATAAGTGATTACCCTGACCTTAATTTTGTCTTTTTTCCTTTACATAATTTTGTACCAGGTTATATTAATAAATAATTTACCATGTGTGTGAGGGACTGAAGGCATCTCAAAAAAAATCTCTTTTCCATAGAGCTGAGACGCTCTAGATTTAGTTACATTTTGTATTTTTTTTTTTCCTTTTTGCCTCCTCTCTAAGTCACTACTAGGTTTAGACTATTTTTGAGCTTTCTGAGGAAACGTGAGCTCCTGTCCTCTGGGCTGTTTTCAGGTAGCATAGTTTACTGTAGCCCTGGAAACTGTCCAATGACCATCCAGAATTCAGATTTCTCTTTTTTCCTCTAATAAACTGCGCCATAAAAGGGGTCAACTTTTCCACAGAGGGTCAGAATGGCAGCTCTGTACTGGCTGTTAAACTGAAGGACTTTGTTTGCAGATACAGCCCTTAGGACCTACATCTTGTATATGTGTGTGTGTGTACATATATACATAAAATTTAAAGTATATATGAAATATATATATATACTATATATATATATATAAAAAGTAAATACTTTAAATATATATATACTATATATATATTTAAAGTATTTACTTTTTCCTCATTTCAAGTTTTCTCCTATTTATCTTGTGACAGGTGGCAGCCCTCTTCTGAACTTCTGCTTTGGGGCAAATATGTTGCAAAGCCACTGCAGTGACTCAGAAAATGAAATGAATGCATAATTTATTAAGCTTTACAAGGATAGACTCACAGGAAATCAGATTTACTCCCCCTTGAACCAGTTTTCTGAATTCTAGGAATACAGTTATAATGCAAAATAGAATATTTGGAACTTAGTAGGTTTAAGTGCTTATTTTTCCCTACAGGACAGTAATCAACTTTTTGGTGTTTCTTTATATACTCCTGAGCACAGTGGTCAAGATCTAAAGCTCCTACGTGAACCTGCATGCAAATAAAAGTTTTCAGGTGAATGTGAAACAGTTTTCAGCACAGATTATACTCTAGTCCTTGGAAATTGTGTAAAACAGCACACTGGCCTAAGCAGATATTTTCTAGAGAGGGGACAGCTCTAAGAGGGTTTTCACCTCTCCCTGTGGGAAATAGTAAAGGTAAGAAGACTTTCAGAAAGCTGGGAAGGTAGGCCTTAGAAACAGAAAGAACAGAGAGCTAGCTACAGCTGCAAGCTCTGAAAGTAGAAAATTTACAATAGTACAGCAAGCAAGGACATGAAACAATAGCTTGAGTTTTACCCTTGGCCAAGATAGAGCTTAAGACTGCAGGAAAATATGTTTAGCAAGATAACAGAAGGTTTTAAGCTTAATAATGAAGTATTGTGTATTGTTAATAAAGAGCAGACAAACATTGTGTGAAACAGGTGTACACGTGCTTTCAGTAACTGGCTAAAACAATTATTTGTAAGTTTTAGCAATATGCTATTGGCTAGAAAGTTTTTTAAATGCTCTGTAACAAAAAAATCTTTGGCTGCTGCTGGCAAGACATGAGCTTTGCCATCTTTCAATTGTCTCAACCACTTGCCTTCATCACCATGAAATGAGGCTGATGCTGCAATAAAGCTCAAGGAATGTCACAGAAGTCCCATCCTGTTTGTGAAAAACCACCAACACATCTCCCTTCTTCTCCTGTTTTCTTGTCATGGTGATGAGAACTTCCATCATCTTTGGAAAGGTCTGCCACTTCTCTCTTATTTCCAGCCAGTTATATCTGCTAACAGGAACAAGAAAAAAAGTGGTACACAACACAATGGGGAGGTGAATGGGTGCATTTCCCTGCTAGGATCCACTCCCATCATCTTGGGCACCAAGAATTACAGCTTACACTTTCACGTGGCCTCTTTGTCTTTCTCATGCAAGGCTGTGCCCATTTTGAAGAAATAATTTGATCTAATGCATTTTCCATCATCAATAGCAGTTTTTTATGGCAGCAGCGAATCCTTTCTGAGGACATCTGCAGAAAAATACAGCACTGAGAGATAGAGGCAAAAAATTTAGAGCTCAATTGCTATTTCTGCTTAGTGTAGAAATGGAAAAGTATTGGAAAAAATAGTGGAAGTATTTATTAAACTCACGTTCCATTAACTTTTGACCAGACAGGGGTGACTCTCATGTGCCAATCTGCTGGACATTCACACCAGCAAATTAATCATCCCAGGAAACATTTCCTTCAGATTTGTGGAGACGTGTGATTTTCAGTTTAACTATAGGCCTTTTTCTTTGAATTTCTTACCATTTTAAAACCTGCACAAGAACAAGGCCTGTCTGTCACTTCACAAACTGTGTCAACTTACTTTAAGGCTTCCTGTCTCTCACCCTTCAGGCAAGACTTGGCTTTGCATAATTTACATATTTTTATAATTCAGAAACTTTCTGGATGATTTTTCACCATGACTTCAGCTCTTTTGTTGTAAGGGTAACTTTTTACTATGTGACAGAAACAAAAACAAGATCCCATCACAATAAATAGTTACCATGAACTCCTCTTGGAAAATGCATTCAGGGAAACCAGTCACTGTAAAAAGTAACAAATATTAATGGCATTAAGAGTGAGAATACAGACAGGGCAGGGATGAAGGATTAGAAATAAAAAGTTCTACTGTGCCCTATTTCTTATTAGAAATACTTCAGTTCCTATTAGGTATATTTAAAGGACTCCAAGCTCAAACATAGAAAAAAATCTATGCTTTAATGCTATGAAGCTAAAAAAGGAGAATGTGTTGATTTAAAGAATACCTGGTGACATAACTTCTGGTGTTGATTTATCATATTTTCATGTGCTATTACTTCACATGGTTTTAAATGTAATGCTTATTAAAAATGCAGGTATGTAATATATGAAACAAATACATATGTTCCTGTTCCATGTGAAAATTCTTTGATTTGTGGTTACATGTAATAGATCAATGTGTACATTGTTCCTGTCCTCCCACTAGATGGATCTGATCCGTTCTGTTCTTTCTCCCATATGTATTCACATCTGTCACAGTGGGAGGTAACCGGTTTAGAAATGGAGAACAGAACCTTGGACTAAATTCTGATCTCATTTACATCACTCAGTAACAGAGTTACCAGCCCTCCACACAGGAAATCCTTTATAATTGCTGCTTGTACCACGCCCTCGCCCTCCCAAATTAGGATTTATTTTATTTGGATAACTCACATTATAATATAGTTTTTATGTGTAAGTACAGAGGCCAAATCTGTAGCATTATGAGATGCATGGAAATAACTGAAATGTAATAATTGAAATATTGTTATTTTTAAAATATTGTCTTATGTGTCTCCTGTTGAATATAAACAACCTCATCTTCAAAGTTTCCTTTGAAATCATAACCTTTTCTGCTTTAATCCCCTTGTGTCACATAACTTCTCCTATACTGATCAATATTAAGGATAGCTTTGCCACTGTACCCAAGTGCATTATAAATACCATCAATGTTAGTCTCATTACCCTTTTTTGCTTTCAGCGAGTAGAGATCTTCACTGAACCATCCGTGACAATTTTGTCAAATTTCAGAATTACTACAGTTAATTAAGAATCCTTTTAAATCTTGAGGACCCTGAAAATGGTAGGAAATAGACTAATAAGACTGGAGATGTTTGACTTCTTTGGCCCCCATTGGATAGTTTTAACAGTGTGCTCTATCTCAGCCTTAAATTGGAGTAGAATAGTCATATAAAAAGAAAGATTCCTTCAACAAAAAATGCACAAAAGTGTAAACAAATCATTACGTCTGTAGATTCTTTATTATTAAAATTGAGGGAAGGAAGAAGTACTCAATGTGTCAGTCACCTTGTAGAGAACCTGGATTTTGACAGCAGCAGAAGAGTGAAAGCCAGAAATAGAAAGCATACCAAAAAAGATTAATTCTCAGTGCAAAGACGATTTTCTCCTAAGAAGAGCCTTTATACTTGCTGTGAAGTTAAAGAAGAGCATATAACAAAAAAAGATACCTGATAGCAACCACAACTTGCCTGCTCATAAAACTGCTAACTAAGCACACAGAGTATTTGCAGCTCAGAATTGTACAACTTTCCATAAAAATTTCACTCTGTGGGAAACTACGCACATTGCAATTCATAGAAGTGCTTACTCACTGCAAAAATGTTCAATGTCCAAATTAGATGCCCTTCATAAGGCAGAAAAATCTTACAAATTCAGTATTTTTTACATGCCCACTTTCAAATTTATTTTACACTAATTACCAACGTTGCTGGGTCTCTAACGTTAAAAATAAGTAGTATGCAAATAGTGAGGCCTTTTTTAAAGTGCATGTGCTCAGTCACAACTGGTTACTGAAAGACATATTTTTATTGACACTTCTTCCCTCACAGAAGCTGCATCTTTTGGTGGAAGTCAAGAGACACATTTTCCACATCTGTGTGGAGAATTTGGGTCTGCGGTGAAGCCTGGAGGCTTTCGAAGGCTCCTGGTGCTCTCAGGAATCACGTTGTTTCTGTGAAGGACAGCGAGGCACAGGGAAAGAGGACTTTCCTTGATATCACCTCAATCTGGAACCATTTCTGAAATCCTAACACCTGGCACGCTTCCCAAGGAAAACATTTAGGCGAGCCCTCATTGCACATCCAGCATCATGGGCTCAGCTCCACCAAGTCCTTCTGGCCCTTCCAGAAGGTTCTCCCAACACCTGGCCTGATTGCACCTCATTAGCCATGATCAGCTTCAGGTGTGGCTGCAGCCCCACAGCTGATCCCAATTAACTCTGCTTAATATAACTGGGGAAAGCAGGAGAACACCTTTTCTCCCTGAAGGAAGGCCAGCAGCTCAACCTTGAAGGACAGGTATGTACCCACGTTGTTGTTGCTCTTAATTTTTGGTGGTGCCCTGTTGTTATCAAAAATGGGATAAATCAAACTATCGTTAGTATTAGAAGGCAGGTGTTACTTTATTCACAGCGCTTGGTGTGTGTGGGATTGCTCCCCAAATGTAGGGGCTCACTTGGAAAGCTTCTCAATATTTGTATGTTTGTAGCAAACAAAGAAATTAATGCACATTGGCTATAAATTGCATAATTCTGTTCATTAATTAGTATTATTTTATTGATTTCTCCATTCTCATGCTAATTAGCCCGCATTTGCAGTCTTTTTATTATCTTTTTCTCAGAGAGTTTTTCACTGCAGTTTCTGAATTGTCTTTGTTAGCGTCTTCTTTCTCTCAGGTTTCTGCAACACGTCCTTGTTGTCCATAAATTCTGCTTTCTTTGTGTCCGCTTCTCGGCAATCCATCTCTCCCCCAGCTTTTGTGCTTTGATACATACCAAGGCCGGTGTAGCACAACTTAATAATGTTCCCAAACCGTATTCTAAGAAGAGCGACTTGTTGAAAAACCTTTAGAAAAATTAGCAGAAAGCTTACAATCCTTCTGAAGAGGTAACAATGTTAATGAGGCAAGTTAATGAAGCGTAATTAGTTGGAGAAGTTCAGCGCTGGCCGCCGCGGCCGGCCCCGGTGGCTGCGCCGATCGCGGTTGCCAAGCAACCGGCGGGCCCGACCGAGCCGGGCCTGGGCCGGAGAGAACTTAAAAACCAAAATAAAAACCCCAAACTCCACGAAAACCCCAGAAAAAGACCATCAAAGCACATGTTTGATGAGTGCCCCGAGGGCCACTGTGCTGCCGTGGTGGCCGTGCCCACCCGCCTGAGGGCTCGGGGCAGTGCGGGCTGATTTCAGGGCTTGCCTTTGAGGCATTCATGCGATAACGCTTCAAAGTATTTGGCTTTTTAAAAGTTTTGGCTGTGGCTGCTGGATGGAAAGCTTCGGGTGTGAGACGTTGATGGAATAGTTGCGTAGAAATAAATGAAGGTTTAATTATGCCTCTTTGCAGACGATTTCAGAACACTTGGGTTGTTTACCCTCCCCAAAGACTTCACTCCTCACCTGAGGGAATAAGTTTTAATGGTGCCTGTTTTATTTCACATATTTATTTGTGTGGCCATGACTAGGAAAAGTTAGAGCTGACACTCAGCCCTGTGGGAAACTGCAGTGTAATGATAGAGCAGTGCAACAAAACAGTGTTATTATGTATTTATTTTGTGAAGTTATGAGTAATTATAAGCGAAGAGCTCCCTACAGGGTGGGTTTGGGTGTTCTGGGGCAGTGGTGTGGCAGCGCATTCCCCAGGGATGGCACAGTGCTCTGCTGGGGCTGATCCACCTGTGTTTCTGCTGAATCCCTCACACAAACCCTTCTGTGACTGTCAGGAAACTGACTCGATGGCGTCAAGAGTGAAAGGAATAAATTTGTTTCACAAGGGGAACAATAAAGCAAGGTATTTAATGTGCATTTATATCTCAAAGGCAAGTGTCAAGATGATGGTGCCAGACTCTTTTCGTGGTGCCCACTGGCAGGACAAGGAGTAATGGCCATAAACTAAACTACAAGAAGTTGTGCCTCAACATGAGGAAGAGCTTCTTGTCATCGAATGTGGCAGAGCCCTGCTGGAGACATTCCAATTGCTCCAGGGGACCCTGCCTTAGCAGGGGATTAGGCTGGGTTATCTCCAGAGGTCGCTCTCAACACCAGGGATGCTGTGAAGTGATTCAGTCACTTGTTGTGTGCAGGCTGAAGCACGCAGGTTTCTGAGCAAAAAGATGGCAAACCCTCCAAAACCCCCTTGTTTTCTCTCTTACTGCTGAGCATGCTGTTATGTGATGTGGAGTATCTAGCTAGTGTCACCTGCCTGGCTATGTCCCCTCCCAGCCTACTGCACATCCTCCTCCAGTCTGGTCACTGGTGAGGCAGAGTGGCAAAAAAGGCCTCAATGCTACTCAGCAAAAGTGACAACACCACTGTGTTACCAGAACTGGTTTGGTCAAAAATCTAATCCTCAGCACTGTATGAGCTGCTGTGAAGGAAACAAACTCTGCTCTAGGCAGGCCCAGCTGTTTGGTTTCTGGAAATTTCTGCAGGTGGTGGATCCTCTATGAGCAGGTCTATCCATTCTCATTGTGAAATTCCAGTTGTTGTGGTTCTTTTTTTGTTGTTTTTTTTTCATGCAATGGGAGTTTCCATTGTTGCAGGCAGTATTTGTTGCTTATCCTTTCACTGAGTGTCTTGGGGAGGAGTAGAAGCCATGTCTTCTCCACAGCTGTGCTATAGGCTGCTGAGAGCAGCAGCAACCCCCATCTCTCGCAATCTTCCTGTTCTCCAGGTCAAATAAAACTTGTTTTTTCAGTCCCTTTCTACGCTTCATGCACTAAACCCCCTGCTTCACTGGAAAATTAAAGGTGCACTCTTATTTTTGCCTCCCCTGAGGGCTAATTGTATGTACTTTTTGTGTGTGGAACTCAAAACTAGGCAGAGTGTGCCAGGCATGGCCTCACAGCTGCAGAGGAGCAGGGAGTCACTCAGCTTTGACCTTGCTGTGACCTTGCCCATGCACACACTACTGACCCACTTTAAAATCCTTGCCCAGATAAGACCCTTCACGAGCTTTTTTTGCAAAACCTGCTACACAGTCATCTCCAGCCTGGGCATTTTCTAGGGGATAATCTGTCCACACTGCAGGACTCTGCTGTTTTCTGCTTGTTTTAACAAGTCCTGACTTTCTGCTGCTTTAAAGCAATGAAGTAGAGCAGTAGTGCAGAACAAGAGCCTCCAATGCTGATATTGGATGTTAGAACTTCCCTGCTTTGCTGTAACAGATGCAGACAGAATATCTGAGTTAGCTTTAAAGTTTTGTTCCCCTTAAAAACAGGGGGGACGTGTCCCTTTCTCAAGTGTCTTTCAGATTACTTTGCAAACTGCAATGAGCTACAATGCAAAGTCTGAACTATCTGGTTGTATCAATTTGGGATAATGTGCTGGTTGCTATTATCTGCTGTGGTGAGTTGAGCAGAAGGTACATCAGCCTGGCATAGATAATGATTCCCTCATATCACTTTTTCTGAGGTACTTGGACTATCCAGACTAGTTTCAAAAGACTGTAAAATCTTACAGTTTGCAGGTTTGCATTCTGAATTTTTATCTATTTCCACAGTCTGCCAGCTATATTGAAGTGATACTGTATTATGTATGGGGAAATAGAAAGCTATCATCTCAAAATAGACCATAATATTGCACCTTATTAAAAAATACAAGTGGGTTTTCTGCCAGCAACCATGACTTATGATAATGACTGTTATCAATATGCAATTACTTCTGTTACCCTGGAACATATTGACATTCATTTATTTAAAGATAATGTAACACATTTGTATTCATTGAGGTAATCATTGGATATGATTAAATGTGAATGCCCATCTTATATACCAAACAGTAAAACGAAAAAAAAAATTGTCATTGGACCTTCTGCACTATTTAAAATAGGTTGTAATAAATTCTGAAAATTGCATTTGAGCTTCTTTGAAACACAGTGACAAACAACCATAAAGAAGCAAAAGCAAAACTTGGGTGATTGCCAATTTAAACATTCAGTCTTTCTAATGATATAGGATAAACCTGACAATAAGAAAAAGACCTTCAAATAAAACTGTAATCCCGTGTTTGTGGAATGGACTACAGAGTTTGTGATAGTGTGGAACAAAAGTCCATTTAAATCGTGACTCTTAGCGGAGGCAGGAATCTGTTTGACTGGGTTGTTTAGATCAGTTTTGAAGATGCAGAGGTTAGATGTGGCAACAGGCAGGCATCTAAATCTGCTATTTAGCTTTTGAATCATTATTTTATCCCCTAAATGCTTCAGGGTTTTCAGGCTTTTAACTAAAATGCATCTATCTGTAGTGCATTTGCTACATAACAGTAGTTCTCTGGTGACAGGTTGTTATGATAATAAACAATTTGACATCCGCTTCTTCAAGGACACCAGCCAGAGCAGTTTCAATATTCTGAGTTTTCAAATACTTCTGTTGGTAAAGGTGGAGAGAGTGAACCAATGTTTGGTTGTTCAGTTATATGGTATAAAATACTGCATCCATTTCTACAAATAACTACTTTGTCTGCTGCTTGTCTAAGATATCTTGGTTTTAATGAACTCTTAAAAAAAAACAATTCTAAAAAAAACAACCCAAACCAACAACAACAAATACCCTCGACATCTCACAAAAATCCTCCAGTCCAAAACTCTCTGTGGTAGTGGTT
Organism: Calcarius lapponicus; assembly: GCA_039654755.1. Taxonomy (NCBI): domain Eukaryota; kingdom Metazoa; phylum Chordata; class Aves; order Passeriformes; family Fringillidae; genus Calcarius; species Calcarius lapponicus. Next base: position 34,484,718 of record CM077470.1, read on the forward strand.
TCCTGCTTGAAAATTAGGGATATCCCAGCAAACTGTTGGATGGCTCATGGAGAGGTAGAATGATTTGGGTTGGAAAGGATCTTAATGCTTATGTAGACCAGTTTGAATCCCCCTGCCATGGGCAGGGACACATTTAACTAGTCCAGGTTGCTCCAACCTGACCTGAAACACTTCCAGTGAGGGGGTGGCCACAAATTTATTCTCTGTTCCTGTGCCAGTGTCTCACCACCCTCATTGTTTGTGTTAACAAAAAGGCCTTACTTAAAACTATCTAAATTTGATACAATCGAGTCTGAAACTATTTCCCTTTGTCCTGACACTACAGACCCTGGTGAAATGCCTCTCTACATTTTTCTTATAAGCCTACCTTCCTCCCCACCTCTTTTATTGAAAGGCTGCAGTAAGGTCTCTGAGGTGTCATCCCTTCTCCAGACTGAGCATTTCCCCAAACAATGTTCCTCTCTCATACAAGATCAGCCCTCTGTATTCTCTCTCCTCTGCAGCTGCTGTCTTTTCTGGGGCCTCCAGAGCTGGATGGATTACTCTAGGAGCATCTCATGAGAGTGGAGTAGAGCAGAATCATCTTCTTGACCTGCTGGCCACTCTTTTTTTTCAGCCCAGGTTAAGACTGGCTTTCTGGGCTGCAAGTGTGCATTGCTGCCCTATTCTGATGTTTTTCTTTGGTCCACCAGTGTCCCCAAGACCTACTCAACATGCCTGCTCTTGATCTGTACATCTCCCAGTCTGTATCAGTAGTGGGGATGGCTCTGGGCCAAATTAGTGATCAGGCACAGTTTTCTTTCCAAATAACCAAGCTGCATTTTTGCCAGGTGGTGCTCTGTGTGTAGAGACATTGCAAGAATTTCTTGATTAAATGTATGTATATAATACAGGTGTATGCATTTTGGATCATGCTTTGTGAAAGGGCTGGCTGTCTTAATAGCCATTTATAGCTCAATATGATTAGAGAAGAATGTTTTCATTGCTTGGCTGATTCTAGCAATAGCTGCTGCAAAACAACCCAGTGATTTCAAAAGCCTTTCCTGGAATGTCAGTCACCAAAGCAAAGAAAAACGAAGTTATGTTTCTCAGAAATGCACCTTCTACAACCTGAGCTCACTGGAAGGCTGCAAAGTATTCTCATGGGTGCAATAACTCAAAAATTTATCAATCAAACTAAGCTTTTTCAGTAAACTACCAGTTGCTTTGAGTGGGGCCTTACTGTGATATTGGCAATACTGTAAGTTTTTTTTTGTTACAATTTATCTAAATCTGTTTACCTCTTGTCTTCTATTGCAGTATAGTTGTTGTAAGCCCTCCTCAGTTAGGGGGGAGCTGGTGACCCGAGTCTCAAGCACAGAAACATGAACTCTTCCATTTGATTTGGGTCTAATAGTTTGTTCATATACTCCTGCAGGAACACTTGTTCTTCTTATGAATAATTCCTTTTGAATTTGCAGAGCTTTGTCTGTGCTGAGACCTCCTGCTGAAGCTCAGAAATGCTTATGAAGCTGTTTCATCCATCATATTTTTTTATGTACTTCTGCACAAACTGGAATGTGCTTTGTTCTGTGACCTGACACTCATCTGAAGTGAACTTGCTCTTTGTTGGGAAAAGCTGATGCAGAGGTTTTAGTCCTCTGGAGAAGTCCTCACAGTTCTTTAGTATCATCAGCCTTGTGGTGCCCCACCACACTGCTCCTAGCCTAACCTGTATCTCTGCATGGTACAAACCTAAGGTATTTCCAACAGACAGTACTGAGGAGTTATGGAATACTGTTGATCTCATTTGCTGCATAGATCCTCACTTTATTTAAAAAAAACCAACTTTATATTACCTAAGAGAAATTTTCTGGCCATATGGATAGATGTAGTAAATTGTTAAAACGAGGTTATATCAGAAATTTTCAGAGTTTCTCATTCCTAGTCCTCCAGAAAGATGAAATTCTGCAAGACTTTCACGTGTTGATTTGGCCACTGCTGTCTCAAGGTGCCTGCTGTGGCCCTTTCCAGGACTCTCACCGTGCAGCCATTGGGAGGGCAGCACAGCAGTGTACAGGAATTCAGAGGTTTCCAGGCTGACCTTACTCAAACATCAAAGCCAAGGTCAACAGTTGGTCTGGAGACTGATCTATAGCTCTGACTTTGGTGTTAGCCCTGAGCTGACTCCTTGCAGCTTCTTCTGGACCTTGTTCATCTTGTGTTGTCTTCTCTAGAGTCTTTAACCTTGGTCTAATCCTTTTGTGCTCCAGGCAGTGCCACTGAGATGGTCTGGTAAAGCTGGTTAACCCCTGAGGTGGGTGCAGCAGCAGGTGTGAGATCCCCAGAGAAACCTGCCCCAGCACACTTCAGGGGGAAGCCTGGATCTGGGTGATCCTGTGGTTTGCTCTCCAGAAACACTTGCTGTAGTGCAACTCAGGGAGAAAGTGCTGCAGGTTAAATTAATGCCTGTCTCATGTAATTTCATAATTATGTAATTAAGTGTTCTTGTAGATGGTCCAAATCCTGCTGGGGTGGATGGGTATTAAACATTTCTTCTATAGAGTAGAAATGGAGGCTTTTGAAATAAAGCTAGTAACAATGTCTCCTGCCAGAAACTTCTAGAAAAGATTCAAATACTGTAATTTATTTTAAAGTGGCCAGATCTCTACATATAAATTTCCATCAATTATTGTTTAAAACATTTTCGATTTTGAAAAATTGTGGTAGGTTTGACAAGCACTTGACTGACATCATGTTGATTAAATAGCATTTCCTCTGACAGCCCCAATGAGACCTCCTACTCACAGTAGATGCCTGAGCTAATTGAATTCTTTTTTTAAACTGCTTTTGAATTTCAAACTATACAAGTGACACCAGACCCCCTTCTCCCACACAGCTCAAATATATACCTTTCTGGTGGCTCATTTTGGCATGCCCTGTAGGTAATATCAGTGCCTTTCGTAAATCATCAGGATGTTTCTACTGTGTTCTGAATCAGAAATATGGAACTAAAAGTTTGGTGTTGTTTTTGGAGGTTTTTTTTTATATTGAGTTCAAGCTTAGTGCCATCAATTTATAGTTTTGTGGGTGATAAAATTATGTCATAGCTAAATTTTGCAAAAATAGGATATCATGGAATGACTTGTATTGAAGGGGACCTTAAAGATCACCCATGGGCAGGGACACCTTCCGCTTGAGCAGGGTGCTCCATGCCCAGTGTGACCTGCTGTTGAGCATTTCCAGGAATGGGGCATTCACAACTTCAACCTGTGCCAGGGCCTCACCACAAGCTGTGGTTAATTTAGCAGTGATATTTTGTCCAATGTCAGTGAAATGAAATTGTATTCATTATGAAGTTGCTTGTGAAGGAGGAAATATGGCTCTACATATGGTTTAATTGACTGCACGCTCTGTATAAGGATGTTTCTATAAAACAATTAAAAATATATCAAGGCACGATAGGAACAAGTCTTTAACTTATATTAAAACAGGATAATATTCATCCTTAAATACATTACCTTTTATATTAAAAAAGCCACATTAGTGGTGCATTCCAGATTATTTGTCAGAAGATAGCGGGTTTTGTCTTCTGATTGTTGAGGAAAGCAGTAAAGAATGCAAGGCTGATGGAAGGTTGGGGCCAGCAACATGTCCACAGAATGATTTCTGCTTTCCCATTGTATTTTCTGCTTCTTGGGGCATGTACCACCTCAAGTGCTGTATACCTTGAAGCTCCTTCAGTATCATTGCAGACACCTTTGGCAAGTCACAAAATATCTGATGTAGGATATAACAGTTATTTCTGGTGCTTAAATATCTTTGTCCCATATGGATGTAGCTTGAGTAGAACAAAATGTTTTACCATAGGGTACATTGGCACAGTCTAGTTCCCTAAATGCAGTAGATGCTATAGTTAATTATGTGATAACTCAGTTGAAAACATGAAATCATTATCTATCAGCCATTCTTGCTGTTTCTTTGGCTCCCACATCATCCTGTTTGGCTGGGCTTGGGTATCTGCTGTGGTGAGTGATGGCCAGGCTGAAATGGCTTCCAAATATCTTCCAGGGTTAGTTGTGGAATAAAACAATTGATCTTGTCACATAAATACAATTCTGCATTTTGGAGGGAAGAGGGTGAAAAAACAGATTTTGTCTGTGTCTTCTTTTTCTGTTTTGAAGTTAAAATGTTACCATGCAATACTGGCAGTGTTGTGGAAATTGCTGTTTTTTGTGGTGGTACTTCGCTTTTCATTTTCTTTAGTTCTGCTGATTGTACAGTTCTGTCATTATGCTTTGAAAAATTTAAACCTTGCCTCTTCAACATTCTTTATAATGTGTAACTAGAGACTCACAGTTCATATTAATGCTATGCTATTTTCTTCTTTGTACATATAGTTTCTTTTAAAAACTGAGATGAACTTCTGTAACTTGTGCTACCCCCTTCCCTATATGTCTGTACCCACCAGACCAGCAAAATAAATCTTCAACATTATACTTGTTCTGCCTCACTCTGGGAACTATCTTTCAGATTTTATATAGTATCATGGACAGTATTTTTTCTAGTTAGGATAGATCTCCTAATCTATTTTGACTTACTATTTTAAATTTTTCAGTTGTCTGCAATTTAGATGTCTTTATGTGTTTTATACCTATGATACTAAAGCTATTACTAAAAATAAAGATAAGAAATAAGAGAGATTTGATATAATGAAAATGCATATCTTGGTTTATGATAATAACTGAGTTTAAACTTATTTTTGTGGAGGGAAACGTTTGTGGAAAAAACATTTGTCATTTGTGTGTGCTATGTATAAATAACTTTTTAAAATAAGAAGAACAAATAATCCCTAACCCCTTCCCCCCATATCAAACTTATGGGTCTTGGAGCAGAATATCATTCTACTAGAAGGAAGGGTATTCTGTAGCCTACAGAAGGATATTCTGAAAACCATCTTGACAATGGGCTAAAATATCAGGCAAGCACTAAAAAAAAAAATAAAAATGAACCAAATAACATTAAACTGCTTCATTCAGGCAAGGTGGCATTGTGCATTGTGTCTTAATTGGTTTTTTCTTGATATTGTACATTTTTTGTAGGTGTTAGTCAGCTGTCGAGTATGTTATCTGGTGGACAAAATTAACTTTATTGATGTGGCCATTTAATAACCAGCCTATGTTATATATTTTATTTTTTGCTCCATTAAATCAGGCTGATTTGTGTGCCCCCTTCTTCCAGGGGATATAACAAATGAATAGATTGTGTATTCTGAAAGCGAGCCCTGTCTTAATGTGAGGGTGTAAAAAGTGCAGTGTTTGGTGTGGACTCTTTGCCACTCCTGGTTTTGGTAACATAAATGGTATTGATGGTTAATACAAATATTGAAAACCAAATTTGCCCAAGTTGAGTGTGTTTTGCCTGTGATGGAAATTGCTGACCGATCTCTTTCTGCCCTTATCTTGATGTACAATCCTTTATTTCTGTTTTGCCTCTCCTATTTAGTTAAGGAGTGGAGTGGTAGAGCGGCTTTGGGTACCTGATGTCCAGCCAGGGTGTGTTCACCTCACTGTTCTAGCTGTGATGATTATGATTTAATTTTATCTCCATCCATGCTTGAGTTTACTGCCTGAAAATTAATTATTATCTAGGGAATAACTAATTGTTGGTAGAGAGCAGGGTGATGTTCCTGTTGGTACAGGCATGACCCTGAATTGAGCTATTTTTTATACATTCTGATGTAAAACTATTTGACATGTAACAGTAACTCAAAAAAACCCAGAACAACAAAACTGTGAGTGTGTATCAGTTTCCTCCTCCATGAGGATCTGGCATAAACTACTAACCTTCAAAGAGATATGTAAATGCAACTGTGCCCTTCACTATTAACAAGAAAGTGAGAAGATTCACACGTTTAAATGTGGTGTTTAAAGTCTGAATGAGTAATTCATAATAGCAGATAGCTTGCCATGTGTAAGGAGTTGAGTCATTGTCATCCCTTTCTGTTCACAGATTGTCTGTATGCTGGGTTCTGGGAGCACAGTGAGGGATGAGTAGCTTCCAGTTCATGTTGTGAGCACTGGTCTGCATAAACTGGAGCTGTTCTCCAGCCTTGACCTTGTCCAGACAAATTACCCTTTTATAACAGGGCAAGAGGTGACCAAGCTGTGTCACAAACAAAATAAACTCCACTGAGACTATAATGTTTATGAGGATCACTTGAGTCTGCTGTCACTGAGTTTGTGTCTCTTCCCCTTTTAAGGTGATGCTCAAGAATCCTCTTCTAAAGGTCCAGATAAAGTGTGTCAGTGCTGCACTTGACAAATTCACTACCTAATGTGGTCATAACCTTGAGCTAAGCTTCAAAAAGGGCATGTAAAAATGTTGGAGTAGCTCAATGGTCACTAGTTTTTTTAGTGTTTCTTAATTCAGATATTTTTCCCAAATAGCATTCTCCTCTTACAAGTTCCTGATATGTCTGCATTAATCTGCCAATATTCAGAAGACATGGATACATTTTTCCTTAAGGTATTCTGAGCTCTGGTGAATATTGAACAATATTTTTTAGAGCTGACTGCTGCTGCAAATAACTTTGTTCTAAGTGACAATGGATGGAAACTCTTTATGGGAGGTTAAATATTAATGGTTAATTTTGATGTGTCAATCTCTTCCTGCTTTTATTTGTGTTTTCCTAGCTATTGGATGCAAAAATTGTCTGACCTCTGAATTTCCTCCCTCCCGTACTTGAAAGTAAAATCCAAGCTAATCAATAAATAATGGGAACAAGATTGCTCTGGGTCAGTTGTCCCTTTCTGAAGTCTGAAAGAGATGATGGACCGCCATACTGCCTTTTCTTGTAGACAGAGGCAGTTGCAGAGTGTATCCAGTCTCTGCCCTCTGTGGTTTTTTTTTTTTTTTCCCCTCTCCAAGAAGTTGAAGAAATAGATTGCTCTGGTTGTGTTCTCTGAAAGCAAGTACATAAATTAAAACCCAAACTTGGCCTGAACATGTAAAGAATTTCTATATATAATGAGATAGTTAAAAAACCCCTAACAAAAGAAAACAACAACAACAAAAAAAAAACCAGTCTGAAAAGACAAAAAAAAAAAAAACCCAAAAAAAAAAAAAAAACCACCAACCACAGCAACAAACCAACTCAGGCTGCTAGAAACTTCTATTAATGGATGGATGCAATACCTTGGGAGCAGCCTGGCCCCAAAACCTGCCGGTCAGAGCAGATATGTGGTCTTTTCATTCCTCTTTTACAACATGCTGCTCAGAGTCCCTGCTCTAATGGGGCAGGATAGAATTATCCAACCAAATATCTTCACTGTGTGCTGTTTTCTGTTGACCTGAAAGAAAGCTTTCCCGATCAGTATGCTGAGACAGTTAAATTCCTGCAGTTTGAAAAGGGTTATTTTTGAGGTATTTTGACATTTTCAGATTGACATTTCTAGTTGTACTGTATGAGAGCTTTCTTCAGAAGGGATATGCAGCATTTCATTTAGCATTTGTTGTAAAAGAATTTGAGGATATTTTTAGAGGAGAAAATTATCAAAGGCCTAGAAAATTTTGAACAAGGCTTGAAAAGAATGTATGTAGCAGATGTAATTTTAAATAAGAAATAGACCTACTTCAAAATTCTTGTGTCAAATTTTTGTTAAACTCCTTGAATGTGGTAATAACTATTATCTATGGATCAAGTATTTTCTATTACCTCTAGGATTCTGGATTGTACTTAGTCTTAAATGGGTGTATAAAGATGGATTTAAAAATTTTGCTTCAGTAGCCATGGGGTGTTTTTCCCTCTCATCATTTATGTAGAAAGAAGAGACTTGTTGAATAAGCTAATTTTAATAAGGCAATGATGACTGATATTTTTCATATAATTACTGTGCATTTTTACTGTATTTACATTGATAAAAGACTTGAGATATAATTGTAAAAGACAAGTTATTTAGAAGTTCCTTTAAACTGGCAATATGAATGGATAAAATCAGTGTTTCCAGTTTTTCAGCTTCCTTCAGGATAGATCCTTCTTTCCAATTCATTTTCATTTTTAAATTTATTTCTTCTCCCTCTCCATCCCTCCCTGAATACCAAAACCTCATTCATTAAATTAAAATTATTCAGAGGATTCCTGTTGATTTTCAACAGATCAGAACAATCATTTTGCTATTCTGTGCCGCTTATTTCTAATCTGAGCATCCTTTCACCTGGGTGAAGTTTATAATTTCAAACTGCTTTACTGCTTTCATCACTGTTCTGTGCTTAAAAATCACTTACCTGTGAAGATTCCATGACAGGGGAGATTTACAGCAAATGTGGAACCATAACCTGTCTTGACTTTTTTTTTTTTTTGTGCAGCCACTATCCTTGTTTTGTTTTTGGCCTTTTTTTTTTTTTTCCCCTCACTGCCTCCCTTTTATCTCATAAGAAGAACTTACTCCTTTGGACTGCCTATTTTCTTTTGTGCCCTTATATGTCCCTGCTCCTTACAGCGATCCTTTTGCTTTGGAGTAGCCATTTCTCCCTCCACCCCCATTCTTTCTTTGTCACATGCCTGCTTTAGTGTGTGATTTATGAAGCCTGTCCAGCAGTCTTAATTACTGATACTTAATTGCTGGCCTTTGATTGGTGTCCTGCAGGATGTATTTTGTGTGTTTGGGAATGGTGACAGGAGCAAGGACCAGTAAAGACTGTCATGCCTCAACTGCAGTGTGTTTGCCACATACACTCACACTGAAAAAGAATTTCCTCTTTAGAAGATATTACTTTTAAGATAGGGGTGAATGAGAAGGAAAAGTATGAGGAGAGCTTTCAGTGCAGCTGGAGGACTGGTCCAATGAGTTGAAGCAAGGCAGAGTTTCTCTACGCTGCACTGAGTGAATTGCAGTGGTACGGAAGTGTTGTGATGTGAAGAGTGGCTGCAAATCCTCAGTGAATAGATGGGCAGGAAAGCCTGGCCTGAAATAGGCAGGAGTAACAACCAAGGCTTAGCCAGATACTGGATGGGAGGGAAAGAATTGGCAGTGACGTGCAAGTGATGGGCTGGAGTGAGGAAGCAGAGAACTGCCTTGCATGACTAGGAAAAAGTTACCTTGGGTGGGAAGGTCAGGATTTCCGTTTCTGCCTTGTTGAGCTGGAGCTGAAATATCAGCAGCCATAAGGAGATGCCAGAATAGAAAGCTCAGAGATGAATCACTCACTGGGAAACCATGGTGGTGTTTGTGTTTCCAGAGAAGGCAAGCCAGAGCAATCTTACTGAGGGAGATGAGAGTTAGAATACGTGGAAATTCCTGTAGCGTTCCTGGAATCTCAACTCCCTCTTAAAAAGGGAAAACTAGTAGGGCTGTCTGGTATTTAATAAGGAGGATTAAACCCACAAATAATTAAGGGTATTGTGATAATTTATCTGCTTCCTTTATACAATTCAATTCCTCATATACTTCTACCTTTCTGGTTTATGCTCCTGTATCGATATCTTTCTAAGAACTATTTTTAAATGTGCCCCATAAGCAAATATCTATTTTCCTTTTAAAGCCTTGAGATAACTTCTGGTAATGTTGCCATTACTAAGAAATCAAACTGAATGTATTTATGGCGCTGTAATTTTCAGAACAAATTGCTGTAATTTGGGTATTTTAATTTATCACCTTTTTTTTTTCTCATCTTCTCTTGAAGACAAGCAGCCACATTTGTGCTGAAACTCAATATTGCAAGTTGGTATCTCAACACTGACTGATTGAACAGTTGTGCAAGGCAGTAGATAATGAGCAGATTGATGGTTTCTATATCATATTGAAGTAGGATGTTAAATGTGAGAAGGGAATTTTTATTAAATATACAGCTAGAAACTTGATTATTTTGAAATACCTAGTTTCTTCAGAAGTGGCTCTCTACTGCTATGAAGCACGAACTGAGTGCAGGAATAATACAGATGCTTCCTGGCCCTCTCAGGTAAAGGAGCATTGGGTTCAGTGCTACAGGTAGCTTCTGATCTTTTTCTGAAATAATTACCAGGGCCCACAGTTGTGCTTCTCTTCCTTTGCAAGGTAAAAGATTAAAATTTCCACTTTGATTGTTGGGTCTTAGTTGACCATTTTGTTCTCAGTGGTGGTATTTGCATTCTCCTCCTACGATGTCTGGTGGAGAAGGCTCTCATGTAGAATGGATCTAGAGGGGTCTTGCTCCTCGTAGATCATTGTTGTGCTGGCTTGACCCTGATTTCTTAACTATTCAGTGCTGTATATCTTATATCTCAGCCACTCCTGCAAAGACTCGTTTGAAAACCTCTGTATGGCAAAGAAATGTGAATTTAATCTATGGATTTCAGATCTCTCAACAGGTCTTGTAGCTCAACTTGTCAGCTCCCAGGTCAAACCCTGGCAGATGGGTATGGAGGTCAGGGTGTTCCATGACACCTAGGAAATGAGTACAAAGGGTATTTTCCATATTTTCTCATCTGCCTTTAGATTTGCTCTTTCACATGCAGATGGCTCAGAGTTGGATCTTGCTGTGCTTAAAAATGGATCTTGCAAGACTACATTCAGGCTCAAAGAATAAAGTAGGGAACAAAGTTATTTCAACTTTTTTTTTTTTGCTGTGTTACCTTAAAATATTTGTACTGATGTTCTCACAGAGCTGAGGCTTTCTGTGCTGTAGTTTGAGATACAGGAAGGTTTTTGGGCTCGGGTTCACTCTGTGTATCTCTCAGCATTTGGCAAGATGTTAATTTTAGGAAATTTGGTGTTTTCTTTATTCAGGCACATGTGTGTGATCACAGTCAGTGGATGTGCACAGCATTGCCTGAGCCAGGCTCCTTGTTCCACCACTGCACTTGGTGCTTGTGTGGTTTGTCTCTGTGATAAGCTGGCACACTTGAAATTGCTTTCCACCTGCAATTTAGGGCTGTGCTGAGGATGGAAATTGTTTCTGCTGCATACAACCCTTCTTTTTCTGCTCTGTGAGAAATATGTGTAGGACTGGAAATCCTTCTGAGCAGAGCACTGCTGTAAAGTGAATAAAAGGCAATTTTCAATCAATTTCTGGTGCATTGTTTTGGGCCAGGCCTGTATGAATCATTTGTGCAGCAATATTTGAAATCCATTGTGAGTACACAAAAGGGAAATGGTCCCTCTTCTCAGACTGATGTGATGATCAACTGGAGAGATCAATTAATCCTGCTAGACTTTCCTTACTATTAAAGGGAGTGTAAATTCATGTGATTAAGCATCACTTATTGGGTCCAACTAAAATTCAGCATTTTCATCTATTATCCTTTCAAGGAGCAAAATGACTCTGAGTTTTAAGCAGAGTAGCTTGCAAGGTTTAAAATAAAATTTAGTCTAATAAGTTTGTGATTTTCACACTCTTGTGAAATTACTGTACAGTATCTTCAGAGACATTGGTATATGAGAAGTACCTCCAGCTCTGAAGGGCAGAAGTCTCCATTTAGGGAAAGTGACTAATTTTTTTAATAACCATATGTGTCTACTTTATCTCTTCAATCCAGATATTTTCATCAGCAGCCTCTTCAATGTATAAAATATTTATCTACCACAGAGAACTTTAGTCAAGCTCACATGTTTTCTCCAGGGAAACAATATTAAAACAGTCTGTTATATGTTAAAAGCCTTTTTGTGGTGTCTGTTGGAAATAGCTCAGTTGATGAGTTGATGCCATTAGGCAATATGTCAAAATATTAGCTCAAAACTATTTTGCTAATAGCTATCCTAAAAGTGATAATTTTTACTGTGGAATGGGTAGATCAAAGTAGAAATGAATGGACTGATGATTATCTTATAGAAAAAATATACCTCCACCTTTCAATTTCTTTTAAAATAATAAATGAATTAAAAAGTTGTCTGTACAGCATAACAGCACTCCGTACCATCTCATTACTCCTTAAAAGTCAAATGGAACCCTTCTATTTGTTATTGCTGCACAAATACAAATGTTTACCTGGGCAACTTAACTTCAATAGATAACAGAAGACTGGGTGTTACTTCTATGGTTTTAATCAGCTGTGTGAGGAATTGCAAATAAAAGCAAAATCTTATTTCAGAAAGAGATGTATCTTTATTAGCTTAAGCAGCAAAATATCATACACTGATTTTTTTCCCCTTGTTCTTCTGCACGTGTACCTTCCAAATCTTGCCTTCCCTATGTGGCTTCAAAAATAAACTAGATATGATATTTGAGCAGTTCTTGTGAGAATCATTTAACTCTCACACTTGAATAAGTGGCTCAGATACTTGATGTCTGTCACAGCAGACAAAACCAATAAGAAAGCTACAGCTGAAAGGTGTCTGATTAGCTGAAAATGCCATTTAACAAGAAAATGAAATATATATATATGTGCAAAAAAGAAACCCCATAAAAACCCACCACAAACCAAGCAAAGGGGGAAAAAAACAACCAAAAGAAAAAAAAAGCCAACCAAAACAGCAACACTCAAGAAAAATTATTTCAATACTATGTCTGTATTGTAAGTGCTCTTCATTTTTACTAAGGCTTTCAACAAGAATTTGAATTGGATAACTGTAGCCATGGAGGAAGTAGTTGAGGAGTTTGAAGCGTCAAATTGAGCTAAGAAAGCCCTCCTGAAGAGGCTGCTGAAGTCAGGGGTGAGTTAAGACAGGAAAAGGAAAACTATCCTTCAAACCCCCCCTTTCAAAATGAAAAAATATTGCCCCCTCCAAAAACGATCCAAACAAAAACCCAGAAGATCAAGCCAACAACCCAAGCAAACCTCCCCCGAGCAAACAAAAGCAATCAAAGAAATAAAAACCCAAAGAAAAGATCCCAAAACCTCAAATCCAGCCAAACCAAGAAGCAGCCAAACATGGGCATGCAGGGTTCGGGATAAAAGTTAAGAAACTCTTAGGCAGTGCTCTTAAGTTAAGAAACTCATGGTCCATTTAAGTCAAATATCTCTGGGAAAGAATAATTAGAAGGACACGTAGAAGGTTAAGTGGTAGCAAAGTATGAGCTAAATAAGTGACTGTACATTTTAGGGAACACCTCCCTTAATTGTGCCAAGGAGTCAGGAATGAATGCTGCAGTGAGTCCCTGCTTCCTGCAGGGTGGTTGTGTGGAGCACCTTGGTGCTCTGGAGGTTTCCTGCTTCCTTCATCAGGCAGCACCAGAACTGAGAAAATTCCCAGTAAGTGCCTCCCACAGAGTTGTCATTTATCAGCCTCTGCTGCTGCTGCTGCTCAGCTTTTCCATTCCTTCTCCTTCAGCTGTTCTGTGTCCATATATGGGTGGAATGGAAAAAGGTGGCATCAGTATGGGAAGTTCAAACAAAAGATTCCTAAAAATCTGTTTACACTTCTGTTCAAAGTCCCAGATCTGTGTGGTACCCCAGAGCTGGATGCAGTACTCCAAGGGGAGTAGGTCTGGGAGTGGGATGGAGAGGTAGAATTGCCTCCCTTGTCCTACTAAAATATTTATCATTTCTAGATGATGCAGTAAACTGTTTTGCTTTGGTTTACTTTTCATTTTGAGCTTGCTTTTTTGCTATATTTTTAATTGGACAAGTAACAAGATTTTTTGATGGTGATTTTGTTGTACAAACATAAAGGTGATTTCAGTACTAAGAGATTTTCTCAATGTATTTTCAATTTCCTGTCTGTCCTTATGTTGAATAGTTTGTACAGGTAAAATATTACTAGTCCTTAAATTAAATTGTAATGGAAAGTGTTAAATGATATTTTTCATGGAGCTTCTGTAAGAAATGCCAAAACTGAATGAAATATAGCTTGGGTAATATAAAACCATACCCTGGCTAGATATTGGAACTTTTCTTATCTATTTGATTTGCATTAAGGTTGCTGATGTAGGAGCTATCCAGAAAAGACTTTTCCCAAGCCACCCTCTCCCCCTTGGTGCCAGTATTCCTTCACATGATTCTCTTGTACTGCTATTGTAGAAACTATTCTCAGTACTGGTTTGCAGTTGCCACTTAAAATTCAGCTCTTAAAAACACAATCACAGTATCATTGTTTGGAGGCAGTGAAACAATAAAGCAACTGGTTCTTAGCAAAACTGCTTCTTAATTCTTTGAGCTAAAGAACCAAAATTGTTTAAAGGCAGCTGGAGAAAGCAAAGACTAAGAAGTCAGGGTCTGGAGGAGCAGCTGTTTTGGTTGCTAATAATGAAGTTAAAATCTGTGCTCAACCTCATAATCTTTGAGAACACAAGTCCTTTTGTGGTCAACCCACACGTTGCCTTGCTTCTTGCAAGTAGGTAACCCTTTTAATATAAATAATTGAATCTTAAGTTCCAGATTGTACATTTTTCCTAAACTAAAATAAAAAGAGAGAGAGAAAAGAAGAAAAGTGTTTGTGTTGTTGGTTTTTTTTTTTTTTTTTTTAAGGTCCTATGCAAAGAGTTTTTTTCAAAGCAATTGAGTTCAATTGTCATCTTGAAGATATTATTCAGCTTTAAACTTCCACGGTCATCATTGCTTAAAGATATTTGAGTTTGCAAAATTCAGTGCAGTTAAGAGAAGTGACTGTAGAGGCTACAGAGGGACAGTTGTTGGTCCTTCCCATAAGGAGAGCCTGGTTGTTTTTCATGTACATAGCTCTTGAATGAGTATTCATAGCAGATAATTTACTTTATAGTATAGAAGCAAGCACATTCTGTCAGGTGTTCCTACGGTGCTAAGGTCAAAAAAGGATGTGTTTTTATGCCATGTGAAAACATCTCTCTCCAGATCCTATTTTGAGCGATGCCATCAAAACCAGAAACCCAACCCCTTACTGAGTACTTGACAAATGCTGGGGTAAAACCGAGGCACCAGATGTGCTGACCCTGAATTTTCTGTTCCCTCGAAGTGCTGCTTGGCTGGGAGCCCCATCCTTAGGTGAGAAGTGGGATTATTTGTGGGGTGGGAACTCCCGTCCTGTAGTCACAGAGAGCATTGCCTGTGCAAGATCAGCAGCTGCTGCTGAAGTAGGAGACTCTTCGTTTACAGCTACTTCAGCTTTTTTGCAGAAGGAGAGGGAAGTAATCGCTCTCTAATGCTTTGATGACTGAGCCATCACTTGGAAGTGGTGTCTTGCATTATCTCAGCTTGCAGATCCAGTGCTCAGACAGGTTTTACAGGGCTGGAAGCTGCTCTTCACAGACCACCAGGGAGCAAATTGCCACATGCCTGGTCATTACCACATAAGAGGGGTTTGATTTTTTTGACAATATCTATTCTTCAACATCCACTTGGTAAAAAAGATGTTCCCAGCCAGACAACAGGTCAGATTCCCAGTGAAAACTAGCTCTTCCTTTTGAATATCCTGTGTTCTTTAACTTACCTGATTGATCTAGTCACACAACAAGAAAAATTGTCTGAGAACAGTGAAAAATATTATTCTTGGCAATTCAGCAGCATATTTCTTTTTAAGATAGGAGAAAAGTTAACAGTCAATTACTGCATCTGACACTTCCAAATCTGATGTCATTCATTCCTCTTCCCCTTATTCTAGGAATTCTATGCAGATTTTCTAAGTGTGTTTAATAATAAATATTTTTATATTCTATCTGGTTACTTATGTAACAGGTGTGTGGATCTTGGTAAGTTATAATGATGAGTTAGACTGATACCTCACTCAATTTTCTTCTCTGTTTATATTTCAAGTTTAATTTTATCTGTCTTGTCTTTTCTTATAGCAATTTCAGTGTTAATTCTCACAAGGAGATCAACAGTGAATTTGCCTCTGGCAGTCAGAATCAACAACAGAATCTTTTTAATATTTAGAGAAGGAAGTGATTTGGGCTTTAGTGTTGAAGCTCTATCAGGCATTACAAGATTAGTTCTCTTCAAGAGGTCTGTAGTTAATAGCTGGAGTGTTGTGATGTTTGGGTGCATCCAGGGTTATCTGTGGGGTGTGTAGGGGCAGTGCTTTCATCTGGTTTGTGCCTAACTAAAATAAATTGTCCCATGAAGTTCTGATTCGAAGCTCAAGCAACGAGACGTTAGTCTAGAAATGAAGGCTAAGCTTTGTGCTTCCACATGGCTGAAATTGTTCTCTCACAGCTGAGAATGTGTAACATGGCTTCTTAGATTATTGCTGCTCTTACCCATTTGCTCCTGTAATCAGTGACCTACTGTAAAACTGACCCTTAGAAAAGGACAGGAAAGAAATGAGCCAGAGTGGCTTGGTTGGAGTGGAAATTGCAACGCCAGATCTGCATTGTGTCCATCTGAGCTGTGTGTGATGGAAAAGGTGATGGACATGCAGCAATGCAATAATGTGGAGGGTCACAGAACTCTGGAGCTGAAAATGGTGGAAAATAAAGTTTAAACTTCTGAGGGAAGGGGGGGGAAAGAAAACTCCAGGAAAAAAATCCCACAAACCCCTGCTCCACCGTCTTCTTTGACATTTTCTAATGCTTAACAAAAGGTCAGAAAAATTTCCACACCAGAATGTATCCTCTTGTGGGTTTTCTTGGAAAAGCCATTCAGATAATTTTCTCATAAATTTAATATTCAGAGTTGGGGTTGTCTTCCCCTTGGTGAATAATCTATACAGGGAAATATGATCTGAAACTGTTAATGAATTTAGGTCAAATTCAAAGAGTTTTCAATGTAGAATTATAAATGAATGTGCATGTCTTAAAGTAGGCCAAGTTTTAAAGCAGTCATGGAATATTTGGGGGAGCAACAATCAGTTTGGTTTTTTGGTTTTTTTTTTTGAAACCTGTTTCATAGTACAACTTGACAGGGTGACACAGCATCATCTTGGTGTTTCTTGTTTTTTTTTTTTTTTCTGATCATCTTCTATGCACAAGATGATGTGCAAAGCTTTAGAGAATGTGATGGATTAATTTAGAGAGCCTCAAAGTCAAATGACATATCACAGCTGATCTGAGTCTCAAAGAACCTGAATGCAGCAGTCAAGCTTTCTGTGATAGATGGGATGTTTGGGTGATTGTCTCCTCAGCAAAAGAAAAAAAAAAGGTGGATGTGAACCTTGCATTTCTTAACATATTTCAGTCAGAGTTATGCTTCATACTGGGTTCAAGCTTCCAGCTTTCTTTATCCAAACGAATTTTGCTATTGGAGAATATTTTTGTTTTGAAATATTTCACCACTTCCCCATATTTCAGTGATATATCAAGAGACCTGTTTACTGTAGGGAAAGGATTGGGTGAAACTGGCTTCATGCAGCTTTCCATTGCAAATAGCATTAGGAAACTTGTCACAAGAGAACATTTGCAGGCACAACCATTTGCAGACTTTTTCAGTTACTTCCCTAAACATTTTGTGATCCAATATGGATTTAGTGAAGTTCTGGGTTTGAACAAAAACAGGTGATGATGCCATATAAGGGTCCCTGCCTTCCTTGCTTGCTGTGCCAGGGAACAAAGGCAGATTCATGTTTAACATTCCTGTATCAGTATAGTTCTAGTGCTGAGGAAGATATTCAGGCAGTTTCTACTCTGGCCCTTGATCTACTCTGCTGGCAAAATTCTGCCACATAAACAGTTATGCAGTAGTGTGTGGCCTAATATAATATTCATATTTGCACTTTCAGTTAATCTTTCTGGAACAGAAGTGTGAAAAGAGTAGGAAAAAATTAAGTCTGAGAACCAGCAGTTCTGGCCCTTCTGTTCTTTATATGAAAAGAATGTAGTGAAGATTTCCATATTTTGGCTTGTAGTCTTAATTTTTTTGAAATTGCTTTCTTGAGTTGTTCTTGGAAGAAATGAAAATTTATTCTGAAGTGCGGATTTTATTTTTGCAGTAACAGTAGAACAACAATTTGTTATTAAAAAAAAATTACTGAAAATCTATTTGACTTTATTAAACAAGTAGTAAGTGGAAAACCCAACTTTATCAATGCTTTCAGACACAAAAAATGCTGTGTTTACTCACTCTGAATACACTCATGCAAACAAAATAGACTTTGAAAAATACATTATGAGTTGAAAAATGAATTGCCAGAGTCTTTGAACTAAGACATGAACTGCATGTGTTATTTATAATTTAAGAATGTTTCTAGAGATCTATTTGGTGTTTGAAGCAATGCAACATCCAGTTTTCAATGGCAGATGTTAAAAGGCAGCAGTGTCTTTGCTGACTTACCAGTGGTTTAATAAAGAAAGACACAGATAAAGAGTGAGGTAGCTTGGGAAATGGGCCATTAACTGCACTGAAGTGCCACTAATGCGAGGAGACATATTAATAATGACAATGGCAATGTCATTGATGATGAAAAATACAACTTCTGCACGTCATAGAAGTCTTATTTTTTCCCCCAGGAGCTGCTGTTAATTGCCCTTTCCCCAGTCTCCATTTGCAGCTTTGTTTCTCACTCTTTCCTCTGACCCCGTTGCCTTATTGCAAACTAACACAATGTAAACCTAAAATAGAGTAAAATATCAACAACTGTGGTTGTTGATATTTTTATTCTGGTTTATACTGCAAGCATATTGTCCACAGGTGTAATATTAAACTTGTTAATAAAAAGCTTTCCTGATGCATAAAAAAATGAGTGGTTTACAGATAGAACCCTCATGAGTTCTGTCAGCTGATACTTAGAGGGAATATAAATTGCTGCACAAGTGCAACTTCACAGCAGGATGTTCTTTGGGTGGGTACCTGAAAAACCTATGATTTTGCTGATGGAAGGGGATGGCCCAAAGTCTGTGCAACAGATAAATCCATACTTACAGGTGAATTCTGCCCACAGAAATGTTCTCTAAATTCATCGCCGAAACCCTTGCTCTTTGCATTAGGTATCTACATATCACCTGTTTATGGTCCATAATGCAAAGTTTAGGTGACATGCTGCCTTCCCATGAAGGGAATTGCAGTAGCAAAATAAGAATTAATGAAAAAATACAATTAGGAACTAAATGGCTGTTTGCGCTATTTATTACTGTGTTCAATGTTAATGCTCAGTTTCCATAAATATTCAGTTATTTATGTATTACCATTTCATTAGTGAAAAATGAATCTCTACTTATAGGAAAGATTGTGAAGAATATTATGGCTGTGCTTTTTGAAATGCTTCCAGAAACTCCAAAGTGTCTCTTGCTGAGCTCCAAATGTGGAGGGCTCTGTGCTGTAGGGCTGAGCATTTTCAGGATGCTGTGCAGCAGTGTTCAGGAGGGAGCAATGCCAAAAGTGGGGTATCTTAAACTGCAACTTGGCTTCCTAAAATAATCTGTAGTAAACTGACAGTAGGCCTGATCCCCATCTGAAAGTTGGCTGAGTTTCTTGTAGCCTATTATTTCACCATTTCTCCCAACTTCAAGCAGACCTTGAAACATAGTGAGCATTAATGCAGCTTGAGGTAATCTTGCTGTGCTTCTGTGAAGGGAAATAAAGATAAAAATAGCTCCTTTCCAGGTGGATTATAATCTAAATTACATGGGAGCAGCAGACTTTCTCAGCTGCAGTCCAGGGAATGCTTATGACCCTCTCAGACACCTGGGAAGGTGTCAAAGCAAACAGTTGAGTGGCAGTAACTCCTGAGCTGCCTTGGATAATGCACAGGTGGATGTTTCTCCTTGCATCAGTTTTTCCCTTAGCCCTGACTTTGCTGCAGGTGTGCAAGGTGAAGTTATTGGTCTCCACCTGGAGAGATGATTAATCCATTAACCAGCAACCTCTGAGCTTGGTCTTCCAACCATCAGACCTCCCCATCCCTCTTGAGTGCAGACAGCAGAATTTGGATACAAGGACTCTGGTTGAAAGTCTCACCAAATATCAGGTAGATGCTGTCTGCTGCTATCCCCTTGTCCACAAACCTGGTTATTTGATTATAGGAGGTGGTCAGGTTGGTCTGGCGGGGTTTCCTTGTGGTAAACTCTTGTTCGCTGTTCCTAATTGCTTTCTGTTCTTTCATGAGTCTAAAAATGTAAAATGTGCTCCAAGAAGATTTTCTGCCTTGTTTTTGCCTTTTTTTTTTTTAGTCAGGGGAAGTGTATAATTTGAAAACAGGAGACTTTGCATAAACAATGACAATTAATGCTTGCCTGATGTTACATTTAATGAACAGTCCTGTAAAAAGGATAAACAGTGCAAGCCATCATGTTTGGGATGGATTTTAACTGGGTAATTAGCAGCAGCAGCCAAAGGAAAAGTATATCACTATGAGCATGTATCAGTCAACTTGCAGGACTAGTTTTCATACAATGCCTCCTTTTTGAATAAGTTTCACATTTTGACACTTGGTGAAATCATTGTGTGTGTTAATACAGGACAGAGCCAAGAGAATGAGGGTATGAGCACATTCTCTTTTAGGATTTTCTTGCTGTATTTTTAACAGATGCTTAGTTTCAATTTCTTTAAGAATATTAACTTACATGGATTTGGGAATACTGGTGGAATAAGAAGACTGTGTATCCTCTTAGAAAAGAAGAAAAAACAGACCTAAGCTGATTTTTCAAATTTGCTTACAGTTAATTTCATGATGTCAAATCTATGTTTTCCCTGACTGCTTTTGCTTTTTTCCCTAACTGAACTTACATTAAAGCTGGATGTGTTTTGGCTGCACATCTAGGAAACTGGGGTGCCATACCATGTTTTCTTAAGTTAAAATGTAGTTTGAGTGTTTTTTTCCATTTACTAAATACTTGGAAGCTACTAGGAGCCTTGTGCTAGTTAAATACCACAGATTCATGGTGATTGACGTGTAGAGTTCTCAGAAAAGGGCAGAGAGAGGCACGTGTAAGAAAAACCTCATTTTGTACCAAGTGAGAGTGTAAATGAGGTAACAGCTTTGTTCTTTCAGCATTTGATTGTGAGTTGAGAATATCTGAAACTCCAGTACCAAAGTGAAGGACAGCATTCAGCTGGGCTCAGTAGCAGCATCCACAGGTGCTGAGCAACATTTGATTTGTGCTGGTGATGCTCCTGTAAGGATGTTGTTTTGAAATTTTGTGTTCTCTGTTACTAAGAAAGGTTGCCTATGAAAGGCTCTTAATCCCAAAGATATGGAGGCAATCAAACTTTTAAGGTTAAGAATTGTGACTGCAACCATGTTAGTTTAGAGTAGTGGTTGAAAATCCAAAAACAAGCATGGAGAAAGTCATTTGCATCCAACATGGAAATATAGGTGAGGTTGTCTTGGAAGTGATAACGCAAAAAAATCCAATACAAGCAAATATCTGTAGAGTTAATGATTTTTTTCTAAAGGACAAAATTCAAGGGCACCGCAAAGATCTACAGGATAAGCACAGTAATTGTTTTGCAACTGCAACCAGCCTGTGTATTCTTAGATTAATTTGTATTGAAAAAGGATACTTTTAGTAATTGCAATAGACTTTAACTAAAACAAATATTTAAATGGTAGAAAGCAATGCATTTTAATTTGTGCACTACATTGCAATCATGTGTCATGTATCCAGATGTGTGCTTTGGGCCAGCATAGGATAGTATGAAGGAACAAAACATGTTTTTAATTTGAACATCTTTTCTGCTTTATCGTTTTTTAATGCCTCTACCTCAGTTGTTCCCTCTTTTCAGGCCAATTCCTTTTCTCTTTCTATGGAATTTTCTGAGTTCTTTCCTTAAGATCTTTGTCATATGAAGTCATAAACCGATACATTGAGAATATCTTCCAGATATCACTAGGAGATTTCTCATATTTGTGCTTAGTGTGGGATGATGATGTGCTTAGTGGGATGGTAATGCTGTGTCATCATTGTTCTGATAAGTGGAAAACTTTTGACAATAGCATTTGTCTCATGGTCCCTCACTTGGAGTGTGAAAAGAACACAAATGTTACTGTACAGGTGTACTGTGGTAAGAATAGTAGTAGCTGAATTGAGGGTATTTATGTCCAGTGAAGATGCTTCCTTGGGTTTCAATCTTAAACTTCACTGCTCTGACGTTTCTCCTGAACTTGAAAATTTGTCCCTCTCCAACTGGCTGGTCTGTAGAAATGCAGAGTTTAGAGTTTTTATTGGTAGAGGGGAAAAGGCAGCTATGTAATGTATTTATAGGAAATAATTTAAGAGATCTTGTCACTCAAGGTACCTGCTCACAACTGATCTGTAAATCAGTGAATTTTTTCACAGGAAGTTCTACAGTTCCAGTCTTGAATTTCTAATTCTATATTCCTGCTCTCTTCCTGTATCTTGGGGAATACTCTTGGTGCTACAGTAAATATTGTGGATTACAGTAAACCAATTTAATTTCTGTGCGTCTGAGACTTCTGATGCAGATGTTTAATGAAGTGAGCTGGTTCCCCGCTGACTTTGCATTACCATTTTGAGTAATTTTTCTAACTTGTGGTGCTTTTTTGTTGAAGCACAATCTCGTTGAAGTAAAAATAGCAGCTGTCTTGAGTTTTTCCTGTGCAGTATTCCAAGGAAATAATAACTTTAGTTCATACAAACAAGTTGTTAATAGCATGGTGATGGGGAAATCTGAAAACCAACATTAGGGCTATTAAGGATGTGAAAACATCCTGCTAGAAATTTTTCAGGATTTTGGGAAGAAAAAAAATACACTAAAGAAATGTGTTCTTAAACTACAGTTGAATTTTTGTGGGGCAATAATCTCTTTTTTAGAAGCTTTTCATGGACTGGTTTTGCTTGTGTATTGTGACTCTGAAGATTTCACAATTAGGGGGTGAACTGAATTTTAGGATTTTCAAATCCAAAAAAGGTATTAAAATAATTTTTAATGTAAATATGAATGCATAATGGTAATAGTAATAGTAACGTCATACATACATTTCATGCTAGGAGTAGAAAATAGTCATTCCAATGAAACTGAAATAAAGGGACAAAGAGAGCTTCTGTAAGACCAAATAAAACCAGGGGTAATGATAGGAGAACTTAAACCTGCTTGGCTGGGAGGACTGTGAGCAGAGTTTGTGGGGTGGGACTGTGCAGGAGTCGGAGCTGCTGTTGCCTGTGCAGGTGCAAGGAGGGTGGCAGGAGATGAGTTTTCCTTACAGATGTGACCTGTTCCCATCAGGAGATTCTGCCTCTGCCCTGTGGGAGTAGTCCCTGTTGCCTGGTACATATGGTGGGTGGACCACTCTGAGTAAAATGATGCACTGGTTCTGCTAATTAAGAGCTTTTTTAATTGAAAGGATGAAAAGTTGTGCTCTAAAAAGACGCTACTTTAGTTTGAAGCTCAAACATAGGGCTTTCCTAGTACTTAATATTTATAGTTATTTAAACCAAAGCTTTATTTCTACTGCTCAAAATAGCACCATACCAATCCCTTATTATTATTTATTGCTTTTATAATTGTTTTATGTAATTATTTGCTTCCCTTTTCCCGTCAATCCTGATTCTTGTAAAAGTATCTTCTGTAAAACAAGACCTTGCCACTCATGGGTGTATTTATCAGACTGTCAAAAGAGAGTCACTTACTGTGACTTGGCTTTAATCAAAAAAATGTATAATCTATCTCTTGCATATTGGATAAACTCCTTCATCCCTTGCAGCTTCAGTGAGTGGAAGAGAGTGCAAGCAGCATTGGCTGCAGTGTTAAAGATGCTTTTAGCAGATAAAAAAATTAATTCTGAGATAAAGTATGAAAGGCTGAAAACAGGAAAATAAAGGACTGGACTGAAAACCATAAATTAAGAAAGCAATATGTCTCAAATTTATATTTGAGGGAGAGGTTGCTGAAATCCCATTTTCTGGAGGACTCCTATCATTCTCTGTGTGTGTGATCTGTTTGCACTCTGGGAAGTTTCTGTGGCTGGTAGATTTTACATACTTAGATCTCTTAAAAACATCTAGTAGTCTGGAATATTTGTTTTTCATCAATGTTTATGCTATTGCTTCATTCTCTAAATACTCTGACTTGCACAACATGGAATTTACCTCTTGCCACTGTATCATGATGTGCTATGAACTGCTTAGTTACAGCTCCTGATTTTTCATTTCACTCAAAGATTAAAAAAATATGGATTCAACCCTGTTATATTAAACTGGAATTTGGCATTCAGCCTTGGCCAAAATAAGTAACTGGAGAAGAGGGCCAAACCAACTCTTCAAAAAAATTGCTGAATTAGGTCTTTCAGTTGATCAGTCCCTTTATTATTTTTTTTTTCAAAACCCATGCCTCTGAGGCAGTTAGCACCTACTTAAGCAGCAAGGAAACACTGGGCAAACTTTCTGCCACCATGAACATCTTTGCTAGGTGTTATTTTCCTACAAGTCAGAGGAACCAAGAAATTTGACCTAAAAGTGGGCATTCTGTACCCTGGAAAGATACAACTTGTCTTAAAAGGTATTTTCTAAAATAGTTTCCTCAGTCAGTCTGTGACTGCACACATTCCTTGCATGTCACTGGAGGGGTCCTGACAGACAAGCAACTGGACACAACCAAGGTTTTTTCCCCCTCTGACAATGCTTTGAGCAGATTCAGAAATAACAGAGCAAAGCTGAGGCCTCCCAGCACACATGCAAGGTGAGCAATTGCATGGAATTGGCCTTTGAGTTGAATGATTTAAAAATGAGCATTTTTGATGGTATAAATGTTGTCTATTTAGGAGAGTTAAAGCTCATGCGTCCTGTATTATTACCTGCAGGGAAACCCCCATAAATTTGTTATCTTTTTATCTTTTATGTTGAAATGAGTTCAGGCAGGGGAAACCAGTGATTCTGGGGAAATATTTCCTGCAAACTAATTGAGCAAATTCAGAAACTATTTTTTTATAAAATCCAAGACTTTTTTTCCCCCTGAAAAATACAGCCTTTCTATATAAAAGCATATAAAAATTCACTTAACTATATTTCAAGCTTTGCAAGAGACCTTAGTAGCCTTTGAGGGGAATGAGTCTTTAACAGGATTTAATCAGTAAAATCCAGGTTCTCTGAGGTCTAGTAATCATGTGCAATTTTTCCCCCATAAAATTAGGTGTGTCTGATGTTAAGATGGTTAGTTCTGCTTCCCTAAGGAAAATACACTAGAATCTTTATGCTGAAGGCCAAATCCTAATAAATCTGCAAAAGAATTTCTTGCTCTAGTATCTTATTGCTTATTCTTCTATTTTCCAGCCAACCATATTCAGATAAAAACCTGTTCTAGTAAGGGCTAAAAGGAATATTAAATGCTAGGCTGAAGTCTATTTGGAGATTGCTATGGACTGCTTCTGGCAGCAAACTGGTGCCTTTCCAAGTAAATTTCAAATAACCAGCTAGTTCATTAAGGTGCTCAAGTCACCTCATCTTAGAATATTTGATCTCCAAAATGAAATAACACCTCATTTTCTTGTCACTGAGTGTATTTGATCACAATGCTTGAAAGTGTGTAATTTCAAAGCAGACATGCCTACCCTCAATTACTGTCCTTCTGACCTTTTACTGTTCCCTCCTACTATCAGATTAAGCTATTTTAATGTGTATTCTCTAGTATTTATTTAAGTGAAGCTTTATTGCAGAGACCTGGTTTCTAATAGTCAGTATCTAGGAGTCATCTCAAATATTTTGTTGGTTTTGGTGTAATGCTAGAAAAATGGAGAAGGGCATGAACATAAATTTCAGTGGTTTGGTTCTAATTTTGCTCAACAAATCAAGCAGCCCTTTTGAAAACTGGTGGCTTTGCTGTGATGTTGTAGGCACAAAGCTATTTTCTGGTTTAACCTAAACCCTCCTGGAGAATCCAGGCTCTGAGACACGCGGGAGGGGATGAGGATCAGAGCTGACAACAGATGCTGCTGCTGTCCCCAGCCATTTGCTCCGTCATTGTGATGAATGTTTCTGACCCCGAGGCAGGCATGTCTGCTCTGCTCTCACTGAGGTCCTGAGGAGCAGCAGTTTTCAGTCTGCTGGGGTGGTAATGAACTTCTGCTGTGCTTTCCCTTGCTCTGGGGGGCTACAGGCACCATGTGGGGTGATGTGAGAGGGGATCTGATGGGGGGGTCTCTGGCACAGAGGTGGCAGGAAGGTGGCTGCAAACTTAGCACCCCAATTTTGGTCTGCTGCTCCAGTTTTTTCGGAGTTTAAAGAGGTTGTAAAGCCACTGATGGGGTTGTAAGGCAACAGATTAGGTTCCAGTTAACTACTTCAGAGGTAAAAAAAAAAGTGATGTAACTATTTCTGTTGTTTATGAAGAAAGGAAGAACAGGACAGCCGTCGTCTGTAACTTACTAAACTTACTATTCCACTCAAATTCCAATGAATTTTTGTTAAGAAAGCTAACATTCTTGTAGGCTATGCAACTTCCAGACTAGCACCTGGAAGGTGCATAACCTACAAGATTTTTAGCTTTCTTAACAAAACCCCCAAATTTTTTACAGCTGTGGCACTTGATAAGTATATTATGAATTGGCATGTATTGTATTAAATGTCTCCTTGGAATCATACAATTAGCCTGGTTAATTACCTGATGCTTCCAAAACTGGTTTGCAATTGAAGAAACACTTCCTTCAAATGCTTTATTAAAATAGTTTTGATCTCCACTGACAAAAATATGTGAATGTAATATGCAGTGATGGGTCCATGCATATTTATAAAGGAGGATTAAGTGGACCACAAAGGTAGACATCAAATAGGGCATCATCTTCTGAAACTCACTGGAAAAGCCCTGGACTTGCCCAGAACCTTTCTGAATGCTTTGCTTTGTGTCGGAGAGTAGAACTTTAATGCAGGAGCTGCTTTAAGGGAGAACTTTAACTGGCAGCTGCTGCTGGTCCTCCCCTCTTACATACATTTTGAAGGTTTAGGAGGTACCCCACTGGAGGAAGGACAAGAAGGTGCAGAGGTCCCATGTTCTATGCCATGGAGCAGGACAGGCTCAGAAAAACAATGAGCATGTGCTGAACTGCTGCCCTAAATGCAGCTGAAACCAATCATGCCCTCTCCTGAATTCCTCTACCCTTAGACCTGAAACAGATTTTATTTTTAAAACAATATAAATGACCTTCTTTATAACACCTGCAATGTGTTTCAATTAGGGTTCATCATGCTTTCATGTTGGTTGCCTCTTGTAGTACAGCTTAGTTTTTCCCTTCTTATTTGGATGCTCTTTTTTCAATGAGTAGCATTCAAATAATCTGAAAGTCTTTTAGTAAGTTTTTTGGTCCTAAGACTCAATGGGAAATAATAGTTAAAGTAAAAACAGAGTAGGAATTTATTTAGCTATTTTTCTTGTCTGGGAATGACTGATTAAATTAGGTGAAGATAATGTCATTTACATTTGGTGCATTTTCTTCTTTGTCAGTAATTTTCTTCATTATGTCTTTTCAAAAGCTTGAGTAATTGTGCAAAACATCCTTAGAATACAAATCAGACCTATCAGAATAGTTTCATTTTTAATTGGTGAAGATGATTTAATGAATACTTTTACACTTAATTAATTTTATGTGAGCAAACCTGTATTGCACTTCTAGCAGTCTAAATTTCTGAACATTTTTATTTCACTTCACACAGAGAGAAGCCCTCGCAACTTAGCATTGGTTTTGTGTGGATGTGAAACCTGTAATTTGTTTTGAAATACTTGTTAGTATTCCAGTGAACTGCACTGGGATGATTTGGTGAGCTGTGGAAGCCAGGGTGGGGACTCTAGATGTCATCCTATGAGTTGTGTGAAATTTCAGCCCTCTCTGCTGCTGCTAACCTTTCCATACACCATTGAGACTGGTTTGTAGGTTTAGTCCAGAGCCAGCAGTGCTAAAGGCACTGCCTCTCTCCAGCCAGCCCTACTTAGCAGGAATGCTCTCTCTCATGCTTCAGCAGCCCTCTGCTCTGGCTGGCTCACAGGTCCCTCTGTCCCAGGAGGGATGGGAGCTCTCTGCTGCTGTGTCCTGCCCTCTTTAGAGCTGTCCCCTGGTGACACCTGGTGTAGTGCTAGAAAAATAGAGCAGCAGCAGGGTCAGGGGTGTCCCTATGCCATGGTCTGGAGCTGCCCTGTCACTGCAGCAGCCTGGGGTGAAATTCCTTCGTCAGGACCACTGTAAGGGATGAGTTTACCATTCCTTCATTGTAAGTGGTGAGATTTAAGTATGGTCTGGGTATCATTAGGACACATGAGCTCTTGGGCTAGGAGAGGATGGGGGAAGTGGACAACACTGCAGCTGTGCATTTTTGAGAGCAGAGCTGGGAGCTCCTTCTCTAACAAATTCTGTGGCCTCTGTGTGTACAAGGCACACAAGAGAAAGCCTGGGTGAAATCTGAAAGCTGGCCTGTTGCTGCTGAGATGGATACATGACATACACTTATATATGTACAGCAATGGCTTCTACTTTATTACAAGTTGTTCTCAAGTTTTTATACCCTTAACAAAGTGTGATCTTAAGTCACATCAAAATAGTTCCTTGCATTCATTGTACGAAGCAATAGCTTGTTGGATTTTATTGATATAAAGAAATTAACATCAATAATTAATTGGTGAGAGTTTGCAACAAATTATTAAGGTACATATGCTGCTCACTAAGGTGCGTATCCTCTGACTGCAAATAACTTTTGTGGCTGTTTTATCAGTTTCCATGCTAATGGCCTTGCTTTCTTCCTTGCTATGGAAAAATTTGCATTTTATCAATTTCTTCTGCTAATTCAGTTGTTTGGCCTGCAGACCAGCTGCTAAGCCCATCCACACTGGCCTTCACTAAGCGCCAAGTATCCTCTCTTAGGAGTTCACTTTGCAATTAGGTTAAATTGAATCCCTCTGTCTCAGGCTTCTCAGGTTGACCTGGAGGGGGTGTATATATCTCCAGGGCAAAAATTGCCAACAAACTGAGAGGGCCAATGGATTTTGGGGGCTGTGGTTATGCAGCCTGCAGTAGTATGTGTAAAAGATATTCCAGTGCTGTATCCTGCTCTATGACAACAGAAAGCAAGTTGAAAGAAGACTTACTTAAATGCTGCCACCTTCTTCAGCTGGTGCAGGATAGAACATTTGAAGATTAAATGAGATTATGATAACTTTTAGTCCTTAAATTCAAAAGATTCTACATCATAGTCCAAAATACTGCACTGTCCCTGAGTATATCATATAAGGTAGTGTAATGGACTATCATATGAGGCTGTCTATAAAACTTAAGTGAGCTAAAAAGGAGAATGTGGGTAGCCTTGGAGCATCTGACTTCCAGGTTGCTGTGTGGGTGTGAATTAGAGACGTCACATTAACCTCTGCTGCTCAAACTGTGCTGCACTATCAACTGCACCTTAAAGGATTCAGCTGGGAAGTTAATGATGTCAGTTTAGTCTCTTGCTTGATCCCCACTGAGGCTGGAGCTCAATGCAGCACTGCAGTACTGGGGCAAATAGAGTTTTACTGGCCTTTAAAATTGTTTCTGGAACCAAGAGCAGGAGAGAGATGGCAAAATGTAGGAAAGACTGGGAAGAAATAATAAAAATACTGTCTAAAAAACCCTAGTACACTTATGGAAGAATGAGATTTACCTAGGTCTATGCAATCACTGGATTCCATTTAGTACGTAGGAAAGAAGTGTGTACTATTTCATCACTAGAAAATATGGCAGATATGTTACTACTGTCTTTTCTCCACTGAAAGGAGCTTCAGTTTTCTTAACTACACCACTAATCCTTATCAACTCTGTTTCAATTCTATTACAGTTACTCCTATTTCATGCTGGTTCACAAGTTTTAAAGCAGATGCTTTGCTTTTGTTGCTGAAGGTTCTTTGTCACAAACAGTGAAGGTGCAGAAGCTTCCTCTGTGTAGAGCTAGGTCTCATTTATCTATAATTATCTGTAACAAAGGTGCCTCGTCTGAATGGCACACTTTAAATATGAATAGTGCATTAGAATACAGATGTGTTACATGAAGAAGGGAGTCTGTGTCACACTGCTGGAAATCATCTGAGCATCACTGATAAGTGAGATGCTGAACAGCCTCAAGGCCTGTGTGCAGTGGAGTGTGTTGCTGTTCATCCCTCTCCTTGCTCAAATACTAAAAATCTACTAGTAAAATATGCTATTCTCATCTCACTGAATGCATAATAAAATAATCTTTCTTTATGGAGAGTCTTTCTTACAGTGGATAAATTTTGACTTTGTGCTGGTCACCCTAGCAGTGAGACAAAAGTTTGGCAAAATTATACTGAAATGGGCAAAATTATACTGAAATGGGCAAAATTATACTGAAGTACTGATGTTGTAGTTTTGATTTGAAAGATTAAAGCAGATCTGCTTATTGGTTATTTTGTTGTACAGCAAATGAGAGCTTGGCAATGAGGTACTGGTTTAATTAAATGCAAGCACAAGAATGCTGTTTGACTTCATCAGTATTGTTGCTGCTGTGGAAAGCTGATGTGCAGTTCCACGTGCACCATGTTTGTGTTGTGGGAAATGGCTTGAAGGCATTGGCCTGGGAAAACTGTACTGTGAGTTTTTTCCAGCCCTTCTTTTCTCTGTGTTTTTCCCCTCCTGGTGTCCCTGTGTCCTGCAGCTGAGAGGAGGCAGTACAAATGGTGCCAATCTGTAAGCCTTGTATGGTGCCACCATGGTTTTGTCACATTTGGGGCTCACAAAGGACATAATATAGAGAAATGCAGGCCTGGTGAGGCAGTGAAGGTGCAGTAAAGTGGAGAGATGGAGGCATAAGGTGGAGATGCACAGGCATAAGGTGCCATGGGGTCTGTGAGTGGCTTGGCCATGCTCATGCAAAGAGATGCAACCCCTCAGACCTGGGCAAAACTGGCTTTGAGAACAAAGCAATAGCTCCCAACATCCCTGAAGTGTCTCATGTAATAAATCTGGATGTAATGTGAAGCTGCAAACTGACAGAGAAAGAATGAATATAAAAATGTTAGCAAAGCTATATTAAAAAAACAACCTGCCCATAGCTCATCCCAGAGCGAGAAAGAGGAACCCATCACCATGAGCATCTTATTCTCTTCAGCCAAGGATTGGTGATGGTGGCAGCTCTGCAGCCACATCAAGGCCAGAATGTAACTCCTGGCTGAAGGGCTCAGAGGAGCAGGGCAAGCTAACACCAGAAAGGTAAATAATTTTATATGTACACTTTTCTTCTCATTCTTCTTTCTCTGTAATTTCAGGTAATAATAATATGACTGTTAAATTATCAGCTAGACTGAGAATAAATTCTTGGTTTATAAGTGTTTTTACATATCAATAAAAGGTGTTCTTATTTGTCTACCAAGCAATGTTTAAACATAGTAAAAATAATTTCTCTCATTTCATTTCTTGGAGGAGAACCTCCTCTGGATTTAAAAGCCTTTTGAAATCTCTCTGCTTTTGTGCTCAGAAGGAATGCCAGGATGTGATCCTACAGTTCCATCTTAAAAATCAGATGAATAAGCAATCAGCACTCATGAATATTGTGCCAGAACTGCATAAGAGTAGAGATTCATTACTCAGAGGTACTTTGCAGGAAATCTGCATCATAATGCATGACTTCCTATTGGACTGGATTTAATAAAACAAACCAGAGGTTCAGCATTTTTTATAGATTCCATTTTCAGTGATGGCTGGATTTATTTCTGTCTAAAAATAACATTATTCTGCAGCTGAGCAATAGAGAACATTCTTCCAGTTACTGCAGCATCAGCAGTGCTCTGCCATCTATTTTCTGGCGTGTGTGTGGAAATGATCCCTTTTGTGACTCTAGAGATGTGTCAGTGGCATGGCTGAGAACAGCAGGGATGGACATGAGCCATAAGCCAAGAGCTGGACCCCACCTTGATATAAGAACACTGTATTTGTATTTGTATTGACCTGGCCTATTTGTATTTGGCCAAGTCAAGATTCTGGCAGCAGCCACTTCTGACTTTGAAAGTTTGGCTTCATTTTGAGAAAGTAATGTCCTTTGTTATGGTGAGTGAAAAGATGTGACAAGAGATAGGTAGACTGTCCACCTCCTCCTCCCCATGCTGGTATGGACTGAACAGAGCCCAAAGAGAGGTTGCTGTTTATCTTGTGGTTGTCAGCTTGGTTTTGTTCAGTATAAGAATATTTTTGTTATGCAGTAGTGGGACTTCTTGTATCTGAATGATTTAATGGCTGATGGCCAGGTATCAAGAAGAGCAGGCATGCACACAGAGCTGTACCTAGAGCTGGGGATTGTTGGGGTGGTTGCTTTATAACTTGACTCTAGCTACCCAAAATCTTAAGTCTGTTTTGAATTTTGCAGCTGGAATTCACTCCTAAGCAAAATGGTCTAGTACATTGATAATAAAACTTACCCAGACATCTGTACACATAGCTCTGATGTTGCACATAGAGAGAAAAAGAAAAATCATTATTACAGTACCGTCAAATATTTGGTTTGTGCCATATCCCTGGAGAGTGCTAGGAAAGTCTGGTTGGGAATCAGTTGCCAAATCACTACATTTCTTTGGCCAGTTTACTCAAATATGCTTTACCGGGAATATCGTGTATGAAATGGTCTGATTGAGGAGCAGGTCACTTGTGCCTGCCCTTGGGATGGAGTTTTCTGTGAGGGACATCAGAGCTCAGGGGGTGATAAATCTCTTGCTGCGTGTGTGAGAGCATTGAGCCCACTGATTTGTTGTCTTCTATGTGAAGTGAAAAACAACTTTTATTTATTTTATTCTATACTTAAACCACTTATTTTGGGAAATTTCTACTGATCTGCTCTTGTTTTGCCAAGGCAGAATCCAGCCCAGTCTTAGGGTTGTGTTTTTTTCCCCTGCTGGTTTTATGATTGTATCTCTCAATGCTGTTCCAACTATGTATCAAAAAGGAACCCTCTCTTTGTAACCTAGTTTGATGACCCAGCTATTACTGGTAGATAAGTGCAAGACTTTTTCATCATTGACTGCATTTTTATGAGATCTGAAATGCCAATAAGCCTTAAAATAAGAATTTTACTTGGACTTGGCAGGGGAACACCTGAAAAGATATTGAGAGGACCATTGGATTTTTGACAAGTTGAGAGTTTCTTGGGGTGGGGGCTTGTAGCATATTTTGTGGGGGGGACAGGGAGATAAAAAGAAAATAAATCAGTGCTTCTCTATTGTGTTATCTACGAGTTTTTAGTCCTGAGAGTAGATTAGCATTCTGTGTCAGGGAGAATATGCTCACTATATATAGCAATATACCTCACAGTTTATTGTGTTGATGTGTGTAATGAGCTGAAGCAAACTCTACTAAAAAAAGAGCATAAAAAAGAAACTCCTAACATGTTAGATTTAAATCTGCTAATATTTAATGTGCACTTTATCTGACAGGTTGAAGAAAAGCCCCGGTGATAGGAATTGTAAGAAATGAATAGGTTATTCTGGTGCATGTATTCATCTTGCTTTTAATCTGAGAAACAATAACCTGGTCCACAGCTTAGCCTGTTGACAGCAGGTCTAATGCATTTGTGCCTGACACTTGCATTATCTTAAATATTAATATAAATATCAGGAATCATATCTGCAAGTGAAAAGTCAGGAAAGGAGATGGAGAATAGCATGCAGTACATTTTAAAACAAAAATAGCATTGCTTATGGCCTATTAAATATAACTTATTATATGCATGTGCCTCATCTATAGCCTGTGTGTGAAAAGTGTGGTGGGTAATGTGCTGGTAGAAACACCACTTTAGATTCACAGCAAACTTTAAACAGAAAAATAGATTATTATCATTCAAGAAGCGTATGTGCATTATACCTTTTCACAAAGCAGTCTGGATTATATTATTTCTGAATGACATGTAGCAGCAGTCTCTCCTCTGCTTTTGCAGCTGCTCTATTACAGAATGAAACATGGAAAGCTTCATCATGTTTTCTGCTCCTTAGGACTCCCCTGAGGCTGCTGTGCTTGTATGCCAGTGCCCTTGGTTGCTTTAGGAATCCAGATCAGGAGGAGTGTAACTTCCTGCAGTGGAGAGTTTCTGCACAAGAGGGAATCATTTAAAGGGAGAAATCTCAGTGCCTGGTGACACTTCTACAAGTACAAATGATATCAAGGTCACACTGGTGGCTTTCCTGACCATGCAGCTCCAGGCAAATGGTCACACTCAGCTCCAGGTGAATTGCTCTGTAAGGTGCTGGAATTGCTCTTAAAAAAAATAAAGCTTACTTTATGGTCCAGTTAAAAAAACCACCAACAACAAACCAAACAAAAAAAAAAAACCCAAAAAAGGTCCCAATCCCCCAAATCTAAATGGAACCAACAACCAAAAATAACAAAAACCAACCAAACAAACCAAAACCCGGAAAAACCCAACCTACAATGCTTCCTTCTGTCCAAGAACACTCTTTTAGTTGTGGAAGTGAGATGGTAGAAACCCATGGAGTTCTTGTCTTCTCCAGACAGTATCTCCTAGATCTGTGAAGTTTCTTGAAACTCGTGTGGTGCTGAAATCCAAATGTTTAGTGGACTCTGTGACAAGGGCTGTCAATAAGGGGTCTTGCCCCACACAGATGCTCCGTTCTGTCTCCATCCAGGAGCTCTCCTAGTCCTGCTGACATCAGCTCAGCCATGAACCTGCCCTGAGGAGAGAGCTGTGTTGCTGATTTCCACAGGAAGAGGTGGGTGGGAAGCCTGTGACCTGGGAAGTGCCTGGTTTGTGCTGGGCTGGAAGGTTTTTCTCCTGCTCTTGCAGTAGAACACAGACCTCATCACTCAGCACAGAGCTTTCTGTTTGAGGTTTCTTCTCACCTTGTGTGATGACCTTTCCTCTCCCTGCCTGGCCAGTGGCCTCTAGAGCTCAGCCAGCAACAACGAGAAATCTCAGAACTTGCATGTTAGTCCATGTGATCCCTGTAGGAATGAGGGGAGCAACCTGCAAAAGAGAGGCTTGAAAACATTTTTAAAATTTCACAATATTTTGTTTTAAGTGAACCCTGTACGCTGTGGAATCATAAAATAATTTTAGGTTGGAAAGACCTCTAAGTTGGAGTCCTACCATTATGCCACAACTGATTGTTAGCAGCAGAGTAAATTGCATTATTAGCTTTGCTAGCTCTCTCCTCCTGAAGGCGACTGTTCAACTTGGTTTTGTCAGATCAGACAATTTGCTAATTTTGGTTCGGCTTGCATGAACTTGTTAGGAACTGCACGGCTCCTTGGCCCACAGCAAAATATAAATGACTGCATCTACAGAAATTTACTGTTGAGGTTTTTCAGGTGTCCTTTAAGGCTCTGACCTCAGGGGTACGTACAACCTTTTGATATATCTTCTTGCCTGATAACTTAAAATAACATGAGGTAACTTCTTGTATTGATTTTTAGAGATAATTAGGAAAGATGTTTCTGTCTGCTGAATTTTGAGACTGAAGTTTTAAAGCATTTATGTGACTAACATGGGGTATATTAAGAAACATCTAATCAGATCTTTCTCTGTTCTTTTAGAACTATTTAATATTAAGAAAATTAGTTGTGGTTTATTTTTGACACCAAGAAAATGTGGAAAAGAATTGAACCTGCAGTGAAAAATGCATGGTGTCAGTATAGAATATAGATAGTCAGTATTCACACTTGTGGTAACTCTTAAGGCACAGAACTGGGTGGGTATTTTAATGCTGCTTAAAATCTCCTTCATCTGATCAATACTTAAATTAAATGATTCATTTGGAAAAGCAACCAACAAAACGGCTTGATGATAGAGCAAAAATAATTAACAATCAATTAATTTGCTAGACATAAAATTCTTTCTAGTTGGTAGTATGCCATAATATTTTTTATAATGTCATGAGGGAAAAAGGTATGAATCCATCACGATGGCACTCGGGAAGCACAAGCCCTGTTGAAAATGGATCACACTTCTTTCTTTGGGTAAATATAATTTAACCATAGAAATAGTGAACCATCCAGCTGTCAATTACTTTGAAATAGCAGAAGCGCCTGTGTTCAGATAGAAATGTTTCACACAGGAAGCTGTGATAACAAAAGCAGATGAGTGGGTATAAATCCTGCCTTGTGGGAACTCTGTAAAAGAAATTGCTCATCCCTTTGGCTACAGAGCAAGTCTCCAAGGCAGGTTTTAGGGATGGTTTGTTATGGTGGCTGTACCTAGTGACCAATTAAAGTTAGGATATATAAACTTACAGTATTTTCTTGGAAAACATAATCTAAAAAAAAAAAAAGGGATTAACAACCAGAGGAGCTTGGGGAGAAAGGAGACAGTGTGCAGAGATACATCTCTAAATCTGCAGTCTTAAACTAAATGTTTGCCACTTTATTCTTTTTCCTCTGGTAGTAAGTAGTAGTTGCAGACTATCTTGGGAAAGATTGGCAGGAGGATGGGCTTCTGTAGGAAAGCCATGCATGGACGCTGATATTTCACACGGGGACAGTGTGAACTGAATCTGTTTTGGAAGTTTTGTCGGAGATTCCTCTTGGTTTTGATACTTTTCCTAATACAGCTGGGGCCACAGCTGGTGATTCTCCTAGAGCTACTCTTCATAGATTCCTATCAGAATGAGGGAAAGAATAGTCTTGAGAGAAAGCTGATAGTTGGCTGTCTCTGCCCAACCTTCAAATGTGGAAAGGTCTGGGGATAAAAGTGAATAATTTTTAGGTAACATGATCTTTAGCCAGTTCTAATTATTATGAGGTTGGCGATTACTAGGGGATTGATTTATATGCATGTCATTTTTAATAAACTATATAGACCAGAGAGATGGTGATTGGCTATAATTATTGATAATATATGTATGCAAAAATATGTATTTATCAAGTAATTTGAAGTAAACACATAGTCTTGCACACAAAAGCATACAGAAGAATATTAATGAGATTGCTCAGTCAAGCACTAGAATTTAGGACATTAAAAAACTGTGATGGCTTAAGCAATAGCTGCATCTCTTATTTTGAATCTAAACCATTTATCCAGGTGGCAAATGTTTTTTTAAAAAAGGAATATGATTATGCAGTTGAAGACTGTTTTATAATGCATGCTTATGGGGAAGAGGGAAAAGATTTTTTAAAATAAAAACTGCTTTAATATGACAGGAAATTCACAGCATGAAGAGAAGTTGTCCTATAGGACGATTCAAGATGAAATATCAGCAGGCTACTCCAAACTATAGAGATAATAAACTGGTTATTTCTCATGAGAAACTTTTTAAAATGGGACTTATTATCCTATAGTAAAGAGCAAGTGCTGTGATATCTGTAATAAAGGTGAAGTGTATTTTCCACTCTGAAAATCCTCATTTGCTCAAAGAGGGCAAACTAAATTTTAATGGATAAAGCTAAAACTTTACATGAGGTATTTTATCGGATTGGTAGGAGGATTCTGGGGTGATAAGAAGATTTACTTGGTGTTTACAAAGGAGGTGTTAAGAGGAAAGTGACCACAAAGAAGAGCTCCAAACATTTGTCTCCCTGTATTTCTTTATTTCTGTTTCTCCTGTGACTTTACCCTGACTCTGGGACCTGTAAAATCTTCAGGCCTGTTGTTGTCACTTTTTATTCTGGGATAGAAAGTGTCCTGCATCATAAACTTACAGGACTGGATGAGAGGACTAGCATCCACAAAGAAAATCTGGTTTAATTAGTCTTTTTGGGGTTCATCACTGAATCCTACTGAGGCATGCTTGCCACTACCAGCAAAGGGTTTTTCCAAGACCCTTCCCAAAAAGGAAACCACCTGTCTTCTCATTTCTCTTTATTGACTGCTACATGGATCTGTTGGTGTAAATTTGGCTCGTGCTTTATGGGCATTGCTGGCTTGTTACACTGTGGTGCCTTCACCCATGTTGCAGGGGAACTTCTAAATTTGGTTTATTATTAATGTTGGAACTTTGGGACAAGACTTGCGTGACTTTTAAGTGAAATTTGATCATTAAAACATGTTATTGAAGAAGAGACTATTTTAGGATGTGTAGGTGAAACAAGAGATGATACTTTTCTTTTTGTCTCAAATTTGAATGTCAAGAGTCAGCTCCAGTACTTCTATTCAGTTTTAGAGAAGGAAGAGGCTGTTCATATGCACGTGTGTAAAGGGAATTTCAGTTCCTGGTATTTTTGAACAATTTATGGCTGTACTGTTCTATGCTGCATTATCTTGGAGTAAGAGTTGCTTGTTGGCTTTCTCTTTCCAACCTGCAGGAAGTCTCTTACTTTGATATTTGCAGTCATACCTGCACTGTCAGATTTTTCTCTGAAACTGCTAGAGAATCAATACAAGTTGGGAAGAGCCACAGTTTGTGTTTATCATAGCAATATCATCTGGATCAAATAGTCTTGTGATGTACATTTAGCTATGGGGGGAAAAAAAGGCAAGAAACCATATAATACTACTGAAACTTAGTGAAATGCAGTGCCCCAGATTTAGGAAATTACTTCTGGGAATAATTCCAGTTGATGATTACCATTTTAAAATATCTTTTAGGCCACTATGCTTAATTACCCATGTAAATATGTATTAGAAGTTAAAAGTACAAGAGATGCAGTAAAAATGAAATGGGGAATGTGTTTGCTTGTAGATACAATAAAAATGATTTTGTTCCTTGATGTGTACATAGTGCTGAGTAGAAATGTAAGTAATAGCAGCAGCATTTGAATGACGCTGTGTGCAGTGCTGCTTTTGCCCCTCCTGGTTTCTGCAGTCCAGTTTCATGATCAGGATCACATGCTGAAAAGCCTCTTTGCTCTCTCTTTCCTGGGCATGTTTGTTTTGAGGCTGCTGAAAGCACCAGACCGAAGCAGTGGCTGTGTTTAGTTCTTTTTCTACTGCAAGGAGAAAGGAATAGACATTTAAAAATGTGTAAGTGCTGGAAACTTGGAAACCAGCAGTGTTTGCTCAGGAATAGAGTTTTGAATTGAATGTGTGTTTGATTTACTGTAGACTGGGCTCGTTAACCTTGGGCTGCAGCTCAGGCTGAAGCCTGCCTAGGTCAAATCTTCACACAGTGAAAGGCAGAGGTCACTGATCTGGGTGTTGGGAGAGAAGGGCAAATGTTAATCTGGTCTGTCATCTGCTGTGACCAGATCTTGACTGGCACATCATCATGAATTATCTGGGCCCTCTGACCCAAATTTACTATGTTCTCCTTTGGTTCTCTGTGTTGCTCTGACCCAAATTTGCTGTGCTCTCCTTTGGTTGCTTTCTGTGTTGCTCTTCCTATTTTTACTTTGTTTTCCACTCACACATTCAGAGCAGTTTATCCCATGGCTTCTGAGCACACCTCTTAGTTTATACAGAGTAAACACTATCAAGCCCAGTATTCATGGGGACCTGAACATGGTTTACCTGGACACTAAGGTTGCCATATGAAAATGTGGTTTTATGGTTTACTTTGTGGTTTTTTTTTTGCAAGGAACTGTGTAAACAGGTAGAACTTTGATTGCAGCCTTGTCTTTACACTGGCATCTTTCCCAGTCTGATTTTCAATGATGTCTTTAGCATCCTCCCCTGTAGCTTTTATGTGTGTAGATGGCAAATCACCCAGGTAAGCTGGAACAGTGTTGTGGGGGAGAGCAGCGCCCATGGTGTACTTAACCAAGGATAAAGTCCTGTGGGACGGAGCATTTGCAATCTGCAGGGGTTACACTACGGTGCTGCAAGCCTATGGGCTGCCCTGCAGCTCCAAGTTGGAGCTGTCCAGCTTTGATAGCGTGACACCGCGTGTCATCGCTGCCACTGTCACCTGCCCGGGGCAAGGAGGAGCACTGCTCGCGTTTCCAAGAGGATTATCGTCACGGGAGGGCGACCCTTAGCATCTCTCAGTTCACATTCATCACTGAAAGGTCAAAAAAACTCTTACTTTGAAACAATTTTGGGGGCTTTTTAACAGCTCCTCTCTGTTACATAAATCCTTCACAGAGAGGCTGAGCTGCTCTGCTGGAGGAAGGGTGCTGGAGCTGCTCCTGCAGCATCTGTGGCCTCTTCAGCTGCTGGGTGAGAGGGGGTTTTGGTTAAATTGGAACACTTGGGGCTAAGCAACACTCATTCTACTCCACACCTAATCCCTCCAGTACCAGTTATTATCTTTGCAACTTTTATACGTAGGGCTTTTAAGAACTCATTCTGCAGTCCAGGAGAGCTTGTGTCCCATGTGAAGCTGTCCCATCTCTCCCTTCCTTTTGAAATGATGCTTGTTAGGCTATAAATATTCATGGAAAGAGCACAGTTGAGTGTTTGTGTTTGTGTTCTAGTTAATGAGCAAATTCCCCTTCCCCACGTTCTTGCTATAGAAATCCTAAAGATTGTGAGAGTCTCTGTTTTAATATTAAACATGCCAAGGGAATGTTATGGGAGCAGCTTATAACTTGGCCATGTGGACTTACACTTCCATAGTGTTATTACCCTATGCTTGCCTGAAGCTATATTTTAATAAAAACCTTCCTAAAAATACCTGTTCTTCCCAATGTTAATTTGAAAATCTAAGGGAGAAGGAAAAACCCTACAAGAAGCGTTTGACTGAAACTCATAAGCAGAGAGGAGAAAGAGGTGAGAGGCAGACTATGGGTAAAGTATCCAGTAATTTTCAATCCTTTTGCAAAGGGAAAAAGTAGCTAGCAATAAAGATTTCGAAGTCTGATAAAATATCTCCACAGGATCTTTTTTTCTTTGCAATATTGTGGTTTTACTAAATCAAGGTCAGATGAGAACTAGATTAGCTACATGATTAATGTGTATATTGGGCCTCACATAGCAAAGTCAGCCAGCACACTGAGGACACTTTCGTTATAAACATTGTGCAAATAATCACTGATGTTTAACCACGCAGTAGATTTGACTGAAACAATGAAGTTATTACTAAAAAAAATTGTCACTCTGTCACTTCAACAGAATTCATTTCACAAGGAACAGCAACTTGAATGAAAGAGAAGAAAATCAAAATCCTAACAGTGCAATGAATGGTCTGAAAACCCTTCAAAAAAGCATACACTAGTGAAATAACATTTCATGGAGCAAAAGGTTCAGGTTTTTATTGGCCTAAGACTTGTAGGAAGGAAGGGAGCTTGCAAAGCCCTCCCTGTGTGTGGTGCAGCACTGAGTTACCCATCAGAGGTGTCGGGTTTTCTGTCCACACCCAGCAGGTCCCTTTTCTGTGTGCCCAAAACATCTTCAATTTATGGACTAGTTATATATTTTGCTCATTTTACTGCAAAGTCTTGTAGATAAAGTAGAAAATGTTTCATTTATAAAATGCATCTGCAGAAAAATAACAGCAAGATCTAGATTTGTTAGAACTCATTCTGATTTTTCTTTCGTCTCTTAGATTAATAAAAAAACCACCCCAAAATCTGGACAAGTGTTTGAGAAAATGTTTAAAATAAAGTTTGCCTTTCTAGGTAACAGTAATATGGTAAAAAGAGTATTTTTGTGTAAGCAAGTATTAAAATGTAACTTAATGGTGGTTGTAGTGAAATCTTGATGTGAAATGAACCCTGCCTAAACAGGTCTCATAACATGGAGAACTCAAATTCATTGCCACAATGGGGCCTGGGTATGTTTGAAAAGTTGTCGTGACAGCTTCCTTTCTGAAAGGGAAAGGAATTCCATTACTCATTTCATCAACTCTGGTGGTGCCTAAAAATGTAAACTGTCACTGACACACATTCTGTTGTTAATGATGGCCTGGTCTCCCAGCCAGATGCCCGTTTTACTGGCTACTGTATAAACCACCACTGGAACAGCTGATTAAGTAGATCACAATAACCAAGAGCTAAACTGTGGGAGCATCTTGAATATGCAGTTTGCATTTTATAGTGGAAAACCACCAAAATAATCCTATTAAAGCAATAAGAAGCAATAGTCATCTACTGACAATCCAACAGAACCCTGAATTTGCCAACTCAGGCCATCACCATTATTTACATTTTAAATAGCTTATATATGTACTATTTTAAATAGTTTCTAAGAGGAAAATTGGAGGAATGGCAGAGTTGCTGTTGGTGGCAGTACTTGCAAAGGGAGCTGTGTTTGTGCTGCTCTGAGCAGTGGATCAGCTGGGCACAAGCACAGTGCAAGATCACTTACTTGTGTGTAGTGTGGAATTCTGAAAAAGGCAAGGTAAATCTTGCTTCTGTGTAGTTTTAAAGTGAATTGAGTTGTGTAACTTCAGTGTCAATGTTTGCATTTGGAATAACCAGCACAATTTTCACTTCTCAAAAGTCACTGAAAAGTCAATACACTTAAAACTGTTACCCGTACTACTGCCCCCCCGTGTCTATGTACTCTTCATTTTGGGGGAAATCCTAACTGAGAACAGAG
Source organism: Calcarius lapponicus (assembly GCA_039654755.1). NCBI lineage: Eukaryota > Metazoa > Chordata > Aves > Passeriformes > Fringillidae > Calcarius > Calcarius lapponicus. The sequence continues at coordinate 34,526,730 of CM077470.1, forward strand.
AAACAGAGAAAAAGTGGGAAATCTTTCCCCAAATGAGGACATGAAATAAAAATTGAGCCAGGCAGGGGAGAAGTGCTGTGAGGTACAACTCTGGCAGTCTGATGTATGCTTAGGGAAGAGATCCAGGTGTTTAGGAAACTCATGAACTTTTATTTTCCTATTACCCATTCTAACCAGCTTCTGAAAGATCATGTCTCTGGTTATATTTCTTTCGAACACACCGGGCTTTGTTTTTGGTGGTTTTGTTGTAGTTGTTGAAAAAAAGAAAAATAACCCTCAGAGAATACTTAAACATATTTTTTTCCCACTAGAACAAACGAACAGCTTGACCAGATGAGAGATTTGTCCATTCAGCCCTGTGCTTTAATTGGCTACTTGATCATGCCTGGGAAAAAATAGGTTAACTAGGCAAGCTTTTAGTGAAATTTCCTCAGAGGGGTCTGCCAGCCATTAATAATTGGCAGTTTATGTGCACTTTGACATAAGCATATTTTTGTTTTGTATTTAATAGCCTGTTATTTTTTATATAAAATTTTCCAGTTGCTTTCAAATCATGTAAACTAGTAGGAGCTATTATGCCCTCTCCTGAGAAGCTCATAGGTTACTTAGAAGACTGGTGTAAAAAATGCAAAAACTGCATTTTTCCAGTGGTTTGTAAGTAAAAGTGACCAAGTGCATGAGCACAGTCCATCATCCCAAGGATATGTTCTTCTCTCTGACTTCCTTGCTGTCTCTGGTGTCTAAGACCCCACTTGCTTCAGAACAGAGCTGTTTGTTTTTAATGAACTTAATGCAAATACCTCTTTAGACTGTGACTTGAAAGCACCATTAGCAGCATTTGGGAATATTGGAATAAAATCAACATAACAAAGGTAGATCCAGTTCATGGAGAAGCTCTTGAGGAAATAAGATGTTCAAGTTGTTCTTTTGAGAAAAGGCGTTTGGGGGTTGAAATGATATAACTTATTTTATTGGTGCATTAAACAACTTCCTAGAAGTTGAATTGCAATCTCCTATTTCTAAAAAGTATTATGACCTTATTGACAAAGCCAGACAGAGAGAACTTACCAAGAGAAGATTCCTGATGGCAACATCTGCATTGTGTCAAGATAACTGAGACAAACACCCAAAAAAATAAATTTGCAATTCAGCTGTTGCCTGTTTCTTCCAGGACTGCTGAGAAACTCTCAGCACTTGAAAGGTAGAAACAGACAAAGGGCCCAGGAGTGGCTGATGAGAACCTCTATTCTCTCTTTGCTTTTTCAGAAGTGGTGTCTTGTTATGCTGTTTCTTCTGTCTCTTTTCGACTCTCACTTCTCTGGAAGAGAATTAAAATTTTAACAGTAACAAGAGATTAGAGCTCTTTCACTAATGTATTTTCTTATTTTGCAAAGTAGCAGTTAATACCATCTTTAATATCTATAAGCCTGTCAAGAAAAAGATTTTTATTATAAATTTTGTAGTGAAAGGGAAAGCAAAAAGGAATATCATTGAGACTCATTATTTGCATTTTAAATATTCATTTGTTTCTGTCTCTTCTGTAAAATTTTACTTGCCTGTTTTAAGGAAGTGTCTGCCACAGCATTAAGCATGCTATATATTTTAAATGCTGTTCCATTTTTAATTATTTAAAATGGGTGGAGTCTGTGTAAACACCACTGATTTAGGGGCTAAAGGTATAAAAATTGGGATTATACTTCAGCTAGGCACTGCATATTTATTCTGGGGATACCTTGTGAAGAAGAATTAATCCCTCCATTTCCTCCATTTCTTCAAATGTCAAAATTAAACAATCAGGTGTATTCAATCAGCTAACAGTGTAGGTTACTTATTACTGATTTTAAAATAGAAGTTGCAGTTACCTTAGATATATTTGGACCCTTCTGTACATGTGGCATCTGACCTGTGGTTCCATCAACCCTTTGGGTCCCAGAAGAAACAGTTCCAAAATGACATTGTGTTGCTTATCCTCATTTTCCTCAGACCTTTTGACCTTGTGGTGGAAGTCACTGGCCAAAATGTGTTCTGTCCATCCTTGATTGAATCTGGGTTCTAATTTCATCATCTTTGTCCTGTGGTGCCCATTGGCCAAGCCTTGGTCATTGGAAAAGCTCTTGTCTTATTCCTGGGGTTTTTAGGGTCCTTGCTGGTAGCAGGAGCTGGTGACACCAGTGGTGTGGCAGCTCCTGAGGACACATGGAGCTCAGACTGGTGGATTTAAAACAGGAAATAGATCTGTTTAAAATAGGAAATAGATCTGTTTAAAATAGGAAATAGATCTGTTACTCACTGAAGGAGATGGCAGAATACCTTTGTTTTCAGAGCAAAACATCCTTGACGCTGCACACATCCACTCGCACAAGCATCCAGTCCAAGCAAGCTAACAAATCTCTATGTGGTTAAACTATTTCTGATGGTTTTTTTTCCTAAAATGGAAGTTTGTCTATTTTAAAATTTACTAGAAATATAATATGCAAAATCTCTGTGAAACAAAAGAGAATTTGTCTCAAAGATTAAGACAGAGGAATTTAAAAAACATATATTTTTTATATATATGTTTATATATATATATTTTATTCTGAGAATGTGAGAATTACTTTTTTTTTTTGGTGTCTGGACTGTCAATACCAACTCAATATCCATGATAACAACAAGCTAAGCAGAAAGTTGTGCTGCAGTTGTGAGATAATGCTGGCAAAATAATTAACTCCATCAATCAAACTCAGAGCAGGATCCTCCAGAAGCATAAAGGTGAGTCTGCAAAAACTGATAAATATTACTCAACAGAAACTCTCCAAGACCCTGCTAAGAGGGATTTTTAAGGAAGTCTTAAAACCCATCTGTCTGGAGACAGTTCTGCCCTGAAGCAAGGGGGCAGATTAAAGTTAATTTCTTTTTTAGTAAACTCTGGTAATGGTATTTAAATGCATAAATATCACTTGCATTTATATATATAATTATGTTAATACATTGCTATAATACAAATTCTCATAAATATAAAGCATAGATATTTGGTATAGGCACACACTTCCATGGAGTTTGTAAATCCAGCATACAAGTATGCTTTGAAATGTTTGTTCATGTTGCACCAAGAGTGGAAGTCAAGTTTTGATTTAAAAGTTTGGGGTTTTTTTTACTATGCTCTGTGTTTTTTTTTCCTCCATATGTAAGTTTTCAATGAGGAAAAAAAACCTGTTGTCATGAAGGCTTTTTATTTTTATCTTACCAATAAAAGTGAATGCATTTCTGAGCAGTGCCTTAAGCATTTGTTTAGTTTAAAGGAAGGCTTGAGAAAAACTGTGTTTAAGCACTCTTCTAATTGGTACCTTGAAATAGAGCTGATGCTCAGAATTGCAGGGATCTGGCCAAGGGCTCAATCCACCACGGTAGAAAAGATTTGGCAGCCAAAATCTGTTGGTGCCTCCAGGCTGTCCCTTAACACTGGCATCCAGGAGTTGTTGTTCTGATGTGGCAAAAACTCTCTCAGCGTTGAAAAGATGGAGGAGTTTGGCTGCTGCCTCTTGTCAGCACTGGAGTGTCCTGCTGGCACATCCACATCTCCTGCAGGCTCAGCATCCTGCGTGGCATCCTGACAAGATGCAGCTTCTGGTGAAACCCAGGCCTGTGCCCCCCTCTTCTCTTGTGTTATGTGTCTGAGAGCAGAGAATATCTGGCACTTGGCAGGTAATGGCTTGTAAGTTGCAGCAATTATTCATGCAGGGAGAAAGAAAGCTGGTGGAAATGTTTCATCGCAGAAAAACACCTTTTTACACAGGTACATGTTGGCTTCAAAACACCTCTCTGAGCCACTGTTTCTTTTGCATTTTTTTTCCCCTGCATATTTAATGCCCTTTCTGCATGTAGAAGTGTATCTGCATAGGGTTTATGGCTTTGGGGATTGTTGTTGTAGCCTGAACACCTAGAACAGCAGACCGTAAATACTGGTCTAGATTAAGCCCTGAGCAGCTTCAAGGAGACTCTTGGAGTAGCAGGTTATGTGCTCCAGGTAAGGTCTAACCTGGACAAATTCATAGTGCAAGAAAAGATGCACACTCTTAAATAGGAACATTATGGGGATTTTTGAAGGAATTTTGAATGAGTTAGAGACAGGACCTCTGATTTTTTGATGATGTGACTTATTTTTCTTATCTTCTGCCTAGGCAGGAAGGGTGAGTTTAGCTCACATCTTTACTGCATGGTTCAGAAGGTCACCAACAGCTGCACTCCTGTTGGTGTGCAGGATTTATTGACCAATAAAACACTGTCAACAAGGATATTTATGTTTTTGATCCAATCCTTAAGTATTTAATCTTATGGACTCATGCTACTGTGTGAGCTTTCTTAGCCAAATCATGTTATGACACACAAACCTACATCACTGGATTCTAAACTCCTTGTTTACCTCTGTAACTACTTTTATTTTTTCTATATCTTAAACTCTAAAGCTCTAAACTTTCCTCAACTTAATGTGTCTCTGCTTCAAACTATAAATCCACATGCTTGCTTCTAGCATCCAAGTTTGGAAGCCTTTTCCAAGGTCTCAGATCAAATCCTGGGTTTAATTCTAAGCTTTGGCTTTTAGGCCCAAAGTTCTGAGTTCCCTGCATTTCAGATTCCAACAGAATCATAGTTTAATATCTACCTCTTTGTTACCTCTGCTTCTAGATGAAATATCTTCAGCAGCATCTGATGCAGACTGATTCAAGGTTTGTGTTGGTGAATTGCACAAGTCAGAGCTGGAAAATGAACCCTTTTTCCTATATCTTTTTTCTGCTTCTTGGGGTAAACTGATGGTAATCAGAGCAAGTTGTAATTACCCAGTGAGACTGAATTGCTTTTGTGTAGCTAAAAATTTATCTTGTTGCCAGTGATGCTCAGAGGACACCAAGAACCTCCCCATGGGACATTCTGAATTGGGATGGGATCCCATTCTGGATCCCATTCATGGATGGGATTTATCTGCCCCATGGACCCCCTGAGCTTCCCAGCTTGGTCACCTTCCTCATCTGGAAGTTCCAATTGCCTGAAGCAATTCAAAATTAGCTTGGGCATCTTTATATAATACACTGTAATTTAGGTATATTCTGAGCTATACCTTCTCCTTCCTAGGGTTTGAAAACAGGTGAGGGAGAAACTCTGTTTTTTATGAATTTCCAGCAGCTTTTTCCCTTCCTGAGGGGCTCCATCAGAAGTGGATTACATTGTGCCCCTGGTAATCATTGAATAAACGTGTGAAAAAGTACTCGATCATTTTAGCAAGTACCCCCCTGTGGCTTCTGCAGGGCCTTGTGTGAATTGTACAAGATGTTCAACATTTTCTATGCCTTATTGGTTTGACCTTTAAATATTATTTAAAATGTGAATGTGATATCATCTGCAACCAGCAGATAAAGGCTTATGAGCAAAAGGACAATATTTTCTTGGAGGATTGCTATATTTAAGAATAGCATAACCTTTGAAGGTCTAGTAAAATTGCAATAAAATTAGTGGATTTTTGTATAACAGCAGTAAAATTGGTGTATTTTTCTAATATAGAAAAGTAAGAGGCTATGGTTTATAACCTGAACTTAGAAGTTTTTCCAACTAATCTGATTTTTTTGTTGTTTTCTATATAATTTGTCTCATGCTGGGCAGTATAAAGGTATGTTTATAATATGATAGCTTAGATGCAGGAGTATGTAAGAAAAATGTCACATTTCATCTTTAATGGAAATTCTTGTAGTACATAACTACACAGTTGTAGGGTATGTGTGAAGGATTTTGAGTTTCTTAGAGGAGTCTGGGTGAGAAAGATCATGAAGTAAAAGATTTCATTTTTTAAAATCCCATCTGGGTAACATAATTATATAAAAAGGTAGCTTTTAAAATTTCATAACTATTTGGTGTTTTAATGCATTTTTCTGATAGTTTAATTGTAAAAGAGGAATTTGCAGGCTGTGAACGCTCTTGTGTACTGCTGACCTCTGAGAGGAGGCCAGGAGTGCAGCTGTTGGGCAAGTTCCAGGGCTGGGTGGCATCTCAGTGTCCTCCTTTGCTTTGACCATGGAAAGTTTTCACCTGTGCTGCTGAAACACCCACTCTCACTGAAAAGTTGTGTATTGTTTTACTGAGGGGTTTAGAGCACAAACTTTGGTGTTTTCTGATATTTTCTGTCTTTCTGAGCTCGCCTGATTAAAGCTGCAGTGTGTGAGTCGCAATAGCATTTGAGATCACAGCGTCCACCCTTGCTTGTTGTGTGTTTTTCAGACGTGGGTCTGCAAGCCCTTCTGTTTGCAAGCCTTGAGCTGTGCTTGGCCAAGGAAGGCTTTGAAAAGCTGAGCTCAAGCAGAGCAGGCTGAGCCTGTTGTGTCAGCTGGGACTGCAAATGCATCCCCTCCGCGTGGTGCTGCAGTCAGGCTGGACTGCCTGTAATTACTCCATTAGGGAGAGCACTGAGACTATAAAGAGATCCTGGGAGCAGTATTTCCCTCTCTGACCGTGACCCAGGAGCAGATTGACAAAAGTAATATTGTGTGAAATGTGGGCTCTTTTAAACCTGATTGTTTCATTATCCTCAATCAACCTGCACCACTCAAAAGAAAAATCAAGTGTAAGCAATAGCAGGAGGCAATATAAAGGGTACCACTGATCATCAACACTTTAAAAAAGTGGTTGCTGCTTTGCTGCTTCTTCTATTCTACTGCTTTGCTTCTTCTTCCTTTTTGTTATTCTAAAGATTAATTTAAGATATCTAAAACTGAAATGTATATGTTCTGCAGTCAGTTTTCTATTTTTCAATTTTGTTCGGTTTGCTTAAAGGGCAGCTGGTAGGAATTTACCTTGTTTAACCTTAGGCTTAATCTTTTCCCCTGGGATGGGATTTGAAACCCTTCTGTGCTTGCAGTAAATGCTTGCCAGTTGCTAAATATAATAAAATAAATTTCTGTTTATATGAACATTTTAATTTGAAGAATAAAACATCTTGTAGGTAATGACATGGCTGAATTTTTTAAAGCTAAGTCTCAGACTGAGTAATAAAATGTCGCTACATCACCTATTTTTTTTCCTTATTTTTCCTCTCCAAAATATTACCAAAATGTTTTTATTTATACAAAAAACCCCCAACGAATGTATTTATATTTAAATGTTTTAAAATTACCAAAAGTTTTCATTTTCCCTCCAAAAAAATTACTAAAATGCCCAGCTATTGCATAAACCTTGTCTGAATATTTTATTAAAAAGCACTTATAGTACGTAGTTTTGTACCCCACAAAATTAGAAACATTTAAGAATGTTTCACGTGAATGCTGCGTTCATTTTCTTATCTTTCCCAGAACTGGGACTGAAGAGAAATTTTTCACATTGCTGAAAAAATTAACAATGAAAGCCCAAATAATTTTGGACAGATAATGAATTGTCTCAGATGACACAGCTTCAGTAGCTTTTTGTTGCTTGGGACATGCACAGTTATGTGCTTGTTGCTGAGAACCAGACTTGCTATTGCTGCACATAAAGTGATCTGGGAGGTATTAATGAGTCTCAAGGAGAGTTGCAGGGGGTCTCCATGACCATCCATAATGGAATGAGTTCTGTGGATGGGAAAGTTCTTCCTCCTGTCAGGATTGTCAGAAAACCTGAGCGTGTTCTTATCACTGCTGTGGACTTCAATAGCCACTCCCTAACAAGAGACATCAGGAGGAAAAATGTACTTCTGTAAATAACAGGGTTTTTTTCAGTGGTTCAGCCACTCAAGGGATAGCTCACTGTTTCTGAAGCTGTTCCTTTGGTGCTCCATGAAAAACTTTTTCTCTCTGAATCAAAACTTTTTGCTGTCTGTGGCAACCAAAGACCAAGTGACTTCAAAATAATTAGTACTTCACCATTTTTCATTGTTCTTGCCCCAGTTTTTGCATGCTGCTATGCCAGTCTTATAAATCAAAATCTCATTAGCTCCTAAATCCAGGGAAATCTGGAGCCATGATTTGTTCCTGTTTCCAAGAGAGGAACACAATTGCATTTTCCAAAGCAGTTCATCAGCAATTTTTCTTTCTCATAATGCAACAGGTGGATGTGTTAACCTTTGCACTTAACAGGGGCAATATATAAATTATGTGATTTTGGCAGCAAAATATGTATCAATGCTAAATGCTTAAAATTTGAATAGTTAACTGACTCTAACTTGATTTTAGCTTTTTTAAAGGAAACATGTAAAATGTGAAAGAGCTTGCTGTAAATGATCTCTGGATCATTTACATATTTAAAAGAAGTTTAAATGTTTCTTAATTTCAGCAACAACTATTGTTTTGTTATTTTACCTGGAGCTAGAAAACATTAAAACAGTATCTCCTTTTTATACTTTTCTCTGCTTTCATCAGTGTGTCTGTTAGGCTGTCATGAAGAGGCTTGAATTCCAGCATTTCGAAGACATTCAATAATTGCTTTTTGTGCATGATTATAGATGCAGATTTATATTTCTGATCTGGGATTAAACATGCCCTCAGATCATGGTGGGACACATCATCCCTGCTGTTTAATCTTTGACTTTGCTGTTTCAATGGAATTAGGGCAAAGCTGGAATCTAAACCAATGCTGGATTCTGGGAAAAAGTAGGTTGTCCTTTTTTTCTCTTTGCATAAGGTTCAAATGAAGATGTTCCCTCTGAAAACTGGCAGCTGTCTTAGAAGCACTAACCACAAAGACATCAGAAAGGAGTAAGATCAGAACTGACTTGCTGTGTTTGGGCTCTCTCAAGCATCTTCCTCAATCTCTGAGTGTGCCTCATCTCGCCTTGCTTTGCTTTCCAATAGAACTTGCTCTTTAGCCATCCCTAAATCTTGGCATTACTAAAAGCTACGAGTTTCTGTAAGAAACTTCATACCCTTTGGTTACTGTTTCTGGATGTCATATCTTATGACATTTCAGGAAGCTTATGGCAGTTTATTTTCCTGCAGGAGTCTGTGATGATTTACACTCTCATCGTGCTCTTTCACTTATTAAACTTTTCCCGTTCTCATCTGCTTAAAGCTGATACAAACTAACCTTGAAATGAAACTTTAGCCCGTCTCTCCAGGATTTCAGCAGCAGAAATAATTTGAAAAATGACCCAAGACTTGCAAGAAATGGTCAAAGCAGGATTAATTAATTTCTTAATTACAAAGTCCTTTCACCCCAAAAGGAGACGTTATCATTGCTGTCATTTTTGGCCTTGTATGAATTGCTTGGGGGTGCTTAGTAGCTGTCTTGTAGATGTTAGTGATGCCTGCAGATGTGAGATTACCACATCTGCTTTGTTGGGGGCTGAGGTGCTCAGTGCTTTTGGTGTTGTGAGTGCTGGCAGGATACAGGTGAAATGTCTGCCAGGATCCACCCCTTAATTCTGGTTTATTGCTGCTAGTTATAGCTTAATTATGTTCTTATTTATGAGTGGCATACTACAGACTTCAGTGGGTTTGAGATTACCCAGGGTGTGAGTGGGTGGTGGTCCGTCAGCTCCTCTGCTACCTCCAGCCCATGGAATGTGTCTGTGTGCGGTTCATGGGTGTCTGATGGAGCCCTTGCTTGGGTGTGCTGACTGTTCCAGTATTGGATCTGTCCCTGGAGAGCATTATCTCCAGATAAAGACATGACAGCCATCAATGAGATCAGATTAGCTTGTGAACGTTTATTTGAGAAGGGAATTGGAATTGTGATTATCAATTTATAATTTAATTCCCCGTTTACCTAAACGCATCTCGTGGACTTTAAATGAGATTCTAGGAAATACTGATCAACATTAGACAGGAACAAATACCCTAAAGTTTTGTCTTCTGAGGAATCACAGTGGATTCATTTATGAGCTGCTCAGATGATTTAAATGTTTTGTCTCAGTTTTGGGCAAAATATTAAATTTGCAGCTGTACCACATCCTGCCAGGTGAGCTGTACCTGACACTTTGGAGCCTCAGTTTGTGCTCAGCCCTGGGACAAACCTGGTGTCCTGAGGCTGCTTGGAGCACCTTTAATTTAAAAAGTGGATACCTGCTTGGCATCATTCAGTAATCACCTAGGAGAGATTGTCATCTTTCATTACTGCATTAACCTTTAGTACTGACAACAGAGTGCCAGCTCACAATAATTGAGCAGAGGCCCATGAAAATGACTTTCTTACCTTGTGATTGAGCATATGGTTAGGTTGTTCACTCACTTGGGGTTATTTTGCAAGTGACATTCCTTTCTAACTAAATTTTAGCTTAATTTTTAAATTACTGGCTTAGACTCTTATTTCTTTAAAATGCCTATCCTGGAACTGGAAGAGGAAGAATGGGGGAAACATTTCTGTCTCCTTTGAAACTTGTAACTGCAGCTTTTCCAGCACAGCATTTCTGGAATTTGATAGAGCAGCATGAATTTGAGGCAATTCCTGTTGTTCTGTTTTCAGGGAAGGAACAAGTGTTTGGGACATTGTGCATTCTGAAATAAAGCCTCTAATTTTGTGTTTCACGTAATCTGTCCTTCCTTGGCAATGCTTCAGCCCAAACACCCCTTATCTAACAAGCTAGAATTTCTTTTTGTGGTATAATATTCAGAAGTCCCAAATATTTATCATTTAATAGAAATTAGGCGTGTGTAATGTCCATACTAATGGAGTATTTGTGTTCCTTCAGTAAACTAGATTTTAATTAGAAGTTGCACTGAAGGTCTGATTAGAAAGCAGAGCCCTTCTAGGGATCAATTCTCACTCAAATTCAGATGATGTAAATGTAACTATAAAGTTATATATTTGTTAATCAGTGTGAGCAACTTGCTCTGTGTCAAAGAAGCCTTAGAGAAATAATTCTGCACCCCAAGCACGTTTCTTGTCTGAAGCACATGTTATTAGATGCTTTTTTCAAATTGCATAACAAGCTTTAGGCTTCTGCTCTTGAGGGCAGATCTACCATTTCCAGTTATGTATCCCAGCACTGTCTTAATTTCTGATAAAATATACGTAGGATAGGTTGTTTTACTAAAATAGCTCTTGCTTTCTAACTTGCTAATTGTAAATCACACCACACTCCACTTGTAAAGAAGCTGTGCATACTCTAAGTGCTGAAAATGATGCTGAGAGTAATCTATTTTAAGGACTAATATCTCCCCATATCACTTCCAGTCACTTAAGCAGCTGAATAAAGCCCAACTATTATTTTCTTCAGCTGGGAACTATTTCCATTATGTCACTTAAAATCAAGGGATTGGAAAATTGCACAGTATGAGTTTTTGGGGTTTTTTTCCCTTGGCTTTTTTTTTTTTTTTTTTCTGAAAAGCTACCATTTGTTTATTTATTGTAGTGCTGTTAGATGCCAAGACACTTAAGGGATAATCAGGCAATTTCCAATGTACTTATGAAGTGAATTAGAGGCAGGTTGAAACTGCAGCAGGACAAATTCATTCCTATTAAACTAAATTGTCCTAAACTAACGAGGTAAAGGGAATACAACTTGTGTCCAGCCTGTGGTGAAGATTTTTCCCTCATTCCAATAGAGAGATTCATTATTTGTCTACATATGCAAATACCCCAATATAACTCTTTTGGACTATTTGTCTGAATAGTTGTACTGGCACATATTTCTCACACAAGCAGTCATACTCCAGAAAAAAAAAAGGGATTTTTTTTATGGGAAAGTGTTGCTAATCTAAGATGTCTGTGTCTTCATGGAGTTTTATTCCAAAATAATTCTTCATATTGACTATCAAGTACTGTAAAATTTGAGCAATCTCATAAATTATGAACAGTTTTATAGAACCTGAGGCAGGAAGGATCCGCAACATCACCAAGCCTGCTGGAGCACATGTGTGAGTCCTTTACATGTCAGTTTTATCCTTGTAATTTATTAGTTTTATGTGTACCTAACACTGTTTTTCTTTTAAAGATGAATCTTCTACAATGGTACTCAGCTTTTCTAAATTTATAGTATAGAAAAATTGCCATGCAGCTACATTTCGTTGTTCTGACAGTCTAAATATGTTTGCCCTCGTTCTTCCCCGAATGTCCCATATCTTAGTTTTCCTGATAGAGAAGCAGTGATGAGGTAGAGAAACACAACTGCTCACTCACTACTTTTTTTTGATGAGATACTTGATTGCAAATTTGCATAACAAGCAATTTAATTTGTCATTGTAATCCCTGGCAGTTTTGATGACCATCTTTGTGAATGTAAAATTGTATTTGCAGTTCCACTGGAACTGGAATGATGCAAGCTTGTGCAGTATGGAAATAGATCCTTCAGATTTCTCTTCAGAATCCCTTAAGATGACGTGAGATTGACCAGTTGAAACTTGTCTGGTTACTTTAGCAAGTGTAATTAACCTGGATCCCACCTGGAAGAAGTTTTGGAGAAATTTTGATTCATACACAGCAACTTTTTATATTCTCCATTTTTCTGTTGCTAGTTCAACTCCTGTGGCTTCCAGATAAATGCATTTCTTTCCTAATTCCCTATGCATTTCTTTTATGAGCTCTCAGTTCTCCATACTTGGTTCCAGAAGAGACTTTTGACAGTTGGAAATAGTTTGAGGGCCAAATGCAGTTTTCCTAAGCTTCTAAACAGGTTTATTCTATCTTCAGCTCTGTCAATATGTATTACAGGGCCTATAAATGCAAATATTATTAAGGAAAGCTCAACATCTTCCAGATGCTTTATGCTAAAGCAGTCATACTCCTTCTGGTGAATCACTTAATTAGATAACTGAGGTTTCCAATACTTTTGATGAATATTCTGGCTTTTAGATCAATACTGCATTTTCCAGTTTCTTCTGTGATTGGGGCTGCTACGAGTGACAGAACATGTGTGCTAGTGCTGAGCACGTTATTAATCTTTCTTTACAAATTAGCATGGTTTTCTTTCAGTTTTGCTTAGATCTGTGAGGGCTCTGAGTATTTGGTATTGTCAGCATCTCTGCAAATCCTCAGTTTTGTTTCATGCTGTATATTGCAAAAGCAGCTCAGCTGCTGAATTCTCACTGAACTTGTGCCCTGTCTATCACTCAGGGCTCTGCCAAAATAAGAAGTGGCCCTGGTTTGGGAAGGGGTGATTGACATGCAGTGCTGATATCTTGCTATAATCCAGTATATACTGATGGACTGGTTGAGTGAAAGGTAAAATACGTGATCCATTAGAACTGACTATGAGGAGTTTGACTCTCCTTGCTGTTGGTATGACTGTGTCTTGGTTTATTGGCTGAAACCTTTTCTGTGTTGGCATTTCTGGAAACATCACCAAAAGTGATGCTTTTGAAAGAATGAGGTTCTAATGTAGAGCTCTTGAAAGGGAAGTTACCCGCTTTCACTGCTGTTTGCATTTTTGGTGTGACGTACTGGAGGCAGAGAATAGGAAGTACTAAATTCTAACGGCAAATAAATCTTAAAATAGAAGCCCTTGTTTTAACCAGACATCCTTAGGGGCTTGACTACATTTCCCACGTATTTAAAATTGAATTGAACTTTTTAATCCTTATGCTACCCCTTCCCTCTTGTCCTAGGTAGGGAATGACTATTTTAAGGAAAAAAGAAACCAGGTGCTCAACAAGGTCGCTGTTGTTACAGGCTCTGACATGGTAATGGAGAGCTCCTTAAAATAGCATGATCACTCTCAGTTAGGGCACAATTGTGATTTTTATCTCCTTGTTGGAAAAGGAATGTACGTGGAAAAGTCCAAATGGCATAATGAACATTTACAAAGAAACTCCAATTTGACAGAACCTACAGGCAGAAAATTTTAGTGGCTCTTAATAAGAAACAATTAAAATATCAGTACCTATAATTAGCAGGACCTATGTGTCTTTGCATAAGGTGCTAAATGCAGCCAGTACATAGCCTACATTTTACTCTAATTAGGTCTATTTAAAGATAAGAATGATATTTTGGTGTTTAGAGCACTTAGTGCATTTCTACCTTGAATAACAATTGACTAATTGGCAAAGTGGTAATATTCTGAAAAAAACAGGTTTTTCTGCTTTGTGATGGCATGAGGTTTTCTGTAATTGGCATCCTACAGGTACTATTCAGGAAAAAGTTTACAACTGGAAAATTAATTGTGTTGATTTAAACAAATATCACATTTTAACTATTACCAGATCCTGGTGCAGTAAATATTATCTCTCGTGCGTGAATTCAACAAATAAATAGGATTTATGTTGGGTAAATACTTTTCATCCTTTTTATAAAGGAAACAGAGCTCATGTATTGTTTTTAGCACTGAAAGAATTCTAACTTCACTAATGACTAAATAATCAAATGACTTTCCTTATGCCATTTGTTATCCAGCCCCATGGTTTAGGGGCTGTGGAAGCTGTTTTGAGTGGTGATGCTGTGTGCTGCTACTCTCTTACTCATCACAAATTTCTGCAGAAAAGGGCTCTCAAACATCATTATGAACACCTTTCAATAATCACAGTGACTTGTGAATTTTAGAAAAAGTGGGATTGCTCATTCTTTAAGAGTCACACTGTTAGGATGGCATTCACCTCAGTTACTTTCAGCTGTGTGAAAGTGCTATCATTAATTTAAGGTAGTTGCCTGGACTCCCTTTGTGTTTAAGACAGAAAATCAGGTGTTTTAAGGATTTGGTCAACCTAATTGATCAACCCACTGAACAAAATGTCATCTGCTGTCCATCTGTCTCCACTGAATGCAAAGTGCCTTGATAATTAGCTTTGACTGTACCCCTCACCTGGTATGAGCATTGTTGTTAGATGTGTCCCTCTTTTCAGAGTCTGAAATATCTATTTTAGTAAAATCTATAATTGTCTAGCTTCAGTGAAGGAGTTTGAGGATTCTAGTTTAACTGAGATGATTTTTGATAGTTTGCCTTCCTGTAATTTTAAACTTGAATGCCACTTTGCCCATCAACCTCAAAAAACTTTAAAATTGTGATGTATCAAATAATTAAAATAAAAAAAAAGTTACTCAGGTAAAAATAGAACTTTCTGTAAATATTGCTGCTCAAGAAATTTCAAGTATTTGCAAAAACTTAGAACTTTGGAGCCAATTTTTGGCTTGTTGAGTTTGTGTATATTTGATCTCTTTAATACAGTCAATACTCACTTTGCTTCAGTATGGCAGTACAGGCATACATTATTTATGGAAGGGAAATGGTCTTGGAGGAATAGGTGGGAGAGTGTCAAAAGATAAAGAAACACTGAGAAAATAAAAGGAAAACCTGTGTGGAAAGAAATTGGGATGACATGAAGCTTTAGAAGTAGATAATGTATAACTTATCTAGACATCTCAGTGGGAATGAATTTTAGTAATAATCTAGACAAATAAAACCTAGAAGGAATGCAACAAGATTGGTGGACAAGAAAACATCAGTTTTGTGCACCTATTTTGATCTAACAAGAACATGGTGAGGAAAATTTTCAAACATTGAAATATTGTGGGGTTGTTTCAGCGTGACACAATGCAGAATCTGAAGGATATTGAAAACACCCGGATTTCATGCATAGTTGTGTACAAGGATGCCTAAATTAGCAAATGTTGTTAACTGGTGTCTGAAGGCAAAAGAAATGTGTGCATGACTTTACACTTGCTGATCTATGCCTTTCTGCAAATATTATGTAAGAGTCATACTTGACTTGTCACTGCCAGAAGCAGCTGCATTACTCCAAGTGTATGCTTCTGTAGCTTCATTATTATAGCACTGGATGGTTAAACAAAGAGCAAAACAGTTTTTTAAATTTGAAACATGTAATGTCAATCTAACTTTTGTATTTTTACTAGAAATCTTCTCCTATTATTCTACATATAGGTATGTAATTAGAAGGGGGAGTAAGTTATGGGGGAGAGAATGAGGGAGTCTGAGCACTTCAAAAAATGGTTTTATCATGGGACCAATAATCACAATCAGAATGCTGGAAATTTACCTGCAGATCTGATAAAAACTTTTCTGATTCACTTGATAAGCCAGTTTCTGTGCACTTATTTGCTTCTCTGAAAGCAAAAAAAAGGTAGAGTTTAACCTTACCTTAAAAAAGGGTAGGGTTTAATTCAGGTCCTAATAATCTGAATAATAATAAAGATAATAATATTTTTCATTACTGCTGAACATATTGATAGGAAAGAAGACTTATTTATAAGAGACATGCCCAATAATAAATTCTGAAAAACATAAATTCATCAGGAAATGGACAGCCTCTAAATTTAGATGAATTTGAAATATCAGTCCTTCTGAAGGTATAGTTCATATATAAGCAAGGCATGCAGAAAGGAATTCTGGAACATATGCAATAGCTATTTAAAAAAATTTTTAGGAGACATATAATTTTGATTTTTTTCTTACATATGTGTTCAAGTGTATATGAATCACATCTTGCTGCCAGGTATTTTTTATAATCTGATAAATAACTGGCCAGCAAGTTGTGGCCTCTGTTGCCAATTAACCTTTAATTCTTCACCAATCAAATCCTTTGGTTTTATGATGCCTATTTATGAAATAGCCCAGTGGCTTATTGATTTTGATAATGACTTCAGTAATGAAGAAAAGTCCACATATTTGTGAAGTATCTAAATATCCAACAATGCATTTGCTGCCCTTAAACCACCCTATTCTTTTTCTGAGGTTATATTGTGCTATCTCAATACCAATGCCTTGTGTGTTTCTGGAAATAACAGGGTTGCTTTGCGCTGTCTGACAAAAATGCTCCCCAGAATACTGGAGAATACTCTATGCTTGTGATCTAGAATTTTGTCTTCCCAATCCATCTTTAATTTTTTCTTTTGTTTTAAAAATAGAAATATTGTGGTATGGGTCAAAAGGCTATTCATTTAAAATCAGAGGTAGTTGTGTGCTACAGAGCCATCAGGCAGAATATGAATAACTTTTTTGAATCAAAATTTTTTTCCATCTTTCTTGTAACAATCTTCCCCTCTGCGAGCAGGACTTGGGGTAACAAAGGATTTGCTTCTCTGTGAAAGTACCTAAATGATCTCTGTAAAAGCTGTATCTCAATCAGAAGGGGAGGTTGTCCTTTGGTAATTTATACAAATGATACACTATCATTTGATTACTCATTTATTTAATATGCTTTTTTGATCTGCCAGCACTGATCAGATATTCATGCGGTGGCAACGGTCTTTTAATAATGAATTCATTCTCATGCCCGTGAAGCAGTAATCACAGGGACCTGTCTTTTAATAACTGCTAATTAATATAAGTACATATTCAGTCTTTGCTTTCATCATAATCATTGTGTGACACTTGGCATAGCAGAAAATATCGTGTGGAATAAATTGAGTTTCTTCATCTTGATGTGACTCAGGACTAGGAAATGCCCAAGCAGATGTTGACATAAATGCAAACCAAAATGTATTTTTGCAAGCCAAAATGTTACTAGAAATTTCTCTATTTAATATCCAGGTAGCCATTCCTTATTTCCTGATTTCTGTACAGTGTTGTACTTAGGGTACGTTTAGCTTTGAAATCTTAGCCATGCAAGAGAACAGGAGGAGGAAGATGAAAGGAGAAAGAGTTTGCTCCTTTCTGGGAAGATTATTCCATGTTTCTAGGGGTTGACCATGACACCTGGCAAGTACAAGTGTGAAAGAGCTGATTTGGTACCAATAAATGGAGTTATTCTGTCCTTGAGTCAGATTATAAACACCACCAATGTTTATACCCTGAGATGTTTTAGAAACATGTAGAAGTCCTTTCCATTTCCGGTACATCTGTATAGAAGTGGAGAATTTTTTGGTGTATCTTATTTTGTGGGCTTTTTTCTAATGCGTATCATAGACACATAATGGCAAAGTCATTGCTATTACAAAATGTGCATCACATGTCAAACTGTCGTAGAGGTGCCATGAAGAGCCAGAAACAAAGACTCAAGGTCATAATTTGCTATATCTAATGCTGTTGGGTTCTTTTGCCATCTTTAATCCTCAACTGCAAATGCTCTCCTCTTCATGGCCATATTGGAGGGCTTCTGGTGGCAACAGCTGAGGTTTTAATACCTTTGTGCTCTATAGGAAAAAGTTTATGGGGGAAAAAAGGAGAAAACATAACTCATAGACAACAACTCTCACTTCTGGATTTCCCATTAGCAGTAAAAATCTGGAGGCTCTGTCAGTGGGCAAAAGAATTCCAAGTATGACTTGGAGTGTTTATTCTCTTAATAACTAATAATTCTCTTAGTAAATAATAATTATCAACATAATAATTAAAATATTAAATAATTAAATATAATTATTTTTATAGTTTATAGATAATTATTACAATGAATAATTCTCTTAAATATCAAGTCGTGGGCTGACAGATGACTCTGCAGCTGATGACAGTCCTTTGCAGGAGTACTCATTCTACAGCAGACATGGTTTAATTAACAACCAAGTCTTTAGAGCCATCTTCATCAAGCAATATCTCTTATTAAAGTGTGCTATGTGCAAAAGGGAAGTGCTTGGAGCTGTCCTGGTAGTCAAATACTTCACTGAAGGAGATGCCTCTTCCATTGTTCCTTGAATTGTCAAGTAAGCACAGTATGGCTTTTGGGTTTCCTTCATGAGAGAAATCTTGTTGTTTAAACCTGGTTCCCATTGGGAATATTTACTGTGGATAGATCCCAAATGAAAAAAATCCAGAAGGTCTCCAGAGAGCAGTTTCTGTATGGCCCCCGATGTGTCATTGCAAACCAGTAGAACCATGGAATGGTTTGGGTTGGGAGGGACCTTTGAGATCATCCAGTTCCAACACCCTCCCATGGGCAGGGACACCTTCCCCCGGACCAGCTTGCTCAGAGCTTCATCCAACTTGGCCTTGGGCACTTGCAGGGATGGGGCAGCCACAGCTTCTCTGGGCAGCCTGTGCCAGGGCATCACCACCTTCACAGGGAAGGTTTTCTTCCTAATATCTCATCTCTATCTGTTCTCTTTCAGTCTGAAGCCATTTCCCCTTGTCCTGGGACTCCAAGTTTGTGTAACAGCTCCCTCTTCACCTTTCTTGTAGACTCCCTTCAGGTATTGGGAACCCTCAGTTAGGTCCTCCCAGGGCCTTCCCTTCTAACATCTGATATGGAGCTTCCTGGCAGTGGCTTTTTCCATAGAGGTGCTGCAGATATTCCTGATATTTTCCAATAATCCCTCCTTACATGACTTGATTCTCTCATTTTACACAGAATAAATTGGGATGTCTTTATAAGCCCCTTTGGTGTAAGCTGTTAAATTTGGGCATTTTTCTGTAGTATGCATTATCAGGCATAAACAAACATTACAACAATTTGCCAGACAATCATAAAATAATTCTACACTGTGCAACGTTTTAAACTTTGAGAAGGAAATTAATTTGCATACATCCCTGGTGCATTATAAAGGATTAGCTAAAGCTATTTCTGTGTAATGTAATTCTTTTAGCTCATTTTTGTGCAGGGGCAAATCCAGGCTTGAATAAATTGCTCCCTGCAAATAACTTGCTCAACTCCAGTTGTGGAACAACTCTTAAAGAATTTACAATATAAAACTAATTTTCTTAATGCACCCAGCATTATATCTGAGGATTTCCTCTATTTGCTTTGCATATCTTTAGTCCCTTATAATGTTTGTTTATGCTAAAACTGAGTTTTCACACCTTGCCTTCTCAGAAATAAACTGGAAGAAAAAGTCTGAGCCAGGTATTTAGAGCTGTGTTTGAGTTGTTTGTGACCATTTGAGGGTTGCTTCTCTTAAAAATGTCTCTACTTGGCACATATAGGCTTAGTTATCAGAAAATGGCTTATTTAAAAAAAAAAACCCTCCAGTTGAGAAGGGTGTGTGTTACCACTACTGTGTATTTTTAGGAGCTAAGTGTTCTTTTCTACTCTGATTAATTAAATGGTACATGATAGATCAATAGTCTTCACAGTTCCATCAGACTTCATGAAGTATTGAGGACAGAAAGGCTGATACTCTTTGCCATAAAGTACTAAATGATGATTGGTGTAGAACTTTATTTTTTACATCTTAAATGTACGGCGTACATGTTTTGAGCAAAATTAAAGCAAACATGTCTCTTATAACCCTACTTTGAGATACCTATGCATAAAAAAATGCTACAAGAAATTTCCCACACAGCATCTCTCAACCTTTTCAGAGCAAGCATCTTTTTCCCTTTGCCTTGGGTCTGTTCTGCCCAGCTCCCCTGCACCTGTGACACATACCTGGCTGGTTGGTGAGTGCTGGGAGCCAACCCACAAACCCCAAAACAACTCAGCAAGGCAGCCAGGCAAGGCTGTAGCCTGTCACTGCACAGGTTGGGAAAAAATATTAGAAAAAAACACTGGGACTCATAGAGGTTGTAGAGGACAGCCAAAAACATCCTCCAGCTGTATCCAGGGAATACTACTGTTTTATGAAGGGCTGCCAAGTGAGGGGAAAGCATTTTGGAGGAGTTGTTTTCACTGTGTACTTGTGAAGTGCCAGTTAATAGCCAGAGTTGATTTAGGTTCTATTGCATACGTATTCTTTCAACAACTTGGTTTCATGAGACTTGTAGATCCCTACTTGTTATATATTCTCATATATGTAAGAACTATATGCAAAAATTATTTCTTACTCCGTGTGTTCCTATACCAAAATTTGTTTCGTAATAAAATTGGATACTTGTTATGGCAAACAATGAAGGAAATAGTTATGCATGTTAATGATGGCTCTGTTTATTTTACTTGGTAGTGATTAATTGTCTTTTATTTTGGATTTTAATGTATCAGCTTTTTAATGTTTTAAAGTAATTTAATCTATTTAATATGGAGCTATAAAGTGCCATTTTAGAACCAGCAGAATTCTCTCTTTTAATTCACATTTTTCCAGTGGGAAACAAAGTTTATCAAGCCTTTTACAAATAAAGGGGATGGATTTAATTAAAAGTGCTTTAAATAATTGCGATGAAATTGCTTTTCTGATTCTTAAATGAAAGCGAATCTCTTATATTTGAGCTGAGATGAATGTCATGATTTCCATCTCCAAACAATGATACATTGCATCAGTGAAGCCAAATCTCAGAGCACTGTCAGCATTTCCCAGGAATGCCACTGGTTCTGCACTTTGGGCTGTACTTTCCCTAAGTAGGGACATCCACATCAGGAAATCTCTGCTTGCTGTAGGGCTGCTGTGCTGCACCCTGGGGTTCCCAGTGGCACTGGTGCTCTGGCTTTGCTGGTTCCAGCTTGCTGCCTGGCAGTCAGTATTACTGCAAGTATTTTAGAGACAGCCAAGTGATTTATTGGTCAACAGACTAAGAGCTTTAACGGGGATGGGAGCCTTGGAGCAGTGACTTTGGCTGGCAGGTCTGGAATTGAGCTTTCCCAAAAATGCATTGCCTTGGGAAGAAGGCAAAGGACAGGACACGAGTGCAGAGCATCAGAGTGTTTGGGGGCAAATGTTTTACTCATTCAGATTCTCCTTTCCTGGGGCAGCTCTGCTGTGCTCTAGAGAGGGCTTTTTTTTTATAACAGGCTGACATTTTTCTTCAATAAATTGAGAATCAGCCTCCGTGAACTTGCAGTCGGTACGGCTTGTGAGGCTGTGAACACATTGTAATAGACTGTGTCTCTGGAGAGAAAATCCTGGGGAAAAATAGCAAGTTCTATCATCTGTGCCACATGTAGTTTATACTAGACTGAGATGCCTCTGGTTCTGCTGCTGTGCAGGATTTGCTGACTTCTGAGGTATGCCTCATCAAATTCCTGTGACATTCAAATCACCATTGTAATCACCTACTGCTTCCCCAATAAGCTGACCAAAATAAATGTCATTTGTTCCACTGTGTGCCTCTACTGTGCCTCAAACAAAATATTTCTTTTCTTCACTAAGCATTTTTTCCTTTATCATTCATAGAGAATGACTGATATTGTGGGGTTTTTTTCTAATTTACCTTTTTTCTTTTTTTTTTTTTGTCTTTCATTTTTACCCAAAATATTTTAGCATTTGACTTTCACAAGATGCCTTAGAATAGTTTTAAAAACATTTATATTCTGCCTCTCCCTGCTTCTCCTTCAGAACAAATGTGGAACATTATCTCTGAGCCAGGTGATAGTCATGTAATGACTCACAGTGATAACTGATTTTTCAGGAGAAGGTTCACCTGCTGGCAGCAATCCCTTTAATCTCACTGCCCCAGTTACCACCTGTTCTTTTATAATTTTCCTGACTCAGCCTTTAAAAGGTGAGAAGCTGTCCAAGATATGTGCATGCTTATGTCTGCTCAGTAAGGGTTGTAGCTCTTTCTTTAACTTAATTTTGCATATCCAGTGGTTTTCTTTTTTTTTTTTTTCAGTGCTTTATTTTTAAAATTTGTGTTAAATGCAATACAAATTCATTTACTTCATGTTAAATTGTACAATGGCTCTTCAGGAAACAACGCATAACCCAACTGGTTTATAATTTAAAAATGCAAGGTTTTTGATCAAATGTGATATAATGAGCCAGGACTGATAAAAGAATTGGATTTAAGGAGTACTTGTCTAGGAGGTGGGAAAAGAAACGTCTGGTGTGTAGGTTAAATATTTATCCCTTCTCATTAAAATGAAGCTGAGACATTGGGTACAGTTGGTTTTCAGTTGTAACTACTATGTATATATATTCAGGGATATTTTGTACAAAAAGAGCTGATCCAGAAGTCATATCTGTCAAAAATCTGGATATCAAAAGTAGAATAACTTCTGATTTCTCACTTGTTGCTTTAGAATATTGTAATGGGAATTTTTCAGTGGTGTATATTTCCTATCGGCTTATTGTTCCTTTGAAGGGGGCAAAAGGTTTCTTATTGTGTTTTTAATGGATTATGCATCCATACATCCTTCAGAACTAGGAACTATAACCTAACCCATAGCTTGATTGATGAACTCCAGGATTCATCTCTGCACATGTTTCTTGCACAGGGAAATTGGGTGCTGTGATGCTGATATGTCCAGACTTCAAGTAGTTTGAAATTAGAGATGGAATAAGCCAAAGAAAATGGACTGTTGGGCTCTGTTTAATGGAATAAGCATGGAGCATCTATGAAAATCAGTCAGGAAACTCATCATGCTTTTGCACTCCTACTTTATATATATTTTTAGTAGTAAATTTGAATTCTTTATTCTTTTTGATTAGACACCATTTCAAGATTATTTAAACATTTTTTGCTTTAAATTTTAAACTCATTATTTTTAGCTGCATATTGACATTTTTTTTGTTTGGAGAAAAGTGTTCTTGAATGGCTGCCAATAAAACTTTTCTCCCAGATGCCATTCTTGTCATCAGTTATTGTTCCCTCATCACCCTGGACAGAAAAATAACTGTAGTTATCCCGTCACCATTTGTGCTGGAGTTCTGGCCTACTAATAGAATGTCTTTCTTTCAAAAAATGTTCTTAATGTAGCAGATGTTTTACTTTCTGAGTGATTTCTCCCTAAGATTTTTCCCCTAGATGCTGTGTATCCCTAGGGAGCTTGTGACCTGCCTGATTTTAGTGGAGCTTCACTTTTTTCTCTGTTCTATTGATTTAGTAATTTCAACACTTTCTTTACTTTTCTGCCTGTTTGGAGGGTTGGGCAAAGAGAGAAGTAAATGTACTGTGCTCAGCCAGTCTATTCCTTAGCATTAAAGATGTCTCTGGTAGATTCCTTTATGCTTCCCTTGGCACAAGTTAGTTTAGGTAATGTGTGCTGCTTCTGAGGTGTTTCAATTCTATGGTTTTGGTTCCTTTAGTTTCTGGTCTACAGTTGAATATACCAACGAGTTGAAAGCTATGTAGTATGACAAAAAATGCTGTTAATCACTCTTTCTCCTGACTTTTGCTTTTCACCAGTTTCCCAAATTACTCTGGACATGAAATAATCTAAATACTTTCCATTAAAAATAATTTAATTTAAAGCTGATGGGTTTTCTAGTTCTTTACTCCTTGTTATGATTCACAGCCTGCCTGTTGTTTCATGGAACCATATCCATGTAGTAAGGCAATGGCAAAAGGCCTTGTGGATGCTTCAATTCTTTTTGCACAAGACTCGTTATTCCTCACAATCTCTTTTTTTTTTTCCCTATAAGATTCCCTGTTGGTCAGTTTGTCCCTTAGTAACTTTGAATTATTTTAGATAGAAAGAAAAAGAATGAGCAAGATGGAGGGATGGAAAGCAGTACTGATTGCTGCTCAGCGAAAAAGGCTTTTTTATTTTTGTAATAGCAGAATCTTTATCTGTATGTGAAAAAAATAAAGGTCTTGACAGCAGCGACTGCAAGAGGTTATGAGTAGAAGCCCCATTAGAGAAATGTTAAATTGATCATACTCTTGCATATTTCTCAAGAATGTTGTATTTTGAAACACTATCCATATACTTGGGTGAAGGTCAGGTTTACATCACATGCTTCTTCCTTTGAGAAGGAAACAGCTGGGCAGATTTCCTCTCTTGTCCAGGGTCCTGAATGTCAAATTTTGTGTTTGACACAGACTGTAGTCTTCAGATTAGGGCAGGAAATTTTTTTCTTGGCACCAGTTCATTGCTGAAGCAAGGAGATATTTACCCCTAAGTTCTTCCTTTTTATGGAGCAAAATATTACTGCTATGTGACTGATACACAAATCATTCTAATATGATACAGTTCTTCCAATTGTCTGCTGACCATGCAGGAATAATTTGTATTTTTAAGGATACTTTTAAAAACCTGGTTTAATTTTTAAACAATTTTTAATTTTTTTAAGGACAGCTTATTTGACTCCTTTTTCTATTTGAAATAATTAATTTTCAGTCCAAGAAGTTTACATAGCCTGGTAACTTCTTGCCATGCCTTGTCTCATTCCCAAACTGAATTTTGCTTTTTCTTTGAAAATTGGAAATCTTAAAAAAAAAAAAAAAAAAGAAAAAAAAGAAAGATGAGCCTGAGGCATACAATAAAACAGAAAGGAAATTTCTGAAGTAAAGCCCAAACACGAGAAGGATCAAAATCAAGTGTTATTTTATGATGAAAGGTTGTTAAAATTGCTGGAGGGCTCTCAAAGCACAATGTACTTCTGTCAGTATTTATGTAGTTCTGGACAAGTTACAAACATTGTTGAAATGACCTGAATTGTCATTAATCTCATCAAACACTGACACAAAAAACCCTTCCATGTTCGCAGGCTTTTGGGAAACAAACCCCCAAAGCCTGCTTCATTAGCTGAGCTTTTCCTTTCAAATAAAACAGGTACTACCAAAGAGTGCTTGAAGCTTTTCAGTCTTTATTATGAATTCTGGGTGCTGATGATTGTCTGAAATACATCTCTATCTGATTTTGAGGTCATGAGAGAGGGAGCCAGTAACAAATGACTTCAATTAAAGAAAAAACCAACAAAGTGATCCAGCAACCGATAAAAGAAGCTTTCTGTGATATAAAATGTCTTTGAGAAGGTGTCTGGCTGTAAATTCCCATAAATTCAGGTGTTTAAAGAACTGTCCAAGTTTTATTCAGCAGTCTTATTCAAATGGAAGCCCTTCATAAAATTTCAGCAGTACCTTTCTCATTCATCAAATACTTGCTGAGCTTTTCACTGCAAAAAGAAAAGCTTTTGTTTTAGCTTGTATCTGAGCTCTGTGTGTTCTTCTGAATGTCTGACTTGCAAAGAATCCTTAACTTCCAGAAGACAAAATAGAGAGTTGGAAATAAATAGAAATAACGATGATGGTAAAAACCATCAGTGGAAACATTGCAAAATGTCAGGGCAGGGGGAATTCCTAGCGGCCACGGGCTGTTCTTCTGTGGCTCTCCTCTTCTATCTTTAGAGTCCTAGCAGGTGTCTTAATTTTAAGTCTCTTGGTCCTTTTGAATTTATACAAATTTTAAAGAGTTCTTGGTTTGCTACTGCCAGACAATGAAGTATTTTGATGATAGTGCTGCAGCCTCAGAGCTCCCAAGTGGAGAATTGTGTATACATCTTCCAATTTATGACTATATTTCCATGACTTGAAGATGCAGCAGCCCTAAAACCAGTGGTAGAGCTGTAGTTTATTATATAGACTTATTTATTGTGGTTTATTATATAAACTTATTGTATTTATTATATATACCTTATTATATATACCTTACTATATAGGTATAGTATATAGTTAATATCATTTAGTTACTGAGTAATTATAGATGCTTTCCTCATCTATTTTTTTTCTTTTTTTTTTGATACAAATGCCTTATAAGTAGTTGCTACACATCATGTATTGAGTAGTATCTATGAACTTTCATCCTGTTTTCTTTCATAATGAGCAGTGTTACTCTAAGCTGATTTTGGGAATTTCAAGGCCTTGGTGAGTGGGTTAGTGCCTGCCGGATGGGGGTGTCTGCTGAAGTTGTGGCTTTGTTTCTTTTCTTCCAATCCTGAAGCTATTTGTAGTCATCTGCTTCTTTTACAGAATTCCAGGCTATTATAGTCTAAGCTGTGCCCTGCACAGTTTTCCAGCTAATGAGTTTTAATCTGTGCCTGTCTGAGAAATTTTAATTGATCTGATGTCTAAAATGCAAGAAAACACTGTTTTCTTTCTGCAAATTACTTTGAAATCAGGTGTGGCTAATCTGGGGGGAGGTTTCCCTTCCTCTTTGGAATACTTGAAGAAATAACTATAAATTAACAAACCAGAAGCTCAGCTCTCTCCAACAGTGCTTTGTGTGGTCTAGTGTGTGAGCAGGGGTTTAGAGCTGTGTAGTATCAGTTCCTTATCCAAATGTGGATGCTGTGTACAGCAAATAACACCTCTAGAGGCTGTTGTAACAGACCTTGTAAGCAATTACTCCAACACTTTACACTGCCTTCCCTCTCTTACTTGTCTGCTTCCTGCTTGCAATCAAAAAGCACCCTGAAAACCAGGCTAACAGAGCTTGCATGCTGAATATGCAATTCACTTGCTTGTTGAATAACAGGTTTCTGTCTCCAAAAAGGGCAAAATCAGCTGTATTAAAACTGCAGTGTTTTTTTAACATAGCAATGGCAGAGTTTTCTATACTTGCCAAAGTTTTCAGAGGTTGAAAATGTTTCTCACTCCACCACCAGTCTGCTGGGATGTTGTGTGATGGTGTCTCTGAGAGGTCTGTGTCCTGAACACCTGCGCTGCAAAGCTGCTGCAACCTGGTGGGCACCACTGCTAAATAAAGAATGGACATTTACAGGTCCAAAAAATTAACAGAGATCTGCCAACCTGTCACTACTTGTGAGTACTCTGCTCAGATATATGCCTGAGAGGAGAAGAGGGAGAGCAGGTGGAGAAGGAACCTCTGACAGAGAGAAAATGCTAATTCAGTTTTTTTTCCTGCATCATGTCAGCTTTGATTTCTTCTTCATCTTTGTCTACTTCCCTAAATGATCTGCCATAGTCGTGCAAGTGGCCTGAATGAATGAAGGCTTTGCCTAATTAAATAGTGAAAGATTGAAATGCAGGTATAATCTGATTATCCAAGCAGAATGACTAAATAAAAATAACGTGCAAGTGATTGGTGTGACCTATTGAACCCAAATTTAGCATGTTGGTTGTCTTACTGATGCTGCTTTGACTAAAACTGACAGCACCTTGCATGTTTGTACAACCAGCACAAATAACTTTAACTTATGTTTGAAAAAAAGAGACTTTGCAGTGCACACCTTGATTTTAGTCATTGGTGGTTCAAAGGAGGGAGTTTGAACAAAGGTGATAAAAATGGTGCTTCCTATATTTCTTGTTAATTTATGTGTAAAGAGGCAACTTAAAGTAGTTTCAAGCTGATCATATCACATGGGATGAAATGAATATACAAATCATTGATTTTGATTTCTTTATTCTTGGAGCTGAATTTAGACCTGTAGCAGCTGTTGATAACAGTTCTCACTTATCAGGATTATTTATGTTTGTCTTAACATCTGGACAAATGTAAACACAGAGACAGATGTTAAACTCATCCCTGTCGCTGTACTATTGTTAATGTTGTACCAAACCCTGTGTTCCCTGTATAGCTACATTCTTCACACAAAATGCATAAGTACTGCTTCATTGTGCCCAAATCTCTTTGTTTAATGGCTGCAAAGTAACTCGAGTTATTTTAAAGCCATTCATGGTGTAAAATGGCTGCATATTATTGTACTAGAGTATCCACCTGGTAGAGGAACCAGTAAATCAATTTTCTGGCTGAAGATGTTCAATGCAATTTTCTCCACATGATCAAATTAGTAGCTGGTGAGCTTCTGCCCAAAATCTCTAATAGCACTTTGTGCGTCTTCCTCTCTTTACATCTGTCACCTTGCTTCCACAAAGTGCCAATGTGCCCATTTTCCTGCAAGTCTGGTTGCCATTCCAGCTGCCATCTGCCAGCTGCACTTTTCAAACACACTTTGAATCCCATGAGCCCCATGGTGGCTGTTTGGGTGCTGGGATCCTCACTGCAGTTACCAAGTGGTGGGTACCACTTTGGACTGGCTTGCTCAATGATGGAGTGCTTTGAAGTCAGAAATCTGCCTAAAAGGGGCTGCTTTTGCCAAGGAAACATAATTCACATTAAAAAGGTGCTGCAGCTCTTTTCCTGATCCACTTCAATTCCTTCATAACTTTCAGCTGCCTTTCTTTCAAGTGCCTTGGCAAGCTTTGTCCGTGGCCCTGCTCAGATGCTGAGGCAGCAGGACTCAAGAGCCAGCATGTCTCAGCTTCAGATGTTCTATTTAAATGTGTAAGTCAAACTTCAACCTCTGTCACTCGTATCAGGGCATTGGCTGGCTGGGTGCTCTGCAGGAAGATTAAATATCCTGAACAAAGACAAATCATGGGGATAAAAGTCTCTTTGATTTACAGATTTATAAACCTTTATCTGACAAGGTTATTTGCATTTTCTTGTCCATTAAGTAAGTTTACTTCTGATGACAGAAATATATCTATGTTTCTAAAATCGATTCAACAAAATAATTTGATTACATTCATGCTGAGTTAAGGCTATATTTTTCATTTCTTTCCAGAAAACCCATGTAGAGTAGTGAATATGGCTGCCTATATTGCATATTGATATGTTTGAACTGTTTATTAGCACAGAAATTAAAATGCTTCTGATATTAATAATAAATACTTTAAAGCAAAAATCCTCCTCATGACATTTCTGGAAATGCTTTTTATTTCCTGTGCTGAGGAACACAAAGGGAAGTTTCTAAATCCAAGTGCCCTAGCACAGAACAACTTGTTCAAACTGTTATGGAGGTTTGAGCAAAGCAGCTCCGGCCAGCTCAGAGTCCCAGTCAATGTAATTCCAAAGGAATCATCATCGTATTCTTCTTCCAGTCTGTTCTGTCTTTGATCCATTTTGGAATTCTTTCTTTAAAATTTGGCAGAAGCCAGATTGATAAAGTAGGTCCAGGCACAGGCTTTGTATTCAAGCCAAATATTTTCTTTGCCTATGCCAATGCAATTAGAGTACATGAAGTGGAGCTGCAGAGACCAGATCATCAAGAGTAAATCATTGCAGATCCTTTAACCTGAGAATGCTTACAGGACTGAGCCAAGACAAGTAGAGCTTTTTGGACTCTGATCATTCATTGATATTTTAATTTTACTTGGGTGCTATTTTTAAAAATAATTAATAGCCAGTAGCACTTTGACTTTAATAGTTTCTCACTTCTCCAATACTTTTTTCCTAATTCAAATCAGAGCTAGGATCAGAATGAGAATATTTTTGAAATTATTCCTTTGTAAGTGGTGATAGATTCTTCCCATACAGGGTATTGACTGAATGTCTTTTTGAACACCTAATGAAATAAAAGTATTGATTTTGTTTGGGGTTTTTTTTAGCTCTTTTAATTTTTTTTTTGTTTTGCTTATTGTAGCCTTCTCTCTCTAAAAACTGTTGCCACAAACTTATGGGGAAAGCAAAGGTGTTTATCTTACAGTTTCTTGTATTGAATCAGATGGATCTCTGGGGACTGATTAAACATATAAAAGGATTAAAGTTTTTTTTTTTTTTTAGTATATTGGTTATAAATTAAGACTTTATTCTAAAAGAAAATTTTTAAGTAGATTTCAGTGTAGTCTTTGTGCTTTTCCTTCTAAGCAGTAGTTGTCTCTGATCTAACATTGCATCTAAATATCATACCTACTCTGTAGCTGAAAAATCACAGCTTCTTTCTGTAATTCAGAACTTCTGAATGCACACAAGGTATCATTCAAATGACAATGTGTAATGCTTGGGAGCGCTGGGTTTACTTTTCTGCGATTTTTTTCCTATTTTAAAACAATCATTTAAGATGCATATTATTTTCTTGCTGCTTGCTCATGTGCAAAAAAGTAATGCCCATCCATTGATCTTGTTCAGTCCAGAGAAAAAAAATTCTTGATAGAATAGAATATGTTAGAAAATGGCTTCCATCCCCCAGTTTACTAATTGGATTCTTTAAAAAAAAGTTTCTCAGATTAGAAAAGTGACAAGTTTGTTGCTCAGACTTGAAATGGAACGCACAACTATCAGGAATTTTTGGCTTTGTTTCCTTTGATGTTCCATCAATTAGCAAGATTCAATCTCAGTGGCTCCTTTTAATATATCCAGTTGAAAGGTTTGAGCTTTTCCAGCCTCGAGTTTCCTTTTCTGCAAAACCCAACCTTCAGTTTTCAGGGAAAAAACCACCAGCACATGGGTGCGAACCCAGCAGCAGCTTCTGGTGCTTGTGTGGAGAAACTGGGGGGAATCACAAATCTGCTGCTCCACACAGAACGTACGGGGTGATTTTCCAAACTCTGCTAGCCTCAGCTTGTGATAAAGGAGGGCTCCAATAGCTGTTTTTTAGCCATCAAGAAGACTTAATGTCACTGGTATTTGAAAAAGAAGTTGCAGCTACGCTTCCTTCATGGTTCTGCTCCTCAGGAGCAAAGGTTGCTCATTAGAAAAAGGCAATATTAATTTATGGCATCAATATTTAATTTGAGGTTTTGCTGTATTTATCCATTGGATTTGTTCATCATTGAAACTCCTAAATGCTTTGCTAGATAAAATTCGTATTCTATGTAATATATTACATAAAATCATGTACAGAGATGAAAATATGATTTATATGGAATTCCAGAACAGTATTTTCTAGTCTCCTGTAGCAGAATAATTGAGATCTGCTTCATAGCCAGAGTTTATCTGGATTTAACACTTTTGAATTTAATTTACTACAAGGTTTTGGTTTTTTTCCCCCCTGTTTTCTTTTGGATTCTTTACTTCTCTGCAACAGGCAAGAATTTAATCACTCATTTTAGGGCAGAGGACTCTAAATCAAAGCCTGTAGTGAAGTGGTGAAGGAATTAGTGCTTCCAAGTTCCAGTTTTCACCCTGATCTCCAATCCCATTCAAAAATTCTCTGTCAAGATGTTAAAACGGAGTCCTTAATGTGGTCAGAATGTACGAGGAAGTGCAGCCATGGAAACAAATCACCCATCAAAGCTTTGGTGTTTTCACTCTGGGTGTGAAATGTGACATGTTAACACTGTACACTTATCAAAACTGTTATAAAAAAACCCAACCAAACAAAAAGCCTGTAGGAAGCTTGAAGCAAATCTCTGAAAGCCCAAGGGATAACTGTGGATTTCCTTAACAGGTAAATAATAATTAAAAAAAAGTCCTATGCATCTTCAAGAACTGCAGGTCTATCTGTTACGGGACTTGCTGCAGTTTATATAAATTGAAATTAAGCTGTGTTTTAAACATAGCAATGGTAAATTCTGTAGAAGCATTAAACAGTGACATGGCTTAGCAGAGAGTGGCCATCCTTGGGAGAAGGGTCTGAAAACACAAACTTGTATAAAGATGAGAAATCAGAGCTTGTGCTCTGTCGTTCTGCTCTGGTCAGGAGGGGTGTGCACTAACAGGGAGCAGCAAATGGAGCAATGGTTGATCTAAGAAATTGCAGAAATGATCTCCTGCCAGCAGCTGTCAGACACACTGTCCAAGCCTGTACACCCAGACTCTAACCCAGCAAACCAGCAGGACTGTGTTTAAAACAAGTTTGTTTTCTGTTTTCCTCTGTCTGCAGGCACTGTAGGGAACAGCCATGGCCATACCAAACAACCTCGATACCAGAATACCTTGGCATGAACAGCAAGGCTTTCCAAGTCCTCAAGGTAAGGAAAGTTTAAAAATATAATATTATATTGTGCAAATGAAAAAACCCAACCTGATCCCTCTCCTTCTCCCCGCAAAAGAACTGTTTGTAATTACTTTCCAGTGGAAGCCAAGCTTGGCTGATGTGTTATGAGAAAAGTTTAGGTAACCGTGAAGGATTTCAGTTCATGTTTCCTTGTCAGAATTAAGCAAACTGGTTTATAAGAACCATTATTAAATTAAATAATCATGAAGTGATGTCCCTGTCATGGCAGGGAGGGTGGAACTTAAAGGTCTTTAAAGTTCCTTCCAACACAGAGCCTTCTGTGATTCCATGAGTTCCTGCCCTTCTAAGAGAAGAGCCTTGGATTTTGTGTCCAGTCACTCGCCGCAATTGCACAGTCAGTTTTTCTGTAGGGCGTTTGAAAGCAGGTAGTCTAAAACCTGCTGGCTAGAGAAGATTAGTGACCAAGGATGACAAGTTTCTTTCAGATTAATTAGAGATCAACCATAAACTGCTGGAACTCTGTTAACCCTTGCAGTGCTGACCGGAGCACTTAGATCCTGGCAATAGTCAGTGTCAGCTTTGGGATATGTCTCTGGGATCATTGCATGGTTAATAATGTTTGCTAAAGGTTAACATTATAAAGTTAAAAAATGAGATCTTAGATTTCCTGGCACTTGAAATGTTCCTTACTGTCGATCCTGTACTCCAAACCATGTGCAGGTTCTTCTCAGGTGTGATTACACCATGGGGTTCTCTTTACATGGGATCATTAAATGGTTCTGATTACAACAAATGGGGTTGAATAGAGCAGGGCCCTCCTGATTTTACTCTAAAAATAGATTTAAACATAAGAAGAACTGGAAAGTTGCACCTCTAGTTTGAGGTTTCTAACTGCACTAAAAATGACATTTAGAAGGGCAAGTAATAAAATTGTAGTTCCATTTTCATGTTTCTATCTTTTTTAGCTCTTGATCTGTATTTGTGAACTTCAGCCTTTATGGTACATGTTCTACTGTGAGGTTTTCCTCAGCAGTGTGTTATCCACTGGATTTTTAAATTCTAGGTCCCCATACCCATGTCCAGTAGCTCACAATGGGTCCATATCGATTTTTCATCATTGTGACTCAAGTTGTTTGTGTTGCTGTGGTTATTTAAAATCAGTACTACTTCTCCCCTGTATTTCAGAGGTACTCTTACTGTTGAAAGAACTGCTGTGTAGAAATATTTCACTAATAAAAATCACCTGACTTATTTAATTGAATTTCACAAAGAGCCTGAAGATGTCTTCAAATGTATTTGAGTTTTTTGCATCCAGCAGTGGGGAGCAGGCAGTCAGTGGTATACAGAGTTTTTGGGGGTATAAATTGACTACAACTGTCTGTAATTAATGTTAAATACTTGCCATTTGAAGTCAAAGCAGTTTGATAGGGTGCTGGAATCTCACAGTTATTCTTATTTCCTGTTTCAACAAATCTTTCTGTTAGAATAGTCAGAGAAGTTATAGAAAAGCAGCTCCTCTGAGATTTTGTATTTGTATAAACATTCTGTCGTCAAACTTCTGGCTGCAATATTTACATAAAATACAATATGTAATATACTGAACAATTAATGTAAGTACATTTAAGGATGCAGAAACATAGTCACAAACATTTATTTCCATGTTCATCTAGATTAACTGTAAAACTGAGCTTCTTGGGTACAAGGAAAGCATCTTTAAATTCATCTTTATCCTTTGTAGTGAAACAAAATATATGCTGATCTATTAGCCCCACTGGAAGTTTTGTCACAAACATTTGGGGGTTACTTTAGCTAATATGACATCTGTGCATGATTATGCATCCCATCACTCTTCCTGGTGCTACTCTACTATTCCTCTATTAGAAGTGTCAAGACAATGCTGCAAACATAATGGTTTTAATCAGCACTGACACAGTAAACAACTGTTCATTATGAAGATCAGAATAAAAAATGGCTTGAAGTCATAACTTCTAAATAAAAAGCTGATCTTGTTAGTTAAATAAAAGGTTCTCACGATACTCCTTATTTTAGGTATATTTTCCATCTGTCTCAGTTGATAAGGAACTTCTGGCAGCCTAATGAATTCTTTGATCACTCTAACTACCAGACCTGCATTTTAACTGTTTTGAAATACATTCATACACATTTCTAGGATTTTCTTCAAAGCATCCTGTTACAGAGAAAGTTCTCAATTTCTTTTACAGAAATAGCAAGTCAGAAAAATGTCATGTTTGAATTTCTGTGGGAAAGAATAATTGAGCTGTAATGTTATTGTTGTATTAATATACGTCTTGATCCTATTAAGTTTTGCTTTAGGCTCTGAAAGTTCATCTCAAATTTTGCCTTATCTCAAATTTTCATCCTATATTCATATTATATATGTGAAATAACAGAGGACAGTGTAGGGGAATGGAGGGGTAATAATGGCCTGCTTTGCTCTGTTGATTCTTCCAGCAGGTGCTGCCTGTCTATGTGGAAATAAACAGAAATAATACAAAAGCTTGAAATTCTTGTGTAACCTGAGTGATAATCAGAGCTGTAAAAATGCAGCCATGACAGCTGGCAAATGAGATGGAATTCCTGGCATTATTGACAATGTTCAGTTCAGTGTTTTCTTGGGTGGTCATTGTTAAATAGCAACCTCTTCTCAGCTGCTTCACTCCCAGAGAAGAGAGGGAAGATTTGCAGCCTTGTGGTGACATATCCTTGTTCCACTGAGGTTTGGTTGTGGTGGTCAATATGTGGGTACATTTTCTTCTGACTAGGATCAGAAAACCACTGAGCTCTGTAGAGAGGCTCAAGCAGTGATGCACAGCATGAGCTGTATCAGTTTGGCCTCTAAGTAAACCCTAGTAATATGATACTAATAATAGTATTTCTAGATAAGGATTTTCCTAATAAATTACAGATATATTTCCATTTTCTAGATAAGATTTTCTATAAAAATTTCTATTTTATATATATAATAGAAAATATATGTATAATGCAATATATATATATATATAATATGTATATTTTTAAGAGAAAGGTGGTTTTGTGTCTTGGTAGCATGTGCATTGAATTCTCAGAAGTGTCATTTCCAACAGAGGCTGCAGATATTGTGAACTGGATTTTGTGGGAGGTTCTTTTCACTTCTACCAAGCACTCACTAAGGTGACTTAGATAATATTATTCTGATTGAGGAGTCCAGAGCACTGATCTGTTCAGAGTGCCTGTGCTAGAAGGTTTAGGGTTAAATCTCCATTTTTTGTTTGTGCCCAATGTGGTGTTTAGTGGGAAGCAGCTGAAAATTTATCATGTCAGAGAAAGGCAGGGGGAGAAGAATCTGCAGGGTGGTAGCTAAGAGACATGAGAGATAAGGGCCTGCTGTGAAATTATCAGTGGAATGGTAGAATGGAGTAAACAGATTTTGGGAGTTTTCACCCTTTATTCTCTGTGTTCTTCACTGTCTTGTGTCTCCATGTACTTAATGATAACGAGGGACTGATTAATTCCATACTCTTGTGTCTGACTCTCATATGGAGGCAGAATAAATATTTGCAACAGGTATTTTATCATCTCATGCCCAGTGGAATACCAGCAGAGAGAATGTATTTAGAGGATGTAACCCTGGTTATCCTGGCATTCTCCTGGACTGTGCCTGTCAAGGGCTCAAACTTGTTCACACACTTTTTCCTCAATACTGAATTAGTGGCTAAAACCATGAGGGTAGTTTTTCTTTGCATCAACATCACGTCCTCTTTTCTTTTCTCCCTCCTTCAATTGAAACCAACATAATTTGTGATTTCCTTGTGGGTTCCTTCCAACTCAGTTTACTCTGTGGTTCCATGATTATATTTTCAAGAAGGCAAATATTTTGGTGAAAAAAATGTTTTGAAAAGTGGAGTAAAATAATCATGTGGGCAAGAGAAATACAGTTTTCTTTGTTTGATAGAACAGTTAAAAACCACCAAATAATTTAAAAAATATATACTAACAGTTATATTACATGGGGAATATGTCCTTCAACTGTAAAGGTGATGCCTTGTCAAATCTATTCACTGACACTGAATCACACTCAAGTTTCCCTCTGTATTCCTTTTATACCAAAAATAGTAAAAGAACATCTCAACTAAGTAGTCCTCAGTAGCATCTTTTAGAGCAAGGATGTGGCTCAAACATGTCTCTTCACTTTGTTCACGTTCTACAAGCTTCAATTTGATGTAATATCTATTTAGAGGACAAAATAACAATTGAATAAGATAGCAGATTGTTTAAAGCTTTTCAATAATCACTTGAGATGCAGGCATAGATTCTTGACAGACCTTGAAAGAGAAGATTAAACCATCTGGATGAAGATTGACAGACAAAATAAGTAACAAAAGATAATTTTGCATGAGCTGGTAGATGGATTTTCTTCGTGACTGGTGACTTTCAGATGAAATCAGCAAGTGCCTGTTTCAACTTATGGTTGTAAATCCTGAGCAAGTACCATTCTGTATGTATTTTGAAGTATGATTTAAAACATGTGCATATGATTTTGAGAGAGGTATATTTAAAAAAAAAATGAAGATGAGCATTTTAACACTCCCTCTGTAGATAACCTAAATTTGTCATGACTAGGAGGTACAGAAAGATTTTTCCTGATTTTTCAGTGGAGCTAGAATGATTTTTCTAATTTCTGAGACAAACAATATTGGTAGTAATTTAGGATATTGTACAGAGAGACCAATATCTATTCCTTATTTTGTGATTAGGTGTAGATATTGTGAACCCAGCAATTTAAGGGGAGGTGTTTTACACTTTGAAAAATTGAGTGTTTTGCTGAGACAGCTCTCACCCACTTGGATTTAATGAGTGCTTGAACTGCTTATTCAGATGTCATGTATTTGCATTTTCTGTTACTTTCCCACCACATCCAGAAGGCTCAAAGCAATGGGGTGAAGAGAAGGAATGTTTTAAATCTCTGGTGGTGAAGAACCCCCAAGCCAACATTTACCAGCAGCTTGATTTTCAATCAAATGTCAGAATGGCTTTTTTGTCGCTATGTTGCTCTAAGTGAACTTCAACTGAGCATGGTGTGGGACACATATTCTGTGCAGGACTCACCTAAGTGACCCTGTGCACTTCAGCTCTCAAAGGTATGGCTGCTTATCTCCTCCAAGCAATTATCTGCCTTGCCAGTGATGGATAATATGAGGCTGGGACATTGTGAATGCGTAATCAAAGTGATTCCCTCCCAGTGAAACTGGTTTTGGACCTTGAAGACAGTTTATAAATTAATTTCAGATGGTTTTTCCCCCCCTTCCATTATAAATTTGGTAGCATCCATTTCAAATGCAAGAACAGTCCCCTGCCAGCTGGTTGGATTTTACTGGGAATTAGGTAGGTGAATGCTTGATGTAGTTGACAGACCAATAGCACAGTGTGAAAATTCTATATTCAGTTGCTCTTCTCCAGCAAAAAAAATAATATCTTAAGTAGCAGAATAAACAGAACAAACATTACATGCCCTCCTTGGACAGTTGTTTCTCAACTCTGAAGTAAAATTGTCTAAACTGAATATTTGCAAGCAGTCCTGTGATATAATGAGAAGCTTTATTAGCTGTGAATGTACATGCAACTTACCTAGAGAAGGGTTCAAAGTATTGAATCTGGAAAAGGGTTTTTCCTCTTCTCCCTGCCAAGCACTTTCTTTCCATAATGTCAAATTCAGATAAGCACATTGTAGCCTGACCATTAAATGCTGAACTGACATTAAGAAACAGGTTTGGGAAACAGTTTGAGAGTCTCTGGAGCTGCAGATTTCAAACAGGGATGTGGCAAAGCAGAGAGGGAAAAGCAGAGTGTTGGAGCGTGTCAAGTCTTGAATTTATAAATGTTAAGAGAGAATTCCATTTATCCTTGGTGTGAGTTCATCAGAATAATTTGTGTCTGTCTTCTTGTGTAAGAATAAAGAAGGTAAAGGTGTTTGGGACATCTAGGTTTTTATATGTTGGTGGTGATTATAGGAAAACATACTTGGATGGCAACTTCTGCAAAATGTGTGCACATCATGAATTGTGATTTTAGTAAGCTTTTCTTCCCCAAATGAGTGGATATTTTAGAGAAGAGCTGCTTTAAAATAGGGATATTTCCTCCTATGTCCATCTTTAGTTGCAGCAATAAATTTAATATAGTGGCTTAAATATGTTTTGCCTCAGCTCAACAGGGAAAAAGAAATAAAATAAGTACCTTGAAGGGGGAGAGGCAGTGTAACAATTTGAAAAAAGTTCTCACTAATTTCAGTGGGGCACTGTTTATGATCAGAGGGAATGGCAGAACTATAGATAAGGTTTTCCATGTTTTGCCCCCTGCCAGCTGCTTGCATGCAGCAAGTGCATTCATTTCAATGAATGCAGAGTGTCACGTATTAAGCTGAATGTCGTGTTTACTTCAGTGAAACTTTGATCTCCAAACAAAAATTCCTACTGACATTAGAAAGTAATTGCTAAGGTTTCATCATCTGAAAACACTTAAGTACAGTCTCATCCCTCCTTTCTGGCTGGCCAAGCCACAGAATCTGTGCAAAGCAGATCTCTGCCCTGTGCAGATTGCCTTATTAATTCTGCTCAGACCTCGCTCTCCAAAAATCAGTGCACTGTTGTTTTCTCATCTCTAACCAAATATTCATCATTAATCTGCTCTGGAGTACAGCATGGTTTGTAGCACGTCAGTAATATATCTGACATAAGCAATCAGGTGAAACATTATTGTAAGGCAAGCAGGCCAGAGAAACAATTTTAAAAATTAATAAGGGAATAAAATATGTGCATTTTATAGATTTGTTTTTCTTTAAACAGTTTACAAAGAAATTGTTTTCTGTTCTGATAAATCTCCAGTATATTTCTTGCAATTTAACTGCTCCAGTATGAGCTGCTGTTCTAACAAGGAAGAAGCTCCAAAGCCATGATCTCAAAATTTTGGGATTACTTTTACTTCAACATGGAGACATTATTTAACAATAGTTGATGTTCCAATGCAGGAATACATATTGTCATCCATATAAAGCTTAATGGTGAATTTGGACTCCATTAGGAAGTTCAGCATTTTTAATTACTGCTGGTTTAATAATGAACATGTCACTTTGAGTAAGTGTTCTTGGGCAGGTGTTTTCCCTTTTGTGGTAGTTTTCAGCTTGAAGTTGATCTTCTTGGCCTTTAAAAAATACTTTTTGCAGTTTTGGACTTGTCTTTTGAGATGCAGTTATATCTATCTAGAATAAGAAAGTATAGATTCTACCTTTGGGTGCCTCTGCAAATTTTCATTTTGGAGTTTGTTCATTATCTTTCTCTGATATAAGAAGAGATAAGGTAAACAAGGAGTTTGTTTGCATCGACAGCAGTGACAATTCATGGAAAATTATCAAATAGTGACTTTGGAAGTCTTACACTGGTTTAGTTGGGTTACAATCAGGAGTAAATTGCTACAGCAAAAAGGCAAAGAAAATCTGTAACACATTCTTTCTCGGCAGTTTTTGTTAATCCATTGTGGTTTTTGCTTCCCTTGCCTTCTATGAATTGTATCTATCTATTGCCACAAATGGATTAATAGGGAAAAGCAATATATTTAGAAACTTATGGTATTCCTGCTCCTCTCATTCTTCCAGCCTTGTTTTTATCAAGGAGACCTCCTCAGCCTGATGTAGTTGTGCCAAATTTGACATGTATTATTCCATTTAAGTTGTTTCTTGTTGCCAAGTACTTCTAGGGGGAAAAAAAACCAACCTTAAAAGCAGCAACAAATAACCTCACAAACAAAAACCCACTAACCCACACATGGTTAAATGGAATAAAAACAAGCCAGAGATGAGTATCTGGCTCTACATGCCAGGATGGTTTGTTCTTGAAGAGATCCTTTGTGGTGTCCACAAATCACTTGTCACTGGATGCTATGGATGTGATGTATTGCCTTTTGCTTCTCCCAGTAAAACCAGGTAAATCTTCATGACAATTTCTCCCACACCTATTCATTTATGGAAAATTCATGGAAAATTAGTCAAAAGACCTAGAATGATACACCAGCACAATTTGCAAGGGCTTCTCTGTGCCTCAAGATTTTTTTTTGTAATTCCTGCAGATCTGCCTACCTTGCCTTCAGCAGGAGAGGAGATGTGCCCTGTACATGTGTGTCATGGTTTAACACAGGTTTGGTTTTTAGTTGAGGAGGGAGTCCATGAGCTGTGGAAGTGGTTCCCTGTGGGGACCATGGCATCTTCCTTCTGGCCTGGTGGAACCAATCCCGTGTCAATGTTCAAAACTAGCTGGCTAGTTCTGAATACTGACACTGTGTTAAACCACTTCAGAGAGCTGAATGCCTTAGTCTTGGATTGAAATTCTCCTGTAAAGCTATGGTGGAGATATAATTGATACATCAGACTTTTTTTCCCCCCCTGTAACTCATGGAAGGCATCGGGGGAATGTAGTATTTCAACCACAGCCATGAACAGAGGCTCCAGCACTGAAGTGAGCAGCTATTGAAGTAGTTGTGATCTAATGAGAAGCTTGAAAAGAGAGAGACAGAGCAGAAACCTTGCCCCAGGCAGAGAAGAAGACCTTTTCTTCCCAGAGATGGATGAAGAGAACTTTTGCCTCTATGCTAGAACAGCTCATCCTTAAAACTGCACCCCAATAAGCTGAAATGACCCATGGTGGTAATTATGGGAAAAACGACCAAAATGTAGGAGGGACTTCATGATTGCAGATTTCCAGGTGGCTGCTATTTGTGGAAATTAAAACCATGAGAGAACTGTTTCTTGTAGGAAAAGTCTCCATGGCATGGCAGGAGAAACTCCTCTCCCTAAATGGACTGAGTAAAAATTATTTTAAAAGCGGTAAATTGACTGAAAATACCAAATTTGTCTCTCTACATTGTTAGTGGGAAAAGAAAGAAAATTTGGGGGGAGGAGAAGTGTTATAAAGGCTTATTCTGATTCGTCATTATTTTTCTTTTAGTTCTGTTTAAAAAGTTTTCTTTTTACCCTTTAAAGTTCTGGGCCTGCTTTGGTCTCCTCCTAATCCTTATCTCACAGCAGAAAATGAGTAAATAATTCTAGTGGGTGCACTGGCAATTGGCAAGCACTAAACTCACTACATTTAATTGGTGTGTTGGCCAGGAAACTGAACTGAACTGAACAAAACCACTACAATGGTGATGCTCCTGGAAGAACTTCTGAAAGGAGGCTCCTTTTCCCTTCCCTCTGCGGATAATGTGATTCAGTTTGCACAGCAGCTGGGGCTGCAATCTACGTTCACAAGTCAGCAAAACACTAAACTACTCTCATTTTTGTCAAAGAGCTGGTGCTGTGCCAGAGCTGCTGTCTCATGTGTCGGTGTTTTGTAAGATTTGACACACACTGCACTGAGGATTTGTGTGTGGAAATCACTTTGCTCTTTGGGGGTCTCACTTGGGAGGTGAGATGGAGGAAGTCTGACCAAAATGAAATATTTTACTCTACGTGTCAGTTGTGCTGTATAATCTTAAAGGAAAACGTGATGCTTAAACTCGTTGCCCACTGAGATTTAGGCAAACTCTTGGGAGGGAGCTCCTTTGGGTATGAAATAAATGGCAAGTGAGATGTGCATGGGGGAAGTGGGGTATGTAAATTTGGCTTTCTGCTCATTGCCTAGATTTCTGTGACAAACAAAAAAGACACTTGGCAATAGTGGGGCTGCTGAAGAAAGCAAGTCTCCATAAATTCCAGCCCCTGATCTCTGTAATAGCCATCTGGGTTTGGCAACAAGAAGGTTTTCTCAGCTTTATCTTTGTTAATAGGCAGAACAGTGATTTAAAAAGTCAGCTTTGATGTAAAATAGAAAGATGTTTCACTTTGGTTTTATGGTGCTTTGAAGATTAAATACACGTGATTTCTCAGATCTCTTTGTTTCCCCCTTATCCTTACTACTTCAGTTGCTGTTCTCTAGGGTCTAAGACCTTGTAGGAAATGCTGTTTTCAGAGATGAAGGTGTTTTGCACTTTGGTGTTTTGCCTTTTCCTGTGTAGAGTACACTTTGTACACACCCAGGTGCCTGTTTAAGGAACCCTGCGTTCATATCTGGTTGAAAAGATAATACCTTTCAAAAGATTAGTTTCAAATACCAGGAGCAACATTTGAATTCAGTTTGACTATCAAAGCTGGGGGAATGGTGGAATGGAATAAATAAATGCTTTTCAAAAGTAGGGACTGAAAAGTGGCGTAAAATCTTTCTGAATTGTGGTGTTTGCCAGGGCAGCAGGATGGACTTGGGTGTAAAAGATGCCAGCCAGTTCCAGTTTCCTTTGGTCCCATGGGGCAAGAAGGACAATTTTATTGTCTAAACAGAGGACTTAATACCCCAAATTTCTGTATTGTTGTAGCAGGATAAATGGGTAAAAAAAAGGGAGCATATATTTCTGGATGCAGTTCAATCATTTACAGTCGCATTGGGATGTAATTTTCATAAAGGAAATCAAATAGCAAATGTCACAAATCAATCACTAAATACCCAGGACTGAAAAGAAATTTTCTCTGTGGACAGGTTGTATCTTGTTGGTGATGATACTTGTAATTCTCCTCCAAGAGTAAACAGTTTGTTATGGAAACCTCAATATTGTAAAGGGTGGGGAGGAATTGGGTGGTTCCTGTTTCTGATCCTGGTGAGAGGCTCTATTTGCAGGAGTTTGTGTACAGAGGTTGAGAGTATCCAAGATTCATCAATTGTTTTCTTTCTGGAGAGCCTGTGTTACCTTTTTGGATGCTTTGTATTGTTCTTTTGTCTGTATTGTAACACATAGTGAGGAAAAAAAGGGGCTCCTTTGTGGTTTTTTAGGTGGATGATTCTGCAATTGTTCTTTTGGAATAATTTTATTTTGGGAGGCAAGAATAGCAATGGCCTCCAT
The DNA here is from genome assembly GCA_039654755.1 of Calcarius lapponicus. Classification (NCBI taxonomy): domain Eukaryota; kingdom Metazoa; phylum Chordata; class Aves; order Passeriformes; family Fringillidae; genus Calcarius; species Calcarius lapponicus. Next base: position 34,569,627 of record CM077470.1, read on the forward strand.
GTTTCCCTGCAGAGGCTTGTAAATACCAGTTTCCTGTTGCCCTCTCAGTGTACCTGAACATGAATAAGTGTAATTATCAAGCGACTGATTATTTCCTTTTCTGTGTTCTATGTTTTTCCTATACTATTCAGCTGGAATAATAAGATAATTTAGTGAATAGCAAGAAAAGAAGTGCCACTTAAATGGGAGGCTGGTGAGGTGTGGGAAGACATTTTGGGATACACACTTGTGTGTCTTTCTAGGATGTGTGAATCTTCATCTTTAACAAACTTGTGGAGCTTTGGGGGTCTTTTTTTTTCATATTAACCACTGCTAAATGCAGAAAAAAAACCAGGATACATTTGGCATTATTTGATTTATCCTTACTTGTGTGGAAGGGTGGATCTTGGGCATTCAATGACACGCTAAATACCTGTGGTCTTATGACACAAAATGGGTGTTTTCTCTATACAGAAAGAAACCCCCAAAACTGGTATGTGTAATGGGTTGTGATGTCATTCCCAGTTTTCCACAAAGGAGTCATGTTTATCATCCTTCCTTTATATTTTGACTGCACTTTTGTAGGGTGTTCTTTGTCCTATTTCTGTCTTCTCAGGTTTGTTTTTTCTTCAGTAAGGGGAACTTCTGTTTTCAGACTCTTTTTATGTCAGAAGTGTAAAGCTGCTTCATGGCTATCTTTGACTCTGTTGGTGAGAGAAAGTTTGATATACATTACCATATTGATACTTTTCTCTGACATTAATACAAATAAAATGAAAAAGAATCCCTAGATGGGAAGAAAAAAATGGAAAATTTTCTAGTATAAAATTACATGATTAAAAAAAAGGCAAAGATACTTTTAAAAATTCTTGGGTTTGTTTTAATTCCTTTGAATCCCATGTTGTGTTTGTATGCATAAGCACGTACGTGTTTATTTGATGAAATAGGGGCACTCTGCTAAAGGTTGGTAGTGTGCTCTAAAATTCTAAATTCTCTTTTTATGGAAGAAAACGTGATATTCACACTGTATACTTCTGCAAAGAAGCAATCCTGTGTGACAGTGTTTTAAGATGTTTGCTTTATTTAATTGCCCTGTGTGCCACTTGCACCAGTTCCCTTTTAGTTGTCCAGAGTTTCAAGAATGCATTTATACATTTATAGCTAGTCCTTTTTTTTTTTTTTCTGCTAGTTTCCATATTTTTAAGTTAGTGACAGAGTTTGGGCTTTGTATTGTAGAATTTACTGTTACAAAATAGAACAATTAGTTATTGAGCTGAAATATTAGAAGTTTCTGGAGGGGGCTTAAAGGTTAGAATAGTATACTGCAGGAACAGGTTGAGTATATCTTGTGTCTGCCCTGGGAACCCAAATGAAATGGGTGAATTCTTGACCTCTTCTAGGCATTTTGACTCTGATTCTGTTTAAACTAAGATGAAGAATTATTATTAATATAGTCACATATAAGTAACTACTCAAAGGATGTGTAAAGTGGCACTGTCACATGAATTGTTGTTCCATGTTTTAAAATTCAGGAATCCCACTCATTCCAGCATACCACAGTATTTCTCACTGATGAGAAACCTTAAAGGAGAAAGAATGGCATCCATAGTTTAGGCATAAAGATGTAGGATCAGGACATGCTGCTGAGTTTTTCCATCAAGTTCACAAGTCCTTTCAACATTCAACTTTTTCTGAGTTGCTCTAGAACCATCACAGACATCCATGGAAATATTCATTAATTATCACTGATTCTGTCATGTAATAACATGAGATACCCACGGGTATAGGTGGAAAAGGATCTGATTGTATTGAAATAATTGTATCAAAAGTACAGCATATATCTGCTTGTTAATGTAATAGTGTCACCAATTCACTTATGCTTCAATCCATTGATTCAATCCATGCATTTTCAGTGATGCAAATATGCATGCAAATATGTCTATTTTAATCAATAATGGTAATATGCTTTTCAACCAGCATTTAAAATAGCATTATAAATTATCTTATGTCATGTATGAGAGGGAAATGCAGTGCTTCTCTGGGGACTTGTGACGGAGATAGACAAGCCATAGAGCAAAGGCCCAAATTTGATCTTAAAAAGGCAAAACACAATTAGAATTTAGGCATGAAATGTGTAGAAATATAATGTAAATATCACCCTGGTTTGTACTGTAAGCATGTGGCATCAATTTTATTCGGTCACCTGGCACGTCCCTTAATGCAAATGAGTTATTTTACTGTGGTATGCACCCATCAGGGAAATTTCATTCCAAAGGCATGGAACAGGGGTGCAATCCTACCATGGATGGTCCTATTCTGCCTATTCCAGTTTCATTTCTAGAGCTCAGTGTCTCTTTGTTGCAAACGGTGAAATTCCCCCTTTAAAAGCATTTTAACCCTAGGAATTCTGCTGAAGTAGAGCTGCATTGTGTTTAATTAAGGAATGAAGGAATTAACCAGCTTTTCTTCCCATACTGTAGCTTTCTGTCTGATTGTTTCTTGTGCATGTGCACACTGAGGAGCATGTGTGATGTGCTGTGCAGCATGGAGGGGGTATGGAGACATCTTTTACCCATGTATTTCTGTGGTTACTTCCATTCTTTTCTCCTCTCCTCCTCAAGCAAGCAGAGAGCAATAGACCTGCAAGCGCAGCTCCATATGGAGGAACCTATCAAGGTCAAACCACTTCAGTCACGCCTCCAAAATGCTCATTTTGTGTTAACGATTGTGCTGCTTCAACAATTTGCAAGTTCAAGGGGAGACATTGCCATTTGTTTTGTCAAAGGTGAGCTAATGTGATGCTCTGGAAAGGCAGGGGAACCTGGAGAGGAGATCTAATTATATCTGCAGCTCATTTCACTATCATTTCAGGAACACTGGTGGGAACTGTCACTTCCAGCAGAATGATGAGTTGTATTTTTGTTTCTTGCCCACAGTGTCTAGAAAAATGTTTGCTTACTGTAGCAAATTAAATCATGTCTCTCTCATAATCTGGGACCACCAAGGAGAGTTACTACTAGCCTGTGTGTCCCATCCATGGACTCCATGCAGGTTTTTTCCCATCAGGATATCTAATCAATTACAACTCCCTTCTGGGTTCTCTTTTGTAGACATGACAAAGTTTTGGGTGACTGCTTAAAAATGCCAAGCAATTACAATGAAAATCCCAGCCCTTTTGGAGTAAAAAAAAAAAATCTTGGTTTTAATCTCAGTGTTCTGTATGACAAGGCAAAAAATTAATACCTTGCTGCTTACACTGAAATAACAATGATAAAATGGGTGGCAGGAAAATTAAATTCTAGTATGCTTCTATAATTTCAGTGGAATTCTTTTGTTTTACCTGCTGTCTTCATTTACTGAATGCTGTTTCTATTACAGAAAACCATTTTTGTTGTGTGATTTGTAACAATAAGTGCTGTTTTGCTAAAGAGACTGAGAACAAGTCAGGAAGGAGGAGTTGAGGCACTAAATATTTGTGCAGTATGGGGCTTCTCATGCCCTGCTAGTTAAAATGTGCTCTGTTTAGATTAAAACTAAATGTAGGCTCTGCACTGGGGAAAGCTATTTAAAGAAAACTTGTTTTGTCTCTGATACTGAGAGTGTAGAAGTAGGTAAAGACTGATCAAGAATAATTGGTTATGAATATTTCATCCATGAAGGAATTTTCAGTGAAAAACAAGATGACAGAGGCATGAATGGATGAAAATATCATTGGGACATTATAAAAGGGGGAGAAAAAAAGCCTTTATTCCAATTTTTTATTGTGTAAGGAGAAAGTAGAGCAGAAGATAAAGGTTAGCAAAATTTACCCTTTAACATTTATGCAGAGTCTGTGCACACTTACATTTTCTAAATAATGACATTCAAAGTTATTATTATTATTATTATTAGTCACTGCCCATGATTAATATAGGAAAACACTCAGCAGAGTGGAATAGTATTTGATTCCCTACATGTAGCTTCATCTCCCTTTTTTTAGATGACTTTTCCTGCCTTCCTTTTCCTGCTGGTCCACTGGATGGCTCTGTGATCACTCACATGCTGTACACAGGCATTTCTCTGTAGTGTGATCATTTGCTTAATATCACACCAAAACCTCTGCTTCTCAGGGTCGAAGGCAGAGACTGCTGATTTCAGCAGCAGAAATAGTCATGCAGAAAACATCTGTACTAAGAGCAGTGGCACAGAGAAGGGCATAACCAGAGTGGCTTTGAACCCCTGGTCCCTCCTGGGCAGCTGTTATTTTTGCCACCTTGAAATTTCTTTGTGGAGAAGCACAAACAGGTGAAAGAGGGACTTGCTGGGTTTATAGGGTACAGCATTATTGAGAATGGGTCCAGTTCAGGTGTACATCTGGGTTTATGGTTCTGCTTTTCTTTTTGAGTGGGGCTTTCAATGAGGATCTGAACTTCCCATGTCCCAGCAAGCCAGAGTGGTGTGCAGTTTTGCTATTCCAGATGAAAGTATCCTACACTCTTTGTGAGGATGCTTCCCTGGTGTTAATGTCAGTATTAAACAGTGTGCTTGGTAAGAGGGATTTGCAGCTTTGGCCTCGTGCCTTGCATATATATGCATATAAATATATGCAATGGAAATACTCAGTGTCAGGGGCACCGCAGCATCCACAGTGTGCAAATGCATGTTTTTGGTAGGAAATGTTAATATCAGAGAAATGCCATCAGGCAGATTGGGGCCTGGCTGGGACAGACATGGCATACACACTCTCATTGTGTTCTTGAGGTTTTCTCTAAGAGAAGTAAGGGAAACAAACAGACACAGTTTAATCTGCACTCTGCAAAATGCTTGTTGTATCTTAAAAAGATATCTAAAGGGGAAGTAAATCTTAAAGGCCAATGGTGCTGTAGTCGATTAAAACTGAGGAAAGCAAGAGCTTTTTATAGCTGTCTTTTCCTATAAATCACTGACTTCCTCTCCTTGGGAGATTGCCAGTGTAAAATCCAAGAATTTCTTGGCATTACTAAAATCAGAGGAGACCTAGTTTGTATTCCCAGACCTGTGCAGACCCGAACTGGGCAGTGTTTCATTTCTTCACCAAAGCAGAATAAGCCTCTAAAAAAATTACCATGTACACTCATAAATTAGTACAGCACTGTGTAGTGGCACTACTATAAATTGCATCACAGGGAATTACTGCTTTAGTGCTGTGTCTTTAGAAAAAAGCTTGATACAGAAGATGTCCTTGAATTCTATCTGGTTTTGCTTCTCTTGGAGATTTGAGCTGTGTCTGCAGTGTGTGAGCAAGGTCAGGGAGCACGTGGACAGTTCCCTGATCACCTGCATTGCTTAACTGTAGGATGAAGATTTTGGCTTTGTTTTGAATCATTCCCTCTGGTCCATGTTGGAACAAAGACTGGGAGCAGTGCAGAGGATGCATTGCTCCAGGAGACACTCCCTAAAAGCTGAGTGGCTGGGGTGCTCTCAGGTTTGCTTTCTTCCAGCGCTGGGTCTGGAGGCTTTGCCTGGAGCATTCCCACATCGGTGTGCTGATGTGAGGGGCTTTTTTTTGCTAACTGTGCCTTCCTCTGCTCTTAGTTCTACTCTGAATGTTTTCCTACTCTGAATGTATAAAACCTTTTACCTGTGAGACTGAAAAAGGAGTGAGCTCACAGAGTTCATCTGCTGTGAAAGTGAGGAAAGGTGGATTAGTGGGACTGTGCAGCTGCCGTGAAGTGGATGGATTATTTAATAATTTAATGCCGGCAAGCAGTCTATTTATAACTTTTTCAGTAGTGTTCAGTAGTTTTTCCATAATTGCTAAACAGCCTGAAAATAGTTCCAAGGTCTTAAGTGATAGAACCTTTTCTAATTAGTGAGATGGCATTGTCTCCTTGTCTCAGAAAAACTCACTTCAGGACTCTGTTGGGTTCTTAGCACCATAGTGTGCTGCACAAAAGATTTCCTAGAAATCAGCATTGTTTATGAAGGTACTTTTAAAAACAACAGAAAGAGCAAGCCCAAGCAGGAATTCATGCTGTAGCTGTATGTACACTTCGTGCCTACATAAATGGAATTATTTAAGTACTTTGGACCAAATTTTTCCCTTTTTTGAGTTAAGGGGATTTAGCTCAGATAAATAAATAACAGAATTCATTGCTTGGTAGCCATTGGAAAAGTAAAAGATTTATCTAATTATAGAAGGGATGATAATTACAAAAGTGCTGTGCACTCTCTGTCTTCAAGCATTTTGTCCAAGCTAAGGTTCATGAAGGAGATGAGCAGTAAGAAGGGTAGGCCATAATAAAAGTGGTAAAATATTTTCTTATCTGTAACTAAAGACATGATCATAATGAAAATAGGAATGCAGAATTATAGTTTTCCTTCTCAGTTTCATTTGTTCTTGTTTTATTAACAATTAATAGTCTTTAACAAGAATGTTAAAGACTATTTTTGAGCTGGTACGTTATCTCATTTAAGTTTGGTGGGGAGATGCTAAACTGAAAGTAACTTTCAATTAGCTAATATATATCTAATAACTTTTTCGACTGTTAAGCAAAACAAGAATAAGATTATTATAAATGTATTTTAAATTATAACAAAATTAAATAATAAAATCATGAAAATGAAAGAAATGAGGACAATATTTTGCCTGTGTACCATAACTGGTAATTAGAGCAAATACAATATTTTTGCTAGCAAAGAAAATTTTTAAGAGCCATGTGGGAACATGGAAATAATGAGCTGTTTTTATTAGCTCATCTTAGGGCTGGTGACATTCAGCTGTACCTCCAAATCTGACATGTGTACAGGTCTATACTGATTTGGATACACTTCTCTTAACCATATATGTAGGAAACCCACATATCCATCTGTGTTTGTCTGTGGTTATTTTCCTCTTTCTTTCCTTTATTAGAGGCAATCACTCTATTTGTATGTACAATTGAAGTGCTTGGGAAGGAGCAGGATTTGCCCTAGAGATGTAATCCTGTATCATATATTGCTGTTTTAAATGTTCTCTCTGACAGCATCTAGATCTTTGCTTCTGTCTTCTAATATAATATAAAGTGTATTTTTCACATTTATGCCTCTGCTCCTTTCACTCTTTATGAACTCAAGGCAGTGAAAAAGGGACAGAATGAAGAATAGTGATTTTAATTTTTTTTTGCTAAGATAATGTTAAAAAAACCAAACCAAACTTAATTTGGCAAGATACTTACAATGAATATCTTTGTTATGATGGGTGGATTATAGCAGTCTTAAAATATTTAAAAGACCTGTATTCTTTACTTGGTTTAAATTAACTCTAGATATTTAAGGCATTATTTACATTAGAGGAAATAGTGTAGGGAGGAGGTGAAGAGGAGAGCCCAAATTCCTAATTCTAGATTTTTTTGCAACAAGTATTTGTTGAAATGCTCAGAGCTATCTTCTCACAGCTCCAAGGCGTGCGTGACTGGGAAGAGAATCCTGAAGAGAGGGAGATCAGAGATTTCTATATCAAACAAGGAAGAAATTGTGTTAAGGCCTTAACTTCAAAAAGCTTTCCGGGGCAGCAAGTCAGACTTTGTAGTGGAGGGAAAAGGGACAAGCATGAGAGGCAGGAGAGAGAGGGGAGGCTGAGTGTCCCAGCTCCCCTCAGAGGCAGTGGGGCTTTTGTGGCCAAGCATTGCACAAAATATTCCTCCTAACAGGCAGGAGAGATTTCTAACTTAGCCATCAGGAAGGTAAGGCTTGACTCTGAGCAGCTCTTTGGGTTTCATTTGAGGCTCATGTAATATTTATAAAGGCAACTTTGGTGTCTTCATTTTCCCGGAGTATGAAAGAACAGAAGATGATGAGCTCTCAAGTCCACTCCTGTAACCTTAATACCTGTACTAAGTCTGAGCACAGCTTTGCAAAGATGCTCCTGCAGAGTGCACTGGCACTGATTGGTGTGTGAGGAAAGATTAAATTGACCCAAATACTTGGTGATCATCTCTTTATCGTGTCCTCAGTGGATTTTACTGAGAGCATCACACTGGCACTTTGAATAATACTGCTGAGGCCTGAGAACTTTGGCTGGCTCTTAGAAGGAGCCACTGTGCAGAAGCTAATTGCCTATGACTTAATGATGAAATTTGGAATTCTATTAACTTGAAAATATTTGCATGCTCTTATGATTATTTTCATGTCGTATCTTCCTGTCTGAACTGTTCAGGACTAAGAAATTAAGTGAGCTGTCGTAACATTGACTTTTTATCTTGACGGACTTGTATTCTTTCTCTCTCTCTCTTATTTAATTTTTTTTAAGACAGATACTTCTTTCTACTGTAGGGTTTAGCTCTGGAAGTCAGGACAAACTCCATTCTATCTTTATGTCTGATCCCTATCATTGGTCTACCTGTTTTTCTTGGCTCTTCCCCTCCCCATGGACAAAGGTTTAATGGAATAGTGTTTAAATTATAGACTTTACACTAAATTTCTTAGCGTGTCAAGAGGTTGTACACAGATCCGTGGTGCTTGTTCAGTGCAGTTCAGGTGAGTGGTGGGGAATACCTAAGAGCAAGAAATGGAGTGAGGATTCAGCAAAGATCTACTCTGTTTTCTAGAGAAACAACTAAAGTAGGTGGGGAAAATGTGATGGTGTCCACAGGGCGAGGAACACTCAGATCTTTGCCCAGTGCCTGGAATCTATGTCCATGCCTTGGAGCCTTTTCTGACAGCAATACCCTAGTAGCTCCATTAATTTAAATAAATATAAATTGTTGAAATGTGTAGTTTGATTCAGGATCAGTGTGAGGTGTCAGCACAACCAACTCCCTGGGATTCCAAGCTCTGTGTGTGGATGGTGAAACAGCAGCAAAGGAAAATGTGGTCCATTGGCAAGACAGCAGGCATTAATTAATTTGGGAAACAAAAGAGGAAGAAAAATATCTCTTAAGCAGTCTGGGCTCGAGCTAAATAGTACAGCAAGATTAAAATCAGTAATTGTCACGGGTGTTAATTAGAGCTGGGACCACACATTCAAAATGTGACTCACACAATATGCTAAAGAAGTCACGTCTGAGTCAGGTTACAGAGAAAAAATTATTTTGCTCTAGCCTATCTTTGTATATTAAATAATTTTTTTCCTCTGTGCAGTGTATGAAGTCTTTAGGGGACAGAGCTTATTAGAACTTAAGTGATAGCCAATACATTGCCTGCATCTTCTCAAAGTTTGAACTCCCATATGTCAGCTCCAAAGCTGCAAAACCTCAGCCACAGTATTAAAGATTTGGAACCCCTAAGGCACTGATCCAGTGTGAATGGAAGTTCCTTCATTTTTCTGCGTGTTACTTTAAAATTTCTGACAAATCAAATGGCATTATAAAGACATTTAGAGGGTTTAGCTCAGCTTCCTAAATCCTTTGGTGGATCATAAATATTTAAAGTTGATTATTTAAAAGAAGGGAGATAAAGGAGGATATTTACCTGTGAGCTAATTTAAATAAAAATATTAATATGTCTCTTTATAGAGTTTCCTTTCTTTAAAATCTCAACTATCAACTGCTAACTTGCAAAAAATGTCTGTTCTTCTTCAAACTTAGAGAAAAGATGGATATAAACCTGAAAATCTTAATATACTGTCAGTTCCACATAAAACCTTTTATATACTCCAGTCACATGGATTTCAGTTCTAATAAATGTTTGTACAGAAAGTTCACTTATGATAATCTTCCCTAGAGAGTAATATTGGATTGTGAAACTGTTGCAGGTTGTCATTCAACTGGTTTTTTACTCCAAGACTTCTTGAGTTTTACGATTATTTTCAATTCTTAGAAAAAGTCTCCTCCTGCTAGCACGTTCATACTATTAATGCACCTTGCTTTGGCATGGAAAAGTCTAAGGGCTAGAGGGTCATAATAGGGGAGATTTTTTTTTTCCTGGAATTTATGGGATTTGGAGGGTTTTTGGGCGAAGGAAGGGGGTTAGTTGCAGGATCAGCTTTGCTCCTCTGATTGCTGAATGTCAAATATTAGTGGTCAAATACTGGAATCATCTGCCCAGGGAAGGTGGTGGAGTCACCATCCCTCGATGTGTTTAAAAAAAGACTGGATGTGGCACTTGGTGCCATGATCTAGTTGAGGTGTTAGAACATGGGTTGGACTCAATGATCTTGAAGGTCTCTTCCAAACTAGAAATTCTGTGATTCAAGTGTTTTTAGAAGGGTACTTTTTTCCTCCTCCTCTGCTAATCTGGGACAAGTCTAGGTTACATCAAAAAATTCCTTGCATATGATGTTATTGTACAGGAAAGTACTATTGGTAAGAGATGCAACTCATCTAGTAGGAGAATGGGCTGCGGTCCAGGAGGAAAGCAGGCTGCTCTCCCAGATTCACATGGCCTCTTCCCATGCAAACAGAGCTTCTGTCCCATGAAATTCACAGAATTCCCAGAATGACCTGATGGAAGAGACCTTCAACATCATCGAGTCCAACCCAGCCCCAAAACCTCATCCAAACCCTGGCACCCAGTGCCACATCCAGGCTTTGTTAAACACATCCAGGGATGGTGACTCCACCACCTCCCTGGGCAGCCATTCCAGAACTTTATCACCCTTTTTGTGAAAAAACTTTTCCTGATATCCAAACTCTATTTCCCTTGGTGCAGCTTGAGACTGTGTCCTCTGGTTCTGTCAGTGCTCGCGTGGTGAAAGAGCCCAACCCCACCTGAGCACAGCCACCTTTCAGGGAGCTGTGAGAGTGATAAGGTCACCTCTGAGTCTTCTTTTCTCCAGGCTGAGCACCCCCCAGCTCCCTCAGTGGTTCCTCACAGGGTTTGTGTTCCAAGGACTGAATTCCCCTGGGTGCTTGACTGCTTCCCATGGATATGTGGATCCTTACTGGGAGAGACAGGGATAATTAGTTTGGAGCTCAACACTGCTTTCTGACCCTGAAATGCCTTTAATTTAAAGATTCTTCATTGCAAAGTAAAAGTCTCTACTCACTTTTTTTTTTTTCCCAAGCAAATGGATGCAATAGCTCAAAGATTAACCACTCCAAGATGCACTGACCTCCATAGCATGCATGAACATTTGCAATTACTTTTAATAGAGCTTCCTATTTATGTTGGGAACTTAGTCACTCTAGTCAAAGTTTGTCCATCTCGGGCCAGAGATGTGAAGCAACAAAGTTCTGCTAATGAGAAAAAAATAGATCCCTATTAAGTGCCAACATTAAATTAAGTTCCTGCTCTTCCTGTTGGCAGCGTGGAGCTAGGCAGAAGGCAGGAACCATATGTGCTTCTCTTAAGTGCTGATTTGCTGAAGTGTTGTTAGCCAGATTTAAGTGTTCTCCTTTAACTGTTAATAAGTGTGTTCTGGGACACTGAGTTACAGCCCAGAAAAATCACCACACTCATTTTCCAGCATGCATTTGAAATGTGATTTGGTGCTAGAATGAAAAAAAAAAAAAGATTTTTGACTTTTAGATATATTTTGTTTATCTACGTGCTGATAAACATGAAGCTATAAAGTATAAAACATAAATTTAAATACAGTCTATGAGAATGGGAAGCTGGGACAGGTGTTTTGTGCACAGGAGGAATTAGAAGTTATGTAGAATAGAAGCAGCAGATCAAAGGCTTCTTGTGGCTGGTAGATTTGGTTGGATCTCAATCACCCCTCTCCTCAGATCCTCAGTTCCATGAGCAACAAGCAGTGCGGATGAATTTCTGGCCACCTTCCAAGTCTGCATTCAGTTAATTAATGGAAAAAGTGCTTTGGCCTTCTCTATTCCCCTTCAGGTACAGGTCAGCCATGCCCTTAGCTTTACTAAGCTCAGTCTATTTTATTGGGATTAGCCACATCCTGGTAAAACAGCTAGTGAAGCTGACAGTCATGAGGGACAAATATCAATAAGAATATTCTAGAAAAAAAAATCTATTTTCTAATTTTTTGCTCCCTGCTGTGGGAAGAAATAGTTCTGAACTCAAGGAAAAGCAAACACAGGACAGAGGCTGCAAAAAAGGGATCAAACCAATAAAAGTATAGTAGCAGTAATGGTCAAAACATGGAAGGTAGGTGGGAGAGCAGAATTGCACCACAAAATCAGGGTTTACTTCCTCAGACTTGTTTCCTTTTAGAAGGTAGGCAAGAAATTTGGAGTACACAACCATGAATTCCTTCTCAAAACTGAAGTACAATCTGTTCTGCACATCTGTGAATGCAGATGGTCACTGTTCTTAATAATTCAGCACAAACCCCAGCACAGTTCCTTTGACTGAGGTAAAAACCATGTATGCAGCTCCTGATATTCATCCAGCCATCCCTGGGTACACCTTTCATTAATAGCAGTACCACATCTATTTCCACAACACAGATCCTACATGCATTTGCTACAGTAAGCCAATCTGTCTTTAGAATAAAATATACCAAAAGAGAGCTGAATCTGAAATGGTTTTGCTGTTAGTTGAAATGACACCCATTCCCCACATTGTTTTGCCAAGATTTTAGGTCAATTTTTTTTGTGTTATGGCTTTATATAATGTGTTAGTACATGCTTTCTAAAAGAAGTGGAAAATGTACCTATTACATGGAAGTGGAAAATGTGCCCATTATTATGTTTATTGTGGTTTTGATTTGTTTTTTATGCTTGCTTTTCTCACTTAAAATAACAAAGGAGAAAAATCTGGGGATGGGGGAAACCACAGGACACCACACTATTGGTGCCTGCAGTTATCTGGGAGAAACAAACATGAGAAATTCATGCTTGATAACTTGTAATAAAATGCACAAGAATATAATTAAAAGAAATCTTGGAGGAGGAAATAGTCTTGAGCTGAATGTTAAATGAAAGACTGTGTTAATACCTAGGTAGTATTTATAACTGGAGTTACACAACTTATTTATTGATCTGGTCCCTTTTGCCAGCATATCAAAGTTACAGAGCTGCAGTATATTTTTTCTTACATGTTTTTGGAAGGGAAGTGAGCCTCAAACTCTTTAGTAGCACCAGCAAATTGCAGCATCATGCTCCTTCAGTGTTTTCAGTGTTTGTAGAATTTTGTATCAAGTGTTGTGGCTCCTCTTTCAGTGTTAAGAAATGCAATTTCTCTTTTATTCCTTACCAAGTGGTGAAAAAACTAGAAAAAAAAAGAATTATGATGATTATAGAATTCAGTCGTTAAATGCAGTTTTTGGACAGTTTTCTTTTTGCTGCCAGTAACTTCTTTAGAATATGTTTACAGAAAATTGAGGAAAGCCATGAACTTGCCTTGAATTGGATGTTCTGGAGCAGTGTCATCCTGATACAGAAACTTGCTCCCATTTTACTGTGCTTGTAGCCAGTTTTCATTCTGTGCTATTATTTGTTTTTGTTGCCATGAATTGGAAATAACATCAAGAAGTCAAGAGGACTATGCTGGTGTAGAGCTGGGAAGCAACTGGAAATCAGGTTCTGTCCAGACTGCAAGAAACTCTTTTTTTTCCCTTCAAATAATCCCTTTCCTCACACCCTGTGATTTTCACAACACAACAGCATTTTTCTGTCCCTTTTTGTAAGGTTAAGGATAGTTTTTATTATGACTTAGTGCTGATGTGAACGTGCATCTGCCTCTAGAAGGAGCTGTCCTTTTGACTTGTCAGGCAATGTGTGATTGAACTTAAGGATAAATACTTATTTTGGCCTGAATGGTTTCAGCAAATCTATCCCTTAACCTGCTCCCTTTGGAACTCCTGCACGTTTCAGAGCCCTGCAATAATACTGCTCTGTCAACAAGGGGAACAGGGCTCTCTATGTAGGCAATGAGTGAAATATCCCTTCACTGCCCATACAACCACAGATTCACCTTTGAAAACAAATCATCTGCTCTGTAAAATGCTGGTCTGATGACTTTTCTGTGAATAGAGTCCAAAATGCCTCTGAAACAATACTGCGCCAGTGCAAGTTTTTAGTCTTTTAATTTGAATTGCTAAAATTGATATTTAAAATGAGACTTTATTGTGATTCTATTCTAGTACTGGAAGTGGAGAAAAAAGCAACCATCAGAAATGAAAAGCTAAATATCAAAGACAGCTATTGTTCAGAGTGCAACTCAAGGCTTATTTGTGAAAAACTTAAAAATGAAGATTAGATTGTAAATGGTGATAGGTAAAGGGGCAGATATTTGGGTGTATGTTTGGGTATGTGTGTCTGAAATGGAACCATTTCTTGCAGGGTATCACCAGTCTAGATTGGTTGTGAACTTTGCTAGGGCACACACTATTTTTATCTAAAACAAGTAGTTTGGGGATTTTTTTTGTTTATTTTGGTTTGTGTTTTTTCCCCAGTTTAGCAAAAGGGAAGTTGCTGCTCTGTTTGTATGTTGCATCTTCTCATGTGAAGATATTTTGCTTTTAGTATTATTGCTTCATGAAAGACAAAGAGCTAAATATGCACACTACACACTTTAGATAGCCTAGGCTGTTTGCCTAGCAGATTGTATTATCATAAAAGTGACTTAACACCTCCCAGGAAGCTCTTTGAAATCTTCAGGAGTAGGAAGGTGGTAAGGGAAGGCTTTCCAAGAGCTTGTGCGCACAATCTCTGTCTTGGCTCTGTGTTAAGCTGCTAGCCAAGGTGCTACTGGAGTTGATTCAGTCAGCCCAGTCCTTTGTCTGTGCAACCTCGACCCTTTGTGTGCAAATGCATTTCTGAGCTGCATTTATCCCATTTGGGACTCACTTAGGAGTGTTCATTGGGAACATGAGTGCTGAAGCACTCAGGAGGGTTGTAGCAAAGTTTCTTGCTGCAGAGTGGAGTTGCAGCCCTTTTAGTCACCATTTTAGGATCAAAGTTGGATTAATGAGGATAAAAGGCAGCACAGAGTTGTTTCCTCTTAATTAATGGAGGGAGGGGATTCTGCCCCTCTGCTCAGGTGAGACTCAACTTGCAGTGCTGCACCCAGCTCTGGGTTCTCAGCACAGGAGGGACATGGTGTCCCTCCTCTGGACTGGCTCCAAGTGTTGCTCAGAGGGGTTGTTCAATCAGGAAAAGAGAAGGCTTTGGGGTGACCTAAAGTGAAGCTTTCCAGTACCTGAAGGGAGCCTACAAGAAAGAAGGAAAAAGGTTTTTTACTAGATCATGTAGTGACAGGACACGGGAATGGCTGCAAGCCGAAGGAGAATGGGCTTGGGTTGGATAACAGGAAAAAAACCTAATCAGTGGGGGTAGTGGAACAGGTTTTCCACAGAAGCTGTGGATGCCCCATCCCTGAAGGTGTCCAAGGCTGATGAAGTTCTGAGCAGCCTGGTCTAGTGGATGATGTCCCTGCCCATGGCAGGCAGTTGGAGTGAGATGATCCTTAGAGGTCCCTTCCAACCTCAAACACTCTGTGATTCTATGATCAGTTGGGGGATACTGAAAATAAGGATTAAAAGCCCTTGCAAACTGTTTCTCCAAATGGGGCTCCCTCTGAGGGTGTGCTGTGACACCCAAACCCCTTTGGAACAACAGATTTTTGTGTGCACCTTTGCAGCGATGTGTTGGGGAGGTACAAATACAGGAAAAAAGCAACTTCAAGAAATGAATACATAAGTTGTGGTCAGTTTCATTTAACCTGCTATGAGGTATGAACAAAAAGTATCAGCCTTACTCAGCTTGGCAAAACATGAGGGTAAAGCATATAAACTGTGGGGCTTTTCCTGTGCAGCATGGAACTAATCCTCTCCCACTATTATTCAAATGCTATTGCCACCTCTTTTTCATATCATCTAATGAGCTTGCAGTTACTCTGAGCTTCAGCAAGTTTTAACACAGAGATTATACGGTTTTACTGTGCACTTTACCTGTCTGATTTTTGCATTCAACCCAGCTGAAGTCTCTGGGTTAAGGAGGCTACTTTTCTCCAGCCTTACAGCTTGAAATAGGAGAAATACAAATGTGCATGAAGTGCTGCAGGTGGTAGTAGAGAAGGAAGTGCAGGTGCTAGAGAGAAGGAAGATTATTTGGCACTATGCTAAATACCCCCCAAAATGGGATATTTATACTATCCCATCTATTTATATTTATCCCATATATATATATATTTATACTCTGAGAGAGTATATCCATATAAAAATGTTTTGGGCCCACAGAGGTCTGGGAGAAGGGAATAGATGATCTTGAGGATGTTTCTTTCACATTAAATATGCTGAAGGGAAGATTATCCTGTATCATCTGTGGCCAAGTCCTGTCAAGTGAGCAAAGTTTTGGCTCTTGGATTCTTCCTTTTTGCTTGAATTCATCTCCAAAGAATTTCCTTCACATGCTTCAAGACATAGGAAAATATTGTAGTGATCTGGGTGTCTCTTGAAAAAATGACCAAAATCAGAGTCTTACTGTTGTGTTGCAAAGACCTGGATTCCATTATCTCCCTCAATGTTCTCATATTTCCAGAAGTCACTGGGCAGTGCAGTGGGAACCCCAGGTGCAGCAGAACTGCAGGTTTGGGGAGGATAGTGCATATTTCATTGCATGGTTCAGAACTGCTCACCAACAGAGCACAAGCATTTGCCCCAGACTGATTGTCACTGTTCTGCTCTGGGAAAATTGTCTCTAGGGGAGCAGAGGAGCCCTCTGTGATCAAATGAATCCCTGGAAACCTTTGGGCAGCCTGCCATGGTTTGCAGGAACAGGCCTGGTGTCTACGTGTGGGCTGGGAGTGGGATTTTCTCCTGCCCTCCATTCTCTGTGGCACAAATAAGAGATTGCTCTGATGAGGATAAATTGCTCAGGTGCTGTTCCTGAGACACTTCTAACAAAGTGTCAGAGGTGATTGCGGGAGAGCTTGGTGGTTTTGACATCATTACTGCTTGTTTGGAGGAGACTGATATTTAGCTAAAATCAAAATGTAGGAACATCACAAAGGAATAGTTAGTACTGATTTTTATATGTAAGAGGTGTTTGATTTGTTGGTTGCTTGATTTGGCTTATAAATTACAGCCTTGCAGGATTTTGTTCTGCTGTTCACTCTTTTTCTTCCACCTTCACTGCTTCTAAATTATCCTTGCTAAGTAATGGTTTCCACTCAAAATCCTTTATAGATCTCACAGAAAATGGTGAATGTGTTCAAGAAGACCACCTTAGACTTTTAATTTAATTCTCACATTTTTACATGGTAAGATTCAGACCAGGAGGGAGATTCCAGCACTGCCTTTGGCTTTTAATAGCTGAGTTTTACTGACAAAAGTAGGATCGTTTGTAGTGCTGGTCTAGCTCTTTCACCTCATCTGATGTCGATATCAGTGTGAATAATGCTCATGTGGGCCTCCCCTGATAATGTCTTCTTTAAAAGACAATGTAATCATAAGATCAGGTAAAGTTAATATACTATGTACTAGAGAGATTCTGTCACCTGGCACCATTATGGTTCTCCTGGATGCTGCATTGCAATTATACAAATGAAATGGAAGATGCCTGTCTTGATTGAATCTTTAATTGATTGGATGGACAGGTTGTTAATCAAGCTAGAAGAGCATTGAAAGCCCTGTGTGGGAGTATTTCTTGTACTGTTCTCATTTTTCTGCTTTATTGATGTTTCTTTTTATGAATTTTTCTAAAGACAAAAGGATAAAATAAAACAGAGCAGGAGAAGCAGAATCTTCTTACTTTCATTGTTTCACAACAAGCCAAGTAAAGACAAAAGGAAGGAATTTGAGACTGAAAGGTCTGTTTTAAAAAAATCATACATGATTTGCCTAATTTTCCAAACAAGTCTGTTGCAAAGAACAGAATATGGAGAAGAATGATTTTTGTCTTTGGTTTCTGAAGGAACATATGCAGAAAAAAAAAAGGAGATTTGGGCTTGCCAAAAGTATATGGAAGTCTGTTTAAAAAAAATTCCTTTGTAAGTCTATCGTAGTCCAAAGTAATAATGTAAATATTAAAGTTAACTAGATCAAGTTCAAGGCAATTAAATTACACTCCATTAATCAAAAACCTTGGTAAGCTTGAATGTCAAACATCTGTCTTGAATCTAGTGCATAATAAGGGTTTCTTTGAAGACATGAGAAGTGGTTCCTGGATCCCAGTGGCCTGGCAGTTGGAAAATGGAAGCCCAGTGCTATGCTGGTGTTTGGAGGTACATTTGGTAATTTATGCCAGGGGAGACGCTCCTCAGAAATAACCAATTGTGAGCCATTTGATACTGAAATGAAAAAAAAAAAAAAATTAAAAATCTGCTTATAAAACTGTGTTCCCCGGGCCTTTTCCCTAGCTATAAACGGGAATATTCTATAGCCTGGAATGATTTGCCATTCCTTTTGCCTTAAGGAGCATGCCCCTGTCTCAGATCCTGAGACCAGTCCTTCAGAAAGCCCATTAGTGGCTTCTTTCTAGTCTGAGAATTCATCTTTCACAACAACCTTCATCCTCACTTTGCCCCTTTCTCTCCCACCACCCCAATGTGGAGCCTCGTTCCCCAAGGTACAGGTGTAGTTCTGTTCCCTGAATGTTTCAGCCCTATTCATCTATCTGTATGCACCACCACCTAGTGCAGGGATGGGGATGGAATTCCTGACTTCCACTTGTCCTTTTCCTTCACCATCTCTTCTCCCAGAAGAGCCCTTGACCTGCTCTGTGGGTGGATTTTGTGGTCCACACTAGAAATGGTTTTTAAGTGCTTTGAGGTCTTCTGTGAAGGACAGGAAATGTGAAAACCCACTGATGGGGGAGTCAGGCTAAACACCACCTTCCCACCAGCAGCGCATCCTGTGACCTGCTCCAGCTGAAATGTTAATGTTTAAGTGGATTTTTACTAGAAATAGGTCTCCCAGATTCTAATTCTGATGTCAGAGGTTGCGAGCAATATCAATAAAAAGCTAGTAGTGTGGCCTTTATTCCCTACTGCAGCTGAGGTATGTGACAAAAATAAGTACGATAATTTTATAGCTTCCTTTTTATTTTTTTTTCTGCTCAAAACATAGCTGTGTTAATCTGAAAGACAGCTGATTTTTCAAGGTCAAAAGTGCTCGGCTATAAATTGATGAGCTATTATGGATGTCTGTGGTTTTTTTTTTTGATGGTTCTGTATTAATAATATGCTTGCAGAACAGGCCATAAAAATTCCATTTAAGGGTATTAAAACATAGCGGGACGTTTAATCAGGTTAGAATTCCTGTCAGCTGGCTGTAGTCACGGTGTTGTTCAGTCCATCATTAACAAAGTGTGCAGGAGATCAAGACAAATGGCTGTTCCATCATTTCAGCTATTGCTGGGATGACCTTTTGCTTTTGGGCACTTGGCACTTTTGGTTGAGTGGGAATACAGTGCAAAAATTTGGGGGCACCATTGGTGGGCAGAGTAGTCCACCCCTCCTTCTGCAAACAAATCCAGGTAGCAAAGTAGAAGAACAGAAAATATTTATATACAAACATTTATAAATATTTGTAACAAATGGTTTTGTAACAGGAAAACATGCAATTTGCAGCAAAATTGTATTAAAGTGTAGATTGCATCATCAACTTCTACAATTATACTTTAATAAAGTATAATTTATTATGGGGATGTGATGCACATGGCTGCTCTTGAGCAACCTTACTATGAAAATCAACTTACAGTAGAAAATACTGCAGTTTAAAATAGGTATTTTGAGGATTTTTATATTTGAGGATTTTGATGGGTAGCAAAGGTGATGATATTTCTGCCAAGATTAGATTCCATGTAAGATAATTTTGTGCATGAATTCCCAGTAGACAAATTCCAAATTAATATGTCCCTTTTTACATTGAAATTAAAGTAGCTTCAAAAGTAAATGAGACTGTGCAAGAAAATTAAGAAAATTAATTGGAATTGGAATTAGTAGCTTATTTTAAAAACAAAGATTTTCTTGATATGGACGATTCTGATTTTGAATAGCTTAGCAGATATCTTTTGTGGCAGCTTCTTTAGAATACACACACACACAAGTTTGTTTTTATGCTAGAAAAGCCTTGATATAGTCCTTGCCTACATTTTTAAAGGGACACCTTGATAAATTATGCCAATTGCATTATAGTAATAATCTCATTACTTATGAGCACTAAGTGCAAAATATTCAGCTAAATTAACAAAATATATTTTAATTAATATTTAACCTATTTCAGTTTTGACTGAATTGATCATACTTTAAGGCATTTTATATTTTGTGCTTTTGTGTCATATATGTTTTTTGTGACCATTTTGAGTTCACCTTGGGTGTAGCCCTGGCTGGGCTCTTGTGCTGCCCAAGGTGCATCCATTGAGGCCTTTTAATAAATCCCTGCTTTATTCTTAAACTCTGTCTAGCCTCTGTTCTAAGTCAGCATCGCCTGAATGATTGAATAATTGCAGCAGCCCTAAGAAAGCAGAGTAAAAATCTGACTTCTTTAAAGACCTCTTCTGCTTCTGGTTTGAATCTTGCTTATCAAGGGTTTTTCTTTCATTACAGTTGTGGGCAGACTTTTCTATGAAATGGGGAGAAGGATAATAAGGTATTAAATGGGATATAGGCAGTGAAGTTCAGGGGCTAAATGGCAGCTTACATTGTTGGGCTGTATAAGGCTAGCTCTGGCCATTTTTCCCCATGGTAAAACCCAGATATTTCCTATGAGATGTGCATAATATTCTCAGAAAGTCATCTTAGGGAGCCATATGGAAAAGGGAACCATCTATGGCTTTGATTTCAATATCTTCTGTGTGACATACAGCATAAGAGGAGAAGGAAACTCAGGAGATTATAAAAGGCTTTTTATTAAGTGATACAGTTCCAGATAATTGTCTCTTTTTCCTGAATCCAATAAAAGTTAAAGATATTTGGCAAGTGAGCACTTTGGCAAAATCGTTTCACTTCTGCGTACTGGGTGCGCCGATTGTGGGATATGGTGCCTTACAGAGGGAGGAGTGTCTTGAGAGATTCCTTCTGAAACATCAGGTGGTGTTTCTGCATGGCTTTACAGAAAATCTTCCCAATAAATGACCACTGTAAGTAGCCTGTGGGTCTTCAGAATTGTAGCCTTCTGACAGGAGGCCAGGAGCGCTGCTTTGGTGGGCAAGTACTGCTCACTCAACTTTTATTGGGTTTTTAACACACTTTACAAGCCAACCACGAACTGCTAGTAAGATTTCACTCTTATTTTCGCTCTATTTATTAATAATGTTGCTTAATCCTTTAGCAGCTATACTCTATAAAATCTAAGCACAGAATGAGATGTTTATTATGAATTTTCTCACCATGAGCTGACTTTTGTCAGGTGGAGGTAACAAAACTCTGCTGGCAACACTTCTTTGGAAGGAGCATCAAGAGCAGGCTTTGCCTTCTGCTGTTCCAAGAAATATTTGCCATTTTTTACTGGTTTCAGTGTACTTATCTTCAAAATCTGGATAGGAGCTTCTGTGTCACTGCTCCCCCTCCACTGTGGCAAATGTTCATACCAGTTCTACTTATTTACCTCAGGCAAAGAGGATCTTGTTAAAAGGAAGTCTAACAAAACTTCAGTTATGGCAGCAGCCTGGTAACATCTTGCATGAGTGGCAGCATGCCAGGTAATGGTATCAATGAATACATTTATTGATAATTTCTTAAATTAACAACTGCAATGAGAAAAGCATATTTTTGATTTACATGCAAAAAACCCCAAAAAAGAAACAAAAAAGGGATAAAACACCACCAAACCACAAAACCCTCTCAAACAACACCCCCCTTCCCCACCAAACCTTAAAAAATATGATTGTGGATAACTGAAAATGCTTCAGAACCACCACATTGTCTGCTGATTGCTGGATAACAGTGGTGAGGCTGGTGACAAGTCTGTTTCAAGAGAAGAGAGAGAAAGAGACAGCTGTCATTTAACATGATGTTCTCAGTCTTTTGCAGAAACAATTATAAGATGCAAATTTCTATTCACTTCTTCAGCCTGCACCTTCATTTCTACTGATGCAAACTCATGCACTTAATCGTATTCTATAGTTCCTATAAATCCTTCTGCTTGTGACTTCTTTGGTTGTTTAACCCTCGAGTCCAAAATGTGCTCACTTTTTTCGTTATCTTTTTATTATTTATCATTTATCAAAATATTTCCAGTTCCTCGTGCTTACACTTAATGTTTTGTTTTCAAGTACAACACCTGAAGAGCTAAATTCACTTTCAGATTATTTGGGGACAGTCTTTATTCCCTGAGTGTATTTGCAAGGCATGAAGCAGGGTGCTACCCTCCATGTTCATGACTTTTAATGTATATTTACATTATTTTGACTGTGTCATAAAACATACAGCCTGAACACACACTGCAGCACCTTCTGTTATATTCTGGACTTTTGGAATTCAAATGTGATTTAAACTGTGATGTGCTTTCTACTTAAGCTGTGCATCTCTGTTTTTAGCAGAGATGGGTGGGGCAAAAGGGCCACAGACTCCTCTGCCTGGGAAGTGGAATAAAGAGAGTTTTGTATCCTCTGGAATGTTTTCTGCTCAACAGCAAAGCCCTGAGGTAGGAAAGATCTGAGGGGGAAGTATTGGGTGGAAAAAAGATCTCTGAGAGGCAAGAATTTCACCTGCAAAATGCAGATGTTGTCAGTTTTGGTCTGTGGGATTACCTGGAAGGAAGGACCAGTCCTGAGCAGCCTGGGGTTTCTCTCAGCACTATCAAGATTTGCACCCTGAATCAAATTTAAGGAAATATGATATCAGGATTTCAGAGGCAGGAATTGTAGCCTTTCTTTGTCAATGGGATGGGCTCCATGTAAATGCTCTGATAGGATGATATAAATCCATTATCTTCACATAAAACACAAGTATCTATTATTAGAAAGTAATGAACAGATATTAATGAAATACAAAATTCCTAATAAAAACCTACAGATTCCCATGCAGCAAATTGCCATCAAAAGAATTAGACATACATTGAGTTTCAGTGATATTTCCTATTTTCAGCACCATGAATTGCTAAGCAATAGAAAAACATACTGCACTCTGGATTCTTGTAAGTCACTGCAATCTGGTACTTGGAGCCATTGTATGAGCCAAATAACATCTGTTCCTCAGAAAGATATTACAATGTTTTTATAATCCCAAGTATTTATGAGCTGGAAGGAGGCTGAAGGAGATAATGTGGCAAAGCCAGCCAGCTGCAACTTGAACCTTGCATGATTTTTGGGAGACTTTCTCCTATTGTTTATGTTACCTTATTATTACCTACTATCCTTGGTTTGTATCTGACTACATCCCTGGATGTAGTCAGAATCTGTCAAAAGTGTACCTCAGGAGTATTCCCTCAAAAATTGCATCTTCCCAGCTTTGGGAAGCTGTTCAAGCTCTGAGGACTTGCCCAGTGTCCTGAAGCAGATGCCCCTGATCCCAAAGAGGCTGGAAAACAGCTGGAACTGTGATCTTTTCAGCAAGTTCAGTATGACCAGAGCTTGGATTCTTCAGCTGAAGGGTTAATTTATAATATGTAATTTCCCACCCCCCCATTCAGATTTATGGGTCTGGCATAGAAAATTGATTTGGATGTCCTGGAATAGATGAAGAGAGGTATAAAAGGTAGATGAAACAAAAGGATATATTTAATTTGAAAAAAAAAATTGGACATGGGGGGGCTTAGAGAATATACAATTGGATAATTAATATTCTATATGCATAATTGTTGTAACATGTATGTCAAGCTAGACAATGTGCTATGAAAAGCAACTGCAAGAATGAGAAGAGAGAGAGAATATTGACTAAAAAACATATTATAGAATGTAGCTCTTTCTCTTGTAAATTGTTAGTGAACTCATTCTGTTTTAAATTATTCATTATTTTGACTGTTTTCTAAAGATATATTTAAGCTAGGGTATTTTTTTCAGGTTTCTCAGTAGAGGAGTTGCTTCAAATATTCAGTATTTATAGTTTCATGTGTGAGCTGTTTTTAATGTTCATGGAGATAATAAACTACACTGAAATATATTTTAAAATACTTCAGTGAATATTTTTGTATGCAAAGCAGTTTGCTTGCTTGCACTCAAAATGTGCCTTCAAAATGCAGGAGAATTCTGTAAAAATGTGTTTGTTAAAGCACGTGGAACAAAACACAGAAAACAAGTAACTTTTCTGTGTAAAGTCAAAGTAAAGTCTGGAACACTCTTGCCTGGTATGTCCATGATTTGAAACTTCCTTAAAATGGTGATTTCCAGATGGTGTAGCCCAATTTTGAGGTTGTTTCCTTATGTTGGTTTTTCCTCATATCCAGGGCGGGAATTAAAACTGGGTGATGGAACAATCCATCATTGGTTTATCTTCTTATTTCTAGCTTGAGAGGATCCTGAAAGTACAGCCTGAGGTTTTCTCCATGCAAAAGCTGTTGATGTGTGCTCAAGGCATGCAGCTCAGGGTCTCAGTGTGTGCACATGTGGCTTTATGTACATGCCCATCCACATACACCCATGCCCAGGTTTTTCCTGTTTCATGCACTCCTGTTTTTATTCCTGGTAAGGGCTTTAATCACACAACATTTCCAGTTTCTTATAGTCTGAGTGCTGAATCACTGATAATTTACTGAGATCAATTTTTTCAGGGTTTGGGAATTTTCAGAAAGGCAGCAGGCATATTTAGCTAAGAAAAAACCAGGAGGGTGTTGGATGCACTCTGCTCTAATGAGTGTGAGCTAAAATGCAATTCCTGGTGTTGGGAGGCCCTGAGGTGGTAACAACTGGAACCTGGAAGAGAGTCACATGGAATTAGCATTTCATGCTTGTGTGGCTCTTGCTTGCTCTCCCAGACTTGTGTTGCTGGCAGCTGTCAGGAACAAGGAGTGGTGGTTGGGTGAGCCCTTGGTGTGGCTCAGCACAGCCCCTTTCTCCTGGCTTTGATTTATTTTTTAAGTTACTTTTACTGCAGAACATGTCACTTATTAATTACCACAATGCTATTATTTGTCATTAATATCTCTTCTCTGCAAAAGCACATTGTTGAAGGGTTAGCAGCTCGTTAAATATGAGAAACTGGAGTACTTTGGAGCTGCTTTAGTTTTTCAAACATTTATTATCAAGAGTGCTTGAGACGTAATCCAGTGGCGAGTGTTGTGTGTCAGCTGGTGTCTGACATCCCTGGTGAGGGGTGGCATTGTCTGCCACAGGGTCTTAGAAAATGTTGCCAAAGGGCACAGGGCACCTGATGGTAGGAACTTTATTTGGAAATGATTGCTAGAAGTCAAGGATTATTGTAAATGCTGTAAAAATATATTTTTTTTTTTTTTTTAGGAAATGGCAGCAACGTTGGGTGGGGTATCTTGTAAAGCAATGGTCATTTGCTTAAAATTAAAAAAAATAATTTTGTTACTCTTCCTGTTTAATAGCACTGTAAAGATCATATGGAGTTTTTAACAAACACAGTAGGTACTGACTTGTATGGCATATTTTGGTAGTGGCATGTTCTTTCCTATATGTAACTGGTTCAAGCCTGTCGATTTCCATTGTTCCTCATCTTTTGTGCATTAATTAATTTCTGGAGATGGACAGGAATAGAAAGATGAATATGCATTCCGGTAAAGATAGTGTGAGATTGTTCTATATTTTGAATATATTTTTGCAGTAATGTTGTGGAGCCCTTGGGTGGAGTACACTTTAATCCATTTTTGTTAGGAGTCTGGAGAACTTGATACCAGCTCACTGGGCTTTTGATGATCTGAAGTTCTAAAACATTGCTTTGAACGACAATTGAAAAGAGCAACAATAACTGTGAACTCCCTACAATCACCTACTCAAGGCATTTCCATATTCTTTTTTTGTCCTCATGGGAGAGGTATGGACCTCATGTTCACAAGTTTGCCTGAAGCTGTGATTGGTATGAAAAGTGTTGCACAAAGATAATTTGGTGAAAAACAAATAAAAGCATAGTGGGTGTTACCAAGGATAAAATACACAGATGATGCTCAGAGATTGAAGTGAATTAAGCATATGATGAGCTTTGATTATTGGCACACTCATTGCCTACATGGTCACAATCTTTACAGACATGAACTCTTACTTCTTCCCTAAGGAATTGGGACAAAAATTGACTTTTAATTCAGGATCATGTTCTAAAGTGGATGAATTTTATGGCAAAATTGCCGTTTAAAAAATTCCAAGTGTCTGAATATCATCCTAAAAAGGTGTGGAATCTGAAATCCCCCCCAAAAGCATCATATTTCCACAATTTAGCTGGCTCCAGAGCAGAGTTGAACTGGTGGTAAGAAAGATAATTAGTGTTGTTATGTATGAATCTGTAGAGTTCTCAGGAAAACTTTTTCTCTCTCTGAAATTTGCCTCAACTTTTTAGAAAGCTGATGGATGGAAAACCTATTTATCAAGTTCAGTTCCAATTATGAGCTCTTGTTAATCTTTGTGCAGTAGCACAAAGTAGGAAGAGATATTTTGACTTGTTTTTGTATTTGAAAAACTTTATCCTAAATCATGAGATGACAAAATCTTGTAAATCTCTAAAGGGAAAAAAAGAGATGCATATGTCAGGTACATAGCAATTTAAAAAAAATTCACTTTCAGTCAAACTTCAATTTGCAGTTATGACAATAGGAGGTTTGAAAACATCTGCACAAAAATGCATCAGGGAACATGATGAATTCCATTTCACATAAATTTTCCAGTTTTGACAAAGTGTCTTTATCTCTTTAAAGAGATGTTTTACCTAAAAATTCTCAGGTAGCAAGAACTAAAGCTATCAGCCCTGTAAGGATGACATGTTTGAAAGTCTTTTTACCACATTACTGACAGCCCAGAGAAAGTTTAGGCAAATTTTTGGGTGATCTGCCACATAAAAGTAGTGTCAAATTTGCTGATTAAGAGTCTAATGCAAATTTTCACTGTTAGATATTCTGTTCATCAATTCCTGGAAATATTTTCACCCAAGCTTTTATTTTTGTCCGGTTGAGTTATTTACCTACACCTCTGCAACATGCAGGGCACATTTATCAAAGCTTTAAGAGTAAACCATTGGCATAGTGAAACAGAAAATAACAACATAGCAGGGTACAGGATTTGGGCTTTTCTTCCAACCAATTGGGTATGCAAGAAATTAATCTTCTCAGCATATCAACTAATGCAGTGAGTCTAATCCTTGTTTTAAAGAAGATCTTAAATGAGGCTGGTTTTCGTTGTGGTTGTGGAAATAAAAAAATTGTTGCTTTGAAGTGTTGAGAACCAAAGATAAATGTTCGAACCAAATGACATAAATATAGTGATTTTAGCAAGCATTACATAGTAGAAGAAATTAATACCTATTTTTTCTCCAGCTTTAGTTTTTCAAAATTACCACATTTGCCTTCTTCAATATCTACATAAACATAAAATAAAATTGAAATAATAGTTTTCAGTTCCCTTATATTTTGTAGACCTGATTATACATATGTAATTTTTTGAATGTTGGGATTTATTTTTTTCCTAGAAGCCAGGTTTTTCTTTTTTTGGCTACTATTCAGGTAAATATTGCATTGTGGCTATCTTGTAAATCAACACGATTTTGTTATTTTTGCAATATTTTCTTAATCTTTAGTAACAAAGCAAAAATTGGTACAGAATTTCTATGGTTAATTGTTGATTTTTTTTTTGTGGATATCTCAGAAGGAGATGCAAGAAGTTACCTTGAAAGAATTTTCAGGCTCAGGGTTGCATGTTAATACAAGATGAAAAGCTTCTAACATTAACAGCAAAATGGTCACAGATGCAGGACTGATCACGAACCTTAAAGTTTATAGTATACCAACCAAAACAAATTAGAAATTGAAATATACAACAGGGTTAAAAAATGAGGAAAAAATTGACAGAGCGATGTCAGTTCTATGACATTTAATCAGCTCCTGTGCCTGGCACCTTTTAAATATAAGATTTAATTTAAATGAGTATTTCCTATTAAAAATGCTAGAATTATCCTTTCAGCAATAAAAATTATCAATTAAAAACTATAAAGCAGGAATTTGGCATTGTAAAATTTTATATGAAAGGTATGTATTTCTTACTGAGGTGGAATCTATTAGCATTTTAAAATATCTGTATATCTGTCTAATATTAGTTAATAGACCTCACCTAAAGGAAAAAATAGAATAAATTACTTTTAAGTAAGTTAATTTCAGACTTCTACTATCACCGGTAGATTCTTTTCATGACAGACATTCAGTGAGGTTTGGGTTCATGGAGAGTCCTGGACTAAAGAGATGCAGCTGCTGGGCAAATTTAGCCCTTGACAGTGCAGAAATCTGAAACTTCCATGTAGCTTCAGTCCCGAGGTGTTTAGAAGAGCTTGACACTTTTTCCTTGTGGGGCTGGTAATTCCCAAAACAAATAAAGCAAAGTTTTTTAACCAAAATTCCAGCAGTAAACCGCATGGTTTATTTGTCCATTCAAAATGTTTAACACCAGCTTCTCACGCAAAGTAGATAATTGCTTCTGATGAGATTTTTTATTGAATATTCTGGCTTTATTTTTAAGTCTTTAAATCCCAAGCCCAGAAATAGTTAGAAAGAAAAGAGAATTAGAAAATGGAGGAAAATGGAAAATAAGGGAATGCCACCACTCTCTTTTCAAAATCAGACATAAATTTCCATTCAGGTCTTAACCTCATCAGACTAATAGACTTATATTTAAACAGGCATTTAGCAGAGCAGAAATGGCTTTCCTGTCTAGTATATTTATAACCTTGAAGGCCTTTCCCTTATTTTTCTCTTTCCCTTGACCTTTTATTAGAACACACTTTTAAACTGTGAAGTGGCGAATGTCGTGCAGCTTTGCTGGAGGCACATTAAGCTCACTCAAAGCACAAATGTTACTGTATAAAGTTCACAAACTTTCATTTATTTTGTGTCCAGAAAAGAAAGGTTAAATATTCCTTTTTTTTTTTTTTTTAAGGTAATACTTAGGTAGTGACAAGTTGAAACCTACTAAATATAAGTGGGCCTTTAAAATCACGCTGTGGTTGTGATTTATCTCAAACTGCTTTGAATTAATTTGAGATAACTTTGCATTAAATTTCCACGCCTCCAAAACATAGTAATTAAATGTTTTGGTCCTTTTTTTTAAAGAAAATCTGAGCTGTTGTTTGGCTGTGTCTGTGTTGGAAAGGAGGATCAGATCAGTGTTGGGATAGCAGTGAAGTGCTATAAGCACCTGATGAATTAAGGTTGTGTTTCCCACTTTGAACTCTGCCTAGAATGCTGTGATGAGTGTTTGTTACCAGTGGAAGAGCTTTAGGTGCACTTTTGGAGAAGAGATTTTTGCTTCATTTAAGCCCAATGAAACCCAGGTCATGCAGTCTGAGGGTGCTGAGTTTGGGAGCTGCTGCTGTGTGGAAGGTTGGGGTGGATGGTGGTGAGACCTCCTGGTCTCTGCTGGAATGCTCCTGTGACATTCCTTGGGAGTTTCAATCTAAAAACCTTGAATTCTGTTTTACTGCTCAACATTTGGAGCTTTCAGAATTAAATTCTGTTTTAATCTGAATCTCAAGAATGAGTAGGTGTTTAGATTATCGTTCCCCATTGTTCAGACTTCTCATCAACCAGATCAAAAATAATGTTGAATCTCTGTGTATCCATGCTGGTCAACAAATTGGGCCTTTCTTAGTGATGCATGTGCTGGATAAACAATTTCCATTGGTATTGCTGTCTTTTTCTCAGGTCTGCAGACCCCACAGATCGTGACGACTCTGTACACTGAGTTACCACCCCTTCCAGGATGTGGGAAGGGCATCTCCCCGTGGCTGGTGGCTGCTGGATTGGATTTGAGGATGATCAGGAATGGTTTCTGATAAAGCAGAAATAAAGCAGTGTAGGGCCCTGTCTGGAGCTGGTATTGCCAAAAGCACTGTGCAACCGTGTCCCTCTGTGTGACAACCTGGATTTCTCACTCCCATTGTATTGTCAGCTCATTCCCATGTGGAGAATACACAGCACTCAGTCTGACAGGAGGGAGCACAGAGTGTTTTTGCGTTCCTGGTTCCTTTCTTTCGGTCCCTCTTGTCTTTTTAGTGCCTGCCCCTGTGCAGATCCTGAGAGTGAATATTGTCTGTCATCGACACACTTTTCATTTTGGATGTGAGTTAGCAATGACTGGAACAACAGTTTGTAACTCAGCTATTACTGAGGATCAGCCCTTTGAGTTATTCATGCAGATCCTGGGGAAACAAGTGCTCTTCTCCTGTGTCTCCTGGCCAAGCCTTCAGGACACTGGGTACTCTTGACAGCCACGTGGCAGTTTCAGTGTGGGGACTGTCACTAGTCCTCTAGCAGCACCTGTTTTCTGTATATCAAACCAGCCATTTTATTTGAACAATTGGGCTTATTTGACTCATAGATGCAGTAGTTGCTGTAATGAATTCATGAAATATGCATATGGTGGACTAGAGGAAGCTATCAAGACTCATGCATTTTGCATGGGGCTCACTCACTTTTTTCCCTCTTCCTGCAGGTCTCCTCCCTCCTGGATAATGTGGCTTAGTGTGTAAGAGCCTTATGTTTTCAATAAACTCTCCTCTTCAGGAGATTCATTGTTGAAAAGCTTATTTGCATTTTTAAGTGTGGGTGTTAAGGAAGATTTATTCCAAAACTTTCAAGTCCCAAACCCATCAGGGAAAAAAAAATAAAATAAAAGTCCTCCAAACTGGGAGTAAGGTTTGCAGAGAATGGCTGAGGTTTTTCCATGCAGTTCCCATAGCAGTGGGCAGCATCCCAAGGCAGAGTCAGGAAGCAGAAAATCTGGCAGCATGTCTGTCATGCTTTAAACAAAACCCCAGGCGTGCCCTGTGACCAGAACCACATCTGGTGAGAGGGGCCATGCTGTTCCCTGGCCCTGTCCTTCACCCTCCCTTCCTAGGCTTTCAGCTTCTCCTGCTCTCCTGTCCAGCAGGGAGAAGGAAAAACCAGATCTCTCCCTCTCTCCAGGGTTCTGATGCCCCAAGGATGAGGTCAGCTCTCCTGCCTTGGAGCTTCATGCAGCAAACACCACAACCCAGGGTCAGTTTAGGGAGAATCTGGAGGTGTATGGAACACACAGAGTTTTATGGCATAAAACCAGAGATGATGGGTGCCCCTCACTGCATTTGTTCTATGTTTAGCATTTCTGACTTTGTCTCTGGAAGACAGAAATGTCAGGGGGACAGAAGGGACAGTCAGGGCGTTTGAAGAACAGCTGAAACAAACACAAGGGTGAGCAAGGCTCAGGCTTTGAAATGCTAATTTGAAGGCAGAATGCAATGAAATGTCACACTGCATCCAAACTCAGAGGAAGTTGGATCCTCCTCTCCTGCTCCCTGCATATCTGCACCCAGGCACTGGCAGGGAGGAGAGTGCTCATCCAAATGGCTTTGCCCTGGTACTGATAAAGGTTTCACTCAAAATGCTTCTGTGGGAGCTGCTGTGTGATGGTCACACACCACAATGACAACAGCCAGCAGAAAACCTTGAAAAACCACATGAGGACTTGCTCCTCCACTTTGGCAGGTGCTGGCTGATCTGGTCTGTGCATTGTGAGTGCCCCAAATTTACTCCTTGTGCCAATGTATGATGTGGATTGTGGTAACTGATGGTGTGGATTTAGGTAACCTTGCCCAAGGGAAACCACAGCACTTCTTCCAGCTAAACCAGCTGTGGGTTTTAGTTTTTATTCCCCCTTTCCCTTCTCTTGCTGTTTGCAGAAGGAAAGGAAAAGAAAGTTGAAGTATTTTAAAGGAGATTTCAGGTGGAGATTTGTTAAGGGCTAATCACAGTGCTGTTCTAAATATTTCAGATACTCTTTCAGATCAAATGTAGACTGGAAAATGAAAGCAAGTAAAAAAAAAAACAGATTAAAACTGAGCTCAGTTTAAGGCATAATTTATCTTGAGTAAAAGCCTTAATATTCCACAAATTAAAAAAATAACCCTCTGCTTGCTTTACTTTTACAGTGATTATTCTGGGTTTCATGCAGGTTAAATTTCATTGCTATAGCAGATTGGTGATTTCAGTTCCATAGCATTTGTATTTACAGGGAGCAATAGCTGGCATTTTAAATCCATATCCCTCTGTCCTGTGATCTGTGGAGCTCCAGACAAAGCTGCAGAGTCCACAGAGGTCTGCAGTATGGGCAGAACACTTACATTCATCTCTGCACCACTTGATTTTGGCCTAACTTTAAGAAATACAATAATCTTGCATATCAAGCTGTAATGTGGTATTCCTGTGGGCTGTGTGCGGACCTCAAAAGCTTTCAAATGCGTTTGCAGCCACCCTGATTGACACAACCAAGAATTATTTATGCTAATGAAGGAGAAATGTGACAGGCTCTGCAGCATGTTGGTGTGGCCTTCAGGTTAAAGAGCTGATTTTAACATCTCTTACTTGCAGATGTGATGCCTCTGTTTATCTGTGTCTTGACTGCAAAGTGGGGAGAGCAATTCTTTCTTATAATTAAACTCCTTCTGTGAGCTGTGGAGGGGACTGGCTGTGTGAGAGCTCGGAGCAGCCCTGTGGCAGCCCAGGCTCCAGCACTGCAGGGCTTGACACAAAGAGAGCTCAGATTTTTCATTTGCTTTGGTATGTCCAGCGCTGCCAAACGTGGCTTTGAAGGTGCTGTGCTGGGACTAGGAGGAGTATTGGATGCTGAAGGAAATTTTTGGCTGCTATTAACTTGCTGTGAGATAAGTGACATTAGACTGAGAACAAATATTATTGAACATCAATGAATGAAGACCCTTATCAGCTTTCTCTTGTCTGTCTTCAGAGTGGACTCAATAGCAGATATTTGCCTTTTATCTCTCCACCCTCTTTTCTGAGCATTTTTGAAGTGAGGATGTTGGAGAGTTTCTGTCTTATGCTAATCTATGGGAATTTCAGAAGTTGAATTATTAAAACTAAGAAAATCCTCTCTTGAATTGCATGTATTAATATTTTTCTCTGGCACCTTCCCAAAACAATAGACTTCAAGGACACACCAGGTACTTTCTGTTTACAGGAACATATTTCACTTTTTCAATCAGGCATTGTTTTGTTAGGTTTATGTTGCTCAGCAAATTGCTGCCTGTGAAATGCAAAATGGATTATTTGGTAATTAAAATATTTCAAGTTTATGAGAGAGTTTGAAATCAATAAAATAGCCTTATTTCAGTGGAATAGAGCTATATGTCTGTTGGAACAGAATCCTGTAAGTTATAGAGGAGCAGAAGTAAAACTAATAAGTGCTTTCCATTTCCTTTGGGATTGTTCTCTATTGGATGCTATGCTAGCTACCAGGATTTTTTTTTCTCAATTTAATTTAAATATCCCAAGAGATGGGCCTTGTAATATACCAATTATTTTTCATATGCAATTTTAAAAAGTGTCTCTCTCTGCTGGAATCCTTTAGTATTACAGCAGCGATTTGCAATGTGCCTTAGAATCTGAAATTAAAGCAGGGCATCACCTCACAGTGCTGAGGCTCTTGGACAGCCCAGCATCTTTGGCCAAAGGCCAATAATTCAGGGAACTCAATAGCAGAGCCAAGGAAATAGAATAGAAGTGTTGCTTAGTGCTCAAAGTTAACCTATTCTGAAAGAAAAATGAAACAGAAATAGGAAAACTAATATTTTTTTAAAATATGTTTTTCGTTACCATAGTAATTCTTGTCATACATTTTATATAAATGTCACCTGCCAGAAATACAGAAACTTGTACTTTGGAGAGAAGAATACTTCCAGGTGTATAATTTTGTCAAGGGTAATATTAGTGTTTATCATAGCCAAATCTTTGCAACTGATAAATATTGTTCTGTTTCTACTTTTTTATTTTCCCCTGCTGACATTTTTAAGCCAATATCCTGTAAATGTCAGTATTGTTAATTTACATCTTGGAAAGGTGAAAGGTTAGAGAGCTGTATATTGGGACACACAAACATCATAGGAACAAATTGAAATTTAATGAGACTTTGAGTTCAGAGTGCCTTTCAGACTGCTTTATTTAGGTGCAGGATATGTGTATATTTTTTATTTCACTGTAGCATTTTTACCCAAGACCCCCTTCCTGTTATGTAATTTCTAGGTTTTGATTATTTTAATAAGGAAATGTGTCTGTAAACCCATGAAAACCGAAACAGCGTTGTGAAATTATGTTTAAAGCTGATGGAGAAGTTAGAGTCAAGTAAACCCATTTGAAAATTACTCTGGAAATTGAAAACTCATCACGGTGTGATCAAAATTGGAGTTGTGGTTATCTACTAAAAAAAAAACTCTCTACAGGGAAAGATGTTTCTTATAATTTGAGGGAGTGTCATTAATGAACAGAATTGACTATATTTGTGTATCAGTCATCCAGTGAGGCACACCACCAAGGTGCACAAAAGTGTTCTTGCCTTGGTTAAGAATCAGCTTTTCTCTGTATCTTTAAGGTTTCCCTCCTTCCTTTCCTCTAGCCTGGCATGACCTTACCCACGCACTCTGGCTTTGTTAAGGCTGCTCAGAGGCCAAATATGAAAGCTGCTTGAAGGTGAAGTAGACAAACACCCTTAGAAAACCTGCTACATTATAATTTCTGACACTGTTGTCATTTTAGAAATGCATCTGTGGTGGAAAAAGGAAATCGGATTTTGTTTCTTCAGAAACTCCTAACTTTTGTTAGAATAATTTTTGTTGGTCTTTGATGCTAAAAATGGGGCAGAGATCATGGCATTGATGATCATGGCATAAATTGATGACCATGGCATAAAAACATGAAGTAGCAAAGATTTGAAGGTTTATTGCAGTAGAAAATCAACAGTAGGAAGAATTTTCTTGAGTTCTTTGCCCTAAATAGAATCCTGTGGAGAGATTTAGACTTCCAGGTCCCCTACTAGATGCTGGAAATAGTGAAGGCAGGTATTGTTAATGAACAAATAGAGTGAATTAACACCACTGCTGGTTGGGCACAGGTGTGACAGTGTTTACAGAGTCTACACAGGAAAGGGGGATTAAAATTTGTGTTACTGAAGCCGCAAAGAAAACCAGAGAGAAGAGTTAGTGTCAGCACCCAGGTAAGAGAGATGCTTCAATAAATGTACAAATTGTGAATGTTCAGACAGGTATTTAAGCCACAGGGTGAAACGAGCAGCACCTGGACTTGACGTTGGTCACTGGCTTTCTCCATATTTTGAAATTTGTGCAAGAAACATTGCTCAAAGTATTTCATGTGTTACCCAATATCTACAAAAACAAAGCAAAATGTTGTGTGTCCCTTCACAACATTGTGTGGGTTGTTTTACTCATTAAGTGTCCCCCTGCTTTTTATTTCTATGCTTATGAATTGTTTAATTTAGGATGTGTAAACACACTGCTCTGATGCTTTCACAGACGTAAAATGTTTTCAGACCAAACTGGTTTCTGAAATGCTGCTGCACCCCTTCAGCCCCTGTTATTTCTGTCCTTGATTCTGTTCAGTGTTTTAGTGATGCTGATGGGCAATTCCCAACACCTTTCCCTCCATTTCTCCTGGCCAGTGAGGCCAAGGGAGGGAAGCCCAGCACCACCAAAGTCTGATGCTTCCCCTGAGGTCTCCCAGTCACTCCCTGATTAATAGCAACAGTAGGTGGCTCAAGCTATTTTTCCATGGTTTTTTAATATTTCTTCTTTTATAAATTGGTTTTAATATTTGGTATTTCATAAATATTGTTTTTTTATAAGTTAATAGGAATACAAATGCTTTGCAGTATTGTTTTAGGGCTACAGGCTGTCGTGATCATACCAGGAATAGTTTGGAATTGGGATTCTTGTATTAAAGGAAGGATCCCATACCCATTCTTCTGCTGAGGAGTCAGTTTTCACATGGGAGAATAATACTCAGATCTAAATTATCAGAACACACTTTCTTTCTTTTTTCTTCTGAACATATGTATCAGAAACATGAGCCAGGAAAAAAATGTTTTAATGTTGTTAGTCTTTTTTCTTATTTCTCTCCCTGTTTTAGATTTGGTTTTTACATTAGAATAGTTACCAACAAAGGATGAAGAAATGTTTCTAGCTGCTAGTGAGGGATGAAAATATTTCAAACATCAAATGATCAGCATCCTGTATGAAATAATCTTATCTCTGTCATGTGATTTGATAAAAAAAGAGCTTGGAAAAAGGTTTATTGCTGACTAAATGTGGAGACTCATCTGACCTTTCTGCTTAAAATGTTATTTCAAATCAAATCTATCTATTAAGGAGCTATATTATAGCTTTCAGTGTTTAAGAAAGCTCAAGCATGTACTTGGTATCTTCACACAGATCTCTCTCAGCTTATCTTCATTCTCTATCTTCAAGCCATCTGCTCCTTTTCTCTGGTCATTGTTTTCCATATTAATTAGTACAGCGTGTCTGCTGACTAAATACGGATTTAAAGACTTAATTCCTCTGCGCCTAACTGTTTGAGGAGAAAAAAAAAGAAACTAGAAATAAATATAGCAATGCAGTTTGGAATTTGCAATCATTAGTATAAAGCTGTGAATGCACTTCTGGGTGTTTAGGCAGCTTGAATAATTTAGGGCCTTTATATATAGCTGACTTGCCTCATTTGATTTATCTTCTTCACATGGGATTTTGTACTATTTCTGGGTACTTTATTATCACTATTGTCTCTCACATTCATAATACAGATAGAAGCACAGAGCATGAACAAAAATTTGAGGAAGAGGGTAGCATCTGCTTACCCTCAGTTGATTTAGCAGTAAGTGGCATGTAAGCACATTTAGCCTTTCTCATCAAACACAAAATCCGGGCTCTGTGAGGCACCAGGACCTACTTTTTTCTTTCACATTTCAGCCTGCAATTTCTCCCTTTTCCCCCCAACATTTCCAAATGAGCAGCACTGCTGATCACTGAAGGTACAGCTCTATTTTAAACAAATCCTTTCTATCAGTCCTTGTGGTGGTTTCCTCAAAGGTACTTTGCTCCTCACAGCACATTTTCTGTGTGAAAATGAAAGGCAGCCTTTGAGTTGTGTGAAAACTTTTCACCCCCTCTGTCATGTGAAAATTATTAGCCATTTCTCTGCAGAAGCCTCTCCTATTTGCAGAGAAGCTGCTGTGTTGACTCTAACACATGCTAACAGTCTGGGCTGTGCTGCCCTTGCTGCAGCAGGGCTGTGCTTTTGAAGCAGCTGCTGAATCAGGACACAGACCTGCTGTGGTAGGGCCAAGAGAGCTGGTCCAGATGCAAACAGACATTTCAGTCTTGCTGTATTTTGTGGGTTTGGTCCTTTGCTTTATTTTGTGATTGCAGTAAAACGTGCCCTGTGTCAAAGACACAGCCCTGGAAAGCTGCTTGTGATTTCCCCAGGACAGGGAATTCTTCTTCTTTCTTCTGTGCTTCTTCATTTCTCTATATTTGCTAAGATGTATGAGATGGCCACAAGAACTGGTGGTGCTCTGGGGAACAATTTGCATTTTTTTCCCTTCTGATAGCAGCACAATATTCATGAGGGCTTTTGCTCTCTGATCCTTTATAACTCTCACAACTGCATTTCTCCCTCAGCGAGGTATTTCTGTGGAGGAAGCTCTCTGCACTGGGGATTGACTCTGCTATCCTTTGGCTGATAGATCCCTTTGGAGGGATGAGCAGATTGGCTGTGAAGTGGAATGTATTGAGAAAATGCAAAATTAAAAGTTGCTGCATGCCAACCTGGAAAACTCAGTCTGTCTTCTGCATGGTTGTGTGTGTATCCATGCAAGACATATAGAAATCTAGTCTGGAGGCTGCTCCAAATTGTATTTTGTGAATTATTGGAGTGAGGAAGCACAAGTCAACTTTAGCTCTTACATCTACTTTATCATTCTATCTTTTGTAGGTTATAGTTTGTTATAGGTACTTTTGCATATTGCAGTAGTGCAAAATTACTATATGCAATTGAAAGCTCGTGTACTTAAGTATTGAAAAAAAGTTTCACTCTACTTCTAATACCTAATAGGTGTTGCAAATGCCTCATGTATCTATACAAACCCATGTATTTTGTCCCCTCAAGCACTCTTCCAATCATAAAAAAGCCTGTATTTGAAATATTGTGATTAAAAATGTGCTTTGATTTCAGTAGCACACAGTTGCTAAATGTTCCTCTTTAAAGCCCAAGTTCTTCCATTCACTTACAGTTGCCAGTATTCAGTGACAAAGTGATCATCGTGATTGTAATTAAATATTTATCATACAGTTCTCTTTTGTCATTTGGATGTTACAAGGCAAGCAGAGATATACTTTAAAGGCTGAATAGTAAGCTATATTATGATAGTATATCAGGCAAATGAGTGTTTGATGGGCTGTGTTAACGTGAGCTAAAAATAAAATCCCATCTGTTCACCTTTCAAACTGCATCAAGACACTGCATATGGGTTGTGGAATAATTTAATGAAACACAAATGAAAATATGTTTATTTCCATCTTACCGAAACAAGTGAAACAGGCAACTTGTTAGTAAAGATGTTTTAACAAGCAGGGAATTTTGTGCTTATGGCTTTTCTGGAATATAGTAGCACTGCAACCATTTAAAATCATAAATGAGTAGATATAGAGACAGAGACTCACTGAAGACACTGCCTCTAATAATCATGAACTGCTCAGAACTTGATTCCTGGTGCCAAGAGTTTGGATTGCTGGCACAATTAGGGATGTCCCCATTGGCATCAGACCTGCAGAGTATATTGTTTACTGTGGTCTTTGGGGACACTGGTTTTTAGTGTTCAGTTTTTTCATAGCTGAATGAGTTCTCCCCATGTATTGGTTGACTTTGGAGCCATTTGCCTTATCAATTATCTGCTCCATAAAAAAAGAAGCTGTTTCAAGGTGTGGGGTGTGCTCTGTGCCATGGCTGGGTGCTGTACAAGAGGGAGACCAACGGGGGTGCTGCTGCCTCTGAGCTCTTGCTGATGGTGGTGTAAATCAAAGCCACTGGAGCAGCAATCATTTTTGTGTGCTCAGGACTTTTGAATATGCTGCCTGTTTTAATACTTGTAGTGGAATGATTTTTTTTCTGCTTTTTTCAGGTAATTGTATCTTTGATGTTGATGCAGTTGTCTTCATCTCGCTGCTCTGTTTTTCTACAGGCCTTTGTAAATTCTGTCTGTCGCTTTTACCAAGCATTTCCCATTGCTTTGTCTTTATCTTCAAAGCTCAGCCATTTCTAGTGACTTCAAATCACAGATCTCCATCTGTTGCTGGTTTTCTGAACCAAAATTAAAAGACGCTGTGTAATCTGTGAACTGCATTTGAAGGGGATGAGGCAGCTTGTTTTCCAAGGAACTCTGGGACCTGATCCCGAAATTAGGAGATTATTTACCACATGTGGGTCTCTTACAGATGAGGAGACACTCACGAAGGCAGGGCCAGATAGGAAGAGCTCATTTACATACTGAAAAGAGAAAAAGTGAAGTATGAAAAGTCAGGAGGAGACGAGCTCAGAGAATCTGGGTAAGGTGTGCCTTAAGGTTCAGGCTACAGGGGCACCTCTGGCTATGTTACACCTGGTTCCTTGACAGAAAGAGAATTCCTGTGTTGTTCTTAGAAGAAAATGTGCATTTACCCTGTGCTTCACCAGAGCCCCAGGAGAGCAGGGCTGGTGGGAGTGCCACAGGCTGTACGTGCTCAGCTGTGACAATGTTCACAGGGGTCCCAGGTTGAGGGAAGAGACGAGGACCTGACTCCATGTTTCAGAAAGCTTGATTTATTATTTTATGATATATATTATATTTAAACTATACTAAAAGAGTAGAAGAAAGGATTTCATCAGAAGGCTAGCAAGGAATAGCAAAAGAAGGGATGATAACAAAGGCTTGCGTCTCAGACAGCAATCCGAGCCAGCTGACTGTGATTGGCCATTAATCAGAAACAAACAACATGGGCCAAAGATCCACCTGTTGCATTCCACAGCAGCAGATAATCAATGTTTACGTTTTGTTCCTGAGGCCTCTCAGCTTCTCAGGAGGAAAAATCCTAAGGAAAGGATTTTTCATAAAAGATGTCTGTGACACTCAGCTTGGTGGCTGCTGTCAGTATATTTTAAAAAAAGGTATCCTGACCAGGCAGCTCAGAAGGGTGGGTGCATATATGTGTGTGTGTGTGTGTGTGTATTTTTATATCTATAAATTGTAGCATTTGCTTTGGTTAAACAGATTGGATTCTCAAATAGCTGAGATGTGTTACAACAGCCTTGGAAATGAAAGGCACTTGCAAAAGCCTTATGTTAGAGAGGCATAAACTGTCTGACTTGGCATCTTTTCTAGGTCCCAAAAACCTCTGAAGCAGGTTGACAGGAAATATTGAGCAATTGCTTTCTGTCAGTCTTCAATAGAAATATTTTTCTTTTTCTGTTTTTAATTAAAAAATTCTTATCCAAGCAGTATTCTTAGATGTGTGAAGGTACCTAAAATAGGGTGGAAAATACATAGTTTTTTCATCTCCCCCACAAAGATCTTATTTGAAAGACATTTTCCAAAATCAAAGTATTTTCTTGGAAAATTGTGAAGTAAAGAAAAACTTTGATTTGACATGAAAAAAATAGTAATGCTTTATTCTTTGACTTCTGTCCAACTCTAATTTTATGAAACTTAGTGATGAAAGATCTCTGAAGAATAATGAATGTTTTTCAACCAACTCCTGTTAAAACATAATTCTAATTTGCTTGTACTTGCCATGCCTAAAATATGATGGGCACAATCAGTAGAGTAATTTGCATAAATTTCTGGTTTCTGTCTGCTCTTTAAAAGGTTATAAAAATATACAAAGTAAATTACATAAAATCCTAAATTCATACAAGACTAGACAAGAATCAAGAGCACTTATTTGGTTACCACATGCGCACAGATGTGAAATGAGAGTCAGCATCTACTCATGTGAAATAACAATTCTTTGTATTTTCCTTTTTTATTTGATGTAATATTTGTCTTCTCCCAATTTATGTGGTAGATTTCCAATATCTGTGGTTACCCACTGTTGACCATAAATTTTTCTTGTAGGTAGACTTCTTGAGTTTTGTTAGGTGAAGACCAAGAAGTGAGGGCCAGTAAGAATATTCCTGAAATTCTCCATAAAGTACTCCCACATAGCAATTTGGGAGCATCATTTTGTCTTTACCGTTGTATCTTCCCAGCTCAAGTGTGTTGCCGTGTCACAGTAGTCATTGAAAATGCAAACAACTTTTATTGACCACCTTGTGGTTTTACAGAGAAATTTAGTCAGATATTTGAACCTCCAACTCCATTTATAGATCGTTAGCTGTTTAGCATTCATTAGAGGATTCCAGATGCCAATACAGGCTGCCACCAGGAAATGCAGAGTATTTCAAGTTCTGAAAGTTGGTCTGGCCAGATTTAATGATATGGGTGAGCAAATATGGTCCTGCTGGAAGTGTTGCACTGCTGCACAGTGGAGGAAGGAAAGCTCATGAGAGGTGCTTCTTCTCATGGTCCCTTCTGTGTTGATACTGAATATTGTGAAATTGATGTGGTTTCTTTTATGGAAAAGGTTCTAGGAAAAGGTTTTCTTTTTTAGAAAAGGTTTGCTTTGATTTGGTGGCCTTTTATGCCCCCCCCATACAAACCACTACATCACTGCTGCCCTCAGAATCGACCCCCTGCATTTTTTAATACATATACAAGTAAGCAGAGCAAGGCAATCCAAAGGTGCTGAAGTGACCAAAGCATATTTATGGTGGTGTTCTCCTCTTCTGACCACTGTAATGCAAGGTCAGTGCATGTGTTATTCAGCAGGTACTTTAAACAAGTAAGGTTTAATACACTGTGTTACTAATAGAAAGCCCAAGTTTCCTCTTTACACTTTCTTTTCTCTTTTCCTCTTTTTTTTTTTTCCCCTACAGCTTGCATATTAAGAAATCTTCATGAATGAAACCTATTCATCATTCTTATTGCTCTTTCCCATTGTTCCCAGGAGGTAAAGCACTATATTAAGTGCATATGCTATTCCAAACGCTTCTGATGATGTTCAAGTTTGAAAGGTTTTTGGGTTTTGTACTTAAGAGTTTGGGAAAAGACCTCAAAGATTTCTTTTCTTCTAAAGAGACATCCAGGAAGAATCTTTTTTCCCCCCTTCATTGTCCTTTTCCTTTCTCTTCATCACTTCACAGTTAGAAAAATAATTCACTTAATGATTTTTTCCCTTCAGATCTAGGACAATTTCCTCTTCATTTTACTTTCTGATAGTGCTGCTGCTCATCTGTGTTTCCTGACCCCTCAGGGGCTGTATGCTAAGCTTCCCCTGCCAGTACTGATGCTTGTTAAGGCACTGGACTGAGAGCATGCAGAATAAAATAGATGTTAATAGATGTGTGGGGTCCCAGAGGTCCTGCTGCTCCCCCTCTCTGGCAAGGAAGACACTCTGTCTGCATGGCTGCTCCTCTTCCTTCCCCTGAAACAACCAGGCTGCAAAATCATGAGGAAAATAACACAGCTTTGCATAGAGGAACATCTGTTAAGTTCTTCCCTCAGCCATCACATGCGTTAATAAAAATTAGCTGAAAATAGGCAATAAGTTGCCCTTGAAATTGAACAACCCTATTTTATTTTTTGCATACTTTAGCAGTGTGTTTCTACACAAATGCTGGAGCCAGTGATAGATGTTGCTTCTTTGCTCAAAACTGAGCTAAACTGTGGCCTTGCAGGACATGAAGGGAGCCTAAAACAGACATGGGGAGGGATAGTTTACATGGGCATGGAGTGACAGAGAAAAGGGGAATGGCTTCAGGCTGAGAGGTTTAGGTTAGATACATGGAAAAATCCTTTATTCTGAAGGTGGTGAGGCCCTTCCACTCTCCCAGCTTGCCCAGAGGAGCTGTGGCTGCTTCCTGTCTGGAAGTGCCCAAGGCCAGGTTGGCTTGGGGCACCCTGGGCTAGTGGAAGGTGTCCCTGCCCATGGCAGGGGTGGAACTGGATGGGCTTTAAGGTCCCTTCCAACCCAAATTATTCTGTGGTTCCATGATGGATAGCAGAGAATATTCATTGACATGTTTGATTTTTGTGGTTCTAAACTTGAGGACACGGTTAATGGTGAGCACAGTCGTGGTGCTGGGTTGGTGATTTTGCTTGGTTATCTTAGAAGAGTTTTCCAATGATTCTATGATTTCCTATATTTGTGTCCTGTCTCCTGTCACTTCTAACACAGGAGGCAGGATACACTCAGGATATACACTGCCCCATCTTTGCAGTTGATTTCTACACTAAAATGGACTGTGAA
Source organism: Calcarius lapponicus (assembly GCA_039654755.1). Taxonomy (NCBI): domain Eukaryota; kingdom Metazoa; phylum Chordata; class Aves; order Passeriformes; family Fringillidae; genus Calcarius; species Calcarius lapponicus. The sequence continues at coordinate 34,612,647 of CM077470.1, forward strand.
AAACTGAACTGGAAGTTTATGGGATGTTTGCACAGATTGTTTGTTGTGCAGCTTAATAGCACTGAACAATGTAGTTTAAAGGTAGATCTGGGTTTGTTTATGCGACACCTTCAGCAGAAAAATCAGCAATTTCTGTGCTAAAGACCTTGATTAAGGAAATCAGTTGCTATTGAAGGGAATATCAAAAACTCTTTCAAATTTGCCAGCAGAGCTCGGTGCCTGTTGTATTGTTAATTAGCAAATGCAAACTTTAGAGAAGACTAATTCAGGAATATGACAAGGGATGTGAAAATAAAATGTCTCAAGGAGTCTCCCAAGGCAAAATGAAATGAGTAAAATGAAAAAAGTAATCTTACTCACAGTTGCCACCAGGCAGTATTTTGCATCCATCCATAAATGCAGGTGGATATAGGCTGTCTTGGGATGCTTTTTTCTGGGAGCAAGGATCAATACGAAGCCGTGCTGAGTCCCAGGTGAGTGTCAGGACTTCAGGAGCAGCTTGTGCTTCCACTGATGCTCTTTTTCAGACTCTCAGATTTCCAAACACTGGCGAGGCTTCAGTAGGCAGGTGAGCAGTGTTTTTACGCTGACAATAGCAGTGTAAAAAGAGAAATATTGTTCATTGTTGTCCCCATATGGCCTGGCAGATCCCCTGTTTGTTTTGATACCAAGGTAGTGCAGCTGCACATTCTACGTGAATTTACATCCAGGGCAGCTTTGCCCTTCAAATATAAGCATGATGACTGAGCTCTATGATGTCTAATAATTTATTTGGTTTTTCTCACAATACCTGCTTTGGGAAGTGAACAGTTTGGAGTGTGCATCCTAAATCAAACACTTAAGAAACCTTGTTATTCCATGAATGGATACTTTCCTAGTTTATTACACATCATCTCAGCAGATTTTATTGAATGTATACATTAACTTACTTGAAAAATACTCATGCAAATGTTGCTCCCATTTGTCTTCCAGAAGGCAGTTAATGTCTCTCTTCCTCTGGTACCAGGTAGCCTACTGGGACATAAAAATAATTAATGCCTTGGAAGCACTATCTCACAGAACGTTATGTTTGTTTTATTTAAGGGAAAAGATTTCTACTACAGGTTAAAAAAATCAGGCTAAGATTTGTGTTCCCTGGAGATAATTCAGGTGCTTTAGCAGAATCTGTTTGCATTTCTCTCCGAGGATAGGCTGGTATAGCTGCTGCAGGCACTGACAGGATTTTGGACAATATCAGTATGTCACAGCTTGTGACATGAGTGCAGCTTCCCATAGATCCTTCTCAGTTCCTCAAAATATTTCTTGGAAAGCATGCTCTCAAAAGAGCTAGGCTTCTCCAATGCTGAGGCTTTGTATCAGGGAATTCTTGTAGGTGCTCCTGTTGTTCATGTTGGTGTATTTAAATGAAGGGCTTTGTTCCGTTTTTAAGCCACAATTAACAGTCTAGGTAATGATATTCCAACCTTATTTTCTTTTGTCTGAGTCTCTGGTTGTACTTGATGTTTGTACCAGTCTGGTGGTTCTGTTTTTGTGACTCAGTTGAAATACATTACTGGAAAGGAAGTGTTGTATACTCCATTTTGAGGGAAAAAGGAAGCAAATTCTGCTTGAGAGTAAAAATATTCAGGTGCATCTCTGTCTGAAAGGTCACTTTTGGAGCTCCCCTGTTTGGGGTGTACCTTATGCAGACGTCACAATATCTGGGATAGGGGAGGGTAGGTGGACATTGTGGTTGGAAATGCACAGAACTTGTTCTCAGCTGCTGTGGATTTGCCCCAGAATTACTCTGCCTGCAGTAAAGCAGGAGCAGCATCCCCCAGGCCATGCACAGTCAGCTCTTTAATTTGGGTGTAGCTTAAAGTTGTCTAAGTGGAATCCATATTTATGCTTTAAACAGAGAGGGATATTAAGGGAACTGCTTGGGGCACTCTAGACTTTGTTGTAAAACTGCCAATTTAATTTTGTATCTGACATATTGCATTTTGAGGGTCTGGTCTGGTCTGTCAAGAGACTAAATTCCATTCTAGTGCACATGAAAATCAAATGGATCTAGCCAAACACCAGAATGCTTTTGTCTCGTTTTCCTCTGACTCTCTTTTGCCTCATTCTAGGGATGACTCTTGCAGGCTTAATGGATTTGGTTCCAGGGAATGTTTCTGCTGTAAAATAGAACCTTTAGTCATCCTCAACTTGAAAACATCTCGCAGGCTCGAAGCCATTAGTATAGATAAATCCAAATCACACCTGTGAGGCGTTCTCTGTGCTCTGCTGTCATTCTCTGCAGCCCCCTTTGTGCTCTCCATATTAAAGAATTAGATTCAAAAAGAAAAGGAAGGAGAAGGAATTATACTGCAGAGATATCTGCTAAGGTGGTGCTGAAGTTACCCAGACGAACAGGTAAAAATGTCTGAGAGCATCTCTGATGTGAAAGATGCACCTCACGTGGGCTGTGTTTAACAGAGTCTGGTGACCTTGTGCTGGGGCAGTGCATGGAGTGATGCTCTTGCTCTGCCTCTTTCTCAGAAAGAAAGAAACAAAATTAAAGTTATATTAACAGACAGCGAAAAAAGGTAGAGAAATATTTAGTACAAAAATATGAGCTATTTACAAAAGGAATACAGAAAGTGACTTAACAAATCACAAGTATGTTTATATCCTCTTACTTTCAAACATACAAACCTCTGGCAGAAACAGGTTTGTTCAGTGCTCTGGTATTGTCCAGTCTAAAAATTAACCTGAGCTCCAAGGACCAAAACCAGCAAAAATTAAGATTAAAACTATGTCTGTTTTTCTCTGAATTCACAGTGATGCCAGACACTGGTTTTATGTGTAAAAAATATTCAGCAGCAGAAGAAATATGGTTTTGACTCCCAGGACAAAATTTCTTAAGGATCCTGCAGAAAATCTATGGAATCCAGTATTTATATATATGTAAAAAGAAGTTATTTGTGACACCCATTGTGAGTAATGCTAATCATATGCTAGTTATAGCAATAAATGTAAATTAATATAAAATAAATCAATAGAAATAAACAAAATTACGTTCTAATAATAGCAATAAAAACATATCTGTGACTTTTACTTGTGTAAAAGGTATTAAAATCCCCACCCAAAATCTGAATGTGTGGGATTGTACGTGGAAACATGCCTGCAAATGTACAACTCTCAGTGCTGAAGAAAAACATTTTAAATATATCTTACACATGTAAATTTAGTCTGAAGACTATAATGTATAAGCTGCCAAATGATGTGAAGAATTGGCTGCTGTAGATGCTGGAAACAAAGCAAAATGGATGTGCTGAAGTTGTAAGAATAGTAATAGCCACAAGGACAGAATGTGATAAATCCATAGGGATCAGTGTTTCTGCTAAAAATGAGCTCAGCTCAGAATGCAGTGTGGTGTCCTGAAGCAGGTTTCATTTTTTATTGTTTTTAGGCAATCCCTCCTTGTTTACTATGATGGAATTAAGTGCACTGTGCACTGAAAGTTCTTTGAGTACATTTAGACCAAAAAAGTTTAGGACAAATTAATGATGCTATTTTTTTCATGTGATATATCTGTGTTGAAGAGCTTGTAATGAATGCATAAAGAAACAAGAGCCAAGATAAATTTGCAAGACAAGAGTCTAAAAAGCCCAAGATGTGCAAAAGAGGAAACATAGAGGAAATTTTCATATGGTGATTTAATTGTTTAAATTTTGGCCTTAAAGAGAAGGGCTCTGGGAGAGGAGGATGCTGGTCCTTGCCTTAATGCCCATGGAGAATATATTTAGGTACAAAGATCAGATTTAAGCTGTAACAAATCCATAGGTCCAAATGGTGCATATATATTCAGGATGAGACTATTTTCCAGTGATGGCTTTAGCTGAAAGGGGAAGGATGGGCATGTTCAGAAGAAGATTTTGAGAGTTTCCTTTGGAGTGAGAAGCAGGAGGGCGGGGGTGGGCTCAGGTGCTCTGACTGGTAAACTGCGGGGATGCTGGGCAGCAATGTGTCACGTTGAGGATGCTTTTCCAAGTTTCCTGCTGCTGAAGGCTCCTTGCAGGTGTGCTGGCAGCTGAGGAGGAGTGTGAGTGGCAGCCAGGGTCAGGGACAGAGCAGCACCCTGGCCGCCGTTCTTGCGGAGAGCCGCGCTCCCCGTCCCGTGTCCGCGGCTCTGAGCTCACAGGGATCCAGGGCTTGGCTTGGGATGCTGAGCCTCTGCAGCCTGCATGCTGCACTTCTCCCACTGTGCTGCTGACCTGCTTTAATTCCTTGCTCTTCAGAGTATGACTTTGAAATCTGCCATGATGGACCCAAATTAGTAAGACATGCTGGAAGGTTTCACAGCTGGAGTCCTTTGTGGGAAATGCTTTCTCTGAATTATGCTCAGGGAATGGACTTTCAGGTAGCTCTTCTTTCCTTTTTTTTTTCAGTATTGCTGCTTAAAAATTCAGCTTCAAATGTTCTGTACACAGAAGGATCTGGTGCAAACTGCTACAGAGCAGAGATGAATAAATGTAGTCCAAGAAAATCTATAACTCTTGAGATTGAAAGGATCAAAAAAGTAGCTTTACTTCTTCTTATACTGTTGCTCCTGTAGACTTCAATTCAGCTTTATTCTGAAAGTGAAAAACCTGTGGAAAATAACAGATTGAATGCATTTTGTAGAAGGACAAATGAATCTTGCTGCTTCAGTGGCCTTGCAGTTTTTCATATTTCCTCTTCCCCAAATCACCAGCCTTGTAAAGGACAAGGGAAACTCCTCCATCAAGTTGCTCAAACAATTGTGTGTTACTCCCAAGATCAGTCATGCCCTCAAATTGTTGAGTGTTTAAGCCTTAGCTGAAGTAAGTAATTTGATTAAAGATGTTCAGGTTAGCCTGCATATTCACATTCCATTTTAGAGCCATTGAAAATATACAAATTGAACCAGACAGCAATTTGAAATAACTTGCATTTTAAATGTTTTATTACAACTACTGATCAAAACCCTTCTGCAAAAAGAAACATTTTAGCTGTTGGACAGAAAGAGACACATTTCCTCTGAATGTCATGTAACTCCCACAAACTACAGTCTTTAAAGTGATGAAGGAAACTTAGTTTTTCTGTGAAGTTCAAAGAGTGTTGAGGAGGGGAACAAAAAAGGTGGGGATAGCCCCCAACACCTGACCAGCTCTGTTTCCTTTGGAATTACCTTCTCATCTGAGATCCAAAGTCTGTCTTGATCACTGAATGCTCTTAAAAGTGGCTGAAGTTGGCAGGCAAGTGAGAGTAGCTGCACTGCCATCCGTCCCTAACTACATATTTAATTTGGTAAATAGGCAAATTGTGAGAACATCCAAATATTGATTACAGTCTGTGAGAACTGGCTGCTTTCTTTAGACAGAATGAGATCCTTTGATATGGACCTCTATCAAACACTGGAGATCATCAGGCTGCTGTATTAAAGTTTCATACAGTTTAGTGAATTTTTTCCTCCAGAAAAAAAAAAAAGACTATATGTTAATTTAAGCATCCAAATGCAGAATTTGGAATTAATGAAAACCTACCTTCACATTTCAAAAACTTAAGGAGATTAAATTTGTAACTACTTAATTATGGTCTATGAAATATGCAAAAAACTCCAAACCCTGAGAATTAAGCAAAGTTGTTTGCAAAAAATTAAAGTTTTATACCAGTACGTGCTTTGAATTGTCCTGGGTTTGATTTACAATAGGGAAAATAGACCTTTAAAAATTTGTTTCTACTGTTAATAAATAACCCAGAGCTGAAGCTTCAATTTTCAGGAGAGCAAAAAATAGATTATATTAATGAAGGGCTGGGAAAATAAATTTTCACTCTCTTGGAAAAGGAACAGATTGTGTCTCTTAATGACTTTGCATTTGTTCAAATGATTTTGTAGTCTGGTCAGAACGGATCTGAATTGTGTCAACATTTATTATTATTACTAATATCTGGACTATAGTAAAGCAAAAGTATAAAAATGCTCATCAAGGGTTGATATTGAGGGGATGGAGTATGTGCACGCACACCTCAAAAATAATAAGGAATGTATCCAAACATTCTGGCCAAAAATGAGCTATATCCTCCTTAATTTCCTGTTGTTGTTTTTCCCTAGACAAACTAAGCTGAAAAGAGACATTGATTTAATTTGGTGAGGGATGTGTTGTCTGTCTGATGCCTTGTTTTCTGCTTGCTCGTGTCTTGCCAACAATTATCTTGTCAAGAGGTAATGTAGGCAACAGAGAAGCAGTTACAAAACTTCTGATAAAGGTAAAGTTCCTTTCCACTGCAATAAAACCAGACCTAAAAACAATCATGTTATTATTTAAAGAACTTATGTGCTTGTTTTCCTGTAAAACAAATATTGCCTTGACAATTGACATTTTCTGGACCTGAATCCCTGCACGTTAATGCAGATCATGGCACAAAACAGAATTAGACCTGAAATGAAGATTAATTAGAGAAGCATGGTCTAGAGCTGTGTCTGTGCTGTTTTTCAGGGCTGTTGGTTGAAGATGATGTAGCTGCTATGCTCTTGCCCTCGTGGTGTCCTTGTGGGACTGGGCATGGTGGTAGCTGGGAGCAATCTGGGACATTGCACCCAGCTGCCCTGCCAATGCTGCAGTGCATGTAGGAAGGAGTGATCTCTTTTTTAGGCTGCTATTGATTAGTGTAATCAGCTTTAAACTCTGAGCAATTGTTCTCCATCTGTTTTGGCTTTAAAGGTTTTTTGTTTCCTGCTCAGATCAAAGAAAGCTCTAGTGTCCAAAAGATGATCTGTTTCTTTCAAAAATAGCACTTGGAAATATCACCTCTCCCTCCAGTCCTTGGCTTATTTATATCCTGAAATCATCCTGGGTAAAACACTGCCAGTACTTTTGCTCTGTGTGTGGGGCTATATGGAAACTCTGCCCAGTGAGAAACTGAGTACTTGTTTCAAGTCTGAGATTTATCTATCTACACATGGGGCATGTATAGAGGCTCTAAATCTATGTCTGGGTCACTGTGAAGCCTAAAAATCCCTTTAGAAATTGAATTTCTTGATCCAAGGACATATCTGACTTGGTGCTGCTTCTACCCATTGGACATACTTGGGGGAGAAAGGATTCTCTTTTTCTAGGTGCAGCTTCAAATGTGCAGAACCATCAAAGTGGGAATGAGGGAGGTTGGGCAGCCCATGGAGGAGTGGGAAATTCGGTCTTCTCTTGGCTGCAGTGCTGTGGAGTAACTTTTGGTTGTGGCAAGCTTTAAAGATTTTATAAAAATAATGTTTACAGCTCTCAGGCAGCGAGCTGGCTTGTTGGGGGACAGAATTTTGGCTGGAAGATGTCTTCTGTACTTAGGTGCAGTAAATGTAAGGATTTAGGCTGAAAGGCAGAATGAGATTGAATTTACTACTTGGATTTTTCTTTCAGAAAGACCTGGAAACTGATTATGCATTTAATAATGCTGAGGCACAAGATGGCCGAAACATTTTCTTTCTTTGCTTTTGCAGTTCTTTTGTAAAGGTTACAATATCATCTTTTGGAGCTAGTTCAGACACTCTGGGTTTTATTTCCATTTAATTTAATAGCAAATATTGAAAGTATGGTAATGTTATTTGCCTTAAGTTTGGGATGTGGGAGAGGCAGAAGCCTTGTGTTTACTGAGAAAAGGAAAAACTTTTATTAGAAAGTTTCTATCTCTTAATACTTGCAATGTGTACAAATTAAAAAAGTTCTTAGATCTTTTTTTTAAATAAAGAAGACATTAGCAGTGTCACAATGAAAATACTTTTACCAAAGCTGTAATTCTGCAGTTTTTTGCTGAGTTATGATGACATCTTAACTCATGTTTTATTGTTGTGCCAGTTATGAGTTTATTAAAAAAAGAGGGGTTTAGTGATGCTTATATACATATTGTATTGGCTTTTAGTAGCAATTCTGGGAAATTGTTTCTGCTTTTGTTGAATGGGACTCTCAGACAAAAATTACAGAATAGTTACCACCAGATCTGCACACAAAATACACCCCAATTTCTTCTGAAGACAGAACTGAATTGTGACATTCAGTTCCAATGGCACTAAATCACAAAGGCACTAAATCATTAAATTTCAATGTGTGATGTGCTCCAGTAACATTTCTGATGATTAATTTCTGATACTTGCCAAATTACTGGGGCCATAACCATTTTTCTGATCTGTATTTTGTTTTCAGTATCTTGTGCAATGTGACCTTGTCCCATACTTCTGAACATTGTGTCGTGGCTCTAATTCAAGCGCCTTAATAATAATATAAATTCTTTGTTAAAATTAATGCAAAAATAATTGTGACTAATGAATGACTAAGAAAGCAGCAATGGTGTTCAAAACAGATCATGAGAAGAAAAAGAATAAAAATGTTGAAGTGATTTGTGGGCAGAAAAGCCCATCTTTAAATATTCATGGAAGTTTGGAAATGGGTGCTGGCGTGTCATTGCCATGGTGACCAACCCTTTGTGTGACATGAGAGTAGAGCAGAAACCTGGCCATACCTCCAGCTGCTGGTTTGGTTTACATCTCTATGGGCTGTGAAGAAAATGTTTTGCTTTCCCCATTAGCCATGAGGGATGTGTAGCAGCAAAAGCCGCAGGAAGATTAAGGGGACGCTAGACAAATAAAGGTGGAAAAAAATATCAAGGTAGATATAATCTTTGGTTGTTGTTCACAAATTATGGAAATGCAGGTTGTGGCTGTCTGCTGTCAGAATGAAGGTGCAAGAAACTTTACATTGGCTGGTATAGGAATATTCCAGTTGGCACCAATGCCAAGGATGCCATTGCATTGTGTCAAGGAATCATGGATAAAAAGTCAAGACAAGGATTTATGCCATACCTTTAGTTTTGATTGTTACAGGGCTCTGTCTAAAATTTGGCTTCTGCTTGAATGTCTGATTTTTTTAAACCTGTTTGGATCATAATTTCAAAACTTAGCATGAAAATACTTTGAAATACTAGAAGCTACAGTATTTATAGCAAAGCAGGGAAAGGTTAGTTTAACTGGGTAAGGCTGCTTTCTAGTCTGGGTCAGTCTGTCTTTTCAGCCTCCCACAAATCTGAGATGTCAGGTGGTTAAATAAGGATTGTGTTCTCCAGATTCATTAATTTATTTTGCTTGTCCTTCACACCCCCCTTCAAGCAGTGTTACAAACAGTGGGAGCAGTGTGAATCAAATGAAGGGATAATAGAAAACAGATGATGTGGTTCAGTTGCCTCTAAAACCTTGTGACTAAAGCCCAAGGTGAAGTGTGGCTGTGAGACCTGGGTAAAGCCATCTCAGATACCACCTGCAGTGCCCACTGACCTTCAGACAGCTGCAGCACTCTTTGCTGTCTTAAGCAACTTCTCTGCTCTCTTAAAGATTTGAACTTTTTATCTTACATCAATGCTTCTGAGTGTTTCGTTGCATAGCCCCTGTTTTATTGTGGTAAAACTAATGATATTTTCATTGGTGCTATTCACTAACACAAAGCCTCAGTATTAGCATTTTGTTCAAGCAAAATCCTCACCTATATTGTCCTTTTATTGAAGAGAAAACCTTGAGACTGAAATATTTTAGCTAAATAAATATGAGCTTTCTTTATGTACAGCAGGGATGCCTTAAGTTTGGGATGTGGGAGAGCAACTATGGTTGGGGAAGAAGAGCAGTCTGCTTTCAGCTCCCCTTGGAGCTTTTCTTTGCCCTGTGCAAAGAAACAAGATAGGAGAAGGTCTCAGATCCCTCTTTGTGGGATGGAAAGAGGGCAGGGCAGGAAAATGTGTGGCCTTGTTCCATCTCCCTCCACTCACCTCCTGCTTGCAAGTCTGTAAAAATAGATTTTTGCTGTGTCAGCGTGTGTCCCCTTCAAAGGTCAAAGTCAAACTCTACTTCTACCTTCTAGTAAATAATTTCTGTGTGTAAAACTCTCCTCTGCCACTGGGACTGGATGGCTTTGTACCCTTTGGTAGAGATGCACCCTCCAGAGCTGTGTGTTTGAGGAACAAAACCTTTTGCTTTAGAGTTTCGTGCTGGCTGAATGGGATTTTAATACTTGTTCCTTTTGGGGCCACTCTGCAATTAAAATTCAAGCCAGGGGGCTACAGAAGGTTGGGGTTTCCAGAATCTAAATAGTGCACCTCCACACCAATTCCTTGCCACAAGTTCCAACAGTTCCCCCTTCCAGCATTTGTAAGGTCCCAGGCTGCCCCCTGAGCTTCCTGTAGAGCTTCTTCTGGAGGCACCTCCAACTCTGTTCCTAGAGCACAGCTCCCAGGAAATTTGGGATCTGGACCTTTTGGGTGTTTATTTGGATCCTTTCTTGTTGGATTTCCCCACTGGAGATTGTATAGTGCTGTCTAAAAGCAATGGGAATGCCCAAAATGCAATGCAAAAGAAGAAAAAAAAAAAGAGAGCTGTAAACCTAATATGAACTGATGTAAGCTGCCAAGGAAATGGCAAAGGGGTAAAAAATGGAGTAATTTTTTCTGACAAAAAAATGAAAGGCAAATATAAGGTAGAGGACTGTGTAAGAACCCTTTGCGCTCTCTCCTGAATCTGCTTTGTCCTTATGCCTGTAGTGAGATCTTCCCTGGCAGCATTTGTGAAGGGTGTTTTTTGTGAAAAGCCAGTTTAAGAAATGAAGCAGTGTGGAAGGTGGAATTACCATGAATTGTTTCTTTCTTCTGCCCTGATCAGTATCTGTTTCTCTCTCTGGCAATCCTGCCAGTTGCAGAGCAAGACAAGCAATTCAGATCTGAAGATGTAGATTATTTTTTTTTTTTTTTTCTGTTGAGGTTTATGTTAAATGTAAAGGTTTAGGGGACTCCAGTCAGGGAAATTTACCTTAACAGACAGTGTGACAGCAGCCACGTGCTATTGCCAGCCACCTCCAGTTCTACCTCATCCTGTAAAACACATTAGCAACAGCATGTTTTACAACACCAGTGACAATTTATGAGGAAAAAAAATTCTTACTAGTCTTTAATTATCTATCCTGAGATATTGGTTGCATGCTTCTCCTTACTCCCACCTTTATTCCATTGTAACAAAGAACCTTTGCTGGATAATGAAACCGTAGCAAGGTAGGAGAGCTGATGTTTCTGTAGGTATATGTTATGGCACGGCTGGAAATTAAGTAATTAGAAATATTTGACACAGACTGAGCTCTTGAAGTTTGCAGCAACCCACTATTTTCTAGCTGCTTTTTATGAAGCAAGAGCATCACTAGAGATAGTCTCCTATAAAAAATAGGCTCTTTGATTCTCCTGTTTCATCGCTGCACTGTGATCTGTCCTGCCCATGTTGAATAATTTAGGTAAATCATGCACACTGTGTGATTGTGATTTGACTGAAAATAATTATTCATATGGTTATTGACTAGCACTGAAGTATTGACTGCTCTCCTAATAGAGCTGTTGTGATTCCCCTCAAGTTCTTCTGCTCACTGCCTCTAATTAATTCATCTACAGATCCTTCCAGAAGTTGTATGTACAGAGGTGGAAGCAAAAATACCACTTGATATTTATATTCAGTGTGATCCTTTGCAGGCAATTGTTGTCATACAGCTCAGGAAAGCTGAGGGGAAATCACCTGGGAGCTTGGATTTGAACTTCTTGTAGGTGGGAGAGCTGGGAGCTTGGTCTGACAGCTCAGGGGGGCAACAGAGGAACACGTAATGCAGCAAAGGAATAAATCATTAAGGTAATGCAAAGCAGAAAAGAGGAATCAATGAGGAACTCATGTGAGATGGGAGAAACCAGAACACTCCATTACATTCATGGTAGGATTAAATTTAAGAGCAACTTGGAGACTATGCTGCTTAATTAAGGCTAATAGTGTTAAGAGAGCTGCAGCTGGACATACAGCTGCCTGCTGATGGAAAAAGTCAGGAACCCAAAAAACTTCAGAAAATCAGCAGGAAGAAACTACTTTCTATTGCTGAAGGATTGAGTCAAAAAGGTCATCTGGCTGGAATTGCGAGTGAATAGCAAATTAACTCTTTGTTCTTGACTTCTTTCCTGGAAGGCTCTGATTAGGAGTGACTCTTTGTTCCTTCAGTGTTTCCACCACTTATTTGAACTGAAATGATTTCTGTGTGCAAGTTTTAATTCTGCACATATGTTGGATGGAAAATTTGAAATGCATAGGAGGTGAACCAGAAAATGCCACATTTTTCAGTCTATTTCATTTATATGTTTCAGTCATGTGCAGTCCTGAGGAAAATTTGATCTAAAAGTGTTACTGTGCTATTTTTTTTTTTTTGGGGGGGGGGGGGGGGGGGAGGGGATGAGAAAGTGGCTGAATTTATTAAAGGTGGTGGAAGTACGAGTATAATTCAAAAATCCTCATGTCTGATCCCTTAAGGTCATTTTTCAGTAGGGGTTTTTTGTATCTCTTAGGCTCTGTAAATATGCTATGCAGCAATATCAGGCAGAACTTAAAAAACACAGACATGTAAATAATATAAAGAGAAAAAACATTGTCAGAGTTAAGCTGCTTAATGATAGAGAGACTCTGGTAAAAATAATCAGTATATTTTAAAGAGCTTAAATGTACCACTTTATATTTTATATTTTCCATGTGCATAATGTGCCGGTGCTGCACTGGAAACAGAAGTTGTGGAGCAGTCGAAAATCTTGTGCAGAATTTAATTCCTATACATTTCTCAATGTGGAGAGCAAAACCCTCCTGGAAAACTGTGAGCTCTGACTGCACACAGATGATGTGTTGTAGGAGAGAATTGATATTGTCAGAGACATCTACAGAACATATGCAGAAAGTCTTCAACACCATTGAAGTTGGCAGAGAAGATGGTAAAAGATTGTTATCCCAGCGTTGCTTCAGATTAACATGGTGGTTGAAGGGTTGGGAAAACAGGGAACTGGCAATCAGTGCTGGGTTTTCAGCCCTGAGGAACTGGGGCTTTTGGAGTGGGCTGTGCTCCATCCTGAAAGGCATTCTGTGGATCTCTAAGCAGGAAGCATCCCAGATTGTTCTGGGAGAAATCACTCTTCTGCATTTCATTCCTCAAGCCTGTCCTGCTGGGACTCAAGGCACCTCAGGATTTTGGAAACAGTTCATTCCCAGCTGTACTAGGATTGCTGCACTGGTATTTGCTGTAGCGTAAGATAATCTATCTCCACACCACTGTCACAGGTGGGACCTGGAACAGTTTCCAGTTCACAGGTCCATATAGACACATTTCTCAGTAATAAAAATTATGAAGTCTGGAGCATCCAAAATCTCCCTGAGTGTCTGTTTTGAGCTTAAGCTTGTCAAAATGGAGCTAGAAAGTAAACAACGTGCAAGCTGTTCATAACAATTTTCAGTTTATATGCTGCACTGAGCCAAAACAAAGGTATTCCAAAAGTTTTAGCCACAGTTAGTCCTCCAGCAGTAACTGCAGCCTGACATCCCCAAAGCCAAGAATGAACAGGGAATGGCTCTCTTAGGAGCTCCAACTTTTAGCTGGGTTTTGAGGCTGCTTTAAAAGAATGAGATGGAATGGGAAAAGGGAGAAACTTGGAAGAATCTATTATAATTGGAAGGCAAAATTGAGCTCTAGTTAATACTGATGTAAAAGCAGGTTGGACACCTTTTGCCGCTGGCGTGAGTTTGGAGTTGCACTGGTTTAAGTGCTGACTTGTGCGTGCTGCATTAAACATGCTCTCACAGACAGTGGGAAGTGCCTCAAGTGCTTTACACAGTCCGTGGAAATTGGCATCCTTAGGGGACTCCCTCCCTGCTCTCATAATTTCACTGCTTCATTTATTCACTAAATGGCTGTTTCTCTGTGCAGCTGGGATAGACACTTGAGGGGCAGCAGATCCAAGTGCTTTGCTGTTCTCCAGGCAGCTGAGCCTTCTGCTCCCCTCACCTGCTTCATACACCAATAACTCTTCTGGCAGTCTGAGCCAGGAGCCACAGGATCATTATTATCATTGTTTTTAAAGTAACACCTCTAAGGTTTAATTTATATATATCTTTATCTATCTATCTATATATATATATATGAGTTTTTCATTCTACATCTGGAAACCATTATAACAATATCTGTGGTAAAACAGAAAAAAAGAGAACAATAGATAGGATTTCTTTTAAAGGATTCTTTCAAAACTGATTTTACTGCAGATGATTCCTGTCTCACAGCTAGTTGCAAACAAGATGACTATTCTGATGAGATTCATATAAAGTTAGTGACTTCTGTGATGAGGGCAGAAATTTTAATTACAGAGAAATGCATACTGCTTTATTCCTGCCTTTGTTAGAAATTCCCATTTTTACTTTTATAAATGCCTTTTCTTACAGTCTTTTAATGGATTGTAAAGTAATTAGCAATAAAACTGGGGTTTTTTTTGCATAAAAGAAACGAATGTTAAGAAAAAAAATCATCTCAGCAAGTCCATTAGGAAACACTGGTGATTTCACATGTGTCTGACTGAAAACTAGGAAAATGAGACAGTTTTTTCTCATGTGAACCAGAGTTCAGTTTGCATCTGAAAAATTAATGTAAACCTTGGGGTTCTGAAGATGTTGTGTGTCTTTTAGTAGTAGTTCTCAGGGCTCCAGCTGAAGCACTTCCTTTGGAAGCTTGATTCACCAAATAAGTATCTAAGTATTTTTTTTTATTTTCATACAAAAATATTTTTTGAATATTCTTGTATTTCCATACAAAAATACTTCTTGCTGTTTAGCCTGCATTTTCACTGCCAGGAACATTTCTTGCTGTTCAGTCTCTACATGACCTTTCTTAAGTTCCTTGTATATCCTTCAAAAACTTCCACAAACAGGTTTTATGTAGACATCCTACTCCTTGGTGGGTTTTTTTTGTAGGTCTCGACTTTCTCTCATAACTGGTTGGTCCTATTTCTAGTTAACCAACATAACTGGGTTTTGTAATCCCTTAAATAATTATTTTCTATTGGAGAAACATTTTATAAGATAAGTGGCTCATAAATGCACTGTGTGTGTGTGTATATGCATTTCAAGTGAAAATTCATGTATTTAAAGTGGTTAAGATGCAACAGGAGGCTTTTTGAGATGAGATTCTTCCAGGATTGACCTCAGCACAGCAAGTGCATTAAAGTTTTATGAGTACTTTGTACATCCCGAAACATTAGCTTGCTTCTGACCAGCAATAAATATGTAATCTTGGTTGCTGGGTCCTCCACAAGATCAGGTGATGGGTTTTCATACACCATCTCTTAGAAAACAAAGTCTTCTCCTCATGACCAGGTTCAGTGGAAAATACAACTAGGTATCACTTTTAAATGCTTCCCAATAATGGCTTATAACTGGTAAATGCGCTGGTTAATAACTAATGATGCTTCACTCTTCTGAAATATTCCCTGCAAATAGCTCAGTCCAATTAAAGTGCTGGATTTATTGGTCTGTGTCCTATTCTTTCTCTTTCATCTTGCTGCAGGTCTTTTCATCCTTCTCTTACTGCTGGGATTCATCAGGTTTGGTTTACATCTGCATTTGCAAATGACTCTGAAATACAAACTGCTGCTTGGAAGCTGGGAAGTTTCCACCCGCTTCACTGGGTAGGCTCAGGATTTGTACTCCAAGGATGCTAAGGTTTCTGTTCTCTCTTCCTACAAAGTGATTACTCACATAATTAATTAGAAAAGCCTAGTGACTGTTTCCATAAGGCACTATTCTGGCACTGTGGAAGGACCTAAATATAGGAAGTTCTTTTTAAATAAGTGACTTTTTGCTGCATTTGTTATTAAAGACACACATTGCAGATAAAATGCAGCATTCCTTTGAGACAGTCTGCCCCACGGCGTATATAAATTTCATCACCACTTTTGGGCCTATTTTCTTGTCCACTAGGAAAATACAATTTTGTAAACATGGAAAGTTAAACTGATAAGAGACAAGCTGCAAGTTGGTATGTGTGGCAATATTGGGAATATGCCTACAATATATCTGGGATGTTTGGTGCCTGTATCTTTACGTGAGCAAGCAGTTGTTGCTCTGGCTGTTTGTATTTGCTTAACCTTCCTTTATCAAATAAAATCCAGAACAAAATACAATTTCTCTCGGAGACAAATATGACTGGAATCCCCAGAAAGACTCTAAAGGTCAGTTCACCTGTTTTGAAATATTGTTCCTCAGTATCTACAGCGTCTTAGTGACATTAAACAGTACAACGTGTAGGTTGCTAGCAGGTACCCCAGTGTTACATATTTAAAGCACAAGCTTTAGATTGGAAATAAAAAAAAAAGAAAAAAAAATCTGTGGTGAAAGACTTGCAACTCTGACCAGTATTTGTGGAATAAGTATACTGTAGAAACTGGATTTAATTTGTCAGCAGCAGGACTTGCAGATCTGTGATGCTCATGGCCCTTTGTCTGCTGGTGTGGTCAGATGTGGTTCTCACCAAGTCCAGGGACTATTTCTAAAGCTGACTTCCACACCTATTTATTTTGAAAAGAAAAATGGTGATTGCTTTATGCATAAATGGGTAAATATTTGCATTTTATAATAGTTTACTTAGAGATTCGAAAAACTGAATCATAACGAGGTGCTTTTCTTCCTTTGAAATGGAGTAGAATTTTAATTAGCCTCATTTCTTATTTAGGGAATATGGCAATATAGAAGGCATGCTATTGCTATATATTTTTATTTTGCAGTTTTATATAAGGCTTCTTCACTAATATCGAAATAATTTATTGGGCATCTACCCAGGCAAATTTTTTTGACTTTGCAATTGTTAGCTAGTTAATTTCCATGCAGGGAAAAACTGATAGTTCTGGAAATCAGTGGAAGTTGGGCATGTAATCACCAGGGTTCCCTCTGAAAATTTCCTTCCCAGAGTTAATCAGTAAATGAGAAACCTTAAGTGAGCAATGGGGTGAATATGTGTATGTAAGTAACTACAGGCACACACAGATGTAAATCTGATATTCCAGGCAGCAAGAGCAACTGACAATAGTGAAAGAGCAATTTCAGTTGCCAAGCAGAGTTTGGGGCAAAAAACAAGAGGAAACTCTGAGGAGAATTAAAGGCTGAAATGAGAGATGTTTCTGAAAGTGACTGCTTCCATATGATCTCAATAAGATTATGTTCAGTTTCTCAGGAGATATGTCTATGATTAAATTTCACTCCTGAACCACCCTGGGTTCAGCACATGATTGAGTCACCTTGAATCCAATGATCATTTAAATGAGAAAAATCATGTTCAACATAAAAATAATCATTTTTACTTCATGTAACTCGTTTATAACATGCCCCTTTCTGTTACAAACTGCTTCCAGAAACATTTCGAACTGTTGGAAAATACATAGGAGTTCAAGTGTGAATGAGATTTTACTACTTTTACTTAACTGTAAAAATGTTGAGCACTAATATTCCAAGCATATTTTTTTAAAAGGCTTCTGTAATGCAGGGCAAATCTGAGAGAAGAAAATGCTAATATCAATATAGTGTGGCAAAGGGAGTGTCTGTTACTTACATTTGTATTGTTTTTTTGTGGTTTGGTCATTCAGTAAGGTGCAATTTTACCTCGGAGTAGCTAAGTATAGCTATGGGGGGAAAAGTTGGTGTTCCCTACACTTACAGCATTTGTTAGAAAATACTGAACAATCTGCTATCAGGTGCTGAGGGTCACCAAGGTACAGACTAAGCTTTGTGGAGGTCAGAATCTGGCTCCTTTCTGAGAAAATTCTGGTTTGAACTGAAAGACCTTCATTGAAATGTAAGTGGCAAAGCAGAGCAGCCTCCTGCGGTTCATCTCCTCCTTGCACAGTGACACACTGAGCTGCTGCTGTAGCAGAGTCAGGACCACACTTCATCAGATTAAATTCTCTGATTTTATTTTCTTGTTCTTATGTCTCTCTCAGCATAATTGAGTTATAGTCTGAGTTTAAACCTCTAGTTTAGTCATAAAAAAAAAAAAAAACAGAACCAAGTGCAACAAGGCTTTGAGATTTCCAGTCTTATCAAATTTTTATCCCTGGCATGAGCAGCTTGAAACACAATTAACCTGTTATCAATATCAGGTTTTATTTATCCTTGTGCTCAAACCATTGATGTTATTGATCTACTGCGGGGCTAATCGCTCCTCTGTGTAATCTAGGAAGTTACATTGCCTCTCTCCGTGGCACTGATGTGTTTCCAACTGTAGATCAGGAGCAGCACAGTGCAAATGGTAATAATTCCTCTGGTGAGACTGTGTGCTGGGAGATAAGGAAGGGAAGGAAATTCTCACCACGACAGTGTTGTGCTTCTTTCTGGCTGTGTGGGAAATATTTGCATTTCCACTCCTTGTATTCATTTTTAAGAAAAGGGTTAAAAAGGTTGCCTTAATGATGTGTTAAGCAGAAGTGAAATGAAGAGCATCTTGTAATGAGTACAGGCAAGGACTTTATCAAAAGAAAGAATTATTTTGTGTTGAATACAGGGATTTTGTACTTTTTCTTATCTGATGCTAATAATGAAACACTAAGTGACAGTCTAGAGCCATAGAAGCCAACTACAGCACTAATGTAAGTAAATTATAGAACTTGAGATATTCACCACAATCTCATGTGGTAAAACCCAAGGCACATTATTGAGTTGTCAGCAGGGAGCTCTGAGCAGAGGTGGCACTGCCTAAAATGGTGTCCTAGCAAAGCCTGAGACTTGTGTACCATTTTCTATCAATATGTAGGCTCCAGGCCTGTTTCTGAGAGCAGTGGTGGTAATTCCACACATCTGTCTGAGGCTCTGGAAAAGAGGTGCATGATGATTACCAGGAGGGAATAGCTGGTATCCAACAAAGGATTTTAACACTTGACATTCCACCAATTTAAAAGATGGAAAAGTAGCCTTGAACAGTACTCCTGCATAACCAGCTCCAAAAAGTTACTATTCATGGAAAAGCCCCTATGAAATGATTTCAGGTGCAGCAATGTTTACAGGTGATTCAGTGGCCAAATTTTTTTGGGGGTAGCTCCTAGATTTTTATCTTAGCAGCTGTATATGGAGTGGCATAGCCAAGGATTCCATGAGGGGCAGACAAGGGAAGGATTGGAAAATGAAGGCAGGGAAGGGAGGATAAAGTAACGGTTGGGTTGGCAAGGAAAGAGTGGGGCAAGAATAAGGCAGGGGAGGGATTGGAAATGCAGGGCAAGGGAAGGGATTAAATGGAGTTAGAAGCCATAAGGAGGTTTAAAAGGGTTTGGAGACCGAAAAGCAACATGTGGCCATAAAAAAATGAAGTTGTAAAAGTGGTGGGAGACCGAAGACGTGTGGGAAGGACTGAAAGTGTGTGAGGTAGGGCAGAAAATAGTGGAGGTTAAATTGGTATGGGAGAATAGAAACCTTATCCTCATGATAAGCTGTGGCCATATAATTTAAGGGAAGATTTAAAATAAATTACTGCTTAACTTGTAAGAGAATGACTTTGTGAGGAAGGTGAGTAAACAACTGAAAATACCAAATACTGGCAGCCTATTCTCTTTCGGTTTTCACATAAAAGGTTAATTATTTTTAATTATTTTAATTATTTTTAATACAATCATTAAAACACAACAGGGGACAGGAACAAGAGAAAGAACAGGTCAAAGAACTTTTACATCAATTAGATGCTTTCAGCTCAACAGGATCTGATGAATTTTTCTCTAGGGCATTTCAGGACTAACCAAAGCAGTGTCTGTGCTTAAAATTGGGTAAAATCCCAGAGAACTAAAGGCAGCACAAAATAAGCCTTATTTCCAATGACAGATGGAATGCAGAGAGTTTCAGGAAATATTAAGCAGGCAGCCTAATTACAAAAAAGCAAAGAATATGCTGTAAATTTAAATGATCCATATGTATATATGTAGAAACTGGGAATAAGCTGCTAAGATGGAGGTCTGTCAAGAAGAAATCACGTCTCTTCTTTGACTGCTCATAGCCTGTTTAAATGGAGAGCACATGAGGTAAATGAGCACAATTTTGGTAAAGGTTCCTATGTAACAGTCCATAGCATTTGCAAAAACAAGCAATTAGCACATGGGCTTAGGAAAATGGTGTGGAATGCACCCACTTGATCCAAGGGGCAGACACTCATTTCTGCCCAACTAAAATAGGTATCAATATTTTCCTGTGATGGTGGAAGGATTTTTTTTATTCAGGGTTTGTTACTGGACAGAAATCTGTGTCCTGTAGGGCAGTGAATCTTGTAGTCAGGGTGTCTGAGTACATTTCTATTCCTTTTCAAAGTTTTAGAGTATGTAAGAACTAGTACCTCACTGATAATGAATAACTAAATTTGCATGTTACCTACATGCAATAGGACATGGGCAAACCCAAGAGCTGCTATGTCCTGTAGCAGAAATGTTCTGCCTTAAAATTTTTCTTTGTTTTACTGTGCTTTTATTGTAGGAAGAGTCTTCAAAACAAAACAGGATAGGCAAATTAATGGCAAAACTGGCAAACCACATTCCCCTTCAGTGGGTTTTGAGAAGGTTCCACACTCCTGGGATTTAGCAGCACTGTCCTTTGCAATGTTTGATTTTCCTGTTTTCTGTGGTGATAGATGATTAAAGATTAGGTTTTAATCTGTGTGGTTTTCAAGCAGGTTTGGAAAAAAGCACAAGGCCTCTGCAGTTCATATCTTCAGTTCCAGCTTGGATGCAGGGTTTGCAGAGTCCTTCAGCAGCAAGAATATCAGTGTTCTTTACAATTCTGAAATATTTTTTAATGTCTCATTGCCTGTGGGTTTTGTGATGCTTCTGGTTTAATATGTTTGGTTTTTTTTTCTTATTTTTAAGAGTTCAGTGCCATTGTTAACCTAAAAGCAAATCCCCAGGCTAGTGACTTCAACAAAATCCACGGGCATGTTTGTTCTGGCGGTAAAACATGTCCTTTGAGACTTACCTTTTTAATTTTGGATAATGTTTATTACTGTTATTATACTCCATAATTGTACTGATTTAATTCCTCTGTGCCTTGGAGTATTACATCATTGGGAGGAAGGCATGTTTAGGAACTGAGGAAGCCAGCTGCCTGCATAATTTTCTGTTTTGTAGGAAGTAGCAGTTTGCCAGGGACCCCTTGTTGCTTTCAGAGTCATCAACTGACTTGGAAATTTTAACACAGATGCTGTGGTCCCAGGAGAAAACTCCCTTCCCTGTCTCCTGGGCAGTCAGCTGGACACACCTGCCATGAAGGTGGAAAGGGTCTCTGAACAGGACCTTGGTGCCCTCAAATTTCCTTGTAGGATTGGTCTACCAGGATAAGTTTCCTTCCCCTGAGTTTGTGGTTGCAACAGGGGCACTACAACATGGCTTTGCAACAAGGCTTAGAAACAAGTATATCACTCAACCAAGCCCACCCAGATGCATTATTTCTTTTAGATTAACCTTTTTTTTGCAATGTCTGAGGTGTTTTGCCCCTTTCTTAAAGAAGGCAAGTCTTATGTTCTCAGGAAGAACAGATTTCTCTAAATAAAAGTAACTTTATTAAGATCCACTGTATAATAATAATATAAAGTTTAAAAGCTATGCCAGGCCCCACACAAAGTCCCCAGCTCTTAATCTCTCCTTGTCTTCAGTGATTTAGGACTTGAAGTGAGATTAAAAGACTGTTTATTTTTGAACATTTCTGTGCTGTTCATTAATAAAAAGAAGTTTTGGTAATTAGGCTATGATGACAGAAATTAAATATGCATCAAGAAATCCCATTAATCTCTGAAAATGTAAATGATCTTTTTAGTAGTGTTTTCATTCACTAATACTAATATCAAATTAATAATACCACACAGTAACTGCCAAGTTTCTTCTCTCCTGTGTAAGAGAAGTGGGAATAATTCTTCTGCCATTTTACAGAAGAAAAAGCTGAAACAAACACACACAAACCCAAAACCAAGTAAACAACAACAAAAACCAAAACTCCAAACAAGAAATCAGCCCCTCATAGCAGATACAGGGCACAATCCATAAAATGCTTTTTTGCATAGATTGGGAATAAAGTAAGATTTATATTCAACTGTTACTGGCAATATTAAAAAATCATGGGCTTAAGATGGATGACAACAGTAGAACTTTAGAAGGCCAAAAGGAACCCAAAAGAAATTGCATCTTTTAGTGACATTGATAACAGAGATGTAAAATAATATTAGAAGTACTGAAATTAAAGGCATGGTTCCCAGAGATGTTTTGGAGCATGGTTTCCATCATGCTCTGGTGTAGGTGTGGGGTGGGAGAGGTTGTTCTCAGCAGCCAGCTCTGAGGAAAATGCTCTCCCTGGATTTTCCAGCTCATTGGGTTGGAAGAGGGTGGCTAAAATGAAGAGTTGCCAGAGCAGCTTTAATTAAAATGCAATTCTGAACCCTTTCCTGGAGGAAATTGTTCTTTTCTGTTGTCTGGAGAGGGAATGCAGACCAGGGGAGATAAGCTGAAGCTCATGTTTCTGAGGATGTTTTTCTGTGCAGTTTACTGGATGCTATAAAGCATCCATGCTACAGTAAATTTAATCCAACCTTCTAAATTCCTGCGGTCACACAGCCACAGAAGCCCTGAATTTCTGATTTTCTGTAGCCTCTCAATGCTTTTGGAGCAGCATGAAGTGACCCTGCAACAGGCAAAACTGCTGACTGGTGAATCCTGCTCTTGGCATAAAGCTGGCAAAGCATCTTTATACTTCGCTGTGGCAGTCCCCAATTCTCTGTCATTTTAGGAGTGGGAGAGGGGAATTATTCATTGGGATGGAGAAGCCAGGAAGGTGGATTGAGGCACATGTTGTCAGAGATGAGGATGGGATGGCAGATGTGAGCCCTAAATCTGTATTGGTGGGAAGCCAGGGCACAGCATGCTCCATCTGCTCCTGACTGTGTGTGACCCAAGCAGCTGTGAACTCTGTTTATTAAGTGCAATTTACCCTCTGGGGCAGGAAATCCCCCTCTCAGGAGAGGAGAATAAAAGGGACAAGATTGGAAAAAAGAGATCTTTGTTTTATTTAATTCCTGCAAATAGGCTGAAGGAAAACGAGAGTTTTCCTTGTGGTGTGCAGGGAAGGTTGGGGTTATGATCCCTCACAAGGGTAGCAGCATGCAGCTGAAAGCTGAGGGGATCATGCTTGGAGGAGATGATCTTCCCTAGACAGCAGTGAGGTCTCAGGAGTTTGTCAGAATGGATCACATGTGTGCACATCTCTGCAGGAACTCCTGCTGCAGGGGAAAACTTCTGGTTTCTGTCTGCTTTCTTCTGGGTTTGGCAAAAAATATCTCCAAGAAGCCTTTCTCCTTGAGCACTGCTCAGCTTCCTTCCTATCTCCCAGGCTGCTCTCAGCTGAACTACACCAAGTTCCGTTTAAAACCCATCCAGATTGCATTTTCCTTGTTTTTCCTGAAAGCCCAGACACCTACTGTCCATGGGTAGCGAGTGAGCCGAATTAGAGTCTGTTTATGAGAAACAGAAATGTATGCCATATTTTACAAAATGCTGTGCATGTCCTAATATTTTGCATTGTAGGAGCTTGGCTTCAGTACCTCACAGAAATGTGCATTTCCTTTCCTTGGAAAACAGACTGCCTGATTGGAATAAAGGGGAGGTTTATGCTGAGAATATCAAATGCTTCTGTCTATCCTACTATTTAGCTGAATAAAGACAAAAAGATCAATGAAAGAAAATTGAAAGTAAGATTTTTGCTATCCCTTGAAGAGGCAAAAAAATGCCCAAGTCATATCAATTTCAAGATCATGTGATGCCAGTTAATTGACCTGGACAACAATGCACTACAGGAGAATGTCAGTAGGGAGGTCTTTTTAGGGGTATGCAATCAGTAGTTGCTTTAAGGAGAGATAAGTCTCAGGACTGGGTTTTTTCTGCTCAGAGAAAGACTGAAAATGAAATATTCTTTATTGCAGGAGTCTTATAGAGTTTACAGGAGCGTAGAGAAAAAATATCATCATAAAAGCAAGAAAGAACAATGTGTTTATAAAATGGAAGTGTCTGTGAAAACAGCTGGTAGGTGATGAAAGAAAGAGGTAAAAGACAAAAGTATTATTGTTTGAGAAAGAGAGCTTGAAGATTGAATTAATTTAATTTCTGCTTATTGCCATGGACGCAGCTCCTAGTCTAAACCTATAAGTTTCACCTCTGCCCTGTGATAACTGCAATGAATTCCTTCAAGTTCTGCTTATGATAAAGCTCCTGGATGGTAATTAGCAGAAAGCCCTGAAATAAATTCTAATATATTACAATGGTTCACTACAATTGATTATGTTACTGATAATGTAAATATAATTTCCTCTGCCTTATAACAGGAAACTTAATCATTGGGAAAATGGTCCAATAGGGATGGTGTAGCAGTGCCTTTCAGTCTGTTGCTGCGAGCGTGTGGGTGGTGATGCAGTTGTGTCTCAGCAATAACATAAATCCCCCTGGGACTGAACATTCCACTCAGCTTCAGTTTTGTGGTCTTTTGGCTCTTCCCACTACTCTCTATAGCAGTGTGGCAACTTGTTGGAAAATTCTTGGTTAAGGTAGAAAATGGACCTAAGATCCAGAAAATTTTTATGCTTTTTAGGATGTCTTTGATCATCTTGAGGTTCTCATTTGGAGTATCAGTCCTGAGAGAAGAGTAATCTTTGCCTGGCTCCAGCAGGAGACCTCACTGTTCAAAAGGAGACTGGCTAAGAGGTAACCATGTAAGTCAGGAGGATTTTCTTTCATGGCAGAGGAAAGCTTCACTTGGTTACTCTTGCCACTACAGAGGCCCTTTACTGATTTACTGTAGAACAGGGAGCTGCTCCTGCCTGTAACTTCATGTGCTCTCTGCCAGCCCACATCCAGGTGGGATCTGGAAACGTAGAAGAGGCTTGGTGAAAGAGCTCACTTCATCCAGAAGTCTCAGAACATGTCACCTCTGTGAGGGATCTCATCTTGTGGGTATCTCATGGTCACCCCGTGCCTCTCAAGCACCCTGCCTGAATTGTGCTTTTAATTCAATTTGAGGAGTCACAACCTGCGCAGTTCAAGACGTTTCCTGAACACCCAGAATGTAATTGTGATTCAAGTGCTTTTCTTTCCTTCCATTGAAACTCTTTGAATGTCATTTTTGAAATTGGGCTTTCACCGAGTCACAGCCATTTTTCAGTCACTGCAGACTGAGAGGGATTAGCTCGTAATTGAAGCTGCAGAGCCATAACCAGAGGGTAAACTCATCAACCTCGTGCATATATATCTTATTCTATACAGTAATTGATACACCTTTATCAGATTTGCCTGGTAGTCTGGGGTGAAGGGAACTTTTGACTATTCCTTTTTCCTTTCATATACAGCAATTTCATGCCTATTATTTAAATAAAAAAGGGCTGAGCATTTGCTTTTAATGCAGCCTGTCCTTCTATGCTACCTGACATTAGCTGTAAACTAAGATGGAAGAATTTAAATCAAACAAGCGTGAACATAACCGAATAATAAGTTATTAAATTTTCAAGAAGACAATAGGTATTTAAATTAAGGAGACATCAAAAATCTGCATATAAAAATATTTAGCGTAAAGGCTCCAACATCTAACAAGATGAGACAAGCAAGAACTCATCAACAGAGGGAGGCTCTAATTGGAGTGGCACAGAAAGGAAGACAAAGAAAACTGGCTTTTCAACCTCAGTTGCTTTTTTTAGGGAATGAAATTTGTCAAGAAACCTAGGAGAAATCTCATTCTGCTGTTTACTGCCCTATCATCAAGGTAACAGAACAAAACGTGTTAAAAGAAAAAGGCATGAAAGAAATTCTGCAAAAAAAAAGAAATAGCAATCTGGGATAGATGGAAATGCTCCCTGTGAGTCAAATTAAGCCTTAGAGCAGTATAATAGTCTCTCTTACGTGTTATCTTCATTAGCAACTATTCTGCATCCTATTTAGTGAGCATTTCTGTGAGTGGCAGAACGCATGACGCTCGATTTTCTCCAGTGCCATCTGTCGCGGGGAATGTCTAATAATGGTTTAATCTGCTCTGTAAACACTTTTTCAGTGGGAGTATTAATCTGCCTCTCTCCTTGGTCGTTTCATGCCACCTCTTCTGACAAACCTGGGAGCTTTACATCTCTGCTGCTTCTACCCCACTGTCAGAGAGGGTTGACCATAGCTCCTAGGCGTGGGTGGGAATTTGGGTGTTCAGAGAGCTACCAGGTGGAGAATGAGAAATAATGAGAATCTATTAATTTGGTTTCCTTAGCAAGAAGGGGATTCTGAGCTGGGCTTAGAAAAGGAAGCTTGCTTCTGTAATAGGTTTCATTTTCTTGCATGCAAAAGTTCCCCTTTTCTAAGAATGTGGTATTTGTGAAGAGTTAATTACTAATGCAAGATGACTGAGCTACATTCATGATGCCCAGTCTGACCAGAACTGTCTGACCACATCTCCCTGTGCACCACAGCACTCCATCTGTCATTAGGAACAAGCAATTATGCTCACAGAAAATATCCTGCACTTGGGTCACAACTGCACAGAGATAGAGGCAGGGGGAAGAGTGGCTGGAAAGTGGCTCCATGGAAAAGGATCCAGGGGTGCTGCTCACCAGGGGCTAAGCCACCGTGTGCCCAGGTGGGCAGAGGGTCAGTGACACCTGACCTGGATCTAAAACAGGATCCAGCAGGACCAGGGCAGTGATTGTCCCTCTCTGCTGGGCTCTGGGGAGGGACACTCAAGTGCTGTGGCCAGTTCTGGCCCCTCAGTTCAGGAAAACATTGAGAGATTGTGGAGTAGCTCCAGAGAGGGGCAGCAGAGCTGGTGAAAGAAATGTCTGGAGCACAAGTCCTGTGAGGAGCAGCTGAGGGAGCTGGGAGTGTTTATCCCAGGAAAAAGGAGGCTCAGGGGAGATTTTATCTCTCCTTACAGCTGCCTACAACTACTGCTCTCTCTGTTAGCAGGGACAGCTCCCAAGGGAATGTTCTGAAGCTGAGTCAGGAGAGGTTTATATTGGATATCACAAAAAGGTTCTTCACTCAGGGGATGGTTGAGCACTGAACAGGCTCTCCAGGGGAGTGGTCATGGCACCAAGCCCGGCAAGAGTTCAAGAAGTGTCTGGACAATACCCTCGGGCACATGGTGTGACTCTTGGGGTGTCCTGAGCAGGCCCAGGAGTTGGACTTGATTCCTGTGGGTTCCCTCCAGCTCAGGATAGTCTGTGATGCTCCTAGGTTATATTATGGTGAGGGTCAGTCCCTTCTCCCAGGTGATGAACAACAGATGAGAAGAAATGGTCTCAAGTTGTGCCAGGGGCCGTTTAGGTTGGATGTTAGGAAAAATTTCTTCACAGCAAAGGGCTGTCAGCAATGGGACAGGCTGGCCAGGGAAGCTGTTGAAGCCCTATTTCAAGAGGTATTTAAACATTGAGATGTGGCACTTGGGGCCATGGTTTAGTGGTGGACTCGACAGTGCTGGGCTAACAGCTGGACTCAGTGATCTTAAAGGTCCAACCTTAATGACTCAATGGTTCCATAAAGCAATTCCATTAGCTCAGGAGTGGTGGTGTTAATCCTCATCTACATGAGCACTGCTGGCAGAAAGCAGCAGCCCTCTGTGCCTCATCTGAAAATATAATTGCTCTGTGCATTTAGAGATTGATCAGATCCTCCTGGAGTCAAGGAAATGCTTCCCAGTGATTTCAGGTTTTGGGCACTTGTTAGAGACTTCTCTTTCATTCTGAGCTACAGATAAATAGCCTTAACAGCAATGATCAAGCAATGCTGGTCCTGTTTAGAAGATGAATTTGCTGGGGAAGAGAAATGAAAGTTTATGTGAGAGGTACTGTAATCTAAAGGATAAACCATTGTTTTCTTAACAGCAGCAGTTATCTCAGTAGACTGCACTTTTATCACTGAATAACAAACCATCTTTAAATCTCTGCTCAAAGTTGGCCGCCGCTAAAATACTTGTAATGCTCTGAGCAGGTAGGAAAACATGTTCATTAAGGTCAAGGATCAGAGTCTTCTCTTTGGTAGGGAAATCTCCATCAAGTGAATGTCTCTATTATGATAAAATAAGGAAGTAAACTACAAGGAGGTCATTGACTGTAAGAAGCAATTTTCTAGCTCTTATTGCCTCTGAAACTCTACAGTGTAATTCACAAACAAAAGCATAAATCAACAGCAACCTTTTCCAGCAGGTTAGCAGAGAATGGGGAGAGATGAAGGCACATAACACAGGATATTAAATTGCCATGACCAATTTTCTATAATCATTCTCAAAAGAAAGCAGAACATCTCCTCTTTACAATTACAAAGATATTTTGCAAAATCCTGCGTATTTTAGGAGTGTTTCAGAGCATCCAATATAATAACTCTTTCTGCTGTGAAAAGTATGAGCAAGCAAACAAACAAATGCAAGTGCTCATATATATTCCTCTGCCATGCCAGTGAATTTTCCTATCACATGCATGACTGCTCCCTATTCTGGCACTTATTTTATCACAACATTTACAGAGCCTTCTAGGCCATGAACATGTAGTTTCAAGAAAAGTATGTAGAGGCTGCCATGTCTCATAAATACAATCCATTTTCTTTCATCTCTTGATAGTATATGCTCAACTCTAACAATTCTGCAGACTCAGCTGTTGGGAGTATTTATAAATTGTATGGGTTTGTATTTCCCAACATCTCTCACAGTAAAAATTATCTCAGTGTTTTGATGTTTCTTCAGCGAGAAGGGCTTTTTACAATCCTCACAGACTTGTTTGTAATTAAGCTGAATTTAATAGTAGAATCATGACCTTCTGAATTTACATTATAACTTTGAAAAATCCTAATTTCAGGGGTTTGTAATGTGTTGGAACAGTCAGGATATCAGTGGTGCAAGCTGTTCACACAGGAACCTTCCCTTCTGACAGACCCTTCACAAATGTCCCAGTCTGCGGTTCATGTGAAGTTTTATTTTATAATGATGCCCACAGTGGCTGATGGACTGAAATTTAGAATGAGGGTGTGCATTGAAAGCTTGGGGTAATTAGTAAAAGAAGAAAACATTTATGCCCAGGACTGATCAGCCTGTGCTGATTTGGTGGAGCTTCCTAGATAATTAAGGCATCTTACATGTAAATATATAATTAATTAATAAACTGTGCTGTAAAAGTGTCAGAAATAGAATTTGGCACTTGAGAAGCTACCAGCGAAGGAGAAATTGAAATGGAAATGTAACTATATTCAGTAGCAGAATCATAGAAAAAAATCTACTCCCATATCTTGAAATTAAACTGTATTTCCTCTTTTGAATTAATTTTCAGGAACTTACATTGTGTGTTAGGACATTGATAATTAATTTTACCCTTCAGCTGGTGTAATAAGTTACTTTTAGCTGAATATATAATTCTGTTCAATGCCAACATTGGAGATGGTAATTTTTACCTGGCGGGAAACTCGATAATACAAAAAGCCAAAATTCACAGAGAAAACAACAGATATTAAGTCACTGTTTCAGTAAGGTGGTTGTAAAAAAATTTCAGCCTTATGGAGTAGGGTTGGTCTTCTGCAGCCCCAGGACTTGTGACAGTCACAGCCCAAAGGATGTGGCAGAGAGAAATGTCCCTCTGGCATTACCAGCACCTCCAAGGAAGCTATGTTGCTGTTATACCAGTCCTTCATAAAGAATATTTAATATTTAACATTCCAGAGAGAAAGCAGCACAATAATCTGGAAGAACCTGCACAGGGCAACAAGTGAGTGCCAATTTAGTTCTGCTGTGCTGCTTTAGACACGGGCAAAGAAGGATGAGGCCATCCCCATCCTTTGGGGTCTGTGGTGTTTTCCCTCTGCTCCCTTGCTCTGTGGTCTCTGAATGTTTTTCTCATCCCACATAGCTCTCATGTTTCCCCCCATCTAGCTAAATCATCACTCAAATTACAATTAAATTCAGAATTAACTATCTTGCACAAAAAATGGAGTGGTTAAGCAGGAGCATCTTTGCCATGCTGTGTCCTCACAACACTTGCAATTAGAAATAGACATGCTCACCTAAGTAAGTGAAGAAGAAATAAATGTTTCCTTCACATTCCATGAATTTTACTTTCTCCTTCTTGCTGGGTAAAACTTTGAGAAGGATCTTCATTTCCTGTAAGAGATTGACTAGGATGTATCTGTGAAAGTTCACTTTTGTAAATCTTTATTTCTCTTTAAGAACCATTTCGAAAAGAAGGAGATATTTTTTCATTTTTAATGTAACTATTCTAAGAAAACAGTTCAGAATATTTCACCTGTGAAATTAAAGTGCAGAAAATAACTAATATCAGCAAAATACTGTGAGCAATTTTGTTGTTTGACTAGGACAGAATAGGAAAATAGCAAGAAAACCTCAGACAAACCCATTTCTTTGATATTTGTGATGTATTTTTGTAAGGTAGGGGTTGTAAACCAGCAACTTGTGGAGTGTGTACAATCATTTTTCTTTTTATCTGAACTAATCTTAAACTCAGTCATCTGTGCAGTCTCTGGGCAAAACCTTTCTAAATGAAAAGTGATGAAACACAAAACGAGCAAACATTAACAGGCAGACAAAAGCTTAGAAATGGAAATCATGACTAACAGCTTTTTTTCCTTGTAAATATGCTGGTTCCATATGTAATTATAGGAATAATTTATATTTTAGAGATTTTTTTTCATATGTCTTATCTATTTGCATTTTTGTTAAGGTATTCACTCCTTAAAATGGTCTTTTACCTTTTTTTTTTTTTTTTTTTTTCCCCTGATAGGACCAGGGGGACTAGCCTAAGCTGAAAGAGGAGGTGGATTTAGATGAGATATTTGGGAAGGAATTACACCTGAAATTTCTTCCCAGATATCACCCTTATATCTGTAAGGGTGAGGAGGCCCTGGGGCATGTTGCCCAGAGGAGCTGTGGCTGCCCCATCTCTGGCAGTGTTCCAGCCCAGGCTGAACAGGGCTTGGAGCAACCTGGGATAGTGGAAGCTGTCCCTGCCCATGCAGGGGGTGGGATGAGATGTCTCTTAAGGTCCCTTCCAACCCAAACCATTCTGTGGCTCTGTGACACTGATCCACTGCTTGTCTGCTCTGCACCTCAGTGGTGCTTTTGTTGTGGGTCCAGGTGAGGCTCACCTCACTGATTTAAAAGTTCTATTTCTTAAATCTTTTTTGAAATTGAATTTCTTTGTGTATAAATAGAAGGGCATTGCCAGCAGGACCCCTGTTTTCAGCTGAGAATCCCTTCCCATAAATTATCCCGAGTCTGCATAGCAATGAGGCCATTTCTATGGAAATAAGTGAGCTGCTGTTCTTCTGCTGGCTCTCCAGCAGCTCATGAGCTGCAATTCACATTGTGAGAAGTGTTTAGAGAATTAGATCAGGAGCACAACTGGGACACTGGTAATTTCCAGCTTCCTTTGATAAATATGCCTCTAAACCTGAGGGTGGTGAAAGAGGCAAGAGGTGCAAGTGATGGTAATGCCAGGGGAACGGAATGTTGCTGTTGATGATGCTCTCCTCCTTCTCCGGTCATAAACACAGGGGGACAGCAGAGGCCTTTGTCAAAAGGCAGAGTGAGCTCCAATGTCTTTACTTTCATCAAGGGAGATGCCTTTTTATTTTGGATGATGTATTAGTGACTCTTGTCAATTAAACCCAAGTATCTCCAGTACATTAGCAGCTACTTACCCAACTAAGAAACCTATCTGTTCTCATTTCCCTAGGTAATGAACATTTCTGAGAGACAGGCAAAGTGCTGATTTGTTCAAAAAAACATGGTTGACTTAGATTTTATTCTAAAGCAACTTAGCAATTGCAAGTGAGTTCAGGTAGAAATAGCAAGTATTTTTGGAGTGTGGCCTCCAGTGAATAGCAATAATTGCAACAACGGCACGGTAGAACTTTAGCTTGTATTAATTAATTTTGAACTTCACCATTTAGTGAGTAAAGGCTACAATTTGGGCAGGATGTCCTAGAGTGCTAAGTCTGTAAATTGGTAATTTGGAAGTCATTTCTAATAAAGGAGCTACTGAACTCCTAGGAATATGTGACACTGTACTCCCAGCTTCCAGTCACTGAATAACATAACTGATTTTAGTAATTTTTTCCATCACAAACTGAAGGAAAATTATTAGTCATATGAATCATTTCATACGGAAAAAAATGCTGTTGCTTCTATATGCACACACACCCTTTTCAAAGTGTAAGTGACAGATTTGTTATTTTATTTTGAAGCAGCCCAAGGCTGCTTTTGGATCTTAAAACCAATATTCTTTCAGTCTTGAAAATTATTAAGAATTTCCTCATGATTAGAGAGAACATATTTGAAAAGCAAATTTGTGAGAATAGGGAGAAATAAATATAAAGAACTTTATTTGAACCTCTGTAAAGGCAAAGGTTTTTTTTTTCCTGTGGACTGAATTACAGCACACTACAACTCAGTTTTCATTGTAAGATCTTCCATACATTTTCTTACTTTTAAGTGAGTGAAGACTGGATGAGGAGAAAATATAAAACAAAACATAGAAGTGGATATATCTTGATTTATTTTGATCAGCTGTAATTTGACAGTAAAAAATTATTGGATCAGTTACCTTAGCTGGCTATGATTGAAAACTTGCCTTAATATAGAAAATTTGCCATAATATAGAAAATTTCCAGTTCTGCTCCCCTTCGTAATTAGGGACACTTGGGGATATAGAAAGGATTCAGGGTCATTCTGTTTCTTGGGTAGGAATTATGTTTTTGAGCTGCTGGTGAGTGGATGGTTCCTCACACCCTCTTTTCCATAAATGAAGAGCATTGAGCATTAGGATATTACAGATTTTTCCTTTGCTAGTGAAGGAACTGCTTGAACTCTCACACCTGATGCTCTGGGGGAAAAAATGTGGATTGTGGACTGGAGGAGCATGGAAGAAGGGGAAAAGGAAGAGGGAATGGTGTTCTGCTCCTTCCCTGGAAAAAGCTGGCCCTGTATTTATCCCATGGAGTTCCCCAGCTCCAGGGAGGAGGAGGAAAGCTACTTGCTTGTACACAGAGATCTGTCAGAGGTGCTCATCTTGAACTTTGTCCACCTGGTTATTACTGCATCAGGATGAAATATTGGGCACTGGCTTTCCTTCTGAACAAGGGGGAAATGAAAGAGAAACAAAGCCAAAAACCAAAGGAAAGAGCCGAAATAGAATACAAGTGGAGATTTGTCTTACTACGTGAGCTCTGTCTGATGTCTCCCATCTCTCCCCCAGAAAATGCAATTTGGAATGGAGTGTATATAAAAAAAAAAAAGGCTTTAAGGAGCCTTCACAAATTGTGCAGTGCATTTATTTATCCACATTTCACCCTGACTCATTACACATCATCATGAGGCTCCCCAGGCTATGCATAAAATGAAGAGCAGGCATAAATCAAACTGCATGCAGCTCTTCCCTTCAATGATTTTCAGATTCCACCCTACCCATCCCTACCCCATAATGGCCACAGAGAATATATTTTTTTCCTTATCACGCACAGAAGGAATAGTGTTCCTTATAATATCATTTTTGTTATCCAATAACAATGATAATCCTCATTGCATATGTATTTTAAAGCAGGATATAATTGTGGTGATGCAAGCCATTTTTTGCCATTTTTGATCAAATCTCTTGAGAATTTATCTTTCTAGCAAGTAGTTGATATTAAACTTTTCTGCCAACTTTTAAGACAAAAAGTTTCTGCTAAATAATTCAGAGAGTGCTTCATGCCTCTGCTTTTCACTCTATGTATGGAAAAGAATCCAACCTTTAAAGTGTGCCACCCAAATGTATCTTTTTTTCCTTTCCTGTGGGCAGAGTATATAAAAAATAAATTCTCTTGGAGTAGTCTTTTGAAATCAGAATTGGATTCAAAGTCTTCTGAGGAGTTCTTTTGCAATCTGTATCTCCAGTAATTTTAACAAATTCCCTGTGGGCGGTATTCTTTCTGCCTCATTTTAGGCTTGTCTCCTGAAACAATCTGTCTAGACTCTTTTATGTTCAATGAAGTGAGAGAGGTTTCCCTGGAGGATGCAGCACATGGTACTTAAGTGAGGCTTCTGCTTTGAATTTCTCCTCAGAGAAACAGGACTTGTCCTGTCCCTTGTCAATACAAGGACATGTTTATGTTTCCTGTTTCAAATTTATGACTGGGTACCTTTTAGTCACCTTTTTTTGTTCTTTTGTGTTGACATTGGTTGCTCTGTTTGGTTATATTTCCTAAAAGAGATGCTGAGCTTTTGGGTGTTCAAAATATATCGTGGAAGGGCTCTGCCTCTGCAAGCCAAGAAGTCAGGGACTCCCCCATGGTCTGTGTAATTCACCAAATTCCTGACAATGTGCTTCCAAAGGGCTGGAAAAGCTGGGCCAGGGGTGTTCCCGGCCAAAATTCGGGTAAGAAAGCAGTTTTTTGGGAAGTGACAAAATAAATAGTTTTGATGTGAGAGAGAAATGTCTCAACTCAAGGGCAAGAAAGGGAACTCCTGATAGACCAAACTTCCTGGCCAAAATTTAGGTAAGAAAGCAGTTTTTTGGAAAGTGGCAAAGTTTTGATGTGAGAGAGAAGTGTCTCATCTCAAGGGCATGACAGGGAACTCCTGACAGACTAAATTTCATGGCTAAAATTTGGGTAATAAAGCAGTTTTCTGGGAAGTGAGAAAGTGAATAGTTTTGATGTGAGAGAGAAATGTCTCATCTCAAGGGCATGAAAGGGAACTCCTGATAGACCAGTGAGCAGGATGCTGCTGCTGGGCTTCACCCTAGGCAGACTGAAGTTAGTTATCTTCTTCTTTTTTTTTTTCCTTTTCCCTTTCTGGTGTTGCTCAGTCTCAGTGTGGAAGAAAGTGAAGATTTAGTGAGAATGACAGGCAAGGCTGAGGGGAGGTAAGGTCCCCTCTCAGCTCCACTAACTGATGAGTTGAGTCAACACGAGTCAAGATTCAGCTTTGTCATTTAAAAGGAATTATGTGAGCAGAGAGGAGGGGGCAGAAATGACAGGAGACTCCCTTTCCCCCAAAACCATTCTAAGTGTCTATTGCTGAAATAAAAGATGATTCTTTCCAGCACAGGCACCTCTCAGGACTTGTTTTAGGGCATGTTTGTTCAGCAGCCCATGGGTTTTGCCCATGGGTTTTTCCCAGCACACATTTTAGATGCCAGCAGAGGTGAGAATTGCATCTCGCTGTTGTTCAGGTTGGTAAAAATCATCCAAAATTGTAAATATTAATTAACACTGTTCTTCACCCAGTGGATACTCAGCCTGTATAGATCAGGAGGATTTTTTTTCTCTTATTACTGAAGACTATTACAAGAAGTGCTCTTTTCCACACCCTTTTGTGGTGGTACTTTGAAAAATTGTTGAATTCTACTTGATCAATGCTGATCTCAGTACTAAGTGTTTTGTATTTTTTCCATCTTTTATTTTTTTAAGATAAAAACAGCTAAGCACTCTTTCCAAATGGAGTGTGGCATTTATTTATAGCATTTGGGTAAAAAATGATTATTTTTAATACAAAAATCTGTACATGGCTACATCTAGCAATTTTGAGCAAAGTCAGAATAAATTACAACTCTAGAAACTTAAAATGTTACAGTAGAATATAAAACAAAAGCAGGTGATCAAAACCTGTAGTTGTAAGGACTTTCATCTTCCTACCAGTAAAAATCATCAGCTTAGGTAATGATAAAAAGAGATTCTTCAGGTTTTATGAAATACAGTCCCCTCTCCTCTAAATTTTTCTTTTGATAGCATGATTCAAAAAAATTTTAAGTATATAGTATATGAAGCTGGAATAATGGTTAACAATCACCTATTTCAGTTGGCCTGCACCACTGAATAACTGAAAAAAATTGGAGGAAGGGCTCAAAACCAAGGCTTTTTCTTTTGCTCCCAACTTTCCCAGCTATTAAGACAAATTGCTTCCTTTTGGAGCTCTGTAATACACTGGCTGTCTCTTTGGTGTACTTTTTGAAAGAATAAATGCTCTCCAAAAGGAATTACTGCCAGGAGGGAGAGTTCTTCCCTTGACAGCTCCTTGAGCCCTCAGCTGGGGGAAAGTTGCTGATCCTGATGCTAATTCAGCTCACAGAGGTCCAAGCAGCCACCACTGAGCTTCCAGGCCATCGTGAATTTTCAGACAATAAAGGCCAAACAAACAGATCTCGGCATCTGAATTTGCTGGGCTGAAGATTGTACAGGACAGCTTCCATCAGAATTATTTGTTGATTTATTCTGGTTCAACTTGCAGCTGTCCACTGATTCAGGTCACCCTGCTTGGAGAGGCACTGTCTCATTTTTCAGCTCTGTTTCCACAGTTGAACAAGATGGAGCCCCAGTTTATAATAAATCTGAGTAATTTAGAAAACAGATTTGATTGCTTTAGATTAGAAGGGCTTTAAAATTGCAGATTATATGTAAACACAAAAATATTATTTATATGGAAAATAATAGGAATAAACAGGTATTATGAAAAGTCAAACCTATCTATTCACACCAGGTTCACTGGAGAAGGCTTTCTGAAAATGCCATTTTTTTCACTGGAGAGATCTCTTACAGCATCCAGTTCTTGTCTTATGTTAGATCAGGTCCCACCAGGTATAGTCATCTACTCCCCCATTCACTGCTGCTCAGCTTCACAAATCTGTAAGGTCTGAACCATAATGGATTTTTAATATTCTTTATGTTCACTTAAAAACAAAGCACCCCACCCCACAAAGCTCTGAAGTAAATTTAATGCTTCCAAGTATAATTTGGCATACTTTTGTATGGTAAGAATACTAGAAGTAATTTGCTCATAAAACTACTGTTTCTGGAGATCAGCATGTGTAGGAAGAATGATTAGGTGATTTTTAAAGGCTGAAGGCAGGTACTATTAATCTATTTAATTCTGCTTTAATAAACTCAGGTAGAACACGTGGATGAACTTCTGGTGCTTGTATTTAAGTGGGAAATATAAGAGTATTGCAGATCCTAGACAAATTGTTTGCATTATACATTTTGTTCTCTACTAAATGTCTGACACCAGACTGTTGTCATAATTCTACAATTTTCCTCAATGTTATTTAAGAAACAACAATTTCTCCCAAGTTCAGGATACCAAATACTTCATCTCAGTAATTTAAACTGAACAATATATAAATCCACACCCGCATTTCTAATTTTTGGGCTAGGCACTGGATGAATTTTTAACATTTCAATGTATGAAATTTTATTTGAAAACCTGTAGCTCAGTCGTGTAAAGAAGTTATTCAGATGGCATTAAATATGAATTTTTTTTCTTTGCAAGATTAGGAACTAGTTTGCTTCTGATGTCTTGACAGGATCTTTGAAGGAAACCACTTTTGACAGAGTTTTATGTCTTGTTTGCCTATCAATATTAGCCTAACAAAGCCATCTTTTTATACTGTTTAAGACCCTAATTTTAAAACAGGAGTTTGCTTCCTCCCTCTGTGTGATGTGCTCTGCTGTGATGCAGAAGAAACAGTTGACACTTCCCTGCTTTTTCAGTGATTGATCAATATAGATCATGATTTATGCCACTCAGGTCATAGCCCAACAGAAACGTTTTTCATTTTAGTCTGGTACAAAGAAGGGAAAAATCTTCCAAGTATTTGGTGTTTCTTTAGAAACATTTGGAAATCTGCTTGGGAAGTTGGCACCAAATTTAGTTTGCTAACATTACAGGTAAAGGAGAAAATTGTGCTTGAAAGTGTAAAGAAAACAGAGGTTTAATTGCTTGCTTTTTGTGGCTGTTGAAATGTAACTCATTGAAACAGCCTATCATTGCTGCAAGTAATAGTGCCTGGAAGTGATTTTCTGTTTTCTTTCCATCATTAATGGCTGCAAAGCTGAGTAAAAGTGAAAAACAGAGCTTATATTAATGTGTGTTGGAATTCCAAACAGGTGTATTTCAAGTGCATGGGTATTCATCTTTTCCTTCATAAAAAAATGCCTTTTTAAGTGCCACTGGGAAGGATATCTACATATGGATATGATGTGGTTTTAGAGTGTTGTGCTTGAGCTGCATCACATGATAAGGAGGCACTAATTTTCTCAGAATTCATACTTCATAGAAGTCCTGAGAGTGAATCATATGGGCTGGAGATCTCTTGATCCAACATTTCTCCAGTCCACCAGGTTTTTTTTGGCAGTGTCTGGTCTAAAAAGCAAGTCAGTAAGTTTAACTGTGATTTAACTTCATTGTCCTCTGAAAGTATCTCATTCAAACAGCAGGAACAATATTATGTGAATTGTCAAAAAGTTACAAATAAGCAAAAGTTTAAATTACATAAAGTTTGCAAAATAGCAGTAATCCAAGTTATTAGCCAATAATAAAAAAAAAAAAAAAGGAAACATCAGTATAACTGAATTATCAGCTAAAACCTTACTGTGTTTATCCATGTCCATGACAAAGAAGTAGATAAGAAATAAAAAATAAATTAAAAACCCAGAAATAAGTGTTCCAGAAGCTTCTCCTAGCACAGACCCCCAGTAGAACTAGATGGTTTTTCCCTTGAATTGAATTCCTCTTTCAGTCTGGTTGGTGCTTTCAGCTGCTATTTAAAAGACTTGTCTCCAGGGAAACGAGATCTCTGTGGGACCAAGAGACTCTGACTGACAAATCACGGTGTGGCTGTAGTCAGAAAAAGTGACTCTGGAAAATGACACCGTGGGCTTCCATATTTCTCCTTCTCTGGGATTTCCAGCTGCAGCTGGCTCAGCTGGCAAGCCAGGCAGGGATTTTTCTATTGTTAGAAATGAAGGCATGGGACGATCTTAAAGTTAAGAAGGATTTATTGTTCAGATAAATATTATCTCAGAGACTGAGATTTTAGACAAGTGGGAATTTGGTTATAGTTTAAGAGTAGTAACTTTTCAAACTAATAGACAGCTACAGCTGCTACAGGACTTATTGCATTTTTTTAAACACATTATTTTACTTATTTCTACTGTACTGTGGGTACTTGTATTTAATGGGCTTTAAACTTACATGTACACATATGCTTTTATTATTCCAAACTTTTAGAAGTCATAATATATATATTTAGAAGCTCTATAATATATATATATAGATACCTCTAATATGTATATATCTATAGATATCTATATCTATATCTATATCTTTTAAACTTCTAAACTATACAACTACACCTTTACATTACAACTTTTTACTGTTATTTGTACAGTTCCTCACTTACTTAAGGCATATTCTTACTTATAACTGTAGAAATATAATTTTATAATTTTTTTGTTTAATATTTGTGTACTGTGTTTTTAATATTATTTAAGCTTCTTCTAAGGTGGTAGATCAAATCTTTCAGTGCTTGTGGAAGTTTTTGCTTTTCTGATTCCCACATTTTTCCAGCTGCCAGGGTTTTGGCTCAGCGTGGGAACACAGAAATGAGCTCTGGTTCTTTCTCTCACTGCCTGGCAGCAGTGCTGGCTGTGAGACCCGAGGTGGTGGTGTTACCTCTGGGGTGCAAGGCAAAATTCAGCTGGGTTTTCCTAATTTTTAAACAGGAAATTTAATTTTTGCTTGTTTGTGGGCTCTAAATAGTTCACAACAGCCTAATTCACACTGATCCTTGGTTAGAACACAAGGTGTTATTTTCACTTCTGGGATTATAGCTTGATGGAAGTCTCACACAGAACAGGTTAAGTATGGAACATCTTTCTTTACAGAACAGCAACTTTAAATAAACTGTTTGCTATTTGACAGTGCAAAAGGAATATTTCTCCCGTGTGTGCACATATGTGGACTAGTTCATTTATGAACTAATTTTTTTCTAGGAAAACTGTTGGTAGTGTTTTGAAATCAGATAAACCTCAGGAGTGGGACTGTTGCTCAGTAAACAATGGCACAAAAAGTCTGGTTTGTTCATGCTCTCTCGTGATTTTCCCTCTGGGAGAACCACTCATGCGGCTCAGCAAATGATTTTTATAGATTTACTTGTATATTTCTAAGCGTCTTTCAGGTTTTTATAGAAATAAATGTTTAGGCCAAGTGGCCTGAGACTTTTTATGGTCAATGGGAGCTCATTCCCAGCCTTGGGTCAGTCAGGCACTGTGAGCTGGACAGGTGAACTTCAGCTTGGTGGTTGAAGAGTGGGCAGAGGAGCTTGACCCCTGGTGCAGAGCTCTGCTGGGTGTTTTTCATCCTGACCTCAGCTCAGTAAGCGCGCTGGGCCAGCAGATCAGCAGACTGAATGAACATTGAGCTAGCCTTGATTTTCTGCAGAAACAAGAGGAAGTGGTTGGGAACTTCCCCTCTGTGTTGTGAGCGGATGAAGCGCAGCTTTGGGCACTGGCTGAGTTCTCCTCCTGCACAGAGGGAATGGTTGGTACCCTGAATGCCTGTGCAGGGACAGTTGTCTTCTGGAAAATATAATACCTGTTTAATAAAGCATTTTTTAATGCTCAGGCTGGGTGAAACTTAATTGTACTTAACCATTTCAAGCCAGGAAGCAGATATTTTTACCAAATTCAATGAGCTTACTTTGTTTTATAAACCCATGGCAACATATTAATGACAGCAATTCTGTGTCTCTGTTTCTTTTACTCATTTAGAAACCTATTATCATAAACCCCTTTTTGTTTTATTTTTCAATCAACCATCATCAGACATTTTATATTTTAAATTTCTTCACATGAGCATACCATTATTCTAAAATGATCCTTTCTGCAGATGAGTGTTGCACTAAAATTTCCCCTGATTATTACTTTTGACATCAGTACTTTATTGAATTAGCTGTTTCCAATTTAATTATACTTGCTTCATTGTCTAGGTCACCTTTTAAACAAATTCATATCAGTATGAAATTGCTGTTATTACTGAATTGGACTGTGATGGCTCTATGCTCACGAAGAGAATTTCTCTTTTGTTCACATCTAGAAAAGTTGAGTTAAGATTAATTTATTAAAATGGTTTATAAATGTATTATTTCTGCTAGTAAAATTGGATCTAAATAATGTTTGCTTGTTCAGTTTTTAAAAAACATATGTGAAACAGTATTATTAAGAAAGCCTTAGTTTAATTACTGTTCATTCCAGAAAGTGAAAAGGTAAATCATAACTTTTTCTATTATTTTTATTTCTGAGATATACAAAATGTCTGAGGGCTTCATAGACTCAAGCAAAGACATTTGTCCTTGAAGGGCATAAGGTGCAGAGAACTTTTCCAGCTGATGTTTAAACCTCCAAGCCTTCCTACTGGACTTGGATGAAAATATCTACTCACAGTTGCTTTAAAATGAGATTTTAAACTCAGATTTGGCAAAACAAACGCTGGTCATAAATAACTGAACCCAAGATGTAGGACAGGTTTAATGATAGATAGAACTGTAATGACAAAATAAATGCTAATTTTAAGAAGAACATATTGGTAAATTAGATTCCTTGTAAACATCTTTATAATCCCATTATCCTCTTCAGTTGAGACATGCTTTTTAATAAGGTTGTATAGAGGCTGTTAACAACTTGTATTAATAAAACTAATGCCATTTATATTAACTAAACCAAGTGTTGCTACCACCAGGTGGTCAAATAAATGTTTACTTTTTTCTTTCCATTGTAGATGTCATATCTGCAGAGCTTTGGTGCAAAGAAAATAGAGGTTTGTATAAACATCCATTTTTTAGCTTGCCTGAGTTTGCTCAAATACACTGTTTATATGTGACTGTTTTTCTTTCAACACTTTTCAGTGTAATAGTTCCATAGTCAGTATTAAAATTTTAAAGGTTTGGAGTCTTTTCATGGCACAAATATATATGAATGAGTTTATATGTATAAATATTTATGTGGTGATGTACATGTGAGAGAGGCTAATCCAATTTTTATTTATGCCTCAACATACGTCATACATGAGATGAAAAATTGTGTACATAGGTGTACTCTAGGGGCTGTGCCTGTCTGTCTCTCTTTGCCCCTCTTTGTTTCCTTTTCTATCCTCTTTCCACAAGAACACTTCCTTTATCAATTAACAATTCTCAGATATAATACTCAGATATATTATCATATATATTATTAATATTCTTATATTATATCTCAGATATATAAATAAAGGGCATTTTTGCCCTTTATTTTTACCTGAGAAATTTATCATAGAGAATCCTCCCCAACTCCCCCTTGTACAGCAAGACAGGACAACATACAATATCAGTTTTTGGAATGCAGAAATCTACAAAGTGCTGGCTTTCAGCTGGGCCTAATTTAGAAGCCAGAAATATAAATCTGAAAAAAATCTATTATACAAGACATTAAAAATGAAAGCTAGCCAAGGCAGTGAGGATGGGATGTCACATTACGGGAGCCTGGAGGGACAGGACAGGGGGAATGGCTTCCCACTGCCAGAGGGCAGGGTTAGATGGGATACTGGGAAGGAATTATTCCCTGTAAGGGTGGTGAAACCCTAGAACAGGTTCCCCAAAAAGCTGTGGCTGCCCCTGGATCCCTGGAAGTGTCCAAGGCCAGGTTTGACAGGGCTTGGAGCAACCTGGGCTAGTGGAAGCTGTCCCTGCCCATGGTAGGGGGTGGGATGAGATGGTTCTTATGGTCCCTCCCAACCCAGGCAATTGTATGATTCTGTTATTGCTGAGATGTTTTGCATGGTTTTATCCCTCTCAAAGAGGTTGTTCTAAACACTGTTGTTGTACATTGATGGGGTATAGAACACCCTCTATCTCATGGTATGTCCTGTAGCTCTGTGCAGTAGTGTGTTCAGAGCATCTGCAAAACGAAGCCCTGTTAATAGCCAAAGTGAGTGGCAG
Organism: Calcarius lapponicus; assembly: GCA_039654755.1. Lineage (NCBI taxonomy): Eukaryota > Metazoa > Chordata > Aves > Passeriformes > Fringillidae > Calcarius > Calcarius lapponicus. The sequence goes on from CM077470.1 coordinate 34,655,288, forward strand.
GGTCTGACTGTCCTGCCCTGTGACTCAGCTTCAGCATTTTGAGGCCCTCAGGTTTCCTTTCACTGCCTCCCACATCCAGTTATCTGCGGGAGGATTGTGAGCAAGGCCTGCTCTGCTTTTAGGGACTCACTCCAATGGATCTGGTGGCACCTGGACTGTGACCTCTGTAGCAGCGTACCCAGGGATCAGTGCTTCTGTGGAAGCAGACAGAACTCTTGTTCTTGGCCACTGGTCCAGCCTGGACTTTTGGGACATGTTCATCCCCACAAGAGGTGGAGGATAACCTGGCTGCATTGTGCTGACCTTCAGTCCAAGGGATAAGTGCTGACTCTCATTTAGATAAAGCCATATGGAGCCTGGCAAAAATTTTCATATGTACCAATGTTTGCCAAGGCTACTAAAAAAATCACTTGGGACTGATGGGCACATTATTAACCACTTGATCTTTGGTATTTGCTGTGTATCCCATGAGCTGGGAAAGCCCTTTTTTTTATGGAGCCATTCTCCCTGCTGTCAGAGAGCTGGATTTGAGATGATAGAACCAGGAGCTCAGCATTATTTCTTGTGCTGAGCTTGAAAAAGATGTTGGGAAAATGTCGTAGTGTTTTGCAGGAAACTTTGATGTTTCATAAACAATAACAACAGTGTCTTTGAAAATGTCTCTTCTGAATTCATGAGAAAGTTTGAAGATGGGTGGAAATTTCTTCTAAGGGAAAAAATATAAACCCAGCGTTTAATTTACATTGACACAATTCATTTGACAATTCAACCTTAATAATAGATTAGGGTATGCTGTTAGGTTATGTTATGCCAAATCATATTTTAAGGAACAAAGCCTTTTCAGTCAGCAGCTGCTGAGGTTTGAGGGAACAAATTAATTTTGGAAACTGTGTGTTAATATTTGTCCAAAGGCAAAGTTGTACAGATCATCTGTTTTCTGGGACATCTAAAAATATTATATGTTTTGAATTAGAAGAGAAATAAACTTCAAAATGTCAAAATCTCATGTAAACCAGAAATTCTCCTCATCAATCAACTCTGTTCAATGCATATCTTCTGATTTTTTTGCAGTCAAGGAAGAGACCCTTTATCACCATCCCAAATCATCATGGGAAGGACTTAAAACATCATCCTAACAGGACTCACATCATCAGCACCCAGCAGGAGCTGACCAGGTAAGATACAGGAGAGATCCTGCATTTAAAAACCACAATAGTGACATCTGCAGAATCTGAAAGCCCCGAAATGGGGATTAAGAAGTACAAACTTCAGTTTTTGTGTAAATACAGAACTTCCAGCTGATGTGGCTTCTGCTTAATAAAGTCTCTGTTCTTTATGGGAGCAAAGGGACTGGTCTGCCCAGAGGGGCAGAGAATGCACCTGAAACAGCACCGGCCTCACAAGCTGCATGTGGGGCTGCTGTGGGAAATGGTCTGGGGCCAGTGACACAGCCTGGAGCAAGCTGGAGCACACAGCCCATGGGATACTTCCTTTTGGAGAAGTTTATTTTCTTCCTCTAACTTTGAGAGTGCCAGAATACTTTAGTAAAAGGCAGACAACAAAGGAAGCAGCACACAAGAGAAAACTTGCCAGAAATTGTGCTAAAATAATAGACATTGAGAATGAAAATAATATAATGATGTGCTTTGGAGAATCACACAAGGGTCAGCACCACCAACCTGACTTAACACCAATAAATAAGCTGGTTTATGTTGGATTCCCTCATGGGGAGTTTGTTTGGATAAATAGTCTAATTTCAGTAGTGAAAATATTTAATAAAAACATAGCTTTGACTGGATGCCTTCAGACTTAGGGAGAGATTTAATAAATGAGGCCCTGCAACTTTTATTTAGTGTCTTCAGGTGGTAAATTAACTACAAGTAGGCTTCCCTATTGTTCAATGAAAGCAGTAAAAGCAGAGGGAGGATTAAAAGCAAGACACTAATTTACATCTGAGTAAATGGGCTAAAGAGGCAGTGACCCTATCCCTGGTATATAATAATATTCATATGAAGTCAGGACTTCATAGAAATTAAATATAAATATAGAGCATCTATTTGAATATATGAACAAACTCCTTTGTGCATCTATTTGCCATGCCACTAAAACAAACATTATTTCATTGCTTTTCTTTTAGAATGTTCTTTGCAACTGAAACTAAGAATAAATTTGAGGGTTTTAGGGCCCCTCATGTTACTACCAGATCACCAGCTGATTCAGAGGAACATCTGTCCACTGAAGTCGGCTCTGGCTGGCAGTTAAAGCAGTGGGATAAGAGTTTTATGGGGGTTTTCTTTTTCATGATTCATGCTGGACAAGAGAAGAAAGAAAGAAAGAAGTAAATTCCCTTTGCTGCACCCTTTGTTTTTGGTGGATGTGTGAGAAGGGGCTTTGCAGGAGGGGATCAGCAGCTAAAACAAGAGACAAGATCCAGCCTGGCTGGGAAATGGGCAGGCAAGGGTAGGGAAAAGGTGGAGAGTAACAGCTGTGCAAGAAAAAACAACCTTCCAAAGTGCCTGGAAAATGATCCCCAGCTCCTTCAGGGCTGTTTCTGTGCGCCTTCATTGTCTGTGAGCAGTGGTGGGACCTCTGTACAGGCCTCTGCTGCGGAGCCTCACAGGAAAGCTGAGCACAGAGCTTTTCCCTCACTAGCAAGCAGTCTTGGGACATCTCTGCTCCCCTCAGGCATGTTGGCATCAAATCCAGAGGAGTCCCATCCCTTTTTCTGCTGAGTTCACTGTGAGGGACATGACAGCATAAGCATCTCTTGCTGGGGAAGCTGAACTGAAAACCAACGTGACAGACATGGGGAAAGAGGAAGGTGCAGATGGGACCAAGTGGGGTGGGAGAAGCTAAAAATACCCAAGTTACAGAGAGAGAGAGACACAATGCCAAGGCTGGGGAGAGTTGGACCATCTGGTTGTGCTGCAGCACCTCTCCATGATCATCTCCTCTCTTTGCTTCTCTTTGTTAGCAAGAGGAGATAAACTGAGTGAGGTGTAGCATGAAGGCTTTGGTGTAAAGCAGAGGATGAAGTAGCCAGCGTTAAGCAAACCTTGTTTTATTCCCTGTGATTTGCACAAGCTCTCTCAGCAGTGCAGGCTGTGACAGTGATTTGCTGCATGCACATTTTTCACTGCAGCAGTGGCTGTTTGCAGCCCCTTCCCTCATGGATAAATTGGGAATCTCTGGAGCAAAGCTGAGCCTGCTGATGTTTTACATGCCTGGGTCCAGTTAAAGCCCACCTGCATGACAGTAGATGACAATTCTCCTGAGCTGTGTGGTGCAGGAAGGCTGAGCCAAGGGGTGCACCCTGCCACCAGGCTAGTTCAGAGTGTTCCTGATGGCCTTTCACTGCTGGCTTGCCTGTCTTGGTCCAGAATGACAGCCAGAGCTATGATTTTGTGGCCTAAATGTGCTAAAAATGGTTTCTTTTCCTCTGGTCTTCAGGACAGCTGGCAGATTGTAGCTGTGGCTGCAAGGAAGAGTAATGATCCTGGGCTCATGGCACACAAACCACCCAGAGTGACTTCCTTAGGTCCCACCAGGTCACCATGGACATGGTTTGGCACCTCCAGGTGGGAGCTTGCAGTGCCATTGCCTCTTCTCCTGCAGGATAAAGAGCAGCCCTAAGCCTCAGTCAGTCTGGCACATTTAATGGGCATTAAATAGGCTTAGGAGGGATGGTGAGAAAAGCATTTGGGAAGCATAAAATAGATCCAAAAATCATCTTCATGCCTGGAACTGCAGTTTGAGTGTTTGCAAGAGAACAGAAATTTTACGCGGAGACAAATTTTGAGCAAAACAACCGTGGGGAGGATGTGACAATTGAGCAGAGCTGCTGCCAGGCTGATGGCAGAGGGGAGTGCTGGGTGCACCTTCTGCCTGTAACTAAAAGTGAAGCCTGTGTACAAGTGATGCCATCCCTGAAAGAAGACCTGCATTATTTAGCATTTGACATGCAGTGTTATAAGTTGGTTGAATGACAGCCACAAAAACAGGGTACATTGTTCATAACAGTCAGGTGTCAGCAAAATGGATTGATATCCAATAGGGAGCACTGTTGGGTTCAATTGAATGGAGTAAATGTTCTGTAATAGCTCTCTGAAGTTTCTTGCATTTTCCTCTAGTGGTACCTGAGAGAAGTAAAAATGTATGTGTTCACAGAGATATTAAAGAATTAGCAGAGTACAGATATCAAAAAATTCCTGTCTAGGAAGCTCTGTTGGAGCCATATTCTTGTTCATTGCTTCTTGACAGGATGCAAATTTCTATACTTATGATCAAAACAGTATCTTCAAAAGTGCTTAAGGAAAGATGCAGCTGCCACAGAGAATGCAGTCAGTCTTTGTTAGACTGACCATAACCACGTCAGGGTTTTAGAAACAAATGGAATTTCTTTAGCCTAAGTCAGCAAAGTTAACAAAAGCTTAATATATTTTATAATGCTACTAACGTGAATTTGCATTAATAGAATAGGAAAAAATATCTTTGGCCTCTTATTCAAGACTTCTAAAATAGCAAGGCCTGTATTACCTTGAGGATAAGAGCTCTGCAGAAAACTCCTTTTCCCCATAAGAACAGTTTGCTGCTGTCATCAAATTCTGCTGCTGACACAGACCCAGATGAGCTGTCCTTGCTTTGGTGTTTAGTTCATATATGTTTAAAAAATCTGCCAAACTGTCAGTGAAGGTTTCTGTTTTGTGATGAAGCAGTGGCACCTTCTGAGTTTAAATCTAAGCAGAAATCTGAACAAACCCCTCCCAGTCACACAGACTCCCCGTCTTGTGTGCAGAAGTAGTTAAGTGATATGAGAAATTTTAAGTATCTTTTAAACACATCCATTTGATCCCCTGACTTGCACATATTACAGGTGAAATAAAATCTCCAATATGTACTCTGGCACTCAGGAAGGTGATTTGGTTTGTTTTCTGGTGTGACTTGATCTTATCAAGAGTTCTGTCTTTACAAAGCATGGGCATTTGAATAGATTTTTTTGGCTAGAGTTTGTTCCATGCCATCTCTATTTTTATACAAAGGTGTCATTTATTAAAACAATTTTCCTAAAGACGCTTTCTTTTGGGAACTGCTCATGGTAAGGTCTCAATTTGCACCAGTGTGATGTACATAAAAGGTTAGTCTTAAATACAAACTTTCAATCTATGGAATTCAATGACTTGATGGAAACACACCCCAAGAAAATCAGTGGTGATAGTGAGCACTGTGGTGATAGTGAAATCTGAATTTCACCTGCAGTAGCTTTGCTCTTGGAATCAATAGCAGAGAACTTTCTGTCCTTGCAGGCACCCATTGTTGGACAGAGGAATAGGACAATAAATTTTTGCCTCACATGATCTCCTTGGATATGCTGTAGGAGCGAGTGACTGCAGAATGCTGTAACCTTTGCTGCAGCAGCACAAAAAGCAGACCCAGAACCATGCAAAGAAGTAAACCCAGTAATGAAAACTACTGGGTTTGGACATCTTAGGCAGAGCAGCAAATTTGCTGTGTCTGAATCATAGTTGAGGTAATTAGAGAGCAATCAGCAGTGAGCTATGGCAGGAGCTGAACATCAGAAATCCTTGGGGGAACTGTTGGGTGTATTTTAACCCATGTACAGATGCACAGACCTGGAAGGCTGGGGCAGAGCTTATTCAATTTACTTACCTTGGGCTGGTGCTTTTGTTGGGGTTTGCAGACAATTTCTGTTTGGGAAGCAGAGCCTTGATTACTATTGATAGCCTGGGCCTTGCAAAGTAAACAAGACCTTTTATTTTGTTTGACAGCTGAGATATTTTTTATTGCTGGTTTCTGAATTCTGTCAGTGGGGAAGATCGAAGGAAAATAAAAACCCTCTCTTGATTTTGCTGCTCTTACAGGTTTTAAGAACTTGAATATGCTACTCTTAGTGTTACCTGTGATCCCACCTGCGTCCTGAATAGAAGTAACAGATGTTTGAGGTGGTTGTTGTATTTTGTGGTTCTTACTGTGCTTTTGTAGCAGGCAAATATCTCACATGGGTTGAGATATTTCTGATTTACAGGCTGAGAGGTGGGGTTGGTCATCCTGGAGACGAGAAGGCTTTGAGCAGACCTTAGAGCACCTCCCAGTGCCCGAAGGGGCTCCAAGAGAGCTGCAGAGGGACTTTGGGCAAGGGCCTGCAGTGACAAGACGAGGAGGAATAGTTTTAAACTGAAAGTGAGTAGATTTATATCAGGTATTAGGAAGAAATTCTCCCCTGTGAGGGTGCTGAGGCGCTGGCCAGAGAAGCTGTGACTGCCCCTGGATGGCTGGAAGTGCCCAAGGCCAGGTTGGATGGGACTTGGAGCAACCTGGGGTTGGCACTAAGTGATCTTCATGGTCCCTTCCAACCCAAACCATTCTATGGTCATGAAAAAAAGGGAGATTGAGAGATGGATGTGATGTTTTAATAAAGATATCTGTATCAGAGGATAGTGGTCCACAAAGCAAACTGGCAAGGTACAAGATATTAAATCAGAGGTACCAATATCACCCTTTTACCTCTTTTGAACTCTGAAGTTTTCTTTTATCACTGTTATGAAGAAGAAATACTGTAAGCTCATGGGAGGAAACAGAATTGTTTATGTATCATGAACACAAATGTGGTTTGAGATTTGTATTTTTCCCCAAGAAATGCAAGAGGCCTTACAGATGCATCTTTAAAAGCTCAGAAGTTGAGTTACATGCATCCTAAATAGCAGAAAATTACAGAAACAGTAATGTTATGATTTTGTGGCTTTTCCTGAATCAGCTCCAAGCTGACACTGCAGATGCCAGAAGAGACTGATTAGTATGAATATCAACACTGTAGCTGAGATACACAAAATAGGGAACTGAGGAATTGTCAAAGATAGGGCTGGACAAAATAGTGGTGAGCTTAAAACAATCATTAATACTGAAATGATCAAGTGGGATAAAAGGGGCCATGAGCATTAGGGTGCAGCTTCCCATGAAGCCTTAATACCCTTTTTGTAATTAAGAAGCCATTAGCAAGCTAAATGCTGGGCAGTGTTATTGTAACTCCCCCATCATGTCAGTTAAAACACCATTAACACGTTTGATGCACTATGAGGTAAATCAGAGATAAACTGCTCAGGCCTAAGAACATGAATTTATCATTTATGCTTTCACAGAATTTGCTTGTGTGTGTCTGTTTTCAGTTCCAGTGCTCCATGGGAACACCATGATTTTCCCTGAGTTTCCAGTTCACATTGGTTTGGACTGAAACTGGGAGGAAAAGGTTCAGTTGTGGGTCCTGCTATAAGCTTACTCTGTGATGCTGTCTGTCATTTTTTTTCCTCCAATAAGTCTGTCCTTTTTATGTGTGGAAAAGAAAAAAACACAGTGACTACTCTATATAAAGAAATTGGAGTATTAGAGGTTAAAAATGTTGCTATTCAGTTATATCTAGATATATATACATGCACATGAGTATGTTAACACCCAAACCACTGAGCTTCACACTTTGACAAAGTGTCCATCTGTTTCCTACTGCTTTCAACAAGATAGTCTCATTTATTAACATAAGCAGAAGTGGAAGCAATTGCATTGCTAGTTTTAGCTTAAAAAGTTAATCTGATTCCAAGTTTTCCATACAACATTATGGGTCAAAATATTGAAGGAGTTTAAAATCTGTATATATCCACTGGATGTTTCAGAAAAATTGGAACAAACATTAACAGAAATTAAACACGGATCTAAAGATCTCTGAGTCCCAAAGGTACAGATCAGTAACAAATTAATAAAATAGTTCAAAAGCATGCACAGGGATAGTTCTTAAATTGATCCTAAAAAGCAAATCAAGGGTTTCAAGCAGAAAGCCAGAGGAAAAGGGGGCTCAGATGGGGACAGCTGTATTTGATATTGTACTACATATATTTTAATAAAATTAATGTAATGGTTGTTCAGTGTGATAGAATAGGAATTATTTCACATGTATAAAAGCTTTCAAAATGCAGCAGTATTTAAGTGTAAGCCTTTCTGGTGGCTTTGGATGGAAGAGGGCGACAGCAGTTCAGTAGTCTTGAGCTTGAGATTTATTTCTCCATTTAATTTCTTTGTTAATTAGTTCATTTCACTAACCAGGCCATTTAGGTGATGGATGATTCTTTAAGCAAATGCAACAACAGGCATGCAAGCTTGGAAATAGTTTTTAAGAAGATCTGCCAATATTGCAGTTAGAGGTTTCAGGGATTAGTGATTAGCTGATTGATATGTACATTTATGTTCAAAATGACAACAGCCTGTGGTATTTAGATGTCTGGAGTTCACTGTTAGCACTTGGTTTTTCAAGCTGGAGAATTGCCTAAAAGATACCTAACTTAGCAAGTTGTCAATAAATAGGTATGAGGCTTTATATATTACTTGAAATAATACATCAATCACAAAGTAGTCAATAGTCAAGGGAAGTAGAGGAGACTGTAATTGATTCTAAGAAAATAAAGAACAGTGCCCAGAATTACTGTACAAAAAAAAAAAAAAGCCAAATAGGTAACTTTCCCTTTTCTCTCTATGCCAAAAAGTGTTTTAAAACCCCTGTGGCTTTAGGCAGTGAAAACCTGGACCCACCAAAGTCAAAGGGAGTATTGATATTAAATTCAGTACAAGCAGGATCTCACCTCGGGCTCAGGCTCTGGGAATGCAGCAGGCAGAAGAAATGCAGGCATTTAGCTCTTGATTTATGAAATATATCTTGCCATGTCAGATTACTGGATTACTGCTTGTTTATGTTAACAAAGGCAGGGTCAGATCTTTCTTCTGAAAACCCCCTGATTGCTGTCATTTGAGCCAAACCCAATCTCTGTTCCCTCCTAGGAACATGGGATTTACAGAATGGATCCAAGCAGCTGTGATTCCCTGTGAAGTGCATCGGTATGGAAACAGATATTGCACAGCAGCACTGATAAAGTTCAAGCCTGTAACTGCTGATAGCCAGAATAAAAGGTGAGTGTGTTAAGGAAGAAAGGAGATCCTGTCCTATTTTCTCTCACCGTCTTTTCTTCAGCATCCCCTGTTGGAGATGTGGGAAGTAGTTTAAGCAAATGTGTTTGGACACTGTGTGGCGTTTCTTGTCACTATAAGCTTTTAGGAACACCATTCTCCACTTCCTTCCCTTTTTACTAAAAGTATGGAGCAAAACAGCAAACATCTAAGTCCTGACTAAGGGAGTCATACAGCCCGGTCCTCAACACACTGGATTTGGGGATGCTGTGGAAATTTCCATGCAGGCAAGATACCAGTGGGGCTGAGATATTCCAGCAAGACAAGCTGCAGAAAGAAATGGTGGTTGATCACTTCTTGAGTTTCTAAAACCCAGCACTGTGTCAGCCAGGTCAGGGCTCTTGCAGCACTTGTGTCTGCACCTGCCTGTCAGACACACAATTTGAGCCACGTTCTGTACCCACAAACGCTAACATCTCTCTGATCTAAACACTCCCTTCCCAAGCCTGCTTTTCTGGCCCATTTCTTGAAAGTCCCTGCAGCTCCTCTCCAAACTGGGTGGCAAGAGCAGGTAAATGTGAGGCTTGCTCTGTACTCCTCCTGCCCAAGGCTGCAGCTGCAGAGCTCTGTTAAAGAACCATGTGGTGGTTTGGGTTGGAAGGTGTTGTAGTTGAGACAGAGACAATGCAAAGCAACACACTCCATTTTCAGAAGGTTTCAAACCTGTTTTTATTATAGCATGCACGCTTTTTTATACATTCTTAAAAGCTCATAAGTTTACACTTTACTCATTGGTCGCCAGAGACAAAGTGCTCATTGGAATAGGCAGTTGCAGGTTTCTCTTATTTATCCTTCTTTCACTCTTGGTTTCCATGTCGATGACCTTGGTAGAAAATTCTTTCAGGGGTAAGCATGGCCCTCCTACCAAACTTCTCTCTGGCTCACAGAAGTGGCTGTAAAACCTCTTCCATGGGAAGGGATTTTAAAGCTCATTTCTGCCATAGACACCTCTCACTGGACCAGGTTGCTCAGAGCTCTTCTCCACCTTTTTGTAGCTTTTTGATATCAGCATGTGCTGCTTCCCTGGTATTTCCCAGCACTGCCTTACCCTTAACTCCAGGAGCTCTTACCTACTCTAGCTATAAGAGGAATTGGAGACAAAAATGGAAGCAGGGAAGGGCTGCTTGTGAGCACTGGTGAGGCTCTTTGGTGAAAGAAGTTTGCACATTCTCTTGGTGCACTGCCTTTCTGGTGAGCTTAGCTGCTGTTACCCCCATTGGTGCTTCCTGCTTGTCTGGAAAAAAAAATCTTTGATTTGATTTCATGTGAGTCACCAAATACACAAATAACAGAGCTGTGTGAACTCTGCAAATGCAATTTAGTGCTTTGAGTGAAATGTCCCACAAATAACCAGGAAAACAATAGAGTCCTGCTTCAGTTATGGAGTGGGACGTTTATTATTAAGTAATGGAAAATAATGATGCAAATAGGATTATCTCTGTTGTGATTGGGGTGAGCATGAAACCTGGGTGAATTTGGTTCTTGGAGAAGGAGTGGATTTATGCAGAACAGTGGGTTCAGTCCCTGCTTTGCTGTGTGCCCTCCCTGCTTTCAGGGGTGGTGGGGGAATGAAAAAGAACCCAGAAATGGGGTTTGAAACAGGGAAAACCAGAATTCTAGATGATACAGTTTGTTTGCAACTCTGCTTTGCACCATAAATCCTAGAGTTAGCATTATTTAAGCTAAACTGTGGTAGAAGAAATATCTTCTTTTCCTTGACCTTTCTGGAATAATTGAGATGATTTTCTTTTAAGAACATGCAGAAAGAAAGGCTATAAATATGGAAATATTCTTATGAACTAAACATATGTTTTTGAATTTAAAATAAATCAAAAATTTGTTGAGCTTGGTAGTGATTCTGTTGAAAATATCAGATTATTTTGGTCCAGACAAAAACTGAACTTAAGGAATTAAATTAAATTAGCATCTATAAAGTGCCAGATGTTCTATTCATGTATTTTCCTTAAGATATACATCAAAATTGCAAGTGGATCAGAAGACAGTTGTTATACTAAATTCTAAGTCAATAAACAGCAAAAGGGTTGAAAAAATGTTGGGGTTTTTTTCCCCTTTGTGGAGCAAAACTGAAATGATGAAAATGCAAAGTAGTCCCAGACGTTTTTATGTGCTCCTGCAGTTGCAGTATTTCTGATTTTTTCAAAATAATAAATGACAATGAAGATCTTTTCATATAGCAAAGGAAATTTATGAATTGCAGAGAATACGGGAAAGAACTTTTAATGTAAATACTGCAATACTAGTAGGCTGTTTATGGCCATCTATATATCTCTTTATACATTTTTATGAGATTTACTATTCTGCATTTTTTTATCAAGCTTTGTTGTTTGCTTGTGGAAAAATGAATGCAGATTCTTCAAGTTTGAAAGATTTTTTTTCTTCTTTCCACAAATAGCTTTATCTCCTTCTGTTCTAAGGAATACTGCCTAGAAGAAGAGTCTTGTGTTATTGTACTATACAGATAGAGCATGGGATAGGAAGTAAAGAAGATATGGAACAAAAATTTTCAAGCCAGTTTGTAAAATAAGCCTCAAAGGATTTGTAAACCTTTTTACACGTTATTTGCTCAGAAGTATCTGTTTTGGACTGTTTTCATAATTTTACAGTCTTATCAGTGGAATCCTAGTCCTGATGTAACTTCTTGGAGCACTTACACTGTCATAATTCTGTAAGCTTACAGAACATTTCCTCCCCAGTGCCAGTCTAAGTACCACGGAGAGTGTTTGGCATCATTATGGTTTTCTGGATGCAAAAAGGGGCTCACTGATTTATGTGATAAAGCCACTTTGCTTGTTGTATCAATTAATGACTGTTCAAAAGCTCAGTCTGAAGCTGATATATTGAGAAATCAACAGGTACACAATCTATAATCCCACTGCATTTGCACTTATTAAAGGTCTATAAGTTGTAGATGATGGATCTGCCCCTAGCAATCAGTGTGTAGCAAGGGATACCCCAGAGCTGCTGGAACAGATTCTGAAAGTAGCTGAGAAGAAAGCTCTCCTCCCAGTTTCAAAGTCTCTCCAGCCTCCTGGCAATAAGGATTAGAAAAATAAATCAGGAAATAAAGTACAGGTTGAAAACCAGCACTCAGCAGAAGAGGGTATCACACAAACAAATTTTGCAAACCTACAGAGTCTTTGGTCTCTGGTCATTAATAAGGAACTCTGGAGGTTAATTTACTTTCTCAGTGGTAGTTTTATGTGTTTTCCTACACATACAAGCTCTGTCCTCTTTCCTCTCATTTCAATGGTCTGAATCACAGTGATCCTTTTTATTCAAGTGTTCAATACTGTTAAATTCCATGGAAATCACTGGAAGTTATGCCACCTTTCCTTGGCATAACTTCCAAGAAAGACTTTTGTCCTTTTAGTAACCAGAGGACAGGACCCACCTAACTTCGTTAACTGGGACAACCCCCAAGAAGCCACCATTACATGGCCTGTTTTGAGGAGTGGTTCCTGAGTTTCATTTTGTGGTGGTGTGCTAAGGAAAGGTTCACTATCAAAATGATTGGCAGAAACTAATCATAAAAAAATCAATATTTTTTTCCACTCTAGCAAAATCCTATGAAGAGGAGTCTTGATCTACCTCACCTCAAGCACCTCAGGTTGTAGTAGGGATCCAAACTCATCACTTCTGATGTAATAGTGGAAGGGAATCAAATATCTGTAACAACACAGATGACAAGTTCTAGCTGTGTGAGAGGAATTTCCAAGTAGGTTCTCCTTGATCAATTATTTTCACAAGACTTAAAGGAATATTGTCCCACAAGATTAAAATACAGTGGGGTGGATGTGATGGTGGTAGTAGGGAACCAAGCCAAACCCCCAAAACATACATTAAACAACCCCAGGCAATAAATTATTGGATAATTTAAACAAAATGGCAGCTGCTAAGAGAAGCTAATTAAATGCAGTGGGAGGAAAGATGGTTAGCTTAAAAAAAACATGGTGATGTAGGTCAAATTGCTGTCTTTCATTTTTGCCTCTGAGCTTCCAAAAAGGATGTCTTGCTGTGGGACACATCAGAGGTAGATATTGCTGTGTCAACCATGACTTGACATCATAAACATCAAAACCATCCCGTGTAAAATCAGATGTAAAAACATGTAAAAACACTTGCTCTTTGGGCAGTTTCAGACCTCAAAACAACATGGGGTTTACTGTAATAAAAGGATATGAGGTTGTTCCTTTTTAAGGTAAAGTTAGTACACATGTAGCTGTTTTACACAGGTAAATGGAATACAGGCACTGAAAAGCACCAGGTTTACTGTTAAAGGGAACTTTTCTGCTCATCTTGTGCTACATAAATGCAAGAAGAGACTATTCCCCGTGTCTAGTCTCAATTTTGTGGTGTTTACAGTCTGTAGAACCTCATGGCATCATTCTGCTCTGTCTCTCCATACCCACTCTCACATGCTTTGAGAGAGTAAAATTTTAACATTACTCTTTCTAGACAGATTTTATCCCTGCCATTGGTGGAATGAAAATTAAAAACCTCTCCAAGAGTACTAAAGCAGGTGGGGCACTAAGATCAAAGTCTTTTTTTTTTTTCAGTCTTGGAAAGAGAAAAGTAAGATAAACAGTAAGTGTTTATCTTCTCTGTTTGCATATTCCCTCATTCTCAGTAAAGGTAATAAAATCATAAAAGCTTAAAAATGGAGGCCAGCTCTTTAAATTTATCCTTCTCTAGTGGCTCCTTACTTCTAATTTCCATGTTTTGAACTTGCTTAATTAAATCCTGGGCAGGTTATGTTATTACACGTAGCCATCATAGATTGTTAGCTAAATGATTCTGTAATTTATACATCCTGGGCTGTTTGGGGACGTGGATGGGAAATTAGAACAAAATATGGCTACACAGCTTTTATTTGTATGGAAATTTCTGCTATTCTGCATGCAAACACTAGAATACCTAACCAGACTAATAATAAAAAATAATTAACGTCAAATTTATAGCAAGGAACGAGGAATGATCCTGCCTTTATAGAGTTTTGTGTACAACTTGATAGAATGTGGGTCTTTATAAATCACTACTTTTGCAAATTTGCCGTATTTATACATACACATATACATGGATCTGGTTTTTAAATTGGATGCTCTTATTCCTTCAATGAACATAAAAATCAAGGACTTTTTTGCCATTTTTTCAACATCTTTTTTACATGCATTCTTCCCAAGCCCAAACCAAAGTGAAAATGCAGTTTAAAGTACAAATTATGAATTTTGCACGTAATTTTTCCATTCTATTTCTGCCCCAGAACACACATCTTCGTACTTGTTAAAGGAGAACCATGGTTTGAGCCCTAAATAGCCTCAAAAAAGTCCAAATATCTTTAAAGAACATGTTCTTTAGAATTCCAAATTAAAACCAGAAGTTCTGTGCACTACCCTCAGAAATGTTCCTTGCAGTTCTCTACAGAAATATCTAAAATGGAGCTACTGAGCACACAACAATTCTAAAAAAGCTGTTGTAGCCAAGTAGAAGCACTAAGAATTAGTTAAGTTAATATGGATAAGGACATTAAAAAAGCCATGAGTTAATGTATATTTCTGAGCATTAAAAACTTGGCTAGCTTAGTATAAAATAGACGCACTAGAAGAAAAATGTGTTTTAAAACTGCTGTTTTAACACAGGGTTTTAAATTGCTCTATCTTTAACAAATATCTTTCTCTTTATTGAGTTGGATTCAAAATAACAGCAGAGTTGTTGGTTTTGACATCTGGAAGTCAGACAAATTAAAAATGTTGAAACTTCCAAAATATTTGTTACTCATGTGCAACCAGGAGCTCTTTGGGGAAATTTATGCTTTTAAATGCAGGGAATCTGTCGTGGGTGGTTACCATTAGCCAGGTTGTAGTGATATAAAGAGATTCCTGTAAAAAATTTGTAATCCCACAGTTTAGGGGCGAAGAGTCTCATTTGTGTTTGGATTGTTTATAGATTCCCTTTAGAAAAAGCAGGAAAGCCTTGTGTCATGTGGGCTTAGGGCAGATGATCCGTGGAATTAATGGGATGGGAATTTTTTTCAGGCTCTATGTAGGGTGGAAACACCAATACAAGAAGACAAAACCAATTAGACATAATTACTCTCCTTAAAGAATTATGTATGTTGCTTGTGTTGGAGTGCTCCTGAAAAGAGGATATTTGAAATGGCATGGATGATGTTCATAGAATTACCTAAAAAAACCTTGAAATTTCCTATGTAGAAAGTAAAGCTTTGGTAAATATGTCTCTGGATCTTGCATGGCAGTTTAAAATGGGTTATAGGTTCTTAAATTATATATACAATATATATGTGTATCTATGGAATATGCTAGTGGAAGTGTTTTAGCTTCTGGGCTTCAAGAGATTTGCTGGTAGTGACATAAATTGTCCTCTTCCCCTTGCTTCCCATCAAGTCAAGGAACATTTTTAAGTTGTAGTAATAATTTCCAGATCTGTCCCAATGTTCAATCTAAACTGGAGCAAAACTGGGTCATTTTTATGCCATTGGTTTAATAACACGCCAAGTAAAGTCGAGGGACATCAAAACATGGTCTGGAGTGAAATGTTTGCAGAGACACTGCTTGGTGATCTTTTCCACCCTTAGATTTCCATGATGACCATACAGGGCTTCACTCACTCATTCCAGGTGCACTGTTCCACCTGTGCATGTAAAACTCACTTATTCATAAATCTACATGACACATACACTGTATGGCTGTCCTGACCTCTAGTATATCAAAATACAGCAGGTAGGGATGAAAACCTTCATGGTCATCATACATATGAATATTTTATTGGTCCATAAATGTATAAAAATCTTATTTTAAGCCTTCGTCTACTTTTTTTTCTAAATGTCAAAATTAAGTGCTGATTAAATTGCAAGATCTAATGACTGCCTTGGTTATTTTCAAAGTTATTTTCAAATAGAGTAACTAAAACAATATAACTTAAAATATGATGTAGATGTTGATTTAATTATAAGATTTCATGTCCCTTTTAAAAACAATCAGTATATGATTTAATGCAATTATCATACCTATTTGCCTGCAAGTATTTAATTTCAAATTAATCTTTAGACCTGATGGCCATTATTTTCCCTGTTATTTCAGAAAACCAGAAAGATATGAACCAGTGTATTTTATTGAATTTTTTTTTTTGTTATTCCATCTGGCTTTCAAGCTCCCTGAAGCACTAATGAAGGTCAAGGAGTTTTAGAGTGAAATGCAATCCCTTCACCTGGAGTACAGAACCTGCTAGTACAATAATAACAGAAAATATCACTTTCTTTCTAGAGAATATTGGATTGCTTCGTAGCTCAAGATCAGAACAAGGATGCTGAAAAATAGAAATGCCTCTTGGAGTGAGTTCTGGTACTTGAGATTCTAGTGGCTGATACCTGATGGCTAAAGCTTATTGTTATTTTACTCAGGAGGAACCAAATGATCATAGCAATAGTTAAACGCTGACAGTAAAAATAAAAATAGTTAAATGTCTTTCTGTTGTGGTCCAATTCTAGCACAGGGAGCTTAAAGGTACCTGTGGTACAATAAAATCCAGATGTAACATGAATTCAAGATGAGTATATATATATATATATGCACATCCTGACTTTAGGCTGGCATAAGCCTAAAGGGGCTGCCTGAGTGCCTGAAGAACAGGAATGTGTTTTCTTCAATGACCTGCTGGAGCAAAGCAGCATCACCATCTCTTTTATAGCATTCATTCCCACAGTTCTGCCCAGCAGGTCACTTGTTGCAGCTGTGCAGTGCAGATTGTGGTTAGGTCTTCAGTTTCCTGCATCTAGGGAAAAAAATAATTCTGTGGAATACTCATACCTGTGCAGTTGTGCCTCAGATTTACAGTAAGGAATATTAATTTCATTTATTTGCAAGAAAACTTACAGTCATGGCTGAGTTAAAGTTCTTTAAAGCAGAAGTTTTTCCGCTTATTTCTTCTTTTTATTGGACATTGTCATGAAGACGCCCTCACATTTAGAATGTTGCTCCATCCAGGGTTCATATTTTTCCTGTTTGTTTAGTTCACTGTTTCCACTGGCTGCAGCTGATTCACAGCTCAATAACACTTCCCTATCAGGGGAGCATATATGTATAAGTAAAGGGGGAATAAAGAAAAATACATTTTAGTCAAAAGATAATTATTTAGGGAAAAGAAAGAATGTAATAACAAGAAGTCTCAGAGGTCTGCCTCATGTTAGGACTCAAATTCTGTAATGCCTAGAGAATAAAATACCTTATTTTGGTGCTTTTCTAATCTGTGTTGTGCTTCCCTGCACAGTGCTCATCACTATTGACCTTGCACGTGTTTTATAATTGTGATGTTCCTTTTAGGTGTGAAATGACATCTCCATCAGGGAAATGGAATGCCTTGCCTATGATCTAAAATGCACATTTCTCATGTAAAAGTGAAGAGAAAGGAGGGATAAAATTTAGAGTGAAATGTCTGAGTTCTCCTTTTTCCAACAGAGGAGAGGCATGTATAGAGGCTGGGCATTGTGTTCTTGTTGGCTATGAGCTCATTTATCTGTGCTTGGAGAAACCTTAGCAAATCTTCAAATTTTGAAGTTGTACAATAGGCAGATGCTGCTATACTAATAGAGGAGGAAATTTTCAGTCTTTATTCTAAAGGCTGCTCCTGTAGACCCCTAAATTACATAGAACTGCACAAGTATTAAAAGTGTATTTATATTGCATTGAGCTGCTATTCTGTCACGTTCACTTGTGAGAAAATACCTAAAAAAAAAGGAAATAAGGGCTTTGAACAGCATCATTATAAGAAATGCTGTTCTGGTCTCCAGACTTTCTTTTGTTGCCTTTCCCCTTTGTGGCATTTTCTCAGCACGTCCTGGGAACAGGGCTGGAGGATGTCAGAGCTAAGATCCATTTCTCCCAGTCATACCCTGTTCCTTGCACTCTCCACTAATGGATGCCAGGGACAGATGGAAACTGGAGATAAGCAGAGGAACCTGGTCTGCAGCACCCCCTGGCTCAGAGCTTTCCTGCACTAATGGTGGCTCTTTAAAATTTAATAGTGTTCAGTGGGAGGTATATCCCTGACTCTGGTGGATCCTGGTGCTCACAGCTGTGATGATAAACCCCATCCCAATAGGACAAGCTCCCCCTCCATGTCCTTCCTTCCTTCCCTCTACTCTCCTATACTCCTGCTTTTTAGAAAGTGTTGCAGTATTTTAGGATGTTTCCACATCTTTGGATGTTTATCTTTTGCTCTTCTTACTTTAAGGCATGAAATGATTCCCTGGCACCTCATGCTGATGAAATCTGTTGTCCCAGGGAAGAGGGCCCAGGGGGAAGGCTGTGAAAAATGAAGCCTTTATAGCCCCACTGAGTGCTTATAAAAGTGAGTGGATAGGATCTTAATAGCTTTTTAAATACTGTCCATCTTGCATGCAGCCTTTGATTTTACCTTCTGAGCTGGAGAGCTGATGGCAAGGAATACAGTTCTGATTTACTATATTTAATACAGAAAAAGTTAGGAAGAGATTTTCAGAGGGTAAAGCACTTGCAGAAGAGCTGCTGCTTCAGAAGTGTGGGTGCTTATCTGTACTAATCAGATACAGAAATGGAGGTGTAAATCTGAAGGGATCAGGATTTGTTCCAGTTCTGCATTGCCCATTTCCATACAACCCAGAAATTGCACTCACACATTTCCCTCTGGCAAATTTTCTCTCCTAAGCACAGGCACATAATGTAATAAACTGTAGATAAACTGTGATACTGGGTTCAAAGGAAAAGAGGAGAAATTAGGTCAGATATTGGGAAGCAATTCTTCCCTGTGAGGGTGGGCAGGCCCTGGCACAGGGTGCCCAGAGAAGCTGTGGCTGCCCCATCCCTGGAAGTGCCCAAGGCCAGGCTGGATGGGGTTTGGAGCACCCTGGGATGGTGGAAGATGTCCCTGCCCATAGCAGGGGGGTTGGCTCTAAATGATCTTTAGGGTCCCTTCCAACTCAAACCATTCTATGATTCTAAAGAGATACAATTCTGATGTCTTGTGTAAAATTAAATATCACCTTTGTTTTAGAAATATTTGCATTTGTATGTTGGCCCTTGTATGCTTAAAACTGAGAACACAGAATTTTTTTTAAAAAGACCTTTTTCACATACTAGTAAAAAACCTAAAACTGCCATCCAGCTTACTGGATGACCTGAACATAAACTTGCAGTTTTTAATCAGATTAAATATATGTTTTTACCTGTTAAATTTTTTTTAATTTGGATTACACTGACTATTTTTCCAGAACCTTTAGGCACACAGTTTGGGGTGATTGGGAGTGGGGTTCATCCCTAATGGGCACAGCTGTGCAGGACAGGTGGATGCTATTGAAGGGAACGAGCCATGGAGTGCCCAGGGGCACTGAGCAACCACCAAAGGGAGCAGAGGGCACACAGGTGCAGGGCATCAACAGGAGGGGATAAAAGGCTGGGCTGAAGAACAAGAAGAGCAGATGCTTGCGGCCTTAGGAAGAGGTGAGGTGTTACTGTGTGTGGGTTGAGGCGTTCTGAAATTGTGCGGTGATACTCTGTGTATCCTGGCAATCTCAGTTGTGATAGCTGAGTGTCCAATTTGCCTGTCTGAGATGATGAGCAGAACCTGAAGGAACTGACATTGTAAATCTTGAGGATTTGTAATTGCTCATAAAAAGGTAATCAATCCATGGTTTCACCATAGATAAGCTTTATATACTCTGTTTCAAAATGTGGGGATATTCTGGGTGTTGTTTGTGGTTGTTTTTGTCTGTTTTTCAGGAAGAGGTTTACAGTTAAGTAGAACTAGAAGACTAGCAAGTTGTGCTTTTTTTCTATAGATACTTTTCCCAAACCAGCATTTAAATGTCAGGTGCTACATGCTCCTTAAGTAGGTCTTTTAGAATAGAAATTGCATGCTATGAAGGAATTTTAACTTCCCAGAAATTTTTGGAGTGGTCGCCATTGCTGTCCCAAAAAATCCATCTGCATTCCTTCTCCCCAGAAGGAGAGAATTGGATTTCACTGTTTGAATCATTGAGTAACAACACAGGAAATCTGTACATGTTATAAAGAGACAGAAAAGCCGTACGTTAAAAATAATCACCTCTCTGAATTTTTCAATAGTTCTCAAATAACTTCACACAAGTTGATATGTAAAATAACGAAAGGGGAAGAATTGGGTGATGCTTCCAGAGGGCAGCTTTGTAATACTGGTGTTACCCTGCCTTTGGCTGCAGTTTCACTGAAAGTGGCCATTCAGCCTGTCCTTGTCCCTGAAGGAAATGGCAGAGCTAAAGTGGGTGGGAGGACGGTCACAGCAGGGTGATCCTGGCCATGGAATCAGCTGCCTCTGCTGAAACACAGGATATTTGTGTATTTCTCACCAGGATTAAACTATCACTTTTTAGGGTTAAAATTAATATCTGAATTTATGCAGGATAGCAAAAATAAATAGTAAATAAAATCCTGAACCACACACAGCATTGTACAAAACATCTCAGTCCTAGTAACTGCTTAAAAATGCCCCTATTAAACCTGTAATTGTGAATGGCTTTCTATTTGATTTTATTATAAAAAACTATCAAGAAGATAGGGAGGCAAATAAGCAGTCATGCTTTAAAGCCTCAAAATCTGCCTGTGATGAGAGGCCCCCCCAAACCAGCCTCGTGTGCTGCCCACCACCCCTGACCCTCCTGGGTCTGGTGGATGCTGGAGCCAGCTTGCAGCAGTTCCCATCACCCTGCCAGCAGCACAGGCTGCTCTGGGATTCAGGGAGCAGGAAGAGGAGTATTTTGGTGCTGCTTGGGAATAAACAGTCCTTTTGTTGCTGTTTTGGATCTTAGCTATCATCTTCAACTTGTATTTGTGCTGTGGCTGCGCTCACTGCTGCGCTGTTGGTGTGATCTGCTGCTTGAAGTATTGTCACAGACATCTTTTATGAAAAATCCTTCCTCAGGATTTTTCCTTTTCCTGAGAAGCTGAGAGGCCTCAGGAACAAAATGTAAACAATGGTTATCTGCTGCTGTGGAATGCAACAGGTGGATCTGGGATTGTTTTTAATTAATGGCCAATCGCAGTCAGCTGGCTCAGACTCTCTGAGCCACAAACCTTTGTTATCATTCTTTTTCTATTCTTAGCTAGCCTTCGATGAAATCCTTTCTTCTATCCTTTTAGTATAGTTTTAATATAATATATATCATAAAATAATGAATCAAGCCTTCTGAAACATGGAGTCAGATCCTCATCTCTTCCCTCATCCTCGGACCCCCTGTGAACACGGTCACAGAAGTATGCATGGAGCTGCTTCATTAACTGCAAGCAAATTGCTGAATTGTTTTTATTTTATTGGGTTTTTTTTTAGCTGGTTAAAGGTCAGAAAAACAAACCAAAAATCTTCTTTTTGCAGGATTGTTTAGTGCCATGGCTGTGGAATTTTTGTGTGACCTTTCAGCTATGACATGAGGAGCTGTGGCAGTTCCTGGGTGCCAGCCCCACTCTCACCTGCTGCTGGAGCCACCTGGAAGTCACAAGGCTCACTTGAATGGTTCTGAGCAGGTCAGTGATGTCTGTAGTCAGAAAATCTCCTGCAAAGCCCAGCATCCCTGCTTTATGTGTCCACTGTGGGTGGGGTGGTTGGTTCATTAAGTAGGTGCAAGGTAAGGAGGGATTTGCTCCAACTCTGCCCCTGAGAGCCTCTCTGCCCAGTAAAGGAGCTTAGCAGCTCCCTGTGGTACCTTGGCCTGACAGCAGAGTGCTTGTGCAAAACAAGGGAAATTCCCTCCATCCTTTCTGTTGAATATATAGGTTTTCAGGAATGCCAGACCTGTGAGACAAAGAAAAAAAAGGCAAAAAACCCAAACATTTTTGCTCTATTTTTTTTTATTAACTAGTAAAAAATACTCCTCAAAGAAAGATGGAAGTTTTGGGAATTTTCTCTTGTTAATATGGTTTTATTCCACAGGTGTTGTAGTTGTGAGGACATCAGGTTACTCATCTTTTAAGACTTATTGGGCTTTTTCCCCCTCAAATAAAATTAAAATAACTGATCTTGTGGATCACTGTGATCTTCAGCCTTGTCTCACAAATTATTGCTCAGAGTGTGAATTGCAGTGGTGAATTGCTGGATTTATTTGGGCAAATGCCATACTTGGCACTAGGCACAACTGGAGCAGGGGTTTAAGGACTGGATGTTTCTGGGCTGAGACACCTGAGGTAATGTGAATTTCCCTCTTGGGTATGGCAGTCAAGGTTTCCTCAATAAATTTGGCAACGTGGTGTAAACTTTAATGTCCTTGGGGAACCAACAGCAAATAGTAACAGCAGCTTTTAATGCCTTTTAGTAGTTTCCCAAGGAATAGATGAAGTGCTTGATTTCTGTGGTTAAATTAAGACTGATAGAAAGAGGCAGAATTTCTTGATTCCTTCATTATCGTGATATGTTTGATATTAAAGGACTTTGTTTGAAAAATCTATTTTTATTCATGCATAGATTCAAAAAACTTAGAAACTAAAACATTATTCTGCCTCTGAGAAAATTATTCTTATTGTCATTAGTCTCTTATTGTAAGAATAATGGGTAATATTTTTAGAAAAAGAAAGCAGAGAAAATATACATTCCAGAAAGCACTTTGAAAAAGACCATTGTCTTTTCAGATCTGAGAACTTAATATTATTGTTGTGTTCTCCACTCTGGACCCTGAATTTATCACTTTCTGCCTGAAAGACAGAGGACCTGGCTTCATTCAGTGAGCCGGACAAATGTTTCTGAGGTTGGTGTATCTTTTACTCTTGAAAACTTCAGTTTGTGCTTGTCTGTTTTCTCTAATTATGGATGGAAAGTGAGGTTTAATATTTAAACATTTTAATATACAAATGTCAACATCACTACTTCAAAAAAATTAGGAAATAATGAATAAATTAATAGCTGCAGGAGGATCTCCAAAAGGTTAGAGTGCCAAAATTGCAGTCTCAGGGTGTCTTGAATTCTTCTGTGCAGTTGTATGCAGGTATTTAAAGTGCAGAGGTATTTAAAGTAGTGAAATGAAGTTCTCTGTTAAGGAATCAAGTAATGCAATTAACATCATCC
Source organism: Calcarius lapponicus (assembly GCA_039654755.1). Classification (NCBI taxonomy): domain Eukaryota; kingdom Metazoa; phylum Chordata; class Aves; order Passeriformes; family Fringillidae; genus Calcarius; species Calcarius lapponicus. The sequence goes on from CM077470.1 coordinate 34,678,406, forward strand.
ACAGATTGCTCTTATATACAGGAAACCATCTGCAAGAGCATTTTCACTGCTGTGTTATCATTGGGTGTTTAAAATGTTATGAGATTTAAGTGTGGGACTTGCAGATTATACCTATAAATGACATCTGTCAGTGTCCCTTGTGTGTGGCTCTGCCTCAGTGCAGAAATATGAGTGAAATACAGACACTCTGAATTTCTTTACCTTTTATTATTTTAAATGAAGGAAACTGTAATTTTGCTTGCAGTTCACACTTTGGCCTCCTTCGATTCTTTGAGTGGCGTTGAGAGCAAAAAGGGAATATAAGCATCCTACCTGTTCATAAACATGTCAAAGGAAAGAGCGACCTAAAATGGTGTTTTAAAATCATAAAAATCTGCAATAACTTCAGATAAAAGATGTGTCTCTCCCTGAAAATGTCAGAGGAAGATTACCCTGAAACAGCAGCAGCTGATAGGTTGTGGTTGGCATTTGATGGCTTAAGGAAGGAAGAGGAGACAGAGTTCTTTCCACCACTGGCATCCTCCATTGTGTCTTTCCTGCTGACCTTGGGGCCATGAGCAATTTCTAGATATCTGTGTGCCAGCTTTCCATGCTGGGGCTGTGTTCTAGGAGAGACAGCTGTGCTGCTAGGCTGGGCTTTGCTCCTCTCTTGGCAAAGCTCTGCTCACCCAAAGGGATGCTGATGGTTGGGCACAACCCTGGCTTGTGCCTTGCAGGGCCACTGTGGGAGCTCCTCAGACAATATTTGGCACTGGAAATATTCTCCTGGCTTGGCACAGCTGTAGTGAAGAGGATAAAGTAGATTTAGGCTCCTTTTAAGCATACTGGATCATTTCAGGTTCAATGGCCTTTGGAAATCATTCATCCAAAGTTCACCACACTCAGAACAAGGTTCTTGGACACTGCTGAAATTACAGCTCCCTTTTCAACAATTATTATACATTTATTATTATTATTATTATACATTCTGTTGACCATAACAGAAAATCCCTGACAAGCGTATGGTTTTGAGGAATTCATATTAAGTTTATATGTCTTTACTTTAAATTTTGTTCACCTACAGTAATATTTCAGATTTTTAAATGAATTTTTTTTTTGTATATACCAAAAAGACCTAATTTCTCAAACTCACTACTATCATCAAAAAATACAGACTACTATAAATGGCTTTATTTACGTAAGTTCAAAGGAAACAAGTTTGGCACTCCATTGTTCTCATTCTCTGACAGAGTGGGTGTCTGCTTGTTAAAGAAAAAGGATTAGAAATCCAACTCCATAAATGATTATGATTTATATTCATACAGAATATTTCCAAATATATCAGTCTTCACATTCCAGTTATATGTTGGAATTTATGCACTGGAAAAACCTGTATTGCCTGCTAGAGATTAGAATTCTTTTGGGCTTTAGATCATTTAAAGAAGGAGTTGGACTATGCTGAGCTCTAAAAATTTTAATTCTACAAAACATTCTACATGATGTGTAACATGTGGACAAGACAGAATGTCACAGTGAAGTGTCACAGCTTCTTTTTCACCTGCTGGGGACGAACCAGCCTGTGGTCAGTGCTTGCCCACTCTAACCCAAGAGCCCCCCTCAAGTGCTCTGTGGGACTCTTCTTCGTTCCATTTTTTGTGTTCTGCTGGAATTCAGAGAAGTGTTCAAATGAAGAGTCTGCCCCCAAACACTCCCACTCCTGATTGCACCGTTCAATAACACCACTACATTTGGAACCAGAGTTCCAAGCAGGGCCAAGATGCAACCTGTGATGTAAAATTGTGTCCTAAATTCCCATAAAGCATGGGGTTTAGGAGCTCTGGGTGTCAGCATCCCCAGTCTTCTCACACCAGAGAGTCTTACCTCTCTACAAATTGCTTAAAAGATTTGGGAATTGCTGCTGTTATACTGGAGAGGACAGGGTGTTTCTTAAAAGAAAACAGTATTCTAAAAGCCTATGCTGTTTTGATAAATATTTTAATGATAAAATATTTTTTAAGATAGAAGAAGCTGAATATTTTAAATGAAGGTGAATAGAAGTTGATTAATATTTTGCCCATTTTAGTGCTTGCTCCCCCCCTTCCCCTTGCTTTTCCTTCTAGTGAGGCTCATCAACTTTCTGGCTGTATGGGAGCAGTATATAGATTTTGGGTTTATTCCATCTTTTAAATTTTTTTTTCCCCAGAGACACTTGTAAAGCACCTGTTAATAGTGCTGGGCTGAACATTTCTGTCGAGGTATTTGCAGTCAGAGCCCTGGGGGAAGAGAGTGGAGGGGAGGGAGCCATGCCCAGGGCATGTTCTCTGCAGGCAGGCTTTACAGCTGGCTTAAGCCTGTTGGCAAGAGAGTAGAAAAGAATAAGTAAAGAACAAGCAGCTTCTGTGGCAGGGAATTTTCAGACAGGGTGGCTTAGCAGATCTGTGGTGAGTCAAGGCAGTGCAGCAGTGCTGTCAGCTCTGCAGGACTTGTGTGGTCTGAGCAGAAGCACAACCAAGAAACCTGGATCTAACAAGGCCAGTGGAGCTGGAAAGCAGAGATTTAATAGGAGACCCTCTTGTGCCTGAACAGCAAAGCCAAAGCTCCTGTGGAGCTGGGTGGAAAAAGCCAAAAGAAAAGTGTCACCCCACCAGGGAGGGTTGTCCTGTCTCAGGGGATGCTGGAGTGACCTGAAAGTGAGGTGATCTGCTGTGTGGGTGACAGGGAATTCAACTATTTAACTGTTTAATGATATGTGGCTTTTGTCTTTTAAAGCACGACTTCTATTTATGACTTAAAAAAAAAAAAAAGCAGAATTATTTCTGAACTGCATTTTTTAATTTGAGGAAAGTAAAGTGATTCCTAATTTTACACTTAAAAATTGCCAGTCGTTTTCATGGGTTTTTTATTTAATTATTAAAATTAAATTAATAATTTGCTGATAATATATTTTGCATTAGGATATTAAAGCATAAGTCATAAAGGAAAATGTCACTGGAACATAATGCAAAATGTTGATGTAAAAATTAAATAATTTCAGGTTGTCAAATTCTATCTTTAATTAAAAAGCTTCTCTATTTTCTCATTTCTGGAAGGTTAAAGCATTCAATGATCTTTTCACTTCTAATGTGGAAGCTCATAATTGTATTATGGAGTTTAGGAAGGTATTACAGAGGTCAGCTGATAAAAACAAATGCAGCACATCAATTTTCTTAGGAAAGAAAATTTATCATTCTTTTGAGTAAAATGGCTTTTTTTTTCCTGCTCAAATTTTTAGACCCAATCTCTTAGGGTTTAGGATGTAGATTCAAAATTTTGTTTTTTTTAAAGATGGGTCTCCATTGGCATTAATTTTGTTATGGTGCACTGCATTTTATTGTGACCTATTTTCAACAGATAACCTCTTAAAAGTCTGATTACAACAGTTATAGTCCCGCCTTTGACAATCTATTTTCAGGTATTTTCAAAAGTTTCACATGCTGTGTTTTCCTGCACAGCCAAATGTAAGTCTGGTAATCCTCACTTTATCTTTTGCACAAGAACATCAGTTATCTTTTATCTCTGAGTTTTCTCACAGGAACTTCAAAAGGAAGTTGATGCAAATACGACAGCAACATGAAAATGCTGCAGAAATCTCTTGTGCTTGCTTAGTGAGATCTGAAAATTTAATGTTTCTAGGCATAGAGTTCTTTTTCCCATTGTTGGGATAACATGACCCAAGCTGGCAGAGAGTTTGATTTTGTGTTTGTGTATACGAGGCCATCGTGGCAGTGGCTTTGGTTGCTTTTTGCTGCTTGTTTGGAGGGGTTTTTTCCTTGTTTATTGGTTTGCTTTTGGTGCCATTGCTGTAGTTAAAAACCTAATGGAGAGGAAGTTGAACTATGAAGGGACTTGGCAAAAGTGCTCTCTGTTTCTGAGGCTTTGCTTCAGCAGGGTTATTTCCTCTGCATGAAGTGTTGGAACCCAGGAAATTCCTCTGGCTGCCCTGGAGGACTTAAGACCCTGCCAAGAAGCTCAGAGACCTTGGCACAGAGCCCAGGACCCCTGTGCCTTTGATTTAGCACCTAGAAAAAACAATTACCAACCTTTATATGAAGAACTGTAAGTCAAAAAAGTTTAAGTAGAATAATAGTTAGTTTGCCACAAAGTAAAAAATAGTTTTTTGAAGTTTTTAGAGTAGGGGCTCAAAGTCCCAAGCTGGAAGAATTGAAGCGTGCCTTGTCCTTTTTCCTTCTTCTTCCTAACCTCCATCTTCTAAGTGATGTTTGCATTTTTAAATTAGATTAGAGTAGAAACTCACTAACATAAGTGATAAGTATTGAGAAGTAATTGTAAATAGTGTACACATAATTTTTAGTATAAAAGGATAACACTGCCCCAAGGATGAGCAGCGTGCCTCAACCTGACATGCTAGACAGACCTCAGTGAGTCAGAAAAAGAATTTTATAGATTAAAAAAAATAAACAACCTTAAAAACAAAAATAGAAGAGTTCTGACTCCTCCTTCGGCTGCTGGGCTAAGAAAAAAGACTTTCTAATGCATCTCAAAGTCACTCTAACCAGCAAAAATTCCAAAAATGAAGCAGGCCCCATGTTCTGGGTGCAGCTGCTGCCAGGGCATTGTCCCTCACTTCCATGGCCCTTGCTTTAGGAGTTGGGATGTTTCTCCAGCCCAGAGCTGCCCTTAAATCCAGAGTTGTGCAGGAAATTGCCAAGATATTGTCACTGTCTAATGAATACTGGTAGAGGATCAAGCCTTGGCTTGCCCAAGGGCTGCTGAGTTACCAAGAAAAGGTTTTGGATGAGTGCCCTTGCTCCTTGAGCAGTGGGAATACAGCAGCAATAATTCCTGCAGGGCTGAGCTGGGGGAGTGGTGCTGAAAGGGGTCAGCATCCCAAAGCCTGCACCCTTTTATGCATAGGCATTGAATAAGCAGTGAACAGGACCAAAAAAAAAAAAAAAAAAAAAATCCATACAGGAATTGATTTATTAGTGTTGAGGAGAGGTGCCCTTGAAAATACCACACATTGCTTGGAGTCTGCTTGTCTTCCAACTGCCTGTTTCTCTTGACTTTTCCTTGAGTTTAGCCAGCTGTTTTTCTTTCTGGCACTAATTCTGGCTGGATGTTCAGATGCCTTAGCAACTTTGCCATTTCAAATATTCGTCCCTGTACCACTTGTGCTTCATCTCATGCTGTGTAAAAAAGCTTTCAGAATGGCTTCCTACAGGTGTTGAATAATTTAGCTGAAAAATGAAACTTGCTGAATGCCACAATCAGTTTTAAGTATATAGAAGAGTTGCTGATAAGAATGACCTTTTCAGAGAAGGACTTTTGAGCAAGGTTCTCTTCATCCCTATAGCTCGTTAGAGATTTCATTATCCCTTTAAAATTAATAACAAACATTAAGATTATCTCATTGCTGCAGTAATAATAAGGCTTTATAAAGATTGATAATCTTGTTAGCAACAAGATTAATAAAGGAATGAGCACTTGATCATCAAATAAAGCAGTATTTAAAAATAGTTTGGACGCCAGCACGACTAAAGTTTTCCTGAACTCCATCTTCTCAGGATTTGGCAGCTCAGGTTGATAAAACTGTAGTATAGGCTGTAGGAAACTCAGCATTTTTCTTTAGGCTCTGTGTTTTAGGAGTTTTATGATACTCCATGACAAAAATTCACTATGAGTTAAAGACACAGTTCCTTTGTTGTAATTATTAATATTTTTAATTTTGAGGAGGAGGGGGTAAGTGTCATCATAAAATACAGTTTATGAAGTTTAATGTGGCGATTTTATTATTGTGTTTTGAAAATTTTGGCCAAATATGACTTGAAACCAACCTTCATTAAAAAAAATTAAAATACTTGAGAGTGCAAATATAAGTCCATACCCTGGCATAATTTCTTCTGTTATTTTAGTTTGGAAAGCAGGGGTGCCAGCCATCTGTTTTTAATTGCATATTCATAAATGTAATTCATAATTACCTCTTCATAAATGTTCCTGATACATTCATGGGGTTTTTAGTTTGTTGTTTTTGTTTTTTTTTTTATATTTCACTTATGCATATTTAGAAAGCAGACTTAGAGTTCCTTCAGAGCTGTGCATGACAACAATGCTCATTTTAAAAGCATCTACTTTTGACTCGGTTTTGTATAAAGCTTGCTGCCCTGCGCTTCACTTAGGGAATAAAACAAATTAATCTGGAGGAGAAGCTATTCATCGTGAACCTGTCACTTCCATAGTATCTTATGGATTTTAAAGAGGTATTTTGAGCTACATTATAAAACAAATAATACCCTTCTTCTGAAGGAGGGCAAAGAAAAAATGTTCTTTAAATAGTGCTGTGTTGTCATGAAATATGTGCTTACTCTCAGACAAATCTACTTACTTTTAATAACACCCATGCTTTTATAATATGCTGCCTCCATGAAATTTCTCAGCAGCCAATGAAGCTCCACTGAGGCCTGTGCTGATGGATGGCACTGTGAGGCCAGAGCCAGTTTTACTGAATTTATCTGCCAGATTCCCACTGAATCCATGCAGTGTGGTAAAAAGGGCACCTGCAAAATCCCCTGCTACTTTTCTTTGTTGAAATGTGGGTAGAGCACCATGCATCCAGCTCAGCCTTTAAACTGTTGAATGGGTCTCTTCCCTGTCTGGGTGACAGCTTTTCTGAATGATGGAACAGGGGGGAAATGTCAGTGATGGTCTTTCCTGTGGATGCTTTGGATCTGGGGGTCAAAATCCAGACCTGGAGGTGATAGATGTGAAGACATCCCTTTGTATGTTAACCTCCCATATGACAAATACGGGCTTTTCCAGCACCCATGGGAAATGAAACCCCTTAACTAGAAAGCAGAACATGCTGTCTTTGGTCTGGGGTAGGAATTTTTTTGAGGACCGCTGGGACAAGGAGAGCTCCCACTGCCACAGCCAAATGGTGGCTCTGGGGAGCTTTACCTCTCCCCAAGCTGAGACAGCCCTGTGGTGGGACCATGAGGGCTTGTAGTGCCAGTGGGGGCAGGCTTTTAGATTCATGTTAAATTAAAGGTGGTGTGAGATCAGCCAACTGAGCCTCGAGTGTGTCACCCTGTTTTCTTAAGTTCTTCTAAGCCTTCTGATGTTTACATTCTTGTAATGAGCTTTCTCATCCACTTTTCTGTAAATACTTTTGTTTTGCATCCTTTTCTGGAGGAGGAGAAGTTTGATGGACTGTTGGTTTGTCCAGTGTCATTGGAGAGGTGGCACTGTCACCCTCCAATCCACTGTCACTTCTGGAAATCTGTAAATGCTGGAATCAGAATTAAACTTTCCCTCTTTTTACCTTGGAGATTCCAGTATCCATATAGTTTTACTTCTTGTCCTCGAGCAACACCAGTGAGGAAAGGGAAGAGGAGAGCAGATGAGTTTGTCCCCTTGCCACAGGAAAGGGAGTCATTGTAACTACAGGTGTAATTCTTGGTGTTTAACCTCTTCCTTTCTGCCTTTTTATCTTTCTCTTGAGGGCTTTCTTTTAGTACCTTGTGATTTAGGGCTGAATATGAGCACATAGTCACACCTGGAGACAAGTGCAGGTAGGAGCAGCCTTGGCTGAGGGCGCCATTCAAGCAGCTGGGTGTGGGTTAAATATTTGCTGGGCCATTTTCATAATGTCTTATCTTCATCTATCAGTACAAAGGATGCATAAATGCCATTGCTGGCTTCATTCTCCTGGGCCACCTTATTTTATTTTACAGTGGCTTGTGACAGACAGTTATGAGATGGAGAAAGGGAGGTCCTGCTTGTAGCTGTGCTCTTGTCCTGGCAGATGCTCAGAGAGCTCAGGGACAGCAGTGCCAGCTGTGCTGGGAAGGGATCTTTGCTCATGCACCACAATGCACAGGAAGATCTCATTTGTCAGAGTCATTCTGGGTTATTAACTGGGTAATTAATTAATTGATATGTATTTCCCCTCTCATTTGCAACCAGAGCTTTTTTCAACAAAGACTTGTGGTGCTACCCCGTGGCTCCAGCTTGAGCGGGCCGTTTGTAACCACTGAAGTAAACTATTACCTGCAGTAAAACAAAGCCTAAATCTCTGTTAAAGCTACCCAAGGCAGGGATATTTCCACGTGCAGTGTATGAGTTACACTGCAGAAAGTAGTTAGGGATGAAGATGTTGTTGAGAATTAAGAAGAATGTGGTATTTCTTAGAACTTTTAAAAACTTTCATTGCCTTTTCTATTGGCAGTTGTGTGATTGGCGTGAATACAGTCCTGCAATTTATCTGCAAACTGCAGTGGTGTCCTGGGTTCAGCAGGGATAGAATTAATTTTCTTCCTCGTAGCCAGTACAGTGTCTGCTTTGGATTTAGCATGGGAACAATGTTGGTAACAAAGGGATGTTTTAGTTGTTTCTGAGCAGTGCTCATGCTAAGTGTTTAGGGTAAAAATCAAGGATTTTTCAGCTTTTCACCCCTCCCCACCAGTCTAGAGGCTGGAGGGGGGTACCAGAAAGTGGGAGAGGACAGAGCTGGGGAAAACTGGCCCCAACTGACCCAAGGGGATATCCCAAACCATTCTGAGTCATGCTCAGCAAATAAATTAGTGGGAAAGCTGTCCAGGGGCTGCTGCTCAAGGACTAGGCAACAGTAAGTTCATGGTATGTGATTTTTTTCATTTATATGACTTGTTTTTCATAGAATTTTTTACATTGTTTGCCCTTTTTCTTTTCACTGTGATTATGACCCTGATTATCATTATTATTAATTTCATGTAAGTCATGAAGTGTTTTTAATTCAACCCAGAAATTTCCTTTATTTTACCTTCCGAAGTCTCTTCCCAGCCCAATGGGGGAAGTGAGTGATTGGCTGTGTGGGGATTTGCTGGCTTGGGTTAAACCATGACAAGCTGGAGCACTGACCAGTGATGGAGGGTGAAAGGATGGTTCAATCTGCACTGAAGGTGGGTGAGAACACCCTCCCATGGCCACCAGAGATACAGACACTGCTCCTCCTGAACATTTCCCTCTGAGTTTTGGGCAGCGAATCCTCTCGTGCCAGGGGCTGCTCTTGCTCAGTCATGGAGCCTCATGGAAGCATTAATGGGATTGTTTGGGGGTAGGTGGCACAAAGATGGATTGGGAAAGAGAGCTGGAAAACATGGACCAAGTCAGCACTCCCAGCTCAGGGAGTCCACCTGCTGCCTTTGGATGCAGTGTCCCATGCGGGTACTGGGGATTCCTTGGGAATGCTCAGGTGTGGCGCTGGCCAGCAGGGCTTGTCTCCATTTGGATCTGGCTGGAAGGACAAATGTCGAGTTGTGTGTGGGTTTTGGGTCTTCAAAGAGACAGGAGCTGTTGGTGGTTGCTGTCAAGTTGTTTATTGCATGAATACATCAGTCTCAAAGGTGAGGAGTTCAGAGTTTTAAAATCCTTACGAGAAGATTTCTGGCATAAAGTCCCGATGTTCCAAGCAGAGGCAGCAGAAGCTCCCACCTTTTTCTCTTCTTCCTTTTTTTGCACCTCAGTACAGGGAGGTTGTATTCATAAATAATCCAATCAGCTAAAACCACGGTTCTAAAACCTTCTTCATAAGCTATCTGAGCTTAATTCCACTGTATGAAAGTAGTGCCAGCTCTCACACAAAATCTATGCATAGAGTTCTATCTGTTCACCAAATGGTTCCATGTGTTCTATCTAGAGATGCAAGCAATGTTCTGCTATGGTTTCATTATGTCTGGAGCTAAGTTAATTTTGTGAAAGGTGTCACTACTGAACTTTAAGCTAGGCTTTAGGGCTTTTTGCTACCTAACACAGTCTCTTAAGGCACTTAAGATACATTTCTACTTACCTAAAATGAAAACTTACACTCTTATTTCATGTCTGTGTGGCTTAATACATTTCAGTTTCTCTAAAGTTTCCATTTCAGTCTCTGTGTTCCTTTCTCTCTCTGAGGGACTCAGAGAGGCTTCTATTTCATGCATTCCAACAGACCAACACTCTTCCTTCCAGTCTGGAGCCTGTTGTCACTGCTGGGTGTTTGTGCTGGCATTAAAATCTGCTGCTGCAGTGTGGGATGTTGTTCAGAGGGTTTGCAGTGGCTTGGGAACCAGTGCCAACACTGTTGTGTCCTTTTCCTGAAATCAAGATTTATCTTCCTTCAGAGGGATCCAGAGCCTGGATGTGGCTGACCTTTCTGTGGCAGCATCTGAGAAATAAAAGGTTTCTTGGTGTTTCCTTTTGCAGAAACTTCCCCTCCAGCAGTTTCTCTCCTTTCAGCACTGGCTGTGCTGAAGCCCAGTTCCTTTCCACCCTGACCTTCCTCCTGAGCCTGGAGCTACAGCTCTGGAGAGCCCCACGTGCCTGCACGTTGGGAAGTTCTTTTGCTTTCTTAAGTGGTCATAGGACCAAACTCAGTCTAGTATTAAAGAGGTGATGTCAAATAAATTCAGACAAATATTGAAGGACAGTGGCTTTGTCCACGTGCCTTCTATTTTTATTGCTTCCTTTATTACAACAGATGAAGCAAGTAACTAAAGAATCTATTGCTTGTATTTTAGCTCTAAGACTTTGGCTGTAAAATGTCTGATAGAAATTTTACAACACAATTGAAAAACTATACAGTTCTCTTAATAAGAATTTTAGTGACAGTTGCAACTCTAATGTGTGTGTCTTGCAACTGCTGCTTAATATCAGATAAATCAAGTAGCATTATGAGAGTGACAGTAATATCAGGGGAGGGACTATGTGCCCAAGTTGTTAGCATGCAGTATTAGAAATAGATTAATCTGATTAAATTTTAATATAAAATAAATTGCATTTGCAATTTATTAAGATTCTCTTCCTGGGCTAATACTCTTCATCTGTAGCATCCTTCATAACTGATCTTTATGCACAACTTTATTTAATCAACAACGTGGCCAACTGGAAGAAAAGAAATGGAAAAGTGTTTGTGATTGTAACTGTGTATCTCTGAATATTATTTTCATAGATACATTTGCTCATTTTTTCTGCTCAGATCTCATGCCCTTGACCTCCTGAATTCACAGTTTTCACAATATAGATGATCTTTGAATCATCAATGTGAGTAACAGAGCATCACCTTGAGCTAGGAGAATGCAAATCAAGTAAAAAGGCATCAGCTAGTCCCAATCTGGCCATCCTGCACTACACATTGTCCCACACTTGGGACATGTGGGTTTGTAAAGATGATGCTTTTTTAGAAGCAGCTTTTCCACCAAAACTCCTCAAGTGTGGAAATGACAGCCCCAGTACAGTGAACTTCCCCAGTGATCCTTGTGTGAAGACTGAAATGGCAGTAATTTCTAACCTGTGATCCCATTAATGCTTTTGACTGAGGTTCCTGCTGTCTTAACAGGAATTTGAGGGAATACAAGGTGTAAGGTGGGCAAAATCCAGGAGCTGTCAACTCAGTGTGTGGCTAAAGCTGAAACAGAGCTGATGTCTGCCACGTGGATTTCCTGCTTTTTGCACTGACAAGTGCAGGTTCCTTCATAACTGGTGGGGCCATGTAAGCAGAACCTCTGGTGATTCCCCTGCCTACACTGATCAGTGAATGCAAAGTTGTGCTGTCTCAGCAGCATTGAGGTGAGTGGTAAAAGTGAGCCAGGCACCACTTCTTTTCCTCGTTGCAATTAGTAAGACTTTGCACTGGGAGGAAGCAGAGTTTATCTATTATGGGAATTTCCAGGCAGTTGCAGCAGTTTAAAAAATATACTTTTGACTTTTAGTTATAGACTGTACAGAGGAAACATTGGAAGGAATGGCTGGATTCAGAGAGTTCCAGTCAGAGCTAAATCTAATTCTAAATATTGAAACTCTGTTTCAATAGCAGTAAATTAATTTAGCCAGTAAAGCTAAAATCTATCAATACATGTTTCTTGAAAAACACAGTCTTTGAAGATTTGCACTGGATAATATCCTTTTTTTTTTTTTTTTTCACCATGATCATAGTGCTTTTTTCCAGATGCCTGTTTTGTCAGTTCCATCACACCCTGTTTATTTTAACTTATCACATCTCAGGTTAAATCTACCACATCAACTGCAGCGATCACAAACCGTAGTGCCTGAGGCCAGTTGTGAATGCCACTGTGGCAAAGCTGTCACCACTGCTTATGCAGACTGGGGGGAGGCAAAGCTTGCTTGAGATGTGCAGTTCAGACAGCCTAAGTTGTCTTTTTGGCTTTAATCTGTTTAATTTTTCACAGTAAAAACACACAGTAGTCATGATCTCATATTCCTCATGAGTAGAGGAAACGTGTGTTTTCACTCCATTAAAATAAAGGTATGCATGAAGGACAGCAGTTGAATATCAATGTGTAGATCAGTCACATTTTTCGTAAACTTTAGGTAAAAATTTACGTTCAAGACCAAAAAACTCCCATGGCTGCTTATGTCATCCATCTGCATTGAAATTTCATATCCTCAGTATTCTCTTGCAAGAGCTTAAAAAAATTACTTAATGCTAAAGGTGTAACAGCTACTAAAATTGCCTTCTGGATGTGACTGCAAAAATCCCTGTTTATCTACTACTGGATTTCCTATCCATCCAAAACCAGCTTACGCCAGTAAAATTTCATGTGAGTGCACACTCCTGCTGCTGCCTAAGTGCATTTTAGCTGGGGTGATGGAAGGCAGGGGCTCAGTGAGTGCCAGCACCCACATCTATTTCACTTTGCTTAAATTGGAAAACAAGAAAGGAAAGATCTGAGTAACCAAGCAATTCAGAGAGACCTCAATATTGTCTTCAAATACCGGTTGATAACTTCATACTTCTATGGTTTTCTTCAGTGTTTTTGTTTGGTTGGGGTTTTTTTTCTTTTATATTGAAGTGACCTACAAAGAAAGTTGTCCGGCATAAAAATATGTGCCCTGCTTTTATTTGAGAAACACTTGCATTGGCCCAGTGCTTAACACCTTTAAAAAAAAAAAAAAAAAAGATAAAACCCTCAAAGAAGAACAACAGGAAAAAGGATTTACTTGTAGGAAACAAGAATAGCCTGACTTGGCAATGTGATATCTGACTTTTTTCCTAAAACCAGTGATCAATGTTTTCAGTACAGCTGTAAATGTTTGCTATTGTGGCCTCAACATCTGCTTTTGGCAGTTTACTCTGTATTTCTCAGTTTAATTGCCTTATGCGAGGTAAAAATATCAATGGACAATGTAAAATTATTTTGTGATATTAGCACCCAGTGACAGAATATAAACAAAGTACTTGGTCCAGTGTTTATCAAAGTTCTCCTTGGAATGGAGCTTTTTATCTGAGGGATGAAAGCTGTTCTGACATACTGAAGCAATCAGCTGAACAGCCATGTAGAAATTGTCCTGATCATTCTCCTCACTCTCTTCCCACCCAAATGTAAATCCTTACTCTGTAAATCTCCACACATGAAGCTATCCATGATTTTGATAATTTAGAAGGAAGCAAAAGGCAGCCAAATCACTACTGGATCTCCTATGCCTAGATTCTTGGATTTAATGTAATTTTCTGCCTAGATTCTTGGATTTAATTTGCTCTGCATTGTTTTTTCTATTCTTCAATTGTAAAATATCCTCTCCTCCTTTGTCCTCTATTTCCATTATTATTTCACCTGCTTTTTTTCCTCCTGAGATCAACATAGCGTTCCCATTGATATTTGAAGCAAATGATTTCTCTTATTTTAACAATGCAATGCATCCTGTATTTAATAGGGAGAAAGCATTTTTTCTTTCTTTGATGTCTGTCCTGCCAAAATATGCAGCTGAAGAACCTTCCCCCCCTCTTTTTCTATACACCACCCATCTCAGTGTGACTCTGTGCCTTTGTTATCTCTGCAAGACATAACTTATGTAACTTCATTCCACTTCTGGTGACTAATAGTTTCTATTACTAGCTGTTTTTATTGGTCCCTTTATTCCTTCCTTGATGTAGTTACTCAGTTCTGTCTGAAGCCTCTTTCCCTACCATAAATGAAGCTGTTTTGAGAAGGTGAGGGATGGGAACAGCAGATACCACCTTCAGCTTTACCTCTTCCACAGTCTGAATTCCCAGCTCTGGTTGGTTTTTGTTGATTAAGGTAAAGAGATAAAGACCTACTTCACTTTGAATGTAACATCCTAAGTTTTAGTTGTCCAGGACAAGAGGTGTTGCCCCAGTCCAGGCTGCCACTGCATCCCTCAGCAGCAGCTGAGAGCCTCATGTCTGGTTTCAGCTGCAGTGCCACAAATCCAATCAGTCTCAGCAGATCTAATTAGTTTGCACAAGATGACTGCATGATGTGGTTATGTCTTTTTCCTGGTCCCAGGCTGATTACACCCCATGGGGATTCTGTTGTCTCGGAGTTCAGGGCACTCTCTGCACCAGTCCTTAATAAACAGAAGTATTTAAGGATAAAGTGCTGCTGTTTGAATTCCTGTCAGTATTTCGTTTTTATTGTCAGTCTGTCTAACAAAGACACTCATTAGTCCTGCAAATGGAAGCATGAATTTGTCTGAGGGAATCTGTGCAGACCCATCCAGTGCAGCCTGCAACTGTAGCAGAAACCCAGCCTGAATGCTTGAATACGAATAGGAAGTCTGTGGGGAAGGATCAGTAAAATATTGATTTAATTAGTGCTGCTAATTTCTTAAACAAGCACGCAAACTTTTTAATGAAAAAGTGCACAGCTTTTCAAACTGCTCTTGGTATAGTCTGAATAAGACCCAGCTACTGGCATTCCCAGCATTGTAATTTACCTACAGAACCTACATGAATGGTTTGAAGGCAGACAAGGTGTTGGGTACTACAGAAAAAGAGTAGTCTAAAGGTGAGCTTTGTGAAATCAAAAAAATCTACATTTTTCACCAAGTCAATTAGTTATAAGTTATGAAGAGTGTTTTCAAGAAATGCTTGACTGTATTTAGCGATGCTGTGATTATTGACAGCCTTGGTAATGCAATTAGGCAGCCAGTGAAGCACTGAAATTGAACAATCAGATGAAGTCACATTAAAAGGCAGAATAAACAGCCTGGGTTTTACCTATGGTGCGTTCTGTGGGTTGTGGTAATGCTAAGCAGATATGGGTCATTACTGGAGAGCTGAAGAGATAATGGTCCAGCTTTAAATTTGCAGGTTAGCTCAATGATGGCAGTGAAACCAATAGGAGCTCCTAAGCCCTGCTTAAGCCAAAAGGGAATGTGAAGTCCTGGCAGGGTAAAAGTGGGACTGTATTGGAGTTGGTTGACAGGTGTAGCTTTGTCCTGCCCTAGTTTGGTAGTTTAGATTGTTCACATATTTTTTAATTGACATTAATTTGACATTAATCAGGTATCTTGCATTCAAAATTAATATATGATTTGTGAGAGTTGATTGTAATAAGACCCAAGAAAATTTATGTGGGAAATGAACATAGCTCAGGATAAATTGATTTTTAAATTTGAAGATGCCCTTCCCTTTCCCTCCGTTCCCTTTTAAAGTTATTGTTGTCAATTCTTCAGCTTCTTCCTGCATTAATCAGAGTATCCAAAGAATTCACTATTTTATAAGAACATGGAGACTGTGTGAGAAGTACTCCATCAATTTTACTGTTACATTACACAGATGTACTCTAGCTGTTAAGGGGTTATTTTTGGATTTTTTTGCTAGTGTTCTTGATTTGCCAACATTTTTGTTGGTTATTTTGTGAATAGGAAAAAGGATATCGTCATCTGAAAAATTCCACTCATTTTATTTCTTTGCAGTCTACCACATTAGACAAAATGCTTTCTATCTAAAAATGACCCAACATAAATAGAAACTGAGAGAGCTTACCCCCCACCACCAGGAAATAAAAGCTTGGCATTTTTTAGTGTTATATCTTTGAAAACAATCTGCTCTGTCTGCATAGTTGTGTTCTTCAGCTCAGTTACAACTGATGTGTTGTCATTCATTTTTCAAAGCAAATATCAAACAGTCTCCTTGAAGTATCTGGCTTAGTGGAGACAGATATTTATCACCTGACATGACACATGAAAAACCCCAAGGAAATGTATTGACTGGAGCTGCTTTGCAGAGTAGCTTGCTGGCTCTTCCATCAAAAGGGCAGGAAGGAGATGTTATCCTGTTCTTCTGCGGAATAACTCATTAATAAAATATGCTCAAAACTGAATGACCTCTTTAGTATCTTCCTGAAGGAACAACTGCAACTATTTGGGAAAGGGTTGTGACAATATTATTGTTGTTCTAAGGCATGGTGCTTGCTAAGGATGTTGACAATTGTGATTTATTTCTGTTCTCTGGAGCATCTTCCCTGAGCCAGCAAGACAAGCAGGTGAGGCTCTGGTTTCCTGCAGGATGAGCTATTACTTTAAAACATTTTGATTCTTTGTCACTTGTCACCCACACACTGCATTCTGCAGATGTATGGGAACAAACTAGGGAAGAATTAGGCAATCTTTCATCATTTACAAGCAATGTGATGCTGCTCTGCTGTAAGTGCTGGCAGAGAACTGACAGCTTTGAATTGAAGCCTGACCCAGGGAGACCTCAGTGCTCTCTTCACTGTTTTTAAAACAGGAATATCAAATGCACTCCTTGATTTCCTGACCTTGAGGGGTTTGGGGGTGCTGGCTTAGCCCAAGAGTGATGGGACAGCAGCTGGTGATGTCTGAGGCTGCTGCAGGAGTGATGATCCAGAGGTGCAGTGCTGAGGATGGTCCTCATGGAGGGACACAGCCTGGATGTTCAGAGTTGCTGGGTGCCTCAGGGTGCAAAATCAGCATTTCTAGGTGAGAAATACCTAAGGAGGTGTTGTCCTTGACTGAGTTATTTACAAGGGACTGTTGTTTAGTGGGAGAGCAGACTTCCATGTTTTCATTTTCCCTGTTCTATGACTATTGCTTTCTTAGTCTTAGCTCAAAGGGAATTTTGGAGATAAAGGCAGCTCCAAAGTGTCACCATCATATTTTCTGAAAAATCCTCTTTGCCCAGGATTTCTCTCCTGGGAAGCTGAGAAGCCTCAGAGAAAAAGGAAAACAATATTATCTCATTTGCTTCTCCTGTGTTTTGCTGCTTTGGCATGTGGCTGGAGATTGTTTATCCAACATGGGAATTGTTTTTACTTATTGGCCAATTATGGCCAAGCTGTGTCGGGATTCTGGAGAGAGTCACAAGTATTTTGGTATTATCTTCTAGCCTTCTGTCTGTATCCTTTCTCTATTCTTTAGTATAGTTTAGTTTAGTATTCTTTAATATAATATAATGCAATATCATAAAATAATAAATTAGCCTTCTAAGAACATGGAGATCAAATTCATCATTTCCTCCCTACGATGGGGCACCCAGAAAATACCACACTAAAGTATTGAAGAAGTGGTTTTTTTCCATTCAACATTACTCTAATTTCCTTCTGCTGAAGCTAGTGGGGATTTCTTGGAGTTATTCCCACGATTAGCACTTTTCCCATGTGTCCTACACCATCTCTATCTTCTAAGTAAGAAAAAAGAAAAACAATCTATGTTTCTCAGAATGTTTTACTGCCCATTTTCTTTCTTTTAATGTTCCCACTTTAAACCTTTATTGGCTGAGCAGTATGACCTTAGTTTTTTAGTGAATTTAAACGACCTGATCCCATTAAATTTTGTGATGGTAATTTGAATTTTTATTTTACATTGTAGATAATCTAAATGTTAAAGGTGGTGTGGGTTTTTTTTAAAGTAGAAATGTAAAATGATTCAAATGGAAGGGTTTTCCTTAAGAAGAAGGCCTGCCTAAGTGCAAACCAGATAAATATATAAATGCAAGACTGAAATCTATTATAGAGGATGTCAAAGTGATTAAAGTAATCTTGAAGTTATTAGCAAAATCAGTCTTACACATACAATATTTTAATTCTAATTTGACCTATTTAAGTCTTGCATTATAAAAGGTTACACAATGCAAAAATAGGCAAGATATATCTGCTTATTTCCTTCTGTCTTTAAACTTTCCTTCTTCAGCAAAACTGTAAGGTAAAGCAATAAGGCAATTCAGATGATCAGTCAGTGTTTTGTTGATTTTTGCAAAGCACAGAGGAGAGACACCCTCTTCTGTTGGTATCAGAAACTGTTGGGTGTTTCTGGTGCAGCAGAGCAAGCACTGGAATTAGAGCAGAATCCTGAAAAAACATTGCAAATTTTGTCCTGGTGGATGATGTGTAAACTGCTGTCACTGTTAGCATCGGCTAGTCTGTAACACTGGAATTGTTGCCTCCAAGAGTGCTTTCCCCTGTTTCTGTTCACATTTTCCTTTTGAACTCCTGATCATGCAAGACCTTAAGAGACATGCATGCAGTATTCCATTTTGGGTGCACGTCTCCAAGCCATAGGAAAAAAAGCAATGTATTGAAGAAAACAAAACAGTTGGATATTTTTACATCAACGTATAGGAAAAAGAATTTGGGCAATGTGACAGGGAGAGGGGGTTAATAATCTCTTGTTTCTGCCACCCTTGTGTATTCTGTTCTCTGTTAAAAATTCCCCCTGCTTGTTAGCAGGGAAGGTCTCGAGCAAGACCCTGAAGACACAATGCCCAAAAATCACCTTCTCACAGACACAACACCCAAAAATCTCTGAAGTATCATCCTGGGTGCTGTTCTACCAACAGCTTGGGGAGGAGCTGGATCATAAAGCATCCTATTTTAAAATAGAAGGTACTTAGATTCTCAATGGACTGCATTATTATAGATAAATTGGGATTTTTCCCTGGCATAAATTTTAATTTCTGAATGTGCTGGGATAGTACAAAGGAGAGCTTTCACATCTGGAAATGCCATGACATTTAACTGCACAGGGTGGGGGAAGGTGAACAAGTAAAGGGGACTTAATGTTTTGGGGAATGGGGGATAAATACTTCTGTAGATTTTTAGTAACTTTTCTGGGTATTTTTTAGTGTAAAAATTATTTAGCTGGGTTTTCATCAGGACTGTGAAATTTCATAATGGTATTGAATAGACTATTTCACAATAAGGAATTACTCCCTTTGTTGACCAATGCATTAATATAAAACCATCACAGGGAAGCTGCCCACTGCTGGAACTACTCCCATTATCTCCATAAAAAATGGTGCATAATGGTTCCTTCATATCAGGATTCAAAACACTGAATGAACTATGAGAAAAGAATTCAAATATGGGGTTTTTTTTTGTCAGTATAGGAGAAAAGGAGGATACCCAGAAAACATTCTCAGGGAAAGTGATAAGGATGACAGCTATTATTACAAGTGCAATTGAATTTGCATCAGTATGGTTTGATGCTGGATTTTCCCCTCCCCTCCCCTGACTTTGACAGAAGAAGGAGAAGCTGGGAAGTGCTCAGTACTGTACTGAAGATGCCTGGCAAAGCAACAACAGCTAGCAGTCTTATTGGATATGAAACTGCTCCAGCCACAGTGGTTTTAACTCTTTGTGGTCTATCCTGAGCATCCAACCCACTTTGTGAAGTGAAAGATAGGGAAATACTTTGGTGAAATTTTTATTTTCTCAGTACCAGCACTACAGAGCCAGAGAGTGAAGCCTTATGAAAAAAAAAAAAAAAAAAAAAAAACCAAAAAAAAAACCCCAAGCCAAAAAACCCCAAGATTCCTTAGAAAGGATGGATGCTGAAAAAGGTGCTCTGGGCTGCTGCTCTGGAGCAGAGTTGGTGTAGGCACACAGTGATTGGGAGTGGGGCTCATCCCCATGGGCACAGCTGTGCAGGACAGGTGGATGCTATTGAAGGGAACGAGCCATGGAGTGCCCAGGGGCACTGAGCAACCACCAAAGGGAGCAGAGGGCACACAGGTGCAGGGCATCAACAGGAGGGGATAAAAGGCTGGGCTGAAGAGCAAGAAGGGCAGATGCTTGCAGCCTGCTGAAGTGGTGAGGTGTTAGTGTGTGTGGGCAGGTGCCTGAAGCTTTCTGAAACTGGACAATGTTACTCTGTGTGTGGTGGCCATCTCAACTCAGATAAGGTAGGGCTCAGATTTAGTTACATTTTCAGAACTCTGAGTGGGAGGTCATGTTGTGCTGGGGTTCTGTTGTGTCTGTGCTCTCTGTCCTTGGTATTATTGACTAAAGTCCTGTGCCACTTAGAGAACTCTCTCCCAGGTGGCCCTGTAGATCTTGACTGGCACCCTCAAATCTGGGAGCTGAGGCTGAGAATTGAGTTCTTGCCTCTTCTTAACTGCTTTGTGACTGTAAGGATATTCAAAGCCAGGTTGAATATATACTTATAAGATGTGGAAATATCAGGTTCTTTGGCCTTGTTTCTCCTTGTGTAAAAAGATAGCGAGAGTTGCCTGGTGGTCAGAGATGTTGGTGTAGCGCTGTTGACGGCAAATTTGCAGGGATGGGAAGAAGCCAAAATTTTATTTATCTTCTGTGGTAATGGTGCAGTAACCTTGGGTGTCTGTGTTGGCTCCATCTCCTCACCTTGTGGAACCACATCAAATGGAAGTGTTAGTTCTCCACTTTCACTGTAATGGAGGAGGAAGCAGTCATCTTGTGGGTACAGTTCATTCTGTATGGCTTCTACCACTTTGTTTCCTGCAGTCTATATGGGTTTGTCTCTTTATTCAAAATTCAGGGAAGACTGTCCTCATACAATGTGTAAATCTTCCCCAAATGTCCAACATAAGTCTCATTTTCTAACAAGGTTCTTGAAGGACATATCTAAACTTCATCTGCGGTTTGCTTGTCATTCTTTAATCATAAAAATAAAAAACTGCTTTCACTGGTGCAAGAATTACCTGTTTTATATAGTGACATAAGCAAATGGCTCAAGACAGGATAAATGCCACAGTTTCAGTCATCTTTCCTGCATATATACTTGCTAAAGTCCAAAACTTTTTAAAGTAGATATGTGCATCTATCCCCAGACAATCAATTTTTTTGCTGAAATATCTCGAGTTTACAGCATGCCATAATTATGTTTGAGTCTCTAGGTAAATGGTTTTATAGCAATGTGGGAAAATCTGGTTATCAGATAGCAGATCAGAAGTCTTTTGCTGACACAGAAGAAAGTCACTGACTGTTGGCACTTTCTTGGAGTAGAAAACTGAGGGAAAGATAGATACTAGAGGAAAAGAAAAATTATGAAAATACCTATGAATGATGTAGTTTCTGAAATTTCCTGAAATGTTCTTGCAAGTGAATAAGAAGGTTGTGAAATGCACCGAGTTACTCCTGATTTTGTTTTTTCCATTTCTGAGTCCATAGGCACAGGCAGGACTGTGAGAGGGAATAACAAAGAGGGCAAGAGGTGTAAGTAATTTCACATCCAGAAATTGAGGAGATGCATTGTCTTGCCTGTATGCTGGTGTCAAGTGAGATTACCCTGCTCCTAGACCATTCTTGAGAGATGGCTGTCTTCTCCAATTTAGAAATCTAATAGAAGGGATTATTCCATAACCTCTGGGGAACCTTTCCCAGAGTATGTCAGTGGATGCAGAGGGGTACACAGCACACGTTTTCACCACTGTGAGGGCCTAACTTTTATTTTCTGGTGTTCTCTGAATTAAGAAGTCGAAGGAATTTGTATATTCCCTGTTTCCCTCTAATCTTACGCACTTGATGTGTGTCATTGTCTCATGTTCCTTGTTGGCAGTAACAAAGTTGCCATGGGAATATCGACTTGAAAAAAAATTAGCACTTGCCTTTGATAGAAATATCTGGATGTTAACATTTCTGTGCTTATCTTATGCTAGGAAATTTAAATGTCTACAGTAATTAATTCAATTATCAGTTAAAAAATGTGATTGCTGCTATTACAGCTCAGCACTGCATTTCTCTGGCTAGGAAATGCTTCAGGGGAGTTAATTGGTTGAATGTTCTACAGTCTGATCACTTAACCTGACATTGGTTAAGTATGGCATCAGTGGAGAAAATGTTGGTATATGGAAAATTTTTCCTCAAGGAAAGCACTGAGGTTTTTCTCTGTATCCTCTTAAGCTGACTGCAGTTTTGCTTTAGCTGGAGACTTTACATCTACAGCAGCACCACTTTAACTGTAAATGGCTTTCCCCAAAATACTCCATGCCTTTTCATCTTTTTACATTGTACCAGTCCTTGTTTTCTTCCTGGGTTTAATGACAAGGCTCATTTATAGGAGACAGAAATGAAATGGCAGCATCTGCCTCCTCCCAGGTTTGTGGAACATTTGTCCTGGCAGAGCTGGATTTGCTGCAGAGCAGGCGCTTGTTTGGGCTGCTGAAGGCTGCCCAGACCACCATGGCAATCTGCACTCTTCATTTTCTGTGGCACACTCATTAAAGGTCTAATAGAAAAAGAGAAATTAATCACTTGGAAGATGAGAGAGCAAAAAAACCTTGGGCCTTAAAAGAGCACAGTGATAAACTGTGACATTGCTGCATGGAAAACTCTTGAGAAAGGGACAGAAGAAATGGAAATACTTAATTCTTGAGTCTGATTGAAATCAGACCTGTTGGAAAACACCATCTCTTTTAAGGAATGGGTGAAATCTGGGAAATGTTCAGGGAACAGCAGCATTTTTTTCTGTTGAACTCTTTCTTAAATCTGGACTGGTGTCTGTGATAGTTCTCTGTTTTGTTTTCTGATCCCCAAACTTCATAGAAAAAAAAATTGATTTGTTTAAAACAAGCCATTTATATTAAAAAAAACCAACTGTGGGGCATATTTGCTGCTGAGGGCTGAAGAAATCTTTCAGGCACCTTTGGCAGTAGTTTCCTGTGGTGGTGTTTGCAGGGGTCCCAGGACAAGGGAAGAGATGAGAATCTTGACTCCATGTTTCAGAAAGCTGGTGTATTATTTAATGGTATATATTATATTAAAAGAAAATTATATGTTAGAACTGCACTAATAGAAAAAGAATAGAAGAAAGGATTTCATCAGAAGGCTAGCAAGGAATAGAAGGGAATGGAAATAAAATCTTTTGACTGCTCACAGTCTCGACACAGCTGGCTGTGATTGGTCATCAAGTAAAAACAATTTCACATGCTGGGTAAACAATTCCCCAAATCACATTGCAATGCAGCAAAACATGAAGAAGCTGAAACTTCTCAGCTTCTCAGGAGAAAAGATCCTAGCAAAGGATTTTTCATAAAATATGTTCGTGACAGTTTCCCACTTCAGTCCACACATGCAGTTTCTTTCTGCTTGCATGGCTTGCTCCAAAAGCCTGGGCTTACAGGATCCCAAGCAGAAAACCTCAGTGGTGTGGACTAGCACTGGGCTGTGACCAGAACTGAGCCTAAATTGCTTTAATTAAAGGCTACTCCAGAGTAAGCTGCCATTAGTATCCATTACTGCAAGATTCAAGTCCATTTATTAGGTTGTTATTGATGGAACGAAGCCGAGTGATCAGGAGCAATTCAGAGCTGAGATAACTGCCAGGCAAGGAATGAAACCATTTACTGGTAATGCCAGGAAACCTATGGATTGGAATACTGAGATAATTCCACTTCAACTGCAAGTGGACAGCAAAGATCTATTGCAAAGCTCAGACATTCAATCTGATGCAGTCTCAGAGCTCCTGGGGGATGGACAGCTGCTCTTGTAAGGTCAGCTGTGGCTGTGGGGTGCTCCAAAATCTCACCAGCTCTGCTGGTGCATTGGGGATGGTTTCTGGATCAGCCATGGCATGCACTTCTCAAGCTACTTCCTGTGCACCAATATCATTTCCTTGGTCATGGTGGAGGATAAGGTGGAGCCCAGCAAGTTGCTGAAGGAAATGCCAGAACTTTAGAATCTAAGTGCCAGCTGGAGCCCTGAGCTGGCTCAGTGGGGCTGCAGGAGATGCTTCTCCTCAGATGGAAGATGCCATAGGACACAAAGGAGATGCCAGGAGAATGAGATCTGGGCTGGGTGCCAGCATCACCCAGGCCAGAAGAACAACTTTAATTGGCCTGTCATCCGCTCTGTTCCCTGCTCCTCTTTCCCCCGTGCCATCTGAGGAGATGGAGAATTAGAAACCAGCCTATCCTTTTTTCTTTAATTGTTCTCCCTTACTCTTCAGAGAGGCCTCTCCTGGCCGAGCTGCAGGTGATCTATAATTAAAATGTCATATTCCACACATTTTTTAAGCCATCTGGCTATGTCTTCAGGACAGAGGAAGGTGGGGCCTGGGGGATGAGTGGATATGTTGCATTTAAGGGCTGTTGTCTGCCTGAGCCTAAATTGGGCCGTTTGTTACCTCTGGTGATGCAGGGATGCTGTGTGCTTACAAAGATTTCTGAAAAGCCTTTGCTGGTTCTGACTGTACTGTGCTGACTTTGGTTAGCAGGCCTTCTGGAACGCTTTAGAAAGATAAAATGAAAAAAAAGCCCACCCCAAGAAGTATACTTCCTTTTCACTGTTCATGGTGATTAATGTGAGTGGCTTTTCACAATCCATTTCCAATTAATTTTAGAGAAGGGAGCTCTGCTGGCCTGTGTATGAACTAAACTTCATATTAGAAGATTATTGAAGGGATTGCAGGCTAAGGATTGAACACAGGGCTTAAGCTCCAAACTAGCCATCATGTGAGTCACCAAAAACCACAGTTCCTCCTCAGGGTGAGTCATCCTAATGACACACTTGGAGCCAGTGGAGCTCGGAGCCTAATCCCCTCTGCCACCTGCTTCAGCCGTGCTGGAAGAAAGCAAGGAGAGATCACAGCGTGTAACATGCTTCCAGCTCCCAGGTGATGCAGCTGGAAGGGAAATAAATGGGTATTTCAGAGCTTTCCATTTCTGGGCTGGGACTGGGTGAGCAGCAGTCATGCTGCCATCCACTTCAATCCCCTAAAGTCAGAGGCACCTTTTTACTTTTTGAGAGAAAGAGCAGAAATATTTTGTTCCCTCTAATTTCAAGCTCCTTTGAATACCTGTGGTACAACTTGATCTCATCCTTAGTGTGGCAAATGAAACTCTTTAGTGCTTATGAGAATGCATTTGTTTGCTGTCCTTGCTGTTGCAGATTTATTATTGTTTTCCCTTTTCCCTGAGCTGTGATGTCCTCTACAAAAACAGTTGATGTTGAAGAGCAAGAAAACATTGTTTGAATTTGTTTTGATAGTTATATCATAGGAAACCCCATGGATGCTGGGAAGAGCAGGAGTTGACAGACAGGCCTTTACAAGCTTAGCTGAGAAGCAGAAAGGAGAGGAATGCATTAATCAGCACTGTCTCCTGTAGGTTTTTTTTCTGCTAATGGCCAAGATGTGCTATAACTCTAAAACAGCTGATTCATTCTTCCCCTTTTATTGTCAGGATGTGCTAAGAGCTGCAGGATGTTATGCCAACTGCTGGCTGCTGCCTGCCCTGGAGCCACAGTGGCTGTTGGGATGGTGCTGGCTTTAATTCGGGAAGCAGTGACAGAAGGGAAAAAGCAGAAAACCTTGGCTACTGAGGGTGCCTGTGTGTGGGCATATGTGGTAGACAAAGCCCTTGAGATGGAGAGAATCTGCTCTGAGAAGGGGTTTCTGCTGGTTGGTTGGGGTTATTTTCTTTAACCTAAGCATAGCTAGATTGATGATGCTGTCAGGCCCTTCCTTAGTCCCTTCTCCTCAGTGCCTTATCCCTGGCAAGTGGTGATGGATACTTCTTCTCTTCCACATTACCCGTATCACATCTGAGAGTCTTTTATGCAGAGAGATGACCGCGGGGTAAAAAAAGTGGGAAAACATTACAAGTGGTGTAAAAGTTACATTTGTCTAAGGGAAAACGAATGCTGTTGGTGTTTGTTCTGAAGCAGCTGGCACCACTTTATTTTCAAGATTTGTGAGAGACAGTGGGGAGAACAGGTTGTACTTTCATGGCCCTCAGATACAGTTCAATGGGAGAGGAAGCACATTTGCATCTGCTGGCTGCAGAGGTTTACAGGTGATTTGTTGTGACCCATTCACTGAGTGGAAGGAAAAACTTTTATTTTCAACACTAAAGATGGTATATGTGCTTTGGATGCAAATAAAACACAGAAGCTGTTGGTCATCACTGAAGATCCCCACACTCTCCATTTGGGTTGAATCTTTAAGTGCTTTGCAGCAGGGCAAAGCTTCCACGTGATATCAGCATGGCATAAACATGAGGTATTGGGTTGCTGCATTGCTTGAGGTCATCTTTGGGCAAGCAAAGAGTGAAAAAATCAAGGGAATTTTCTTGTATAACTCTTGTCACAGCAGTAGAAATGAGATCTCACAGAGGCTGGGCAGTAGTGCGTCTCAGATGTTGGAGAAAACTCCTGAGAATTTCTTCCCTGGTAATTCTGCAGGTGATTCTCTCTTTGTAAAGCATGTACATTTGGACTTCTGTAGTGAGAAGAAAGGGAATGGGGAGAGGAAATTCTAAGTTCTGACGTTAGAGATTGTACAGTCAAAGCCATCACTATGTAAGCCTTGCTTTGTAGGCTATTACTGAATATTATTCCATGGAAGTCAAAGAGAGGGTGCCTGCATTAGCAAAGAGAGCCCTGATCAGATGGAGAAAATGAAGATAAAAAGGCAGAGAGTAACTATACTGAAATGCATAATCCCACAAGTAGAAAAGCATGTTTCACATTCATGAGAAGAATGTTTTGCATTCACCTGCCTGCCAGCAGTAGCTCAGCTGCTCTGTGGGCCTGGGGAATCATGAGTTAAAGAGTTTAGGCTCAGCCTGCCAGTCTGGCCTCTGCCTTGCTAGCATAGACAAAAGCTGCAGACACTGATCCCATTCACCAGCTGATTACAGGAATGCCATACAGGGATTCATGTATAAGGACCTTGGTAGCAGCTTTCTGCATTCCAAACCTCTTAAACCATATTTTGGTGTCTGTTCAGATTTCCCTGTTTGAGAGGAAGGCTGCAAATCTGTCAGTAAAAGAGCTCCATGTGTCACTAGTACTTTTTATGTTGAAAGGAAGAGGAAGATTTGAGTTGAAGGTTTACAAGTCAGAAATTGGGGCTTGGATTGGTTCTGCAGCTCCTTTATGTGGTGTTAATTCCCATTAAAAATGCCCATTATCTGACTCTTTACCCTATTTGTAACCTTGGGTTATTCATTCTGGATGCATGTGAATTTTCTGGTGAAATTTACATTCTTTCTGGAAAAGAATGAAGGCAGATTTGCAAATGAATTGTCTGGAAAAAACTGTATGGCTTTGGCTTTTACAGCTGCCGTATTTTCAAGTACTCACCTGGATGTGGAACAAAAAAGCAAAAAAATTTTAACACCTCCCCACACTTCCTGTTTCTCATCCTTTCCATCAGATGGCATTTCTCAACTCCAGCAAGAGGTACAGTACAGTCTCTCCTGTAGTAATTCCACCCAGAGTGTACGAGATTGGTGCAGAGGCAGCTGCCCCTCTGGCTGTCTCTGTTCTCCCCCTAAATACCTCTTGCATAAAAGCATCCTGATGCAGACCTAGTGTGCACAAAGTGTGCAGCCTTTTGCAGTGCGGGGAGCAGCAATGGATGAAAATAGAGATGCTGTGAGGTTGGGAAATAGGTTTGTACGTCCAAAGGAAGAGAGAAGGGCATTGCATTAATAGAACGTAATGTTAATTCTTAATTATGTAATTGTTAATTTTGGCAGTAGTGTTGTATGACTTTTTAGGTACGTGGCAAATTGGCTTTGATTTTTGGCTTTCTTTATGTGCTATGTTACCCCAACAGCACTGTGTATTGCAATGGTTTGGAGCATGTTTACTTGTAAATACATTTATAAGCCTTATTGTAATGGCAATTGCTGCAATAACACTGAGCTGCAAATTAAGTGCCATGTCTAGACGCCCACTGGGATATTTTTCATCCATTCTCCATTAATTCTAACTATTTACTAGCAGCAAACTTTCTATACTTGAACGTCAGGAGATGATTTTGGAGGGGTTTCTTTGTTTCTAGATACCGTGAAGGAAAGCAGTGCAAGTTATCACTGTTTAGTAAAACCTAAGAGTGGACCACAGAGTTCAGGACAACAGCTTTCTCTGTATAGTTGTGCTGCTGCTGCTAAGTATTGACTAGCCAGCCAGTTTAATTTTAAATGGAAAGTAGCCTTGTGATAACCAAGAATAACTGGTGAATAACTTTGTTATTCATTAAAATAACAAAGTACAGGGAAGTGGTAGCTAGACAGTCAGAAGGACCAGGGCCATTTAGGAATAGGCAAAAGGTAGCCCTGAGCAAGATGTGAACAATAAACTGTCAGGAAGTGGTGAAAGGAAAAGGAACAGTGAATTTCACCCATTAAATTTCCTTTCAGATGTGTTTTTAAGCTATTTGCCTTTCCTTTTCCCTTTCATTTGATTTCAATAGATCACAAAGAAGACTTTTCTGTCACTCAGATCTATTGTTCCAGATCCTTGAGGGGTTTAAGTTGATACAGCATTAACTTATGCCATTAGACTGTACCAGCACTCTCAGCCTGGCACTATTTGCCACTAAAATACACATTTTGTCAGCAGTAACTGCTTTTCTTTAAGAGTGAGGTTCCTGAGTAGATCCGGCTCCTGCTCTTTGGCAAGGTGAACTGAGCTATATCCTGGTCCCGATGATATTGCTGTTTGACTCATTTTGTCAGGTGAATTCAAAGATTTATTTTCTAGGCAGTGTCCCAGCTTGCATGACTCTTACTCCTACTTGTGAAAATCAATCACAGGGAACATGGCAGAGGAAATTACCAGCATGAGCAGGGAGTTCCTTGAGCAGCAGCTGATCCCTGTGCTAGTCAAGAGGTTTTGCTCTTTTCCTGCCAATGGTTGCAGGGGTCCATGTGTTATTTGGGATCTGTCATGGGGTATAAAACAAGAGCTCACCCATAAGAGCTTGACTATGCTTTTTATATGCCCCACAGTCTCTTGTGTATAACTTATTAGTATGATAATCATTATAAGATCCTTCATAAGATTATACATTGCAATCCAGCCATACATTATAAAATCATTAATATTTTATGCATTCCCTGGAGGTGAAAGTGATGCAATAGTTGCAGATATATGGATAGAATATATAGATGTGTGTATCTGTGTTTCTCAGCTGAACAATGAAGGCTTTTTTCTTGTGGAACCATGCTGTAGTCCTGATTAACTCCAAGAGCAGGATGAGGCAAGGAACGCGTTGCCATGTGCTGGAGCAAGAGGCTTTTTTGTGGGTTTGTAGGATGGCAGCACAAACTGTAAGAAATTATATGTCACTGTGTGTGGCCTGCAGGAATATCTGAGCTGGAAGGAGATGGAATAGCAGGGGTGGTGCTTGTGAGCTTGTCAGTGTAATATTCAACATGTTCAGGAGCTTGAATGAAGCTTTCCACATCCAAAGGCTCTGGTTACAGGGAAGTGAGGATGCTGCACACCCTGTTCCAGAGCCACAAGTCAGTCCTTGTAAGGTCAGTGCTTGGCAGGGCTTGGAGGAACCCTGTAGTAATTAAGCTGAAATCTTCAGTGGAGTTTGCAGCTGCTGCGTTACTGCTGGCAGAAAGCTCATTTCTGAAAATACAGCAGAGAGAGTTGTTGTTGTTGTTGTGGGCAGCAGGCACGACTGAATCCCTAAATAACTGATGTCTGTGCTTAGCTGCCTTCCCACTGCAGTCTATTTCCTAATCTCTGCTGGTTCAGTTTCTTGCCCAACAGTGACACTGCTTGCTTGCTGTTTAAATGCTGTTATTGGTCGATGGCTGGTACTGAGTGCAATTCAAATAAAAAAACAAATGCTGAGGTCTCGGATTTAATCACTTTTTGATGTACACATTCTGTCTGTGAAGCAGGTAGTCTTGTTCTTAGACAGCCTCTGGTTTAGTCTTGATTTTAAATCAGCCATCCAGATCTCCAGTTTCTGATTCTGCTTATTACCAACAGATTGGCATTTATGTACCTTGGTTTCAGCAAACTCCCTCCTTGTAGAGGTTTTAAGGCTTGCTTTCCTCAGTGGCTGTGGATTGGTGCTCCCTGGCTCCAACGGGGCCCCTCAGTGGTGTGCATTTAGGGATGGGAGTGTCCTTTCCAGAAGTATGGCCTCATCATTGTAAGGGATCACTAAATTGCAATGTTGTCCAAGGCAAAACCAGCAACAGCAAAACTATCCTTAGTGTTACATTCAACATGTTGTGCAGCTTTAAATAAATGAGAAAAAAATTGGTTTCTGTTAGACCTTATTGGATAAAATGGCCCAAGACATCAAAACCACTCCTTTCTGGAAATTTCATCAAAATTATGGTGAAACTGATTTGTCATAGGGAAAGTAAAAGCTGTAGCCAAAGCACTGTAAGTTTTCCAGTGGAAAGACATCTATTGCTGAGTTGTATTGTGTTTTGTGTGGTGCTATGGGATATAAATGCTGCATGTTGCTTACATTAGGTTTTTAATATTATTTAAACAACTTGAGAGAATACATGGCTGCAAAGTGAAAGGTGATTGTTCACTGATAGGATTTGAAAATGGATTTAAAATCCATCACAAATGTTGAGGTATATGCACTATGTGCTTTGTTTTCTACACTGGCTGTGGATGCTCTCAAAAAGCTGCCCAAGGACCCCACTATATAAGGTAGGGGTTAAAGAACTTTCTTATTATTGTTAACCTAATTTCCATTTGAACTTAAGCCCTTTCACCTGTCCATTCCTGGGGGAAAATGAAATATATTTACCATAATTGAACTGTAGCTTAATTTCTTTAGGTACACAGTAAGCCAATGATTTCTAGAGAATGTGCTTCTGTTCTAAGAGGCTTACGAACAGAGGAAAGCATTAAATAATAACACAACTTCCAGATATTTATGGCTGCAGTGAAATCACCTGACATTGGAGGCTTTATTTTTTTTTAATCTGAAATTGAATTAATTCAGGGTATTTGGTGGCTCTTAAACCATTCCATGCTTTTGAAAATTATCAATTATCTTTTCTCACATTGTAGCAAAGAGAATTATATAGTCTCTATTTGGCTATTTATTTGACTCCTCCAAATAAAAGCTATTAGTAAAGTACCTAAACTGTATGTGATTTTCCAGAGCTGAAATGATTTTGGAAAGTAGAGGATTTTACCTAACACATACTGGAATTGTTTTTATTGTACCCACATCAGCACAAATTGCCCTTCTTTAGATAGAAATCCACATCTGTCTCTCCCTAGTGTTTCTGATGGTTTTTCACATGTTAATATGTCAGAATATGTGCTCCAGGGACCTCTTCCCAAGGCATCATGTCATGTAAACATGACCCAGACAAGCAAAAACTGGGCTTGCTGCTCATTAAGCATCTTTATTGCACTGTGTCTGAGTGGTGATGAAATCCAAGTGCTCTGTACAAGACTGTATGTCAAAATAAGGACTGCATAAAGAAAGAAATGGTTTTTAATTTTGGTCATCTTAAAAGCCCAATAATTAAGGTGATGGAAAAGATGGCCTTTACTGCCTACTCTCAGAATAAGGAGGAAACATCATATATAATGTGCCTCCAAAGGAAAGGACAACTAGATATAAAGTTTTTTTAGGAATAATTTTTGCGAAACCTTTCCCAGGAAAAAACAAATCACAGCTATATTCATAGCCTGGATTTTATTTAGTTCCTCACTATTGCAGCATGACTATAGTTCTGGCCGCTCTTAGCAAAGTTAGGAAATGAGCTAGCTTCAGTATTAATATAGTGAGTTCCATTTGCAAAGCCAGTCAAGAGCTTTACACGGTGTTCCGAGATACCGGAATTCAATTCACAGGATTTGCCAAAGCACTATTTTTATTTTCTCTTCTTCTGATGTTATCAAGGTTGTTCATGTTCCAAAAATGGATGAGTTTAGCAATAGTTAGCAGTTGGTAATAGGAGTCAAGAAGACCAAGGCATTTAACACATTCAGAATGTTTAATTTCCCCTCCATCTGATGATAATAACTTAACATGTAAAAAGAAAATAACACAAAATTATGTGGATTTAAAAAACCTCCCAC
The DNA here is from genome assembly GCA_039654755.1 of Calcarius lapponicus. Lineage (NCBI taxonomy): Eukaryota > Metazoa > Chordata > Aves > Passeriformes > Fringillidae > Calcarius > Calcarius lapponicus. The sequence goes on from CM077470.1 coordinate 34,710,196, forward strand.
GCACCTTATGGAATTAAAATAGTGTGTGGGCCTGGAACCACGAGTATGTTCACTAAGTATGATCTCCAGAAGCATGTTATATTTGAGAAAAAAATTAAATGAAAAATTAATCGTTGCTGTTTTATCCAAACACTTCATTTTCCTAACATTTTGCTATGCCCATTAGGTAATCATGCCATTTATGTTTAACTACATTTTTTCCTTAGGGTGGCATCTGTAAAATTTAAATATCTGCTTATTCATTTGGGGTGTTTCTATAACTGGAACATAACATTGCAGTAAATCTTGAAGTATGTCCAAGGAAAGGTCAGATTCTGCTGAAATTTTTACTTATCTGAAGCTTTTTCACACCCGAATGTATTTCAGAGTGTAGTCAGCAGCGTGTTTTCTGCAAGGTTGGGTGGTTTTGGTTGTGGCATGAGGAGCTGGTTGGGAGTCTGTCTTCCCAGGCAGGCTTGGCACGGCACCAGGATATGCAGTGTGCTTTGCAGAGTCACAGAACAGCCTGACGCAGGAGACGTATCGGAGACAAGTGTGGGAAATCCTCCCTGCCTCATCATCCCAGTGGATGTACAGAGCAGGGAGGAAAGAGCCAAACCCTTCTCCGAGATGTTTCTAGGAAGCAATGTCATTTAAAAAAAAAAAAAAAAACAACAAAAAAAAACCCACCAAAAAACCAAACAAAAAAAAACCCCCCAGACCAAACCAACCAACCAAAAAAACCCTCAAAAAGCTCACAGAAAGCATTTATGGTATATATTTAAGCATGGGAGATACAGCTCAGAAATGGTTAAAACAAGGTGGCCTGGCCACAGTCTTAGTGGGGTACATACATTAGTGTGTTTTATTAATAATTAGTCTTTCTATATTTATCTATCAAAAATCCAAGATGGCTGTGGAAAACTGTTCCTTGTAATGGCACTCGTAGTGTGGTAAAATGAGATTAGCACTTGTTATGGTACAGCAAATAATCCTGTTCTGAGTGTTGTGACAGGTGTTTTAGGTTCTAAGAATTAGATTAGGTTAGAAACATGAGGAGGAGAAACTGGAAAATCTACAGAGCTGAGAAAAGGTGAAGCTGAGGGTGGGGAGCTCTCATTTCCTATGGCCACTTGTCCTAAAATGCTGCCCATTACCCAGCAGAGCAAGTAATCCCCAAATCCAGAGCACTGCTTGTCTCCACTGTTCCCAGAGGCCCTAAATGGATGCTGAACATGTTTGTAACATGTTGAACATCTTGTTTGTAAATGCTCTTTGTAGTGTCCCCACAATCACAATGTGAAAAGTCTAAAATTTGTGTTAAAATGTGCTCATTTGCTTGATCAAAAGGGCAACGTTGCTCACAGTGGACCCTTTGGAAATTTGAGTTTATCTGGAAATAGCACTGTAGTTGGTAGAGACTAGAAATAGGACAGAATGTGGGGGGTTTAGTAAATATATTTAGGATACAAGAGTCAGATGCAGAATGACATGGGAAAGACGTAGGTACAAAATACAAATACATACTAACCAGGTTTTTCACTTAGTGGTGGTGGCTTTAGCATAGAACCCTTATGACACAGACTACAGCCAAGAATTAAATTTCAAAGAAATTTAGCCATCTTTTTTTTTTTGTAGTATGTATACTTTGACAGGTTTCATTCATAAACCTCCTATACCAAGAGCATTTTACAAGCTATTATTACAGAAGCACTAAAAAGATACAGTAACTGTGAGGAGGTTTTTTTGCCAGAAAACATTTCCTGAAGACAGTCATGCCCAGCAAACCAGAAATATGCTATTTTTGAAAGAATTTGTATATAGAAAGCATCTTCAGGAAGAAGAGATGGAATGTAATCTTCCTTAGGTATACGCCTGTTAAGATATTTTTATCATGTGCTGAAATCTAATGCTAGCTCATGTAAGAGGGGCTTTGCACATTCCTTTCTCATTTCTGTTAGGAAATTAAATCCTGATAACGTTCTATATGATGTCTCTTATCGCTCTGTAGAGTAGCAATTTAAAGACCAGAAACACATATGGTTTTTCATCTTTATGATCCAATTTTGACCACTGGAGTTTGTTTCCTGCTGCTGTTTTCACAGGGGAAGAAAATGCTTTGTCCAAAAAACCACTTACCTCTCTGCTGGCCTTCAGTTTGAGGAATGTTCTGTTAAATCCAAAATAAACGGTTGTAATATTGAGCAAAAATTGGCTTCCTGCTAATAAATTCATACAAATAGTGTTTGGGTTTCTCTTGGCTTTCTTGTTAGTTCCTCATGTGAAGGACCAGTAAACCGCAGATGAGAAATGATGAGAAAAAATGAAGCATCAGTTACAAAGAATTGGCTGTGCTAGAATTTAAGCAATGAGAAGAGCAGTTTGTGGGTTTGAGGAGTCTGTGGCCCCTAGAAAAAGCCAGGATGGGCTTGGCAGCCTGAAGTGCCAAAGTCAGCCCCCACCAGAGACCCTCCATGATTGGGAAGCCAGGAGATGGAGGAGCAGCAGCATAGAGGCAGACGTGTCCCCTGCATCCTTACATCCAACCTCATTTTGCAGGGGCACTCCCTGAACGTTATTTTTGTTCTCCAAGACCCTCAGTGAGACAATTTTGTTACAGCTGCTGCTTTTCGACCTTTGGGGTGTTATTCCAAAACTAATCTGTGTTTGGCTTTCTGAAAATAACATGGAGGACATGATGGAGATGAATATCCAATCCAAAAATCTTCAATTGCTGTCTTTAAGGGTTGATCTTTAAATATAATCTGCCTGCAAGTAGATTACGCTTATGGTCATTTGGGTACAAATGCACTTTTATAAGAGAATAATTCACTCAGGAAAGCGAGCAGAGGGAATTTAGAGAAGATGTACAAAAATAACTAGGAAGCTCAAGGAATCAATTTATGTTCAAGCATTAAAGTAATGACAATAAAGCTTTACTAGCAGAGGCTACAGAGACTTCAGTGTCTTGCAGTAAAGCATGATTATTTATAAAAAAGGGAGAGAAAAGCTTGAAGAATATTTTATTTCAGTGTTAGGTCAAATAATTGATGGTGATTTCCAGCTGGCAAAAGGGTAGCAGCAAAGATGTTTAAAAGTGGCAAGTTTAGGCATCATGAGGGACTGTCCTGCCAGTGTCTGAGTCTGCCAGGCTCAGGCTTAATAAATACAAGGTACAAAATCCAAGATGGGCTTCAAAACCAGTAAGGTGGAGGTCTTTTTGTTGGTTTAGGGTCTGGGTTGTTTGATTGGTTCTTTTGTTTGGTTTTTATTCTTGTTTTCAAACTAATTCAAGATGAACAAGTTTAAATATAACATTTCTTCCAGAGTGGTGAGAATTTGAGTACAGATATTTTTTTTCTTTCTGCATGTATTTTTGGTTTGTCTGTTTTTTTACAGTAAATGCATTTTCCTGTAAAGACTGCAGCACATGGGTTCCCAGGGAATAGTTCAGTTGTGTTTTGACTTTTAAAACATTTTATATTTCTTTTCCTCTTAACTTCAGGCATTTAGAAAGCATTAGGGTCACTGGTTCTAGTGGGAATGCAGATGTTAAGGTTAGTTCAAGGGTAATTTAATATATTTAGGTATTGAAATTCTGTAAAAGCAAAGATGCTTTATTTTGGGTGTAGGTCTAGATAACAGTTATCTTGTATTGAATTCAGGTTTGTGTGGAGAGAAGGTAGTTTGCAGTCACAAAAATATGTCAAGTGACACTGGAGTGTACAGAGGAATAATGAAAATAGAAAATTAAGCTCCTAACTATCTAAACATATATATATGTATATGTGTGTGTATATATATATATATGCATGCATACCTTGTATAATGATTAAGCAAAGAAGAAAGAAGGAAGGGAAACATAATCTTTTAGTATTGGAGAAGGTTTCTCTTCTGTGATGCTTCCCATGTAACTGTCACAAGGAATTGTTGATCCAAAAGGCCATGTGAACAGCTGTAGAGCAGAAAAATCATGGAACTAACCTGTTCCACCCTAACAATAAATAAATGACATCAGAGTGCTCATTATTTTAATTAAATTAATGTCAAGTCATTAAGAGTTATGCTACTTTATTCCCCCATAATGTAGACAAGAAGGATTGTTAATTCAGGGCTCAGCAATACAAGAGCATCACAGCTCCAAGGCACCCCAAAAATTGGATGGAAAAACAACTGTTCAAGTTGTTGTTTGGACACAGATTTGTAGCTTACCCATGGCAGTGGTCTTGATATGGTTTAGTTAATAGTATTTTGCCTTGTCTTCTGATCACACAGGTCTTACAGATACTCAAGAAAATGTGCATTTGGTAAAACTTGGCATGATTTATATAGCTTGGAGCAATGAGTAAGTTCTTACTTAATTAAATGAATTATGTAGACATTTTTAAATTGTCCAAATGCCAAACCAGATACACTGGGCTTGCAACTCCTCCCTATTTTTAGAGCAATACTGACTTTATTTCTTACCACATTTTTTTTTTTCAGGCTAGTAATCTATAATGTACTTGAGCTATTTTGATATGGTTATCTTTAATTAAGCACATAACTTATTAATATTTTGCAAGTTGGATTAAATTCTTTCGATAGTATTTTAACGTGCCAATTTGTAATTATATTATTTCATTACAGCAGACAGATTGGTAAGTCATGAGTTATTAGGGAAAAGAGATTGTTCTAATGAATAAACAGGGCCTTGCAGACAGTAAGCTGATAGTGTCAAGCATCACTCAGGAGGGCCAAAATAAGGACTTGAAGGCTGTTTATTACTGGACTGCAGGTATCTAGCAGTATTTAAATCATAATTGGTAAAAATGGTGTGGTTTTAAAAGTATGGCAATGCAGCATATGATGTAATATTAGAAATATCTTTCCCCAGCACATGCTTGATACTGTTCTGTGTTTTGGTTTTGTTACACCTAGTGCCCTGTGAAAGTGAACCAGTTAATGCCTGGTGTGATTTATGGTGCTTTAAGCTGGGAGGTCGTAACCATAAATATTGTAAAGGGCTTTGATTTCCAGATTATGCCAAACAGCCCCACTTTGAAAAATGGATCTTGCTGAAATGTGCAACGTTGGGAAAGTAAACACAACATCTTAAATTTAATTTCCATTCTCTTCTGTGACAATTACAGATCCCATGAAAAAGGAAGCCATCATAGCACATCACATATTGAACTCGATGAAATGCATTACAGTTTGAATCTCTGGAGTGTTTTTTCCTCCAGTGGGGCTCTAATTTATACCTGCTCATTCAGGAATAAACAGTGCTATTTTCTGACTGTCATCTGTCTCACCTCACCTCTCCACAGCTTTTACACTGAGAAAATGATGTCGTTGAACTGAATGCTAAAGCAGCAAAACTGTGTTAAGATTAATTTCACAGTCCAACCCTTAAAATTTTTCGAATGATTCCATTCATCCTTTCATTGCTGTGACAGTAGATTTCCAGTGTGGCACAGGTACACAAAGGGCAGATACGTGTGCACAGGGGGAGAGACAGAATGATTGAATGGGTGAATACAGAAATGAGTGAATGTTGAGTTCTCCTGAACTTCCTGATCTCATTACCACCACCCAGTGGAAAAGTCTGGAGCTAATGCCAATTCCTGGTGTGAACTTGAGGACTTCTTCCCACGGAAATACCTCCTGATTCAGCAAGTGAGCCCAAGCTCACAGATGTGAAGTTTCTAATTGACTGTGGAATACTTTTGATCAAATTTTTAGAGTCCAGATATTTGAACTGTGGAAAAAACTTGTGTGGCTGTTGGCAGGGAAAATAATCTGTTTGTAATAAACAACCACAAATCATCTGCAGTCATAGATCTCAGAATTTACACTTTTCCTATCTATTTGTGGATTTCCTTTTATCAGATTTTCCCTTAATGCCTCATTTGCTTTTGTTAAAAGATTTTCATTTCTTAAAATGAAAAGCTTTTTTACCTTGGAAATGTATTTTTTACCTGGATAAAATTAATTTAAAAAAAAATTAATTGGTAAAAATGACAGCTTGGTGCTCATTTTGTAGTCAGATTCATCTCCAGAAAAGTACCAGATGCAGAATGGCTGCTTGAAATCTCTTTGGGCATTGTTCATGGTGTTCATGTGTTGTTTGCTTTAATGTAATGCTAGTTGTGTAGCTTGCCTGCTGGATTTTATTGAGCTTTGGCTGGTGGCTTGGTGGAATCACACCCATTCCGTGGTCTTTTGGCTTCTGTTTTTTGATTTATGAGAGGGTATTTTTTTTAATGAGGTTTTTTTTTGTGTTGTCACAATGATTGTTCCTTGCACTGTTGTGCTAGATTGTTGGAGAAGGGAAACTGAAGAAGATTTTATATAGCAGTCAGTTGGGAACAGTCATGGAATGGTTTGGATTGAGATCGTTTGAAAAAGATCATCTAAAAAATAAAACCACCTGAAGACTCGCCTGCCACATGCAGGTACACCTTCCACTAGAGATGGAAGCATTGCCTCTGAGATAAAATCCAATTTTTTTCGTATAATTTTTGATAATTTAATGTCATTTAGTCTGCTAGGGTGTTTGGTTTGAGTGGATATGGGGAAACCATAACTCCATGATGGACTGTTTCAGGGATTCATTTTCCAGTTTGCTTTTCACATAGAGACACTCTATTTGACAGAGGATTTGCTTCTAAGGCAATGTTTAATGTAGCACAGTGAATTGCATTTTCAGTGTTTGAAATGCTCAGGAGTGGCTTGGGCAGCCATCAGGTGTTTTGGTTTGGGCCATCAGGTGTTTTCTGGCCTTGGTAAAAATACCCTGCTGCTTAATACCATTATAACACATCAGTTACCTGTTGGTGTCACCTCATGTTCAGCGTGTCATTTGCAATTTTATTTTTAATTTTTATTTGCCTGGTTTGGTTTGTTTGTTAGGAATGGATTAGGGGAGAAAACAAAAAGCTGCAGTGTGCATGTGCTGTTAGGGAAATCGTGCAGCACAAGCATTAAGAAGGGAAGGTACAGAGAATGCTGTATTATATCCAATAACAACACAGGTTTTCCCAGTAGTATCCTAAAGCAGGCAGTGGTAATATTGGTGATTGGGAAGAGCAGGGGCAGAGAATTGTTTGCATTTCTGAACACGGGAATGTGGTGCTAGATGGATATGTGGAAAGAGGGAGGGGATAATTCTTGCTGGACAAGCCTTTTCCCTGAGCTGTTCGGAATGAGCAGTGCTATGAACCTGTGTGCTTTGCAGGGCTGAAGGAGCAAAGAAATGAAAACAGAGCATGTTTTACTGAATCTTTACTGCTACTTTTGAGGCTGAAATGCTAGTTCAAGCCTTCCCAGTGCTCTCCCTATGGCACAGCTCTGGGGCTGCAGGGCTCTAAGGCACTGCTGCCTCTCCTTATCTTTGTGAGAGCAGAGCTCCACCCAGCTCAAGGGCTGGAACAGGGAGCCCACTCTGCTGCTCCTCACACAGCATGAGGGATGTGCTGGGAACTAGGCTAGCAGAGTATCCCAGCTTCCTCTTTTTCCTGCTGCACCACCACCCCCACAGCTGATGAATGAATGCAGTTGTAATACAGTGTTTAATGCACATTACCCCTTTAATGGCTTTTCAAAGGTACTCAGGGTATTCCCAGCTTTCCTTCTGCTTCATGCAACCATGATGGGCCTCTGAAATAGGGAAACCCATACAAGGCTCAGTGAAAAGGGGGAAAAAAAAGACCAGTACAAGGAGACTGAAAGTGCAGGAGATGGTAAATAGGTGTGTCTCAGGCAGCAGATTACTTACAGGGAGATATTCTTAAAAGTGAATTTTGTTGAATTCAATAAGAATTGCTATGGGAATTTAACTGAGTTTCTTGTGACTTGAGCACAGATATTCCTTTCTATCGTTGATGGGTATGTTTCAAGAGAGAATTTTTTTCAATCATTTGATTTTTCAGGATATGTTAGTAACACATATGCTGTGCCATGCTTTAAAAACTGCTAACCAAAAGAGTTTATACTCTTGAATATTTTTTCTGGGTTATGCCAGGATTATTTCTTAAATAATGAATATTATTAAATATTAGAATGAAAAATATTGAGTATTCTCACAGGCAGAAAAACAGTAGGATGCACAAGAATTAATTTCATTTGTTCACTGGCTTCTGGTTCACAAGTTTTCCAGAAAGTCTCTCAAATCCATAGCCTGTTTCTTGAGTTGATGTTTGCTATTTTATACAGGAACAACTCCTTGGAGATTTTTCTCAAATGGAAGAATAAGATAATGAGTAAATAAAGAGCACTGGTTATTATTACATAGCAGAGATTTGTATAAATAGCAATAAAAACAGCTGAAACCCCAGATACTTACCCAGGAGAACAGGATAGAGATGGAAATAGGGAATATTGATGGTTAGGGATTGATGAAATCAGCAATTTATTAAAAATAAGAGACTTGGGAAGGAAACAGCATATTGGGCCTGTGTGATCATAATACACAGAATGAAGCATGAAAACTTAGGTGAAGGGTTGAGATGGATCAGAGATCAGCTAAAAAAAAAAGACAACCAGAATAAGCAGGACTAGAAAAGATGTATTTTGCGTGTCAGGTGTTGTTGTCCTTTGTTTATTCAGTGCTTTGGAGGAATCAGGTGGTTTTTAATTGTTGTTTTGTCCCCTCCTTAGATAGAGGAGGACAGTGATTTTTATGAGCAGAAGCTATAGCAGCTTTCAGTGCTGTTGCTCACTTCTGTTTGGTACAAAGCAGGGTGAACCTTTGAAACCCGAGCTGTGGGAATGGATTATTTCTCTGTTGCTACAAGATGTTTCCAAGTCCTTGGACTCTTAACAAGAGCATGCAAGCAGTGCCTGCACATCTCTGAGAGGCCAGAGAGCAGCTGTACAGGCTGCTGAAACTTTTAAAAACCCCTGAAAAGGCCCAGGTATGGCTGCAGCAGCTGTGAGTAAATGTGTCAGCAATGTGTCTGCGCAAGGATTGCAGAGGAAAAGGTTCCAGTTCTTTGAGATGGTGGATGTGTGGAGTTCCATTCCCAGGCAGAAGGGTCCTCACACACCAGTGATGTTCTATTTAGAAGGTAGAAAAATTTGCTCTAGTCCAACCTGGAATATATTTATTCCCAGGAACGAGTTGCCTGATTTTATTTCTTGCATAATTTTATGTCTTTTCTTCTGACATTTTTGAGAGAGAACTGCACCCCTGATTCTGTCTGAAGGGGAACCAGGCCTTAAGTGTGCTGTGTTTTTAAATTTATCAGGTATTTATAATATTGACTTGATTTTCACATGGCAACGAACTTGCTGGTTATTTCTAGATGTACACGTACATCCTGATAATGTACACGCACAGATTTCTCTGGTTATCACACTCTTTTTTTGGCTGTAACAAGGAGCAGCAAATTCTGATCTCTCACCTGTGGCTCAGCTGTCAAAACTTTCCACTTTTGCCATTTCCATAATTCCTTCCTAAGTGCTGGAAATGCTAAAGAATGAGTGACAGCTGCCAAAATTTACTATTCACTGTGTACCATCTGAGGCAATGATAGAAGATGTTTATCAGAAAGGGGCAGGTTTCAAAAAAAAATGGGGCTTCTTTCGTCAAGGATGCAAGCACCTGAGACAATAATTTCTGCCAGGGAAGTGTTTGTGTGTGTCCCCATCCTCAATCATCTGGCAGCAGCTCATCCATTTTGGAGGACAAGATGATAGGACACTGCTGTTATGTTGCCAGCAGTAAATGCTGACTAAGGGACGTGTTCAGATGTTGCATCATGTTTCTGGGCTTCTTTTCTAAGGTGCTCCTTCTTTTGGCACTGGAAATTCATCCCATCAATCCTGATTTTTACAAAGCAGACTAAAGGTGAAGCAGGTTGGACGATGAGCCAGCTAAGAGTGTTTCATGCCTCACATGAGAAAAGCTGCAAATCACAGATACCTTATGGGGGAGAAAATCCCCAACAAAACAACAAACCGCACTTAAAGCATCTTTCTCTGCACATCTTAGGCTGTGGCAAATTCTGGTCCTGGAAGCCAGCTCCGGTTTGTGTGCTGCAAAAAGAGAGGAACATTTATGCTGGTGAAGGAGCAGGGGCATGCCACAGCTGCCTCATGCCTATGTACCTAATGGTTTTCAGCCCACTTTGCTGGGGGGCTTTGTAGAACCGAGCCGAGTGCCTTACACGGGCGTGGAGGCTGAGGATCGCAGAGTCTGCGCCAGAGCCTGCTGGAAACCATGCTCGGTGTCCTTTTCCTCGCAGACGCCCAAGCCCTGCGAGGCCGGGTGGGCAGAGCCGCCTCCGCCGGCGGCTCCGGGCCGGGAGAACCGTGAGTGACCGCGGGGAGAGGCGGACGAGCCCCGGAAAAGGGGGATGCGGGCCCCGGGAAGAAGGGATGCGGGTACTCCGGGAAAGGGGGGATGCGGCCCCCCGAGCAGGAGGGATGCAGGGACTCCGGGAAGGGGAGGATGCGGCCCCAAGCGCTTCCCGTGACCCAGAAGTTTTGCCAGCCCGCTCCCGATGCGGCGGGGATGGGCTGCGGCGGCCGCAGCCCGGCGAAGGGCGGGATGGAGCTTACCCCGAGCGAGGATGAGGAATTGCCGATTTCCCCCCAGTTACGTTGTCGCGGGCCGGAGGAGCCAGAGCGGCGGCCGATGGAGCCCGGGGAGCGGGGGGCTGCTCCGGGCCGGGCAGGTGGAGGTGCCTGTGAGTAGGGTGTTGCGGAAATGTGTAACAAAAAGAGAAAAGGGCGCGGCGGAGGGCGCGGAGGCTGCTCGGAGGAGGGGGGAGGGCGGGAGCGCTGGGCTGGGGGCGTCGCACCCCGGGCATCTCTCCATGCCCACCCCCCCAATTCCCGGAGGAATCGCACTGGTCGTCGTCCCCACCCCCGGAAAAAGGAGGGCACAGCCCACCTGCGGGGCTGGCTGCGGTCGGGGCGCCGGCGCTGCCCCGTCCCCCCGCCCGTCCCCCTTTACCTGCTGGCGGCCCGTCCGCGGCGGGGGCAGCGGGGCGTGGGGCGGTGGGTGGCGGTGGAGGCGGCGTGTGACAGATGTCCTCCTCTGACAGCGCTCGGTACCAGCCCAGTGGCTCCCTGCCATTGGCTCAGTGCAGCCGACCGGCAAGGCTGCTCGCTATAATAGCACTATGCCTGCCAGCGGCGGCGGCAGCTCGCTCGGCTCCGCCGCGGCCGCCCCGCCGCGCATCCTCCTCACCCTCCTCATCCTCCTCGCCCTCCTGCCGCGGCCGCGCCGCGCCTGAGGGGCCGCAGCCCCGGCCCCCGCCGGCCCCGGCCCTCCCCGCCCAGCCCCGCCGAGCCCGGCCCGAGGAGGCGGCCCCGGCCCCATGGAGTGCTACTACATTGTCATCAGCTCCGCGCACCTCAGCAACGGGCACTTTCGCAACATCAAGGGAGTTTTCCGCGGCCCCCTCAGCAAGAACGGCAACAAAACTCTGGTAATGGCTTCTCCCCTCGCCTTCCCCTTCCCCCCCCCTCCGGCTCGCCCCTCCTGGGCCGCCGCGGTGCCCCGGGGGCAGGCGCTGCTGCCGTGTCCCCGCAGAGGGACCCTGGTGGGCGGGGAGCCGCAGGGCCGGGGCTCCGCAGCCCGGGCAGCCGGGGAGAGGCGGCGCCGCCGCGGGGCTCCCGGGGGCCGCCGGCGCTGTCCCCCCGTGCGGGCACGGCCGCGGGGAGCGGGCCGAAACTTGTCCGCTGGCTCCTCCGCTGGAGCCCTCCGGGTGGCGAGGCGCGCTCGAGCGGAGCCTGAGAAACGATCCGCGTTCTGGGTTTGCTGGCTGCCAAGTTCGCTTTGAAAGCTCAACTCGGGGTTTGGCAGGACTCGGTGGGTTTGGGCAGTTTGGTGTAGTAGGTGCTCCGGGAAGCCTGCGCGGGCTATTGGGGCTGTTTCTGAATTGCTCCTCCATACTCGGGTGTCTTTGCATCTGTTGGGTTTCCCGTGGTTTTGCTGACTTGCTGGGACTCGCCTGGTGCCGCTCCTGAACTTTAATGGAAGAGTGACGGTGCAGTAGCCTTGGCAATGCATTTGCTCTCCTGCCTGCTCAGATAAAAGGGATGCGGGATAACGGCGGGCTGGGTGAGCTGCGTGGCAGAACATCTCAATCACGGCACAGCACCGTGTGGACAGATGTCTGGAGAGGAGGATGGAGCTGAACGAGGGGCTTAGCCACGTTGTTTATCTCTCTCTCCCATCACTGCCTCATTCCGAAATCCTCTTTGGAGGAGATGGAGCAGAACTTACTCACCGCATTCTTGTTCCCTCGAATGCACGACCTATATTGATGGGGAATTTACTGAAGTACTTAACATTTGCTAGAGTTGGCAAGCTTGCAATTTCTTCCTAAATAAAGAGATTAAAGCAAGTCTGAGCCAAGTCATAAAAATAGTAACTACTACGAGAGAATCTGAGGCAGATTTTTGGACTGTTTCAAATGTGAAGCTCCTGCTCTCACGTTGTAAATCTTTACAATTTTATTTGCCGTGGATTCTGCATATTTTTCTGTCAGGGATTGCGTTCTTGGAATTTTAAACAAGTATTTGTAGTATCCATGAGATGGCAATATGTGTGTAATATTTCACTGTTACATTTGCAAACCCAAGACCTACTGCAGAAATACTTGGAACATTTCAAATAATGGCATGATACATCACCTTCTTCCTACTAAACAATTTCAGTAAAGATGCATTTGGCAGGACTGAGAATACTCTGATGTAACTTTTGGACTGTGTATTATCTTGCAGTTCATAATGGATTCTGCTTCAACAGCATTTTTTAAGAAATATTTTTATTCCCTGGGCAACAAAAAATAAAAAGGCAGCCTTGTGTTCTCAATATTCCTGATTAATTTATTTACTGATAAAATTATTTGTGACCAAAATATTTTGGGAAAGACGGGTGCTAACTTCAAAGTCAAATAAAAGATAATTGTGTGGGCTTGGAAGGGCTCATACTCTGGGAAAAAATGTACTCTGGAAGAAATTTTAACTCAACCCTGCTCTTCAGTGAGAAGATGTGAGGGGAGACAAGGCAGTGTTGGCTGTGGGACTGCCACGAGAGCCCTCAGCTTAACAGCTCTGTGTGGGCACTGAGCACTGGCAAAGTTGTTGCTGGGTTGAAAAGGAAGAGTTCTTGATGTTGGCTCTGTGGACAGAAAGATGGAATCTTTCCCTATGAAATAAATGGTATAGATGCAGGCAGGAAGGTTTGTGTTTGGGCTATTTTTTAATTTATAGGAGGTAAAGATACTATGAAGTTGTGATAGTAGCTCAGAATGGACAGTTCTGTGGTGCTGGAGTACATTTACACCCATTTTAATGGGAAAACCAGATGTTTCATTGTTTCAGAGGGTTGGTCACTTTCACTGCAAACAAGCTTTTCAGACTTGGAAGGATGAAAACAGTGTAAGCTAGACTAAGTCTTTAGAAATTCCAGTCGGAACACAGCCTTTTAGTATGCTCTTGCTGTCTTCCACCATAGAATAAGAGAAGGAGAAACAGCAATCTGTGAAGCTAAAAATCAGAATTTTTGAAGCTGCTCTGATTTAGGCATATCTTCCTATTTGCTCTAAAGCATTCATTGTCTCTTCATCTGAGCTCCAAGCTTTCTAAAATCCCTGCTTCCTCATAAACCAAGGAGAACCTGAAAACAGCCTCCCTTTGTAGAGCATGGGATTGCTTCTGTGCAAAACTTACCTTTGTTAAGTTTTGGTTCTCCTTCAGAGTTCTGCCACCACACTCTGTAGAAATAAAGGGTGTTTCAGTAGAATTTCACATCAAGTAGAAAAGTGCTGGATCTAGTCAGATGTCAGATGATGTTGTGGTTTTGAGACGATTTTATGTGGTGTATCTTCAAACCTGAGCTGGTCAGATTTCAGGGGAGAAAGCTCCTTGGGCCTTTCCACTATTGTCCCATTCTGGAATGACCCGATATTGCCCTGACACTATTTATTTTATTTTATTTTGGTTTTGGCCCTGCTCTCCAGGAGAGGTCACTGAGAGATTTTTTTCCCCGATTGTTTGTCTCTGTGGGTGATTGTTACGTGTTTGTCCTCTCCCTGTGTTCTGTTTCCCACAGAATTAGCAGTTTAAAACTCTGAAGATTTGGTTCAAAACTCCCAGAATACAGCAGGAAGAAAGAGCTGGTAGGGAACATGAAACACAAAGCTTTGGCCTTCTATAAAAGCTGCTCAGTGGAGAGCATCAGAGAGTTACTTTTTGGTAGAAAAGATGGAGTGACAGTGTTTCTACTGCCTTGGTCTTTCTCTATCTGTCTTTAATGCCTAGTGAGTGTGGGCTTTGAGATAGGGTTATTTGGGAGGGGGAGAGAAGTACATGAGGGGTAAAGATACAAAGGAGGAGGAGGAGGAGGAGGAAAGACACAGTTCTATTCCTCAAGAGAAGTCATCGGGAAAACCTGGGGTCAGAGGGAGGTGAAAGGCACAAGAGGGAACAAAGCAAAGGGTGGGTTTAGGAAACTGACAAAACAGGTTGCTATAAAAACTTTTAAAATGAAATAAAATAAGAAAAAGTTGCTTGTGAATGAACCTTTAGTCAGGTGAGGGTGGGAAAGGAAGGAATGTGTGTCTGCATGCAGTTTGGGTATCTGAGAGCTTTGCCCAGTGCATGTGGTCCCCCTGGCCCACTGGGGTAGGGATCCCTTACCCATTGTAATCTGCTACTTCTTGTCAGGAAAATAAATCAGAATATGGAATTGATGGGAAATGGGCCTCTGTGGAAGAAAAACCTCCAAACTCTTATTTAAAAGTAACTTCAGAAAATGAAGTATGGTTAAAATGAATTGGTGGTGTTTGTGCTGTCAAATAAGATTTTATCCTCTCCCTGTGCAGTTTGTGTTGCCTGAAATAGCCTTCAAACATGCACAGTCTCCTAACAATAGCTCATCTGCCACTGGAGTACTCCATGGCAGCTCTTTGGAAGGTTTTGTTGTTGTTGCTGGAGCACTGTCACCAACTGCCATGTGCTCTTTGTGTGGCAGATGGTTTCTGAGCTAGAAACTCAAGACTTACCATGTGGGTCAGTGCTATGCAATGATGCTCCAAATTTCTAGTGCTCTTTCTGTATTTTTCATGCTTTTTAGTGTTTTAATAAACGAATATTGGCCTGATGGCATGGCCATTTCATGTCAGGGTTTGATATTATGGCTGTGAAGTTTTCTCAAGGATGTTCTTCTTTTTGGCTGTAGCAGTTTAGAAAAAAAATTGCTGCAAACTCTTTGTTTTGCCTATGATCCTGAACTTTTAATGCACTTAGTCTGTTATTTTTTTAGGCCTTATGTTATTGCTGCCAAATTACAGTGGTCTGTCTTTGTAATTCATCTTCCTTGCTGTGGCTGCTGTCTTGCCGTTTATAATCTCAAAAATATTGAAACTTGTATGAAAAAAAAACCCACTTTTTAGAGAGAGAAATCAGTTTTTGGAGTTGGAACCACAGGTGATTTTTTTAAATCCTTAAAATGTCTTTCAGGATGTAAACCTCAAACTAGGATAAAGTATTTATCCTGGTTAATATATTCAGTTTTTGGTTGGTCAGAAAGAGAACTGACTCCTTGGCTTTCTGAGTAGCTGGTATGTGGCTGGTGACTGGGCATCTGCTGTTTCACCTTAAGGTGTTGCACTGGTGTAAAGGGCTCTGTTTCCTTGAGATTTACAGTGTGGAAGTGTGGGGCTCCTTCACATCTTTTAATTGGACAAATAGATTTTCTCTGGCAGTGATCAGAATGAGTAAGGTGCTGTCACTTGGCTGAGGAGGTCAGGGGAAAGCTTTGACCTCTGTGTGGTGTAAATTGCTACTGTAATTCTAGTTTCAAGCGTCTCGTGGATACAGATAGAGAGTAGATAAGGTTAGAAAGTCCTGATAAGCAGTTGGGTAAAGGACCAAATACACCAAACACAAGAAACTATTCTTGTGACTAACAGTGTCCTCTATATTTGTAGGTTTATACTTTGGTTAAAAGTGTGACCACAGGGCACTGCAGGGGTAGAATGGAAACGGTGGTCCCCAGGTCCAAGAGAGGCAGTCACAAGTTATTTAAAACTGGAGTCAAACTCTTAACTCAGTGCCCTAAGCCTTGTGGAGAAGATGATCTCATGAACTTCAGGTGGCTACCATGTGGTACAGCTTTGTGCCTCCCAGCCAGCTGGGTTATGACTGCAGGGATATTAATTAATTAATAATGTAATTAATTTGTTTATAACTCCTTTTAGAAGTCCTAGGGCATGCCTCTATTTCTGTGAAAACTCCATGAAGTTCAAACACTGTCACACTTGTGCCCTCTGAAAGTGCCATCTGTTGCTCAGGCTGTCTGTTGTCTTCAGCTCTTTTACACTTTGTAGAAAATTTCGGTATTCCCACACCTCCTAAAGTAAATAGGTTCTGGCAGACATAAAAAGACATTGTATGAGAATTTCTATTACAAATACCCATTCCCTACTACAGGAAGAAAGTATTAAACTAAAACATTTCCTGATGAATTACAACAGCAGCTGTAATTCTGCATGATCAGGGTAAATGTCCATTGGTTTCAAGCTGTCTAACACCCATATAAAATAAACAATGGTTACCATAGGTTTATTTTAAATACTGCTAAAATGACATCCTGCAGTTCTGTTTGCCATATTGTATATTACCAGTAGCAGGAGGGTAATTTTTCAATTCTATCTTACACAAGCAGAATTTAATAGAACTATTGCAATACATTGTTTTTCATCGTTAATGTTGCAGAATTTGTAGGGTTGAGTTGCTAGGCCAGAGTTGTATTAGTTAAGAGAGAAAAATCACCTGTTACTTCCTTCAGCGGTTATGTTCCCTCTGGATCTGCTAATGTCTTTTTTGACCTAAGTTTGAAACTTGAAAACATTCTCATCTTTTCTGTGAAAGAAGCTGAACAACCCTAACTCATTAAAATATTAAAGTGGCAAAATAAATTCTGCCTCATTTAATTTTAATAATTAATAAACATTACTTAGATCGTGATTGAAAACCAACCACTCAGAAGGTGACAGAATAAACTGGGAAAGTTCAAGGAACAATAAAATCATAACTGTGTCCTACTTCTAGAGTCCATTTGTTTGAACTCAGGTTACTTGGTTTATTTGTGTGATGCTGTCTCTAACAGTTCTGGTTCAAAACATTATCAGCAGGCATGTTTTGGTGAGTTTGGAGGAAACTTTCATAATTTAAGTGCATTTCCAGAGCAATTCAGAGAGCTCTCCAGCCTCGTGCAGCGAGATACAGCACTCTCGTGTCCATCAGACTCTGTGTGACTCCATCATCTGGTCCAAAAAATAGCAGGAGCTGGAGTCCAGCATGCAGCAGATCTAAATTGGGGCAGCTTCTGCTTCAGAGCTATTACTGAGCAGGCTTTTGTACTGTAAAAGCTTATTAAATGCATGGTAAGCTTCAAACACATCGGTGTTCTGTTGAATGTAATTAGACTATTACCATGGTTAAATTAGTACACTTGTTTAGTTTTTTTTTCAGATCCAGGCCTTAAAGAATAAGTCTGAGGAGAGCCTTTGCCTTGAATATTTTCTGATGCAAATATCCATAGCAATCTCTAAGCTCTGAGATACACAACGTTAATTTTAACACGTTGCTCACACTTGGAAAATGGTGTTGCTAACATGTTGTTTACCATGTTGCTAGCTGGAAGACAGCAAGCTGGCTCCTGTATTTTCCAAACCACAGGTTTTTTGAAGTCTTTAATCTAATCAGACTTTTCCAAGGTGCAGATTGCAATCCCAAAATTCTTGGCTTTCCTGTGAGCTCTGGGAAAGTGCAGGTGTCTTGACCCTCCTATCAGCAGGGATTCACAGTTGAAAAAAGGAGTTAACTTGGAGTTGTGGATCCAGAGGACACTGAGTGGTGAGTGGCCTCTAAGCTGAGCACAGTGGGGTTTTGTGTAGGACTTGACGAAGTAGCTGCAAGATCTCTGATGCCCCTAACTGGTGGCAGTTGCAATATTTCCTTTTCTGAATGGCATTCAGGCATGTCAACAGGAACAATTATGGTCTGCAAAAATCAAAGCCATTGAATAGATGCATCTTAAAGTGTAGGTAGGCATGAGCTTAAAGAAT
Source organism: Calcarius lapponicus (assembly GCA_039654755.1). Lineage (NCBI taxonomy): Eukaryota > Metazoa > Chordata > Aves > Passeriformes > Fringillidae > Calcarius > Calcarius lapponicus. The sequence continues at coordinate 34,728,249 of CM077470.1, forward strand.
CCCACAAAATCAATACAAAACATTTTCTGTGATTTAATACCTTAATGCAGTTAATAATTATTTATAAGGCAGATTCTTTAATGCTGCCTGGTGGTAGTGGAAAGTGAGTTGATTTTTTTTTTTGTTTGCTCACTTGTGATTCAATTGTAAACATGGGAGAAGAGGGAGTGAGCCTTCCTAATTTGGCTCTATCTGGCCAGTCCCTTAAAAACAAATACTCGTCAGACCCTTCTATTTTTCCAGACATTTTTGGAATGAGAACAAATGCTTTTCCCCCAGCATTCTTGAACGACTGTTATATGATGAGCTGTGACTTACTGTTGTTTAAAAAACCCCAAAGTAAACAAAACAACATTTACTCACAAGGAGGCACAATATTTGTCATGTTTAACCTTGTTTGTTCAAGGGAGATAAGAAACTGTCTGAAGGCATCAGGAACCAGGAGATTTTAACTCATAGTGTAATTAATTTATTTTGTTAAAATATGTTTACAGTTCCTTTCCTCTGAGGACTGGCCAAGGCAGGGGTACAGATGGGGCAGAGGGTTTTTTTTTTCTCCCTTGGCAGAGAATGTTTGTTCTGAACACTGAGTTATGTGTGAGCGTGAATTTCTGTGGGAACTTTTTTTTTTTCATTTTAATTAATTCAGAGAGTAAAATTCCAAATATTTTTCATATGGCATTTTAAATGGGTGGTAGTTATATAGATAGTGGTGTAAGAAAGGAAATGCAGATTCTTTCTTACAGCTGTAAGCAAATCCAGAAATAATGCCTGGAGACCTATCTCCATATCTCCCACCTGGCACTGCTTCCCTGATTGCATGTGATAAAGAACAGGTTTTGTGTTAAAATTCTGCAAGTGGCTTGGAGAATGTTGAGAATTGGTTTGAGGAACTGAGAGATTTTTTTTTTGTTTATGTTTAGATGCTCATCAGCATTCTTGGTTTGTACCAACTTAGGACTCGTCAGGCTTTGTGTCTGACTGTGGTGATTTGCATTTTTGAAATGATTTTTTTATGTGTATGAAAATGATATTTTTAGAGAGGCTTCTCTCCCCAAATAGCAAGTGATCAGGCTACCTCCTCTGGGACCCAGCTGAACTCAAATATTCATGTTGCAAGATTTCTCACAGCCAGCATTGAGCTTGATTGCCTGCGTTGGCCAAGGCTTGGTCAGATTTTCTTTCAAACTTAGCACTGCACAATATCTGTTAGAATTTGCCTCTTTGCCTTATGGAAATGAGTTTGTGGGCTTAGGAAAGGAGCTTCCTTTCCATCTAACTGATAGCATTCTTCCACAATGGACATAAATCAATGTAGGTGTCCCTGCCCATGGCAGTAGCGTTGGAACTAAATGATCTTTGGGTCCATTCCAGCCCACACTGTTCCAGATTCTGGGATCTGACACCTGTGAGACTATGACTGGGGCTGGGCAGTATTTTCTATGTGTAGATGTCCATGAAGTTTGTGGATTTTTTTTTATTTATAAATACATCTTGATTTATGTTATGCAGAATACAATTGTTTAAGTAGCTGCAATTTCCAAGTATTTAATTTCTGCTGCAGCTGTTTTTGACAGGAAACCACAATACCCATTACAGAATATCAGCTACCTCTTCATCAAATGGATTTTGATAAAATGTCTGGAGTTAAAACTTGAGGCGCACTTGGGTCTGTAAAGGATTATGATGCACAGGGGTTCTGCCCAAGCAGTCCATGAAACAAGCTGAGCCTAAATTTATAAAGCAAAGGCAAAATGCCTTTTTTTTTAACTAGTCATTATTGAAATGTATAATTACTTAGCAAAGTTTGCCTAAGGATGTGTAATTGCATAGATCTTTTGTCTTCCTCTTTTGGAAACAGTTAGCTTTATCATGAGATAGTATAACAAAGACAAAGATGTCCTCAAACTTTGCCAGCCACTAAACCTGCCTGTCCCAGTCTTAGTTCTGAGTCTGTTTATACAAGTGTTCAACCCTCATCTGGGTTGGTGTCTGAATTTTTAAAAAAAGGGCAAAGTAAAGAAGTGCTATAAATGTCTATACCAGAAGTCTTGGGCTCCTTATATGCTTGTAGCATAGTACACTGTGGGTGTAGTCTCCATTTTTGTGTTTTGTTTGTTTTTTTTTTTTTTTTTAGGAATTCTATTTTTATAAAGTACTCTTTATTGTCAAAAAAAAGTTTTTAGGTTTGCTTAAAAGTGAGACTCTGGAAACTTAATTGCATAAAGAGCATTATGCTCTTCTACATGAGTAGTAAACAACTTTCTACATATAAAGCAAGGTTGTTAGTAGCCTTTTTTAAAGCAAAATACCTTTTATGCTGCTAGTTTACAAAACATTCTTAAAATATAGTCAATGCTTCAGGATACTCTGAGGGTGGCAGTGGAATATACTGCTGAATACATGGGTTTTCTGGCTTCTTTCCATTGATATTTCTAATAGCAATGCTAATTTTTTTCTGATAGTTTTATGGAAATATTTCATGAGGGAGAAAAATCAAGATAATATTTGCTTGTCCTTCTGCTGTGCAAATGAGCCGGTAAATCATCTGACACCTGTTTGTTTGGCAAATAAGTGAATTTGCATGAACTAGCAGGTGGAATTAAGGATCAGAAAGAGATGAAAGCAGTTTTAAAGGATTACTTCCAAAGGTTTCTGGAGTTGTAGCCTGTTGTATTACTAATGCTGAGCAGAGAGAAAAGCTTCCCACCAGCAGGATGTCAGAAATATTTGAGGTTTTCTTTATGAAACACCTCGGCGTGCTCATAGGTATGAAAGTGTCACGGCAGTGTAATTAGAAAAGTCCAACAAAACCTGGTGGCTGCACCACCAAATCCCTGTGGTGGCTGAGTGTGCCCAGAGTGGACCTGCTTTATAAGGAATGGAGAATTAAAGATGGAAAAGTGCAGCTTCCCGGGGAGAGGAAAGTGCAGCGAGCTGTGTGAAGGAAACCAAAACAGCCAAGGTGTTTAACAGAGAGAAGGTGTAGAGTCACCAAGTGGTAACACATCGTTAGTGAATAACATCATGATGGAACTGGGGAAAACCAGGACAAAGGTTTACCTGTCTTGTCACAGCAGTGGCACTGTTGGTGTGGTTTGTTCAGGTTCTTGTGCTGGGAAACCAGACAGGCTTGGAGAATTTTTGGTCAGTCAGGCTTGGCTTGGAGGTCTGTGATAGGAGGCAATAAGTACAAGTTAAGAGATGGAAAATCCTGATCAGATATAGGGGAAAAAATGTAAAATTGAGGGTGGTCAAGCACTGGAAGGAGAGATTGTGGCATGTCCATCCTTGGAGATGCCCAAAACTCGACTGAGCAGCATTAATTTAATTGACTGTGCTTTTAAGCCAAGTGCAGGACTAAACATCCCTCTGTCCTCAGTCAAGGTTACAGTTTTCACATTTGATCTGTACAAGAGTAGCTTTTAATGGAGTCCTCTGTGGTGAGGTCCCTTGGGGAGCGAGGCACGTCCTGTGGGAATCTATAGAATTAGAGGGTTTTAGGAACCCTCCCTGCTCATTTTGGGACTCCTGGGTGCTCCTGGCTTCCCTCATCCCAGCTGGCAGGAGCAGTGCCTGCACTGCCGTCCTCTGGGCAGCTCCTGATCCATCAGGGGTCTGAGACACAGGGCTGGCTTCAGCTCTGAGGAACAAATAAATGAAATGCAGCTATTAAATCTGCTTAGGATTCCTTTGCAGGGATTCCCGAGCTGAGTCATGCCATTCGCAGTCAGTGACCCAACTTGTAATTAAGGAAGATGATAGACTCGGAACTTTTCCAAAACTAATTCATATTTAGCTCTCACTCTCCGCAAATCGTGCGCACTATCAGCAGTATTTTATTGATTGCACTTTTTCATATTGAAAATTACTGGAGGATATAGCCTTAATTTTGGGAAGGCTTTTAAAAGGTACTCAGGAACACAACTGACATAGAAATTGAATTGTTGTCATTGGAACAGCTTTATGCAGAGGCAAGGAAAACTCAAGCCAAGCGTTGTAGTCTGCAGTCCTTCATTATAGATTGTTCCAAAGAGGGGAAAAATGAGAAGCAAACTATCAACCTTATCTTGTTCTGCAGGATGGGCAGTGTACACTTCCTGGGTATTTCCAGGAAATTGTTTGGATGTTTTGCATCTTTTCATTCAGTGGGTGTGGTGTGCTTACAGTTTTGATGTAAGTATATATTTATATACTTATAAATACACTTTATATAATTTATGTACTTATATGTATTGATATACTTATATATAAATTATAAAATATATTATATTGTATTGATATACTTATATATAAATTATAAAATATATTATATTGTAAAGTATATTATATATAAAGTATAAAATATATATAAAATATATACTTAGTATATATATCAGTATATATTTATATAAGTATATATAAATATATACTGATCTATATACTAAGTATATATTTACATACTTAGTTCACATTAAATATTTATATTTCAGCAGGTATTTTTATACTATCATACATATACAATGTTGTTAATATTTACTCTGTATATTCCAGCCCATTGTTTAACATGTTGGTGTGGCATCTTGCTCATTTCCTATAGCCCTTGGTTGTCCTAGAGGAAACGTGATCCTAAAGGAAGGAAGTGCCAGGGTTCTTTATGAGTGGCTGAAGCTCTCTTTTTTGTAAGAGGGGACTTGTTGACTCCAAGGGTCTCCACTCAGCTGACTGGAGCTGAGCAGAGAAGTTCCCATGGAGAAAAACCTTGGAGAAGTTCCCACAGAGCAAATCAATGCATGTGAGGATTGTGGCTGCTCTCCTTCATCCCCATCAGAGGTAGCAGAAATTTGGAGCTTTCTTTGAAGTGCCCTGGTCACTGCAGGCCAGGTAGGTTGTGGCTAATGCTGTGCTGTAGCCACAAGATGAGTGTTGGATTTATTTTCAAACCAGTTAGTGGAGTAACTGGAGCCATGCATAATCACCTGCTTAAAAAAAAAACCCACAAAAAACCTGTCAGAAGTTTTATGCATAGTAAATGTGAAAGCTACAATATGGAATGAATTATCAAATGGCTCAAGTTCAGTGTCTCTTTGAAAGCTACAGGAGGGTGTGCAGAGGAAATTGCATTTGTATTTTACACCTGACAAATTGAATTACAGCAACAAATCTGCATCATTACAATTCAGAGACCAGGATTTCTTCTTGGAGCTGGGTAATTAGAAGCAGAACTATACTTGAAGGTTCAAATTGGATTCTTAGAAAGAGTCCCTTACATGAATATGACCTATACAAAAATCAGTGTTTTCATCTCTTCTATTTTAAGAATTTTGAATCATAATGTAAAGTGACTCATCCATTATTTCCTCATCTCTTCATCAGCAAGACGCACAAGAAATTATTCCTTTGATTGTTTCTCTGCAAATGGGAAATCTTTACAGTTTCTTCTCTTTTCAGCAGGCATTCATAAATCCAATTAACATTAATGAGTCTCACATGTGTGCATCGAGAGAGAAGCAAATGGACCTTTTGTCTCTCTGAGTGTGTGTTTAACTGCAGAAAAGGAAATGAAGAAAAAGCTTTTGGTTAATAACGGGTTACCAAGTCAGGAGCTCCTGTCTCATTTTGCAGTAGCTAACACGTTCCCCTGCTTCTCTCTCCCTTGTCAAGGGTCCTTGTAGGAGCTGTAAATGCAGGATGAGCAGTGCTGTTGGTGAGGTGGAGAGAGCTATTATTACCTCCAGTTCTAAGATTAATTACTAATAGGTCATGTTTTCAACAGAGTGGCAGGATTGCAGTGGGGTTAATGTGACTGTGCTTCTGTCTCATGACATTAACTCCATGGGAACAGAGGTAGAAAAAGTAAAAAAATATTAATAGCTCAGTGACCTATAAAGAAGAAATACTTAGTGCCCTCCTTTAGAGGTTCTGTTGTCTCTCTGAAGCACAGGATTGATGTTGCAAGAAGTTAGTGACATTTTGTGTTATTCAGCCACATTTCTTGTTTACTTACAGGCACTCTTAGAGCAGCAACGACTTTCCCAATGACACAGGAGGTCTTGATCAAGCTCAGTGCTGTTAGCAAGTGAATGTGGTCTTAGCAAATTAAATACTGCCTCTAGGAAAGCATCTGCTCCTGTTGCTGGCAAAACAGTCTGAGCACAGGGTATTTTGCTTAATTTAATTTGTTGCAAATTAGCACCAACATTTGATTACTGAATTGGGCATTGGAGTTGGGAAAGAGGACTCCAGTCGAGGAAACATTTCCTTGGATTTGGCAGTGCTGAAGTTTGGGGTGGGTGGGTGGTTCACAGCAGTGCCACAACCCACCAGAAGTCCCACTGAGGTCCTCCCACAGTCCCCCACCACCCAAACCTGCTGTGTGTCCCCAGAAGACAGTCACAGCTGACATGCGGAAAGGCTCCGAAGAGCTCAGTGTGGTATAAATACACTGGAACCATATGGTCTATCAGAATCATAATATCACTTCAGAGGTTTAGAAATAGTGTGTTTATTAGCTGTAATCACTTCAGAATTTTCATTGAAGTGAATAGCTGTAAGTACTCAATACAGCTGTATGTCCATGCAAACCTTTCTGCAGTGTGGCACCATCATTGACCCAAAAAGAGAGGAGTAGAAGGCTCTTTGGGTATCCCCTGTGTCTGACAGCCATCCAGTGGATCATGATTATGCTTTGACAGAGCTCTAGACTATGACTGGCTCCATGTGAGATGATCTAATGTGTACGTCTTTATCAGATGCTCTCTGCTTTAAAATGACTGTTGCTGCACTTTTCTGCCATTAAGAATTTCCTGAAACGATTACTATTTTGCAACTGTGCTTCCTTTGTGTTATTTGAAAGGAAGCCCATTTTGTCCTGACTAATTGCTGTCTCCTCAGTGGCTACATCCTTCAGATATTTGTAAGCTGTAAGAATCCTCATTACTTGCACCTTTTCCAAGCTTGGCATGCTCAGCTGTTTTCCTTTCTTCATTTATCAGTTCCTCTGGTTTTGATGATGGCGTGGCTTTTGTTTGAACTCGCTCCAGCATTTCAACACAAATCTATCAAAATGCCTCCCAGCAGTCTGTTTAAAAGGTGAAATTGGAAGAATTCCACGGGTGTTGCTAGTGCTTCCTTGATGTGTAGGTACCTGGGGGTGGATTGTGCAGTCTGCCTTTATTGTGGCATGTGCTTGTGCTATACATAGTCTCACCAGCATCATTGGGACCACTCACTTCACTCTATTCTTATCATTTCCCTGTCCCTCCTCCACTCCTCAGATTCCTTGTCACAAATGCTGTGCTGGGCTGTGGGTAGAGTTTTTAGTTTCCTGGAGCCTCTACTTGCGCTGTGACTTCTCTGTTGCCTTTGATGCATCCATTAGAATTTTCAGCTTCTCAAGAAGGTGCTTTGATAAATTCTGGGTTAAAACACTTGTAAGATAGGCTTGTTTGTGTTTTGTAAGAATAATGTGATCCTTGTCAGGACCTGACAGATTTATTTCCTTCTGCACTATTAATTGCTCTAAGTTGTGTATGTGTGTGGCTATACTTGTTCCTTCCCTTGTGACAGAAGAGAATTAAACATGAATTACTTCTACACAGAGACATAAGTTTCATTTCTGACCTCTTTGTCTTTTAATCTTTGTCTTCTTTTCCCTTCAATGTGTTTTTTCTCTGTCTGTGGAAAATCTCCCTGGCCTGGTGAGCTTTCTGTTTTGTCCTGCCTGGTGCAAACCTCACCTTGGTGTTTCCATTCATTTTGAAGCACAGATCTTTGACCTCCCAGGCAACTTTAGCTGACTTTCCTTACGTGATTTTTTGGGGATGATCTGAATCCACTGAAGGTTTCATTTTTTGGGGAAAAAAATTCACTCAAATTGGCTACTTTCATGGCAAATCTTTGGGAATAGATGCATTTTGTTGGACTTAAATCTCACTGTTGATTCTCGTGCAGTTATACAGTTTAATTTTCTCAATTTTGCCACCCTGACTAGATTGTCATTCTCATCACTTACCTACTGCAGCCATCATTTCTTCATAGCCTGAATTTTTAAAATGACAGACAGAAATTGAATGATGTTGAGCTTCACAGCAGACAAATGCTAGCCACCCTAAATGCATTTTTACTCCAAAAAAAAAAAAAAATAAAATACAAGAGCAGTGAAGACGTGCGGTTATTTAATCTGAAGAAGCATCTTGTTTTTGCAACATCCATTTCCCGGGGATTCTGTAGACTGCCAGGCTGCAGAAATGCACATTTTTGTCAACTTTTTCATAACAGGATTAGCTCTTACATCTGCCTGTTCTCTTTCACCCTTCCTGGCTGCAGGGGAGCACAGGACATAAGCGGATGTGATTTTTGTGTTGCTCTGCTTTGGGGTGACCCCACTGTTTCCTTCTGGCTTTTTCCCCAAAAAATGAAACCTTCAGTGGATTCAGATCATCCCCAAAAAGTCACGTAAGGAAAGTCAGCTGAAGTTGCCTGGGAGGTCAAAGAGCTGCGCTACAAAATGAATGGAAACACCAAGGTGAGGTTTGCAGCAGGCAAGACAACACAAAATGCTTCCACCCTGGCTGAAGTGCCAAGCTTGGCCCTGAAAGGAAGGAAAGGAAACACCATAAAACCTTAAAAGGCAGTGCTGATGAACTGTTATGCATACCTGAAAACTTTAAAAGATGGAATAAAATCCTGGGGTACCAAGATTGCCTGTTGGGCGAGCATTTTTATGACAGAGCTCTGTATTTGAGAAGTACTTGGGAGAAAATAAACAGATTTAGTGATTACTTTCCTTGAAGTTACTGAACATTTGTTTTAAGGGAAAAAAAACTTCAAAGTTTAGTACTTTATTTCTTGCTGCTTTATTTCCCTTTGCAACTGTGCTTCCTTTGTGTTATTTGAAATTAAGTCCATTTTGTCCTGACTAATTGCTTTCTTCCATTTTTGTTCCATTTCTTTTGCATCCGTGATTTGGAGGACTGTGGGCTGCCTATTACTCTGATACTTGTAACTGAGAAGATGATTTGTTAAATGCAGTTCTGTTATGGACCCTGGGCTTCTGTTCTGCTTTGCTTTTCTTTTTCATGTACTTTTTTCCATATTTTTGCTTTGTGTCCATTCCTCCCTTATGCTTGCTTTTTTAAATTTTTTTTTTATTTTTTGAGGTTTATGCCATTTCTTATCCCAGAACTTTCCAAGCTATTTTTCAAAACTGGGTGCCATTTTAGAAGTAGATTAACTGCCTTTGCTCAGTCTGAAAATGAGAATTCCAGCTCTGAGCTTTTGTTTTGACATTTATGGTTTTTTGTCAGAAGTAAAGAAGTGTTTTTGATTATGTTGTAAGAATAAGGTCTCTAATAGAGTCTTAATTGCTTTGCTTGTTACTTTGTTAGACCTGGTACAGATTTAATGATACCATTGCAGCTGGCATTTAGCTGATTGGAAAAACATGACAATTTTTGTGTTTAGGTGTTGCAAATGAGACAATGGTAAAACTGGTTTAGTCTACTCTTATTTTGCTGCTTGTAATACTCCCCATTTCTTATATTCAGGTTGGACAAGTAGGGTCTGAGAGCATGATAGTGAAAATATGTCTTCTAAAATTTTCTTGCAGTAATTTTTTTTTTCTGGACAAGGAGATAATGGCAAATATGAAGTCTGTTGTTTCAAACTGTTCTTCCTCCTGGTGATGGTGAACGTTTCACGTGCTTTGAATTCACTTTCAGGTCTGTAAGATAAAGACCCGAGCTTTTGTTCATAACACAGAGATGCAAAGAAGTTATGAAAATGTGATTTTGAAGAAATGAGAGGGGGTGAGGAAGCAAAGCAGGACTTGGCTGGTAACAGAGAGCATGGATTGCTTCAGTTGCACTGCCAGGAGTGCTGAGGTGGGTCCAGTGGCTGGTAGCTGGAAGAGGGCAGGCTCCATGCTGGAAAGAAAGAGAAGTCTCTGACTCTCTGGCCATTTCTTGAACAGATCTCAAGGACCTGAGGCAGGAGGTAGCTTTGCTGAGTAAATTGGGAATTGCTCCTTGTGTTGTACTTGTGAGCTACAAAAACACTCCGAAAATGAAGGAGTTGCTTTAAAGTGTATCCTGAAAATTTAAAATGGATTAAAGTTCGCGTTTGCTGGAAGGCACAGAGGAAAAACAAGATTGTGAAACTTTGGACCCTTCCTGTCAAATCTCATTAAAGCTTTCTTGATCAGTGTCCCTTTGCTTGTTCCAGCTTGTCTCCCTCAAGGACAGGATGTCCAGATGGCAGCAACCATGCAGTACTCTGATAAACATTCATGTGTGGTAATTCTGTACCTGTAATTCTGTAATTCCATGGGTGTGCACACACTCAGGCGCTTGCTGTGCTGTGCCTGTGCGTGGAGAATGGTCAGCTCTGAGCAGTCTGGCACCCTGTGCACTCCATTCATCAGGCTGATGTTGGAGTGTGTAGGAAAGCTAAATGGCTGGAAAGCAGCTGCCTTGTTCAAAAAAGCCACTTAGTGAGACATTTACTAAGGAAGTAACATCTTGGAAAATATTTAGTGCCACTTGAAAAAGCAACTTTATGAAATATTTAAGAAACAGCTTCTTTGAGGGGGAAATGTAGCAGTTTTTTGTGCAGCAATGTTCCCATCTTTTAATGTTGCAATCACTCAGCTGATAGGAAGAACATCTCTTCATTATTTAATACTTAGATTCACTTACCACCTATAAATACAGTTGGTACTGGAATATATAAATTGTTTAAAAGAGTCAGGTATCAGAAGAGAGCTGGCTTCCTTACACTGTATTAAGTGTTAGACTACTACTTGAGTATGTCCAGATTGCTGGACAGGCAGGGATCATGGGCCTTTCTGGTGCTTGAACACAGCACTCCTGACTGTCCTCATGTAACCAAAAAAGTGGGTTTTATGGAAAGATTCATGCTTATGTAGTGCACATTTTGCCTGCTTAAGCTGTATTAAATGCCAATTTCACTATTATATTTATTCTTTTTTAATGAATACAGTGGCTTTTCTCTTTCCTTTAATGTTGTATGTAAATTTAATTAAGCTCCTCATAAATTCATACCTCCACTCAATCCTCTAACATCTAAGCTTTTGTTGTTAGTCTTGCAAACACTTCTTTAGCATCAGACTTAAGTGTTATGTTTTGAGACCAAGACATGTACCAGCCATTCCCATCTCATCCTTCCTAAAGCCAAGCATCTGTTTCATTCATTTTCAGTGTTTGTAACCACATACTACGAGTTGTCAGTACGTGACAGCTTTTAAAATACACTCCTGTCTTGCTTTTCCAGTAATAAAATGTGCTGTAAATGAGATTTCTTGTATGGGCTGCTCCAACTGGGCAGTGGTGAGTGAGTCACATCCTTATCTGGATGTTAGTATGTCAGTATTTAATATATATTTGTGTGTATATATATATACACACTCCCAGTGCTTGGGAGTCAGGAAAGAGATCCTGCTGCCTCCTCTGCCAGTGATTGGTGAATGTTTAGGTCAGTTGTGGGGCTGCAGGAATGACCCCACTGCCTTGGCTTAGCAGTGATGCCCTGTGTTGTCTGAGCACACTTTTAGCCTTAGGGAAGTGATGTGCAGATGGATCCAGCTGTGCTTGCTTTCCTCCTCAGCCAGGATGGTGGGAATGGCCTTGCATCGTCTCCAGCTCAGGGCAGGAATGAGTTCAGCTCACTGGTGTAACTTTGTGAGCTGTAGGAGCTGCCCTGATGTGGCTCAGATGGTGTATATTTATTTTTGCCAGTGCCTGCATTCATATTTTATTTCAGAGAGGCTGCAGTTTGGAAGTGAATCACCTTTCCCCCTCTGGCACATGTTGGTGTGGTTTGTGTGGCAGTGCCATCACGGGGGAGCTGGATAGAATTAAATTCCTCCCTGTGGCTCTACTCAAGTGTAAGCGAAGCCACCAGCAAAGATCCAGACCAGTGGCTGCCCTTTGGATAGCTTTGGAACATGTGTGTTGGGTCTAGGAAATTAGATTAATTCCAATTTGCAGTCAAGTCCCTGATCTGCTTGTGGTACATGTTTATTTACAAGAGTTGCATCAAGCTAGAGACTCATCCTCTTGTGCAATTTCTTTATCATGTAGATGTGGCCATATGTCTGCATAGAATGTAGGCTGAGCTATTTCCAGAATCAGAATTTTACTCTGTAAGATGAAAGTGCTGTTAGATATTATGCTTATAATAGCTACACTGTTTCCTTTGCAGTGTATCAGGTGATAAAGCAAGACACATTTGAAACACCTCACGTTTTTTATTATGTGCCTGCATGCAAACATTCCCTTTTGCACAGATGCACACGAAGCACACAGAATTTCTTCCCTGCCTTGTTGGCAGTGTCTGTTTCAGCAAGTAAGGAGGCATGAGGGGAGCAGGACTGCAGAGCAAGAGCAGCAAACCCTGGTGTGTGTGCAATGACGGCCCTGAGGGCGTTCCCTTCCACTGGCTCTGATCTGCCCCAGGGGGCTGAGTGGCCAGCAGCCGGTGTAATGGGCTGGGCAAGTCCTGGAGAGCATCTTCCAGTGCCACTGGAGCGCTCCAGCACCTCTGCATGCCGTGGAGAGCGAGAGCAGCTGGGATGGAAAATAAAAATAATGCAGACACATCTGCTCGTGTGCTCGCTCTGCCAAGCAGCCTTTACTAGGAGCAGGTTTTTTCTTTCAGGTGAGAGATGAAAGTATGGGGACAGGTGATGGTATGGAAGCCTGTAGTGTCTTTATTAATTAATATTTGCAGTTGGGCTTGCTTTTTCTCCGCTGGAATATTCATGTGTCCGTTGGGATCCGTAGGATGAGAGGGTTTTAGGAAGGTGGTGGAAAAGACAGGCCTCAGAGACGGTGGGAATGGTAGTGTTAAGGCTAGCAAAGATATGGGAAATAGAACAATAAAAGCTATGTAATTGAGCCTTCTAAGTTGCAACAAGTTTATTCAGTGTATATTTTAGAAGGTTGAATGTGAAATGGACCTCTGTGCTTTGTTTCTTATAAACGAGCCATTGTATGAGAGAATAGGCCGCTATTGTTTTAGCCAGAGCTACGTGTGCTTCAGGTGATTGGGAAGAACCACTGTTCTTGAGAGATGAAAGTATGGGGACAGGTGATGGTATGGAAGCCTGTAGTGTCTTTATTAATTAATATTTGCAGTTGGGCTTGCTTTTTCTCCACTAGAATATTCATGTGTCCTTTGAAATTAATTGGTCTGCTCGTCATTAAAACCAGTGGGGATCTCATTTTAGTAAACACCCAAGAATTAAGCTTGCATGAAAAGTTCAAGCTCTTCCAAGCATTTGAGAGCAGAATCAGTGCAGTTTCTGCCTGCCTTTGTTCCCCTTGGATTGTGTCTTTCTGGCTTCGTTTAGGGATAACTGCATAGACAGGAAGAGCTACACCTTCACCATCCATCCCTGCAGTCTCCAGATCCTCTCTTAGTGATTGCATCTTTAAGTAGTTTATCCTTTCCACTTCACTTTATTGAGCTGGGTTCACAAAACAAACCTTGTGATTTTCACACTGCATATGTTTAATTCCTAATCTCTTTCCATTTAGTATTGTACAAACCAGGTCAGAAAAACAAGGCCCAATCTTTAGAAATGTTATTTTAGGATAGTTAAGCCCTTAATGCTGTTCCATCTGACACCAGGCAGAATTCATTGTGGAAGTTCAGCAATTAAGTCAAATCACACGCTGTGCTTCAGGGCTGGGAGAGGAGCTTGGCACCAGCAGAGCAGAGCTGCCCTTTTGCATTTCCTTAGCAGTTGTTCCCATACCACTGAGTCAAAATAACTTTGTGCCTCTGTTCAGCCTTCTCTAATCACCTCCCTGGGACCCAGGCATGGGGAAAAAACGGAATTAGTTTGAGGATTTAAAAGTGAATAAATAAATCCAAGATGCCTCTGCTCTGTGGGACAGGAGCTCTGGTGGACATTGTGGGATGTCTGAAAGGTCTGACTGCTCTCACTGTGTCCTGTGCAGATGGAATAAGGGCAGGGTTTCTCCTGGCTGCAGAGCTCCTGGTGTGGCCAGGGCAGTGAGTGTTACTGCTCCTGGTCTATGTTCTTGTTTCAGAGCCTTCTCCTCGCTTTGCCAACCTGAGCAGCAAAGGTGCTCCACCAAAGCTGGTGACAAAATGCCTGTTGACTTTAAAGCTCGGGCTCCTTCCTCTTAATGTTGGCTGTTTGTGTGAGACTTTTTTTCCCTGATTATGTAAAATCTGTGCAAATGTTTGCTTTAGATGATGAAATGTGTACAACGTGAACTTCTGGGACATTACTGCTCTCTGTTGCTGCAGCAAAATGCTGAGATATGTATAAAAGGCTGCAGTAATTGTTAGAATATTGATGATTTCATGCATTAAGAGACTTATATTTTCTTCTCTCATTTCACAAATATATCTGTAGACTCCGGGCTTTTTCAGAGAAAACCAGTAAGTGGGCAAGTATAGTTTGTGTATAAAAGTATTTTACTGACTGAGTTGAAAAGACAGCATTTTCCTGTTGAATGAAGTACAAGTTACTTGTACATATTTTGAATTACAAGGCAGCAGGGTTGGTAGGGAGGCATTTTCCTGTTGTTGCTGATGTATAACCTGGGCTGGCAGCTCCCCTTAACAACTGGACATAACAGCCCTAAATGGGGTGGCTGTTACCTGCCTGTGCCGGCTCCTTCTGTTCCGCTGGCTTTTTGCCCACCTTAGAAATTACTCTATAAAAATTGAGTAAAATATATGGGCCTGGAATGATCTTTATAAAATCCCTCCACAGGAACCTTCCTTGTTTTTCCTGCAACATTTCCTGTTGTTCACTGGATCACTAATGTTACCTGTGAAGTTAAAGTTGGTGGGGAAAAAATGACTGGTTTTTCTCAGTTATAAAGAAGAGGATCAACCTGATTTTCTAACAGATGTGTAAGGTGAAAGAATAGTACACAAATTCTGATATGAACTTGAATTTTAATAGTGGCATAGCTAGAAACACTCATTTATGAACCAGTATTGTTGATAGGAGAGGGGGGAAATGTTGAGTTATGAGAATGAGCAAGACCTGAAATTACAGCTCCAGTGACATCCTTTTAAAAGAAAAACCAAATCCAAACAACTCTTAATTTCTTTTGGCTTCAGTGAATATTGTGTGGGTTATAAATGCACACTTCTAGGGAAAAGCTGTCTGTAATGGCGTATATTTCAGAATATTTTGGTAAAAGCATCACCACTGTGACTATTTGCTGCCACTCCTTATAGTTGTTCTGAAAACCTGGGTGGCTTTTCTTGTTGTTAGGTTGGATTTTTTTGTTTGTGCTTTTTGTTTCACGGCGGTTTTTTTTCCCGTTTTCTGTTTCTAGCTGTAGATTTTGATGGAGAAAGGCTTGTGCCTGGGCTCAGTTTTTCCAGGTGCATCTGAGGAAGATGGGTTGGCTCTGAGTCAAAGCGAGCATAAGGACAGGAGCAGTTCAGCACAGCTGGGTGCAGGCGTGGGGAGCCAAAGCCTGGAAATAGCCCTTGGCCATGTCCTGGCAGGCAGGAGCTGAATCTGATGACTCCCAGGCAGGGTGGGAGGGTGCTGCAGCCTCTTTGTTGTGTGACATTGGAGAAACCTTGAGCTGATCTCATTTTCTTTGCCAAAAAGTGGTTTATTAAAAGCACTTTTGTGTTGCAGCTTCTCGTGATTGCAATAGAAAATTCCTGTAATTGA
Organism: Calcarius lapponicus; assembly: GCA_039654755.1. Lineage (NCBI taxonomy): Eukaryota > Metazoa > Chordata > Aves > Passeriformes > Fringillidae > Calcarius > Calcarius lapponicus. Next base: position 34,743,928 of record CM077470.1, read on the forward strand.
AATGAAGCTGCTTTGGTCTGTATCCTGAATGCATCTGTTTGATACCATTTGAAAAAAAAATAAGGGGAGAGGGAAGAAGTGTTAGAGGAGATAATTAGAGAAAAACTAATTAATTGCATTGCTTTGTATTTTTTATGATCACACTTTGGAAAAAATGTATATTTAATACTTTTCACTACTGCCCTCTTCTCTCCTGCTCTCTTCTATTTCATTTCAAAGATGCAAGTGTTTTATGAGAGAAGATTCTAAAATACTTTTTCAATGCTTTGAGATAATTCTAAATATTCATCTTTTCTACCAGTTGACTGGACTCTAATCTTCTTGAATGCAAATTCTGATTAGGGCATTCAGATATATGAAAGGCCCAAGATGCATTTAAGCAATAGACTCTGTCTGAATTATTTTTCTCTCAACCTCTTAAAAGATTCCAGTATCTGCTAAATACTTGGAATGTCTTTGGGAGAACAGAAATTCCCAGTACCTGATGAGCATTTCTGGATGCATCGCTGATGCCTGGGGTTTAAGCAGCCAAATGCTTGGCAGAGGAGACACATCCCTCTTGCCTCTGTCCAGACTTAACACTTGTATCTTTTTGGTCTCATGGAAAACCAGCAGAGCACACATGCAGGCAGTTCAGCGTGGAAAGCAAAACTGGGGAGAAATTTGCCATTTTCCATGTTGATTTAAAAGCTGCAAAGCTGTGATAAAAGTCATTATTACTGTTCTTTGCATGGGATGTTTGTTGGCAGGGAAAATGTTCTTGTTCCCCACAGGCTGCTCCCAAACTCCTGACACACCTTCAGCCCAGTCATCTGTAGTCCCATGGGAACACAGGTCTCAGTTTTGAGGGGTAAGAAAACAAAAAGGAATAATAGTAAAGAACTGAAACAACGCTCCCTCCCCACCCCTCCAAACGCCAAACAAGCCAAACCCCCCAAATTCAAGAGGATTTTTAGACAAGAAACACAGTGAGAAACACAAGAGCTATCAGTGCCTTTATTCTTGTCTTGTTGGGCTGGAGAAGTGGAGAATTTGCCCTTTTCCCTGTGAGTGGAATGTCACTGGATTCTCATCTCAGAGTGAGCCCTGCTGTACCCCTGCTGTGGGGAATTTCTTTTGCTTTGACCTGTGCTGCTCGTTTCAGGTTGCTCACAAGGCCCTGGGTTTTTGCTTGGTTTTGGTTTTTCCTTCTGTTTCATTTAATCAGTTTATGCTTTTAATTCAAAATCTACCATGGAGTTTAGGGCATATAGAATTTATATATGGTAGTTTAAAATTACAGCACCTCCTTTTTTCCTCTCCCTGCAGATCCCTCAATAATTACAAGAAGGATAGATTATTTTATCTACAGCTTTTCCAGGCACAGTAATTTAGTCAAGAAGGTCACCTCTTTGCTCCTATTCAAAAATCTGGTTTTGCAGCTTTTAACATTGTGTATTCCTGTGGGTATTAGCCTAATAATAGAAATATAGTGAAGACTGAAATTATTTTGTGGAGGTCTGATAAGGATGGAAAAGTTTGTTAACTGTTGTTAAGATAATAACTGTTTTACATTAATATACCTTATTGACAATTTACAAATAAATCAGCCTGGAAGTACGGTAATCTTTGAAGGCTACGTAGCAGGTTCAAAGTAAATATTCCTGGAAATGCACAGTGTGAGCAGAGTCCCACTCATCCCTGACACAGAACTTTGAAAGAGATGCTGGTGTTTCATATTCCTGTCTTTTATTACTAAATAATGAACTCACAGACACAGTGTGCCTCATGTCAAGACTTTTTTTTGTGGGCTGTAGAGAATCACTGACAATTCTGGCTGGCTTGCATACAAAGACTTTTTTATCTGGCTTTTTATTTTTTTATGTCTATCTGAATGCAGTTTCTTTGGGGAACAGTTGGGATGAATTCTGGGCTGGATGACAGACATTTTCAGCTCAGAAGACAGGTATTAGTCAACTTTGGGCAAATAAAGCAGGAACAGAATTTTGCTGTTGGGTGGAGGATGGCACGGTTCTCTCTCTCTCTAGTTTGTGCAGACTTCCTTTGAGTTCTCTGCCAAGCTCAGAAACATGTTTGGATGCAGCACAGATCTCACTCTTCACTGGAATGTGAAAGGATAGCTTTGGGCAGTGGAGTTGGTATCCAATCACACACAGCCTGTCTGTGTCAGCCTCAAACTACAGCTGCTGTTTTCTGTCCTGCCAAGAGCACAAATCCAGCACAAAATCCCTTTCACCTCTGCCTTCAGATCTGAGCCAGCCCAGGGGATTTGGTGGCATGCAAGTCTGGCATCCATAAACATGGATGAAGGCATCTTGGGCATCATCCACTTTGGGTGACTTGGGCACCATCCACTTGGGATGACTGGGATCTGCAGTGTCATCCTTGGTTTAAGAGTGTGCAAAGGAATAAAGCAGAAGGTTGGTTTCTGAGAAGCAGAGGAGGAGGGCTGGACATACAAGCTTTGTTCTTAAAAGGTTCTCATGAATCGTAGCTCACCTCCAGCTATGCTGTGGCCAGCTATCCACTGTGATGAAATCATAAATATGTGGGGGTTTTTTGGGAGCTGGGAAAGGATTTTGTGTTAGAGATCCATAATTACATAATTTTATGTTTGTATCTCATATGCCTTCAATTGTAACAACTTTTGGAGGCTATATCAGCCTTAAGGAGGCTTTGAGTACTGTCAAACTATTGAATTAAAAGCAGATGAGATGGGAAATAATCAGTATGAGCTGCTGAGGTGGGTGAGAATGGATTGGGGGGTTGGCTGTGTTAGCTGTCATCAGTGAGGTGGGGAATTAGAAGAAAACGTACGACCATTTGTATATTTTTTCAATAATATTGTTATTGTTGCACTGGAATGGAAAAGGGCCAATATGTTCTTTAGGGCTGTTGTAAAGGGGGATTAAAAGACTCCAGCAGGTATTTTTGCAGAGAAGAGTGTGGAGATGCCAGGAAAGAGCTGCCTGTGACCTGTCTGAGGATTAAGCAGAGTTACAGCACCTCAAGGGAGACAGAGAGTAAAGGTTTGTTCACAGGTTTGTCCAGAGGGACACTTTCCCAGGAGAGGGAACTGCACCTGGGAACAGCCCTGACAGCTCAGCTGGCTGATACCAGGGCAGCCTAATGGGCTCATGCTTTCACTCCCAAGGAGTTTAAATTCCACTGTGCTCAATTTTTAGTTCCTATCAATGCCATAATTTGAAGCAGCCTAAACTGATTATTTTATAGTATAGATTCACATATTTGATTTAGATTATTACTTAAAGTTTAATGTGTCTGATTCAGTCTCTCACAGTATAAACCAACATTTAAATAAGGACACAGCTCAAGGAGGAGCTAGTCAGTCATGGCTCAGGTATCTGTTCTTACAGCTGCTTCATCCCTCTGACTGATGAGGGCATTTTGGACTTTGCCTTAGACCTATGTTCTCTTTTCTTCTCCAGTGTTCATTTGTTTCTCTAAGCTTTCTACTTTTGATATTTTTTTTCTTCTGTTGTGTAAGTCAGCTTTTCCCAAATCCTGGATTTGTGGGGATGGGCAGGCATGTAAAGCTGGCTGTGTATCTGGCTTGGCAAACCAAAAGGGAAAAATTACTGAACAGTTTAACTGGGAAATAAAAGTAATGTATGTTTGGGCAGTTCTTTTTCTTTTCTAGTTTGGGGGAAATCTGACATGGCACAATATTCAGTAGCTACACTATTCTCTATTGCTTGCTATATTGCTAATGTAGAGATTAAAAGGAAAACCCCAAAGAATGAAGGAATATGAGAAGAGTATGAAGCAGGATCATTTAATTTTTCTCTGTGATTTTAGGTCTGTTAAAACATCCACCACACCGGGGCAGCAGTCAGCAAGCGTAGGTTGTCTGAGCTCCTGCTCCTGCCTCCCGTGTGGAATATTTGGCATTCTGGAAGAGACCAGCAATTGATTTTGGTCGTCTGTGTGGTTTCTTTTGAGGCACACTCATCTTCTGATCTAGCAGGATTAACTAGCAGTTGCTAACTGCTTGGGTTGGTGTGCATGAAGAGGAGAAAAGATAAAGAAATGTGTTACCAGCTGATGCTCCTGTCAGCATCTCTGCCTCCAGTGTTCCCATCCAGGTTGTGAGAGGCACTTTGTGGATATGCACGTGGCAAATCAGCCATTTCTGCTTATCTGCCAATGGGAGCTCTTTGCTTTAAGTTCTCCTATTTCCTCCTCCTTTGGATTGCTGATGAACAAAAGGTGATTTTCTCGCTGTATAGAAGGCAGTTTACAGGCATTACAGGCCAGGTCCATTTTCACTCCCCCAAGGTTCATATTGAATATTAAATCCCTCTCCTGGTGACAGCTGTGAGGTTTTGTGCCATTGACTCTTCAGAGAATGTGGTAGGAATCTGGTGGATGGTTAGTGCACTGCAGGCTCCAGAGGCTCCTTCCATTGCTTTTGCTCTTCATCAAGTCCCAAACCTCACTGAGAATGGGCCAGGGTATGAACAGGAGTGTTTGTGTGTATTATTTCATATTGGTTTTAAATGGTGTTAGCATTCTGATAGCCTCACTGATAAAGTTTTGGGGTTTTTTTTGAGATTAATCCATTATTTTGATCTTTCTAGAACTGATTTTAATGGACTAAAGGAAATTGTTTCCAAAAAAAAACAAAAAAAAAAAAAACCAACAAACCAGCAGCAGAAAATTCAGCTCGTCACAGTTCAGTAGATGCCTTAATAGAAGAATGGCTTCTGTAATATTATTTAAGTGACTCAGAATAAATAAGTGCATGAGAAAAGCAAAAGTCTTAGGTGAAGTATTTTGCAACATGTGCTCTCTGGCTTAATCATGCCTATCCATGCTCTTGAGGAGGCTGCTGGGATTTACATGTGAATTGAGGGAGTTCATTATGTACCTAATGACTCTTTCAGGTTTGGTCCTTATATTTTAAAGCAGTTGTTATCCTCTGTAGATCTATAGCGTTGATTTAAACTATTGTGTGACAAATCCCATTAAGGTGATGAGTTTGTTATAATCTGTAATAAATCCTTTTGGAAACGTCGTGATTATCCCTGATGTTCTCTCAGCCCATAGATTCTATCATGCAGTGAAAGTAAATTAGTCTGGTGAGGGAGAGAAAATGAGGAAGAATCTGAAAGCCACATGTACAGTAAAGCATGCTTGGAGTGTCTAAAGAAGGAATGCGAGTACTTTTTGAATGGTAACATTCCATCAGAGCTATTAATAACCAGAGGGAAAGTAACTTATTCTTCTTTTTGCTGTTTGGGAGAGGCAGCACTGGATTTGCCCCTGGTTTTAGTCCCCATGCACATTTTCCTGATGTGGGTGGCAGTGTGTGTCACTGGCCTGAAAGGGTTGCTCACTCATCTCTGCATGTTGAGAAGATGGACAATTGATACCAACATGTAAAGAAATCCTGATTTTTGTACTTGCACCTTGTGTATGTGGCAAGGAGCCAGTAAAAAATCTGACCTAGGAGGACTGAAGCATCTGGCTACAACATTATTGAGAAAAAAATGCAGCGCAAACACGGGAAAAAAATTGTAGTAATGTAGATAAATTAATTAATCTCTGGATGTCTTGGTAAGAGGCCCAACTTATTTGTAATAAATCTTGGAGCTTTTTCAAGATGGAAGTTCTTTTGAACTGTCAGCTTGTATGTATGTCTAACAAAACCTATAATTAGATTGGCATACTGAGTAGCTGCTGGCTTCACAGTGTTGAGAATGCACAGTGGTTTCACCAGACTGAGGATGCAATAAGGGTTCTATTGAAGTCAATAAAATATGTGTATAAATGTTAGTTGGGTTAGTATTGTATCTAAAAGTATGTGCCAGAATTGGCTACTAGTAGCTGGTTCTGTGTATTAAAATTAATTTAAATATAATATTATTAAGTGACTTGCAAGTCTTGTATTAAGTAGGGATGAATTATCCATTCCTGTTTTATCTTCCTAAAATAATTACAGGGAGAATGTTTTCTCCAAAAAGCCAAGCCCAGTGTCTACATACATTAGCATTGATTATCATCCATCTGTACTTTATGTGTGGGTAAAATACATGTAGGTGCTTATGTTAGGTGTGTGCTTTTTAAGTATGTACAGGTCTCCTGCTCAACTCTAAGCCTTCACCTCCATAGTTTAGGTTGTGTCTCCCTGAATTATTGGCACAAATATATTGTTGTTACAGGCCTACCAATATAGTAACCTGCTTTGTTCTGCACGTGTCAAACCCTTCAGTGTTATGCTTTGGTAAATCTGCTTTGAGTGGCCCTCACTGCTTTAAAGCCAGAAGTGTCAGCAAAATGCAGGTGCATTCCAATGTCCAAACTATTTATTCTTTCTGCTAAATTGTAGCATCCTAGAATAGTTTGGACTGGAAAGGATCATCTCGTTCCACCCCCTGCCATGGATGGGGGCACTTTCTGCTAGACCAGGTTGCTAAGAGTCTGGTCCAAGATGGCCTTCAACACTTCCAGGGATGGGGCAACCTGCATTTTTATTTTTTGTTAGTTTATTTGGTTTTTGTTAGGTTTTTTTTGTTGTTTGGTTTTTTTCCCAATGAGAATAAATCAGACAGAAAAATGTCTCTGCCATGCAAAGATTATACAACATTTTAGTCTTCAATTTTCTCCTGCTTTAAGTCCTAAGTGGCACCTCCAGACTGTCTGATGAGCAATGAACAGGGCAGAGAATAGTCATTGTACTGTGCAATTTATTTTCTTTTCCCTTTGAATTTTATGTGTTGGAAGCAGGGCTGTGTGTAGAAGGGTGAGGGGTTAATGTGGGTTTTCCAGGATGGCAGTGGGTTAAAGGAGGGAGTGGGAGAGAAGAGTGAGGAAAGGCTGAAGAGCGGCATGGATGGTTTAATGTTGCTTTTAAGGCTGAGTTTTGAAGGGAAGGTCTGTTGTTCCTTTATTCTGCCAATTAATAGTTTTCACTCTTTGTCTGGAGATTTACCAGCAGTAGGTGGGAAATGCTGCATAATGAAAAAATATCCTCTTGAAATAATGTTATTTCTAGTAGGGCTCTGGCCAAAGCCTTCTACCCATCTCCTGTTGCAGCCCCTCACTGAGTGCTCTGGAACTGGGAAATCCTGTAGGAACTGTGCAGAGAAGTGTTCCACAATCTGGCTGGTCCTGAGGTCAAAGCAAGGGCTGCTATTTAAACCAGGAAAAGAAAATTCTTACTGAATATTCTGCTCATTGTGTTGTTCCTAAATGCCTTGGAAATAGATCCAAAGCTCCAGAAAATTCCTCTGTGAAGTTCCTTTGGTGTTTTTGAGGACTTTGTCATAGGATCTTTACAGTCTATTTTTGAAATTTGGTGTCTATTACCACTGATGTTTTTTAATTTAATTTTGTTATTAGTTTTTTCTTTTGACATGGTAGCAGCTCTGTGCCTGGGGCTCTCTAGGTGTTTTCATAGCTAGCTTTCTCCAGCATAACTCAGCAGACACCAGCAACTTTTGTTACAGCTAGTCCTTTTCTTTTTTTGAAATTATTAGGTTTGCGTGTATTAGATTGTATTTTGCCAAACAATCCCTCCAGGATTCTGTGAATATTGAAGTGATGCTAAATGTTGATAATTTAGGAGGAGCTGTCATTCTGCTGTATTGTTTTACTGCAGCTTCTTGAGGGAAAAAAAAATAATTCTTGACTCTGTTCACAATATTTAGTTAGGCATTTTTCCTCCTAAATTTAGGATACAATATCTTTCATGTACCCTCTCTCAATCTCTCTGTTTCTCATTTTCTCTCTCACATAGTATTTAATTTCTATGCCCTTCCATTTGCAATTACTGGGTATCTCCTAGAGAAAAAAACGGCCAAGATTACCAGAGCAGTAGGTAGCACTTTCCCAACATTATTTATTTTTTCCCCAATTTCCTCTGACTGTTGTAGCAGTTTCTGAAGTCATCTGACCAGAAATGTCCGTGTCCTTTGAGAGGAGGAGGCAAGATATCAGGAGAAAAGCCGATCTGTCCTTGGAGATCCTGTTTGGAAGCCTTTGAAACATGGAGCTCTACTTTTACTCATCAGGCTTTCAATTTCTCAGTTGAAAACTCCCAAATTGACCTCTGAGTGTTTCAAAAGCAGCCTCAAAACACCAACCCAAAATTTCCAAGCATCAAGCAGCCTGCCTGGTGGAAGGGCAGGTGTTTCACCATCACCACTCCTCTCTAGGTCAGGATTTCTGCTGCTCAATCCTCATTGGTGTCCCTGCTAATTCCCAAAAAGCCTCACACCCACTCAGGGCTGGCCAGTGTGCTGAGGATGCTCTTACAGCAGTGAGCTCAAGGGAGCAGCTCTTTAATGGGGGCTTATTTCCTTTGGTGATATTATGTTTCATTAGAAGACTTCAGATCATCTGAAATGCAGAAATGCGGTCCATTAGGTAAATGGTGAGTTTGTGACCTTTGTGTCTTGGTTTTCCAGTGTTATTTATTCCAGCCACGTTAATAGGTTTGCAGGGCTTTGTGCTCTGAATTGTACTTGAGAATTTTCATGTTAATAAATTTGGCTTGGGTGTGAGGAGAAACTTTAGGAATTTAGGTGCTTGCTTATTTCCAGGTTTAGATGACTGGTGTGATTGTCATGAGTCTTGCTCATGGCAAAACTATTGCTAATCTTTACAACTTCCAAAATGTTTGAATCGTAAGTGTGAGTTTATGGATTGTGTCTTGATATTTATCTATTCATTTCTAAGAAAGCACTTCCTTTATTTTTACCATCTGTCCTTAAAACATGGCCATGCAATGCTGGTTCCAGGCAGCTTGAACATGTCCCTGTTTTAAGTTAAACAATGAATGTGGTGGTCTATTTGCTGGTGTAAATATGGATCTGGTGGCTCCTTTAGCAGCAGCAGGGGGAAACAGGTGTCTCTCCAGGGATGTCTTGTGCCCTGTGAGGTGTGGGAGGTTCTCCTCCCCATGGTTTGGGGCTCACCCTGGGCTTGGGCTGCTGAAAACTCTGCCTTGTTCTCTGAGTCAGTGACTGGGTGCTGCTCTTGGATCTGATCCAGCTGGGGTGGAACCCCTGGAGAATAAATATTGCTTGGGAGAGCAGAGAGCTCTCAGAGACCTATGAGATGTGACAGCATTCTGCTTAGCTGATAAATTGCAGTGTAGCAGGAAGGATGCTACAATGAGTATTGATTTCTTTTGTGCATGGAACTCATTTTGCTCCAGCTTGTGAATTGCCTTCATGAGCTGACAATCCATTAAGGATCACTTTGTGTGTCTCTTCCTTCATTATAGCTTCTTTTACTGCTTTCTGCTTTACTGCCTTTAAAATACATTGTCAAGGCAAAAATAAAATAGGTACAGGAGAAACTCTAATAGGAGGGAAGCAATTTGGCTTTTGGTAAATTACTTTATTGCAAAAAATATTTTACTGAGGGGCAACCTGCAAAGACAATTTCAAGGAGCTAAACATATTATATTAAAATTATTTTAGAGTAGGGTAGCTCACCTAATGATAGTAATTTTGTGTCATGAAATGCACCTTTTATTGTAAGGTTGGTTTTTTCCCTTAGTCTGAAGACCTAAAATATCAGTTTTATGTGGACTTAATTTAGTCTTGTCCATTCTACATGGCCAGTTGGTGCCCCATATTCTGAATACGTGCCAATGATGCCTTCAGAGATGCAATGTTTGATTTTTTTCATGGACTGGGGAGTTGTTGATTTTTATTCAGAGTAAACAGGGAAGCAGTATGTTCCTCTGCATTAATTTTTTGCTACTTCAAGGAGTAAACAGGGAAGTTATCTGTTCCTATACATTAATTTTTTGCTATTTCAAGGAAGTAGATAAATTTTGTGGCGCAAATGCATTAATAGTAAAATGATTTTTTTTCCCCTCAAAAGCATGGTATTTTCTTTGGTCATGTAATCATCTTGATTAGGTTTTGTCATTATATAAAGGGTTGGAATTAAGAATGTCTAGGTAGGTTATCAAATGTTATCAAGTGTTATCAAAAGTTATCAAATCAAAGGACTAGGAAATTAAGAGGACCAGTGCATTGTACTCCATTATGGCAGGAAGTGTATTATTTTTGTCACCAAGATAATGATTTGACTTACAAAACAAATGCACATGGGAAGTTATTTTATCTTTTTTGGGCTGTTTTGTTTGGTATTAGACAAGTCTTATCCCCTCCTAGGCCTCCTTCTGTTAGCAGCGTCCCAGTCTCAGGGATGGATGCTGCCTCTCTGCAGATTTGTGTTCTGGTGGTGGAGAACCCCACTGAGGAGCTGGACTCTGCATTTTTAGGAAACAGATGCTGCTCTTCAAAGCCACTTTAAAACACCACAACTAACGTGTCCTGTGGCCATAAAATTTGGTTTAATGTAGTCAGTTACACAAGCATGGTGGCTTTCACATTGCAGGGATTTGGTTTTCTGGTTTTGTCCCCTGGCCGGGACATTTGTGTGAAGCTCTGATTCATCTGCCTCCTGCAGCTTCTGGCAGCTCCCGAGTTCTGCTGCCAGGAACCTTGGCCCTGGCTGCTGCCAGCAGTTCTGTGCTGGGCACTGACCTCACTAATGGCATCCCCTGGCTCTCAGAGCAGTGCTGCTCACTCAGTTCTGCCCCAGAGTGGCTCCAAGTGCATTAGGCTGAGCTTTGTGCAAGTGCTCGGCCAGGTGCTTGATACTTCTTCTTTTCCTCCCATCTGTTCTTCCTTACACTTTTAGCACTGGCTGATCTGTATCTTCCCATTTCTTCTGTTTAGTGACCTGAGGAGTTATGTCCTAGTCTCTATCTATTACAAAAAAAAAAAAAAAAAAAAAAATTAAGCCAATAAACACCATTTGGAAACTTGATTGTGTCTTGGCTTGCTTGGAAGGCCGTGGCAAAGATGCAGAGGTAAAATTAATATTTGCTCCCCTTAAAATACTTGGTAGTGTGGGGTGCACTACAGGCCTCCAGCCCCATCTCAGCAGAGGAGAAAGAATGAGTTAGAAAAAGATTTCCAAGGTGAGATTTTCTGGAATAGACTTAAATCTGCCTTTCCAGTATGTCTTACAGATGAATTTGGGATTATTAGTAGATGTACAAGTGAACAAAACTGGTAACCCCTTCCCCAGCTGCACATGCCAAATCAGGAACGTTTCAGTTTGGTAAATTAGTTCTGGTGCAAATAATTTCCCAGATTCTTTACTAAGGTCTTTTTTTGCAGTAAACCATGCTCTCCCGCTGATAGGATTAAACGTTGTAACTACTGGACTATGGAAGTGGCTCTAACTATACCTGCATGGATCCTTTAAAAGCATAATGTATTTTTAAAAATACATAGAAGAGAGCTTGGATGCTGTTTATAAACTCAGCAGCATATTTTTTGTTCTCTATTTACCTTGACCTGACTTTATTGTCTGCATTTCAGTTAGTTTTGTTTTTCCTTAATAGCAACTTTTTGTTCCCTCTTTTTTTTTTTTTTTTTTTCAATTTTACTGATGGGAAGAGCTTTTTGTTTTGGGATTTTTTTTTTAATTTTGGTTGTTCTTTTCCTTTTTTTTTTTTTTTGTGGGGGGGATTTGACTTTAATTGGTGTGTACTACTACAGCATTCACTTTTTTTTATTTGTTTAGGGTCAAATCCTTGGCCATGTCCATGGAGCATCAAGAGCCACAGAAATAAGAGGTTTGTGCCATTTCTGCATCCCATTGAGTGTCAGGGGGGCTGGAGGCACCTGCCCCGTGCTCAGGTCCTGTGTCAGCAGAGCCCTCCTCAATCCATTCCCCCTCCTGGCGCTCACTCAGGCAGTCACACGGGGAGCTGGGGCTGCAATCATTTGTGGATTGGGCTGTGATTTGCTTGCAGTCCTCTCAGTCCTCCTGTGGAGGATGGTTACAGAGCAGCTGCTTGTTCTCTTGCCCTGCCTGCATCTCCCCCCAGCCTGAGCCCTCTGGTGTTTCCCCCTGGATGTTGTGGGCCAAACCATGGTTGCTTTTGTAGCATCATCACTGTGAGCTCAGAGCTGTTGAAATCAGTTTTCACCTCTGTTCTCCTGCTGGTGTGTGTTAAATGTGATAGTTTTTGCTGTGTGGGTGTCTTCTGTAAGAAATCAGCAGCAGCTCCTTTGGTGTGGATTTGGGGTATTGGATAAACTCAATATCCCCATTGTGAGCCAAATGAATTTAAGTCCCTGCTTTTGTGCTTGAAGTCATAAAACTGGCATAGATAGACTGGAGGACTAGTTTTTTTGGTTTAAAATATGGGATAGCTTGAATTTCATACATACAGTACACAACTGTGTTAAATAAAAATTAGGAACTGTAAACTCAACATATGAATATAAAAGCTTTACATGAGAGTATAAAAACTACTTACATGAGAGTATAAAAAACTACTTACATGAGAGTATAAAAACTCAACATATGAATATAAAAACTCTACAGTAAGCATAATGCTCCCCCCCCCCAAAAAAAAAAAAAATTTGAGGTGTGGAATTTATGTTGCAAGATGCTCAGCAAACTGTAGCAGCTTAGTTTTACCAAAGTATTTAGTAATAAGAAATGCAGTGGTTGTGTATTTCTTCACAATGAATAAGAGCTTTCTCAAATAAAAAAGGCAAACTGAACTTTGTGAGGCCTTTCAGTGAGCTCTTACAGGCCATAGCCAGAAGGTGATGGAGTATTGGTGGGCAGAATGGAAAAAAGAAGAGTTTTATTTCAATTGAAAAATTCTTTTATCTTTTGTGCTTGCCACTTGTCACAGACCATCTCCCCATGCCTTTTCCATTTGTACTGATGTGCTGGGTACTATTGTTTCTGGTCTTGTTTGTGCAGAAGTAGTTTCAATATTCCAAACAAACATCAGTATGCTGTCAGTTTAGTTCAGCTGTACTTGTGGTTTTCTCCTAATGCCATTACTGATTGCTAGACCAGTGCCTCAGCCAAAATCAGCATATTGTCATAAAATCATAGTTTATGATTTAGAGGATTGAACCTGGTAACTCCTCAAATTCTGAGGTTAGTTCTTCTGCATTCACAGTGCATTAGTGTAGTAGTTTTAGTTTCTCTGACAGATAATGAATAAAAAACTCTTTAGAAGTGTTTTTTCCACAAAGTCATTAATCTCCCAGTTTCTACTGTTACCAGCTGTAAGGTTACAAGGATTATGCAAAGAGAACAAATTACTGATGAAGTGTTTGGTGATGCGTTTTTTTCCTTCCAGACATTAAACCTCCTGTAAGTTTGGGATTGGCCACTTTTGTTTTTAACATCACTTTGCCTAAAGGAAAGTCACCGCTGAAAGATGAAAGAAAAATAGCTTTAGAACCATGCTTGGACAAAGCAGGTCTGCTTTTGATTTATATTTATTGAAAATCTTGCTGAGTGTTAGCTTGTGCTTACAATTCCTAACAGGCTCTTTTTAGGCTGGGATAGATATTGATGGCTGAGTGTGCTTTTGTTACTAGTAAGCTGCTTGTCTTAATTCAGTTTTATACACCAGTAATTTAAAATACCTGTTTAAGTTTCCTTTATAGTGTCATGATACTGAGGAGGAATGCAATAAGTGCATAACTAAGAAAAACTTGAAATGATATGAAAACAATAAAAAGGGCAGAGGAATTTTAAGGGAAAAGTTATTTTTTAGGTAACTTTGAGTGACACAGGTTTAAAATATTTAACAGTGGTGATTTGGACTGGTTTACCTGTACAGCAGCTAAGTTAATTGAAGTTAATCTTACATTTTTGCAGTATTTATAGTGAGATGCTTGCCCTTTGTTCTGAAGTTCTGAGCTTTTAGGGTGGCATAGATGATGAAATCCCTTTTACCCATGTGTCAGGTTGGTCTGCAAGGTGATGACTGAAAGTTGGGGATTAAGAAAACATTCAGCATTACTTGTTCACAACTGTGATACCCTTTCACAACAGAAAAAGCCCCTATAATAGCCCTAATGCTGATCCCATGGTAAGATGCTACTGGACTTACCAGGTCTTTTAACCTTTACCACTCAGTTTTTGGATAAAAATGTGTGGTTGGTCATTAAGGCACATGGTCAGGTTTTATTCTGATATCCTTCTGACAGGAGTACTTAAGGTGACAGATCCATGTGGGGACTGTATTGCCACAGTCCAAAATGAAAGAACATGGAAATGTTTGAGGAGACCCCTGTGAGGCTGCTTTGTGCTTCAGTGAGGATGTTGGCTTTGATTTCTGTGGCTTAGTCATTTCACCTGGATGCAGGAGAAGTGATTGCACTTCATGAATTTATCCTTGACCTTGAACAGGGAAGTAAAACCCATAAATTTAGATATGAACCCAATTACTAACTATTGAATGAAAAAGTTACTTGAAGCTTCATTTATCTGTGGTGCAAAAAACAAACAAAACAAAAAAAGGAGAAAAAATTTTATTTATTTATTTATTTTACATATTTTTGTTTTTGTTGTATACACCCTAGGGAAAGTAAACTATCTGTGGCACAATGATTAGTTGAATGGAACCACAATTTTTGCCTATTGGCTTAAGGAGCTAGTCCTACTGAATATACTAAATATAACAGTGAAGTGATAATATTTGCATAGTTGAGTTATGCATATTTAAAAAATATTAGATATACTGTAAAATAATTGAAAAAGAAATTAAAAGTTATATAGCTACTTTTGGTCAACCAGAAGACAGCCTTAATCTGAAATATGGCTTCTGTTGGTTTTCACATTCTGAGCATCTATCACAAAAATATCTGTGTGATTGCACATAAATATATACTGATAAGCATGAAGCGATTTTTCCCCCCCTCTAATCATTTTTATTTCAAAGCTTTAAAAAATTATTTAGAAATTAAGAATAAACGTTCTAAATTTATCTCAAAAACAGGACTTGGATCGAAAGCATCTGAAAAATGATTCCTTTTGAGTGGAAATGAGCTGTGATATTGACAGATGTCATTGCTTTTGCTGTAAATTTATGTTCCTAGTGTGGCACTAAATTTACTGTGGAGAATATACTGTCATGGAGGAGTTTTCTCTGGGCAGCCTGAGTAGAATCTTCCATTTCTGCAACCTGTTCCATACCCTTCCCAGCCTCTGATCCCCCTTTTTGTGGTGGCCAGGTCGTGCAGTCCAGGCAAGAGGTGCCATTCCCCCTGCTCTGCAAATTCTTCATCCTTGTGTGCCACTCACCTGCTCTTCTCCCTCAGACAGAGATATGCCACTTTTCCCCTTTTTCCTCAATTATTTTTTTATTACAACATACCTTTGATGAGCCTCTTGGGGGTGGGAATTAGGTATTTTGATATTTTCAAAAAATTAATGTGTTGCAAAACAGCTGCTACAATTCTTCATAGCGAGCTGCCCTTTCTTCCCAAGGTGTGTTTCCCTCTTCAGTGCTAGGTAATACACTTCCAGTCTGGACCAACTAATTTTCCACTAATATATCCAGACCTGCAGCTCCTGTGCACACAATTCATTGGACATATCCAAAGGATAACTCAGAGGGATGCTGGAGTTGTCTGATGGCAGCAATGTTTCTCCAGAGAGAATCACTCACAAAGGAGGACAGGGCTAGGCTGGCTTGGGTGACAGGAAGGTGCTTGGCCATGTTTTGTCAGATTTTGAAATGAAATTATTTCCTTCTTTTTGTATGCATTTCAGACCAGTAGAAAGAAGACGAGAAATTATAGGTTTGGGTTATCTGATAGATCTTAGAGTGTTCATTTTCTGCCAGAAGACTGCTCAAGAAGTCATCAATAGGTTTGCTAAACGTCCTGAGGGAGAATCTGGATTGCAATCTATTATCCCACAGGCACATTGCCTTGACGGTTTTAGTTTTAATTTAGCCAAATCTTCTGATCGTTCTTCTCAGGCTGTGGCTTTCAGTGAAATGATGGTATTGCTAAAAGGATACAAAATTAACTTACCACAGGTGGTTGTATACCCTTGTTCAAGCAGCCCATTTACTGAAGAACATAATCCTTGATAGTATATTTTACAGGGTTTACAGCATCCTCACCAACAAGTATTTAAGTTCTAATGAAACAACCCCAAAAATATTAATTAATAAATTATAGAGCTGTGTTTTCACAGTTTTAATCTGTTTGCCTTTGGTTTTAGATAAAGACTCCCTGCTGGTTTGGGGTTGTTCTGTTCTGCTTGAGATAATCATCAAATAATGGCTAATTCAATACAATGATCAATTCAGTTGCAGATTAGAGCAGCATTCAGCAGTAAAAATAAATATCCCCAAACTGTACATACCCAAAGTAGTGTTTAATTCTAATCCAAATGACACTGGGTGTTTTACAAATTTGCATGGCTTGTTTGCAGTCTCGAGTCAAACTGAGATAATGAGATCTAAACACCAGGATTTAGGCTTAGGCACAAATAACTCAGTGTCTCTAAAGGCTTTGGGCTGCCTCACTTTAACATTTGCAGCTCTTAAACTTTGTGACTTCAGTCCCTGATAAACAGGATTTTTAAAGCATGAAAAGAGGTTATCATGAAAGAAAGAACACTCAGTTTATTGTTCCAGGTAAAGTCTTTTGGAGGTGATTACTCTCTCACGAAAACATTGTGTTCAGTACTCTCGTGGCACAGGCATCTGTCACTCAAGCAGATGTCACCCCATAAACCTGAAAATACAACCTTTTTTTTTTCCATTCTCCCTGGATAAGTGAAGCCTTCAGGTTGATACAGTCAGTGACATTTGTTTAAGTGACAGATGTTCACGTCTGGTAGCCCTCATTGGGGAGGTGACCTTGTTGTCTTGGTGGGAGTTGTGTGTCAAGCGCTGTAATTATTTGTATGCAGAGGACATGTGCCTTTATCAAGGCTGAAATTCCTAAGGATCTTTTTACACTCCAGGCTGCTGTGTGTGTAATGGAGAGGCTTGGAATTCCACAGCAAGGCTTCAGTGTTTGCTTCCAACCTGCCCTAAACAGAACAAGATTAACTCAATGAACTCAGTAGGTGTAAAAAGCCACAGAACCACCAGAGTTGTAGGGAATGAGTGCTATAAGAGCAGACCTAAGACTCAATTTTTTGCACTTGTGCTTTTCTCCTGAATGGTCTAAATGTTATGATCAGTCCTTAGTAGAGGATTTATTTGCTGAGGAATGTCAATAGCTGCATGTACAGAGACTGCAGGCAGAGGGCTTTTGGTCTGAAGAAGTGAAATCTCCAAACATTTCTGGTCAGTTTTAGCTCCTAGCGAGTACTAGGTTCTGTCCTTGCCAGGCAGATGTTTAAGCATTGTTTGCACAGAGCATTGTCTAGGAAAGGGGATGGGAGCTTTTTCAGCATGCTGGATTCTTCTTGAATTAGCTTTTGGATGAGTGCATTCACTCAGGGAAAAATAACAGTTGAGATGGTTCTGTCTTCACTGCTGTTGTCTCTGGTAATCATATCAATTTCTGTGCATGCATTCTGAATTTAATGTTTGTTATCTGTCATTAAGATATGCTGAGTCTCCAAAATGTCTTCTTTGGACGGGCAATCTCTGCTTAACCCTTCCTCTTGGGGCATGACTCATCTTCATTCAGTTTCCCCACGTGATTTATGTCTGTCTCCCCTTTAGCCCCTTTATTTTTTGGCTGTACCCAGAAAGTTCTGGGACAAGCATTCCTAGAACTTACCTGCCTGTGCTCTCCAAGCTGCCACCTCAGGCTTCCAAATTGGTTTCATGCTTGCTAATTTTTCATAGTCGAAGAAAACGAAACATTCATTTCCTTTTCACCTTCTCTATGTAATTTCATAATATGCAAATCCTAGTGAAGATACCCACATATATTTGGGATTACTGAGATGGGTTTTTAATTGAAAATTCAGAGACAGTGCCTTGAACACCTTGATCTTCATATATGAACTTCTTGCAGCTGTTCTTCCCAAGCCTCTGTGAAGTAGAGCAGAAGTCTAAACCTTCTGCTTTACATTTGGCAATGACATCTGGTTTGTTGGTTTGTATTTGAAAAGTCAATTCTTAGTTTCATCAGGAGATTTGCAGTTGAATTGGAAGTGCACTACTGGGTCAGTACACCTCTGGCATCTTCCTTGTGTACAGGAAGGATCTTTGGCTCTTCCTTCCAGGGATCACATTGTGTTAGGGAGAATCCTGGGTATGGTGAGTGACTGCAGCAAGAATTCAGTGACTGTGGGATGGGTGCCTAAGCATAAAAGCAAACAGAATTTTTAATTAAAAAAGAAGGTCAACAAACATCTGTGTAGGAATATGCTTGTATTTACTGCATGAATATGTACAAAAATGGGGTAGTCATGACTGCCGTAAGAAGATTACACTTCCAAGAGATACAAAATGAAAATCAATGTTTAAGCATCTGTGTCTGGGTCCTCAAATAAGCAGTGGCTTCTTTTCTTCATTTGTTTGGTGTTTTGCTTATTTATTTGTGGAGCTTTTTCGTGTGTGTTTTTTTCTTTTGTTTTTATGCTGCTGGACTTATTTCTGTGCTTTAATTTCTTGTCAGCAAACTGTGATTAGCAGAACACCTCTGAGGAATGAAGTGAAGGTTAATGCATTAGCATTAAGCACTATAGAAAAGCTATTGAGAAAATTAATAACCCACTGTTCAACTCTCAATTTGCATGGTGTGCAGTTCCAGGTTTGGTTTGCTTCCCTTTTTGCTGCAGCTCACTGGAAGTCTGCGTTACAAGTCTCAGGCTGTTTGCACATAAACAAAAAGTTTTGTTGACTTAACAAGACAGTTTTCTTAAGTGAAATTTTAGCTTTTTTTTTTTTTTTCTAATAAACAGTTCATAGGTTCCAGCATTGTGGTGTTGCATTAATCATGTGAGATTTGTGGAGTCCAACCTAGCTCTTGTCTATGTATTTTTCATACTGATTCTTCTACTATTTAGCATCTAAAAATTAATTTAGTACATAAAGTTCTCAAAATATCTGTTTTCATTATATTCTTGTTTGTAGATTACACTGAGGAACTTTCCAAACAGACAGACAAACCTCCAAACATCCTTTTTGGTAACAAGATTGTTGTTTCAGAAAAAAAATTTATTTTCTTGGGGTTGCAAAGTTTCTTTTTGCCCCACTTCCTGAGGGTCAACCATTAAGAACAATTTTACAAACTAAAAGTAAACTCAAGTCTCTGTATATTTATTAGGAATGCTTATGAAGTTTTGCCAGATAAAATCCTTACAGTTTTCTAAAATTTAATTGAAAGTGAGTGAATCTTTTATCATGAGAACCAAAATTATTAAAACTAGTCTGAAAATAGACCTCTGGCACAAGAAATTCTGAAGATACAGGTTTTTGATAGCTCCAGTATTTTCTTCAAGTATGTTTTCAGTGCAGTACATGACAAAAATGAAGCATATGGTGTAAAATCAAGACTATTTTAAAAGATTTTTAGTCCAGACTTATTTTGATGGATCCTTATCCTTTTAGTTAGGAGACTGCATTTGTCAAGCATATCTTAATGAATTTTCTTCACTACAGGAAAAGTATTCATGCTAGTGACCTGCAAGTTTTTATGTTAGCAGGGAAATTGGTAATTTTTTCACATATTTTAGGCAATTTTTCTCATAATTTAGGTAATTTTTTCTTGCATATTTTAGGTCACTGCAGGAACCTGATCTGTGTAGAAGTCTGTGTATACATTTCAACCCAAAGTGCTCTCTCAGGGGGGGACTTTTATCTTTCAGCTGGGTATATTCTCATTGCATGAGTCATCAGCCAGGTGCTGTGTTTTTTGACTGTTGTAAATGTATCCTGTTATTTGATTTCTAGTAAGAGGGAGACAGGCAACCTCTGTCCTTTAGTACAACTTCACAGAGAAAGAAAACGTAATTGACAAGTACTGAAAATCTTTGATATAGTTCTGCTACTCAAGTTTCTCTCCTTTTCTAGACAGCCTGACCTCCTTATTTCCCATCTCTTGCTTCTTTTCCTTTACAGAAGGACAATATCTGCATTTTCAGAGCATTCTTTACCTTAGTTTCCTATCTCTGCATTTACTGCTCCCTGTCTTATTTTGATGCAATGCTGCCTCTACCATTGTTATGTTAGAAACATCTCTTTAGCAGCTGAGGGAAGATTAGCATTACAAGGCATCAGGAAGCCTTCGTATAAAAATCCCATTTGAACTTGATAGTTTTCCATGTTTGGTTTTCCTGCAGTGCTTGGTTGTGTTTCTGCACCTTTTCTGGATTTGATACATTTAAGGATCCTTCTTGACACCAGTATGCCAGGTATTTGAAAGCTGTTTTTCATGACAGAACACTGTGCAGAGCCCAAAGAATTTTTCAAGCTTCTGTGGATGTTAACTACCAAGATGTAAGTGCTGATAGGAATGATGTTAAGGCAGCTCACAGAAAGAAGATTGAGTGCACTGTGTTGTCTAGAGGTTTGATTCTGCTGGGTTTTTAATCATCTGTATGTGGTTGAACATTTGTGTATTTTAGTTTCTTGTACTTCACATATGGAGTTCTGGTTTAACTGTAGGCTTTTTCACAAGTGGGAATAAAAGTAGAAAGCACAGTGTTGATAATCCACTAGGAAGACGTGTTTGAGTTGCCCTGAATATTTTTTATCTGTCCATGATCTGCAAAGGCCAAACCCCTGAGCTGTGTGTGTCAGCCCCTGGCCAGAGCTATGTGGCCCTGTGGGAAGGGGAAGCATGTTTTTGTTGGCATTTAAGCACCAAAACTTAAAAAAAAGCCCTTCTCAGCAATAGTGTGACCAGCAGAAGCAGGGCAGGGATTGTTGTACAATTTTCCCCTTGTACTTGGCGCCTCTGGGGCTGCATCCCAAATCCTGTGTGCAGGTCTGGGCTCCTCCCTGGAGGGAGCTGAGGGGCTGGAGGGTGTCCAGGGTGGGAATGGAGCTGGGGAAGGGGCTGGAGCACCAGGAGGGGCTGAGGGAGCTGGAGGAGCTCAGCCTGGGGACCTTTCTATAAGTCCCTGCCAGCAGGGTGGAGCCAGGTGGGTACCAGTCTCTTCTCCCAGGGTGAGTGGAAATGGGCTCTGGTTGTGCCTGGAGAGGGTTGATATCAGGAAAAGCTTCTTCTCCAAAAGGATTGTCAAGCAGTGGAACAGGCTGCCCAGGGAAATGATGGAGTCACCATCCCTGGAGGGCCTTAAAGGACACAAAGCTGTGGCACCTGGGGCCTTGGTTAGTGGTGGGCTTGGCAGAGTTAGGTTACTGATGGAACTCAATGATCCTGGAGGTCTTTTCCAACCTAAATAACTCTGATATTTTCTGCAAATGGTTTCCTTTTTCCATCAAATATTTGTATTTGGATTATTTTCAAATGGTACTTAAAATCTTTTGGGAAGATGCCATTTGTTCACTCTCGTAATTTTTAATCTCTTCCCATTTTCTCTTAACACAGCATGACTTTTCTAATCTGACTCCCCTCCCCCAGGTATGACCAGCTGTGACAAATCATTTTTCATCAGCCTCTGTGGCTTTTGGCAGACCTTTTCTGCAGTCAGTGTATCTGAGGGGATTGCTGCTACATCTGTCATGGGATTGCACAGCTCGTGGCATACACGAGTACTTATCTCTCAGGGCATTATTTCTTCCCTTTGAATGCCAATAGAGATCTCTGTGATGATTTTAAGATGTGTTTGAGCCTTTAACAGCCTCACAGGCAATGCCAAGGTGAGTGTTTCACCACTCACCCTGACAAAACAGACTGCAAACATTTCCCAGGTTGCTGCTTGAAGCTGCCGCCAATGCAGTGTCTCTGCTGGGTGCTGTGCTGTTGGTGTGCAATGATTGCAAATATGGTAACCTAATATGGTATAAATTGGTGTTTAATGAAATGTGGAAATTCAGGGTGCAGAAATGTACCCCTGGTCCCACTCTGTAGTGTGCTGCCTTCAGGATGAAGGATGATGCAGGGTCTCAAAATGGGACACACCCTAAACATCTCATCTTTTCTGCATGCTTCCTGTCCTTCTGCTCGTTGTGCTCACTCAGTCATTAGAGAGCTCCTCAAACTTCTCCCCCAAAAATGGAGTCACTTTTTTCCTGCCTTGTAACTTTTGCTGGAAGCGACTCCCATCCATTTTCTGGAATGCTTCAGGAACAGTTCTACTTTGCCAGCAGTGTCTAGCAAGCGCTGGCTGCTCTGGATTGGGTGGAGCATTTACACCCCACCCTCAGTGTTTTGCCAGTGTTTTTGAGGGGTCAGAGCCCAGTGAATTTCTGCCACGTGGATGGGTACCAGCTCATCCCTTTAGGGCACGATGGCCACTGCATGTGGAAAGGGGGCACAGAGCTTTAGAGACGCAGCCCTGAGCGAGCGCGCGCAGCAAAAACCTCTTCACCGTCATCCTCTGTACACAGGCTCCAATTATCCTGCTTTGCTGCTAAATCCCATTGGCTTAAAAGCCTCAGTGCAGGAATAGTGAAGTAGATTAGGATAATCATTAACCATGAGTCCTCTGTCCACCTTGCTTCCTCATCTGGAAGAAATTATCCCCTGCTTAAGTTCAAGTGTGTTAATTGCTCTGCAGCATAACAAGCTCTTAATCTTCAGGCTTCTAAAGAAGTGTCCTCTCGTGCCTTCAGATTTTCGTCATCTTTAGGCTTCTTTGTCCGCTTAAAAAATAATTAATTTAAACTCTTGCCAATCTATCATAATAAAGCTTCAGAAAAAATCCATTATAGGCTTTTCGTAGGTGACTTGTGAAATAAATATTTACTGTTCCATTTTAGTGCACTGTGGGTTCTACTTTGAAATTCAGTCTTTGGGTATGGGAATATTGCAGTTTTTTTCCATGGATAACTTTAATGGGGTACCAACATTTCCTCTCTACAATACTTTTTCTGACCCATTCAACTCCCATTTGTTTTGCAGCCTGCACACAGGCTGCAAATATATAAATTAATTTAAAAGTAGAAATATAAAATATTTCTATTTTATGTATATTTCTATAGAATATAGAAATAGATATTATATATAAAAATATAGAAATATATATAATTTAATATTTATATAGGTAATCTTCTAAATTTCAACTTATCTACTGCAGGCCATCATGCCAGATAGCACTTAGAGTATCAGAAAAAAAATTATTATACTCCAGCAATCACTGGATTGTATTTTTAATCTAGATTAGGAGAACAGATCGTGGCCATCGACTTTGTGTAGCCCTCAGGCCCAGCCATGTAGCACAGCCAGCATGCCCAGGGGTGGCTCTCGTGTGAAGTGCTGTGGTGTAGAAGCTGGTGTTAGTGCACTGTGCCTTGAGGCTCTTCTCGGGACATCACCAGGAATTCAGCTTGTCCAGTGTGTTAACCTGCGTGTGGTGCTGAAGCTGGAATTCAATGCCAATTTAGTTTAGCAACATGGCACCAGATTATCTGTGCATTTGCTACTTGTTTTGTCAAGTGTGTTAGGGTTCTTCTTAAAAAAGTGCATCAGGTTTTAATGTGCCTTTCTTTCAGCAGTAACTCCAGAAAATACATTTAAAGATAATATTTCTGTAAACCGACATAATTAGAGAAACTCAGGGTCAATTAAACGTTCCAAGCCTATTGTTTGTGAGACATTCAGCCAAATTTCTCGTGGTGCTTTGAATTAGAGCTGCCTAGCAGTGTTTATGCCTGGGAAGAGCTCAGTCTGCTGGGACATGCTCAGCCAGCCTAGAGCTGTGTTCCAGGCAGGGCTGTAAACACTGCAATGTGTTTTACTGCTGCCTGCCAGGGTGTGAGGGGGCAAGGCAGGCTGCTGGGCTGCACCCCTCGCACCCCTCACACCCCTGGGTTTGACTCTGGGTGTGTGTCTGCATCCCTCACACCCCTGGGCTTGACTCTGGGTGTGTGTCTGCATCACACCCCTGGGTTTGACTGTGGGTGTGTGTCTGCACCCCTCACACCCCTGGGCTTGACTCTGGGTGTGTGTCTGCACCCCTCACACCCCTGGGTTTGACTCTGGGTGTGTGTCTGCATCCCTCACACCCCTGGGTTTGACTCTGGGTGTGTGTCTGCATCCCTCACAGCCCTGGGTTTGACTCTGGGTGTGTGTCTGCATCCCTCACACCCCTGGGTTTGACTCTGGGTGTGTGTCTGCATCCCTCACAGCCCTGGGTTTGACTCTGGGTGTGTGTCTGCACCCCTCACACCCCTGGGCTTGACTCTGGGTGTGTGTCTGCACCCCTCACATCCCTGGGTTTGACTCTGGGTGTGTGTCTGCATCCCTCACACCCCTGGGTTTGACTCTGGGTGTGTGTCCGCACCCCTCACACCCCTGGGTTTGATTCTGGGTGTGTGTCTGCATCCCTCACACCCCTGGGTTTGACTCTGGTGGAACCTGTCTTAGAGTCTTCTTAGCAATTCGGTAGTTAAAACACAAAATATATCATTTTGTGATGGGGAGGGATTAAAGGAGTTAATGGCTGTGTTTGCTTTCAGAGGCATGTGTGCCTTCCATCAAAATAAATTAGTCTCTCAGGCTTCTGAGGAGAGTATTAGACCTAACATCTTAATATATTCTAAAGCTGTGTGTCTGAGAGAAGTGAATTAAAGGATTTTAAATTTCTAATTACTTGAGATGTAATTAATTTCCTCCTTTTTCTTAAATAAAGTTACATGAGAAAGTGTGGTTTAAAAAGGCAGAGAGGATGTGAAGAGGAATAACTGTTACCCTGTGAGAACTGCTGCAAAGCAGTGAATTAATATTGTTTTGTGCATGACAGATAGCAGGACTTCACAGATACCAAGGCGGTCCTTCATTTCTGTTTGAGAAATATTTTTTCTTTTTGCTGTTATAACGTCCTGAGGACCAGCACCTTGGCCTTGCACAGGGTACCTGGAAAGCTCTGTCCCAGGTGCAAGCCAGCTGCTACCTGAGCCCCTGTGCCTGCAGGGAGGTGAAACTGCAGCAGAAATAACTCCTGACAGTGCAACTAACACCAGGAAGAATTATTCTGAGCTACCCTCTCTGTAAGGTTATAGCTCATGACATCTGACTGGGGTTTTGTGGCAGCCCTCAAGATTTATCAGTGCTACCTGATCTCCCCTTTATATCCTGCAGTAAATTTCAGGAATTCACAGCTTCTGACTTCTGTCTGCATTGCTGGCACCAAATGTCAGTTTTACTGAATTTCTCAGGGATGTATTGAACTACACACGGTTTGGCGAGGAACCACCCAACAACCTCCTCTGCTTTGACCAATTAAGAGCCCTCTAAAAATGATGAATATGATTTTTGCAAGAAGAGATGCTGCATTGCCTTTAGATATTCTCAGAGCCCTGCCAGTGTTATCTCTGGATTGCAGAGCAGCTCAGTGCTGACTAAGGGCTGGGAACCCTCAGTTGCTGCACTGCTGCCGCAGCAGTAATTGAAGCTCTGTCTGCTAGGATGCGTCTTCCACATCTCAGTGCTTTGTTTTTGGGAAAAGGAAGGTGAGTGAAACTTGATTATGGAGACTGGGCAAATTTTACAGCAGTAGCTTGACATGAAAACAAAGCTTAGTCATAAAGTCTTTTGCCTTGGAACATTGAAAGAATGTGCTCAAATTAAGGTGGATTTCTTACTTCCACATTTTTGTGCAAAGAGCATTAACTGTGCCCAGGCATCCAGCAAGTGGAGGTTAGCAGAACCAGATTTGCAGCACAGCCTTTCCCATCATCCAGAAGTACAAAAGCCTCTTTCTTCCCATGGCTCTGGATGCTCAGGAAAATCCCCACTGATCACAGATGAGATTCTCTCACAAACCCTGGGCTGTTATCCTCAGCACCCTCATACATGGCACTCACAGCTGCTGGGTGAGATGGTGGCTTTCAGCTCTAAGAAGAGAAATGAAGCCTGACTATTGACAGCACCTTCCAGGCCAGTGACACCTGCAGTGACCTCAGACTTTCAGGGTGTGAGTGTTCTGCTGGAGGGTGCCCGTGCAGAGCCTCTCCTTCCCAGCCCGTGCTCACACACAGCAGTGAGGCAGGATTGCAACCAGTCCTTCTTCAGCACTATTGGAATGAAGGGCCAAGATGTTGCTTGAACCCTTCCTTGCCACTTTTGTGTTCTTTTACAAAACAAGAGTATTTCCCCTCCATCTCGCCACCTGTACGTATACCCTGTACAAGGCATCTTCAGAGAATTAGCTGCTGATACCAATGAGCTTGTGAGAGATGCACATGAAATGTGCTTTTCTGGGTGTCTTTTGGTTTGTTTTTTTCTGTGTCTTTTTTTTTTTTTTTAATCTCATGTGATGGTACAAAGCTCATCTTAACACCAGGGTAAAGTCCTTGTGAAGGTTCAATTGCCATCCTAAACTGCAAAATAATTAAAGTTGTCCACTGAAAGAAATCTAATACATTTCTGTTTTGAAGTGGACAAAGTAACTTTCACTTTACAAAACCAGTTTTACACAGCTCTCAGAACCTTTTCTGCTGTGGCTTTCCATAAGTTTTCCTTTCTCCAGAGCATTAGCAGGAAAAAATGCGTTTGGGAAAAAAAAGTTGAAAGCGTTGGGGAAATTAAATAGTAGTTTACAAAAGAAACTAAATAATACTTTGCAACCACCTATTTTATCCTATTAGCTGTTTGTTGGTTTTCATTTGGCTTACCTGGTATTCAGCTGGATTCACATATACAGAGCCTATAGATCAGGAAGGACAGAATTCTTCTTGCTCCATTTTTTGGGAAAACAATTTACCCAAAAGAAAGTGTTCTGCTGTATTGAAATGGAAAATTCTAGCTGGTGTTCTGTACTACAATATTTATTTTCTCCCCAGTGTGTTCAGCTCCTATTTCTTGCTAAAGACTTTTCTCCTTTCAAAAATCCTTCTTCTTACTTGTGTTTATGCTGCTGTCCCCAGCTACTGGGAAATAAGCTATTTGGAAACTTGCAAGTCACTGGAATAAAGCAAGGTTAATCTCCAGTGTTTTTCAGTAGCTCAGTGTCAGTGACAGCATTTGTAACCTGCTCCCTGAGAAAGAGCTAAAGCTTTAAAGAAGTGAGGATGAAAGTGCAACAATCCAAACTAATAAATGTTGCATAATGGTGGGGTTTTTATCCCCCCTCTTTGCAATGCTACATCTGCAGTCTCAGCTCACTCCAGCAAAATGGCAAAAAGGAAAATGTCCATTTAACAACCTTCCTGCCACCACAAATCTGTATTTGGAAGCATTTCTTTACACAGTATGAAGTGGTAAAATAATTGTCAGAGCTGTTTAGGTCAATATGTCCTCTGCTGGGATGAATAATGATTCCTCCTGAGAGGAACTGTGCTAGCAGGCTGAGAACCTAGCCGGAAGATCTTGGTGCTTCTGGTCATAAAAAAATATTGACTTAGATTGTATTTTGGAATAAGGAATCATTTTGTCTAAAAGAACTGGAATAGTCTAAAAGAACTATTTTCCATAGCCTGGTGCTGCACTGCTGTGCTCCACAAAGCACCAGTTTCCCAGCGTGGCAGGGGTTTGCCTCTTGCAGAGGAGAATGGAGGCACCAAGATTAAATCCCAGAGTAAAGGTGGCCAGCAGCAGGAACAGGAGCACAGACACTGATTTTTGTGCTGCATTCTCTGTTTGTCTGTCATGTTTGTCTGTCACTGGAGGGGGCCTGACAGCTGCAATGTCACAGACAGGCTGGGCGAGGTTCTCAGAGCAGGAGCTTGAGCCAGAGGAGGGCTTGACTGATTCCTGATGAAGCACAGACACCTGGAGCTTTAGGGCCAGGTCCCCTCCAGGAGGAAGAGCAGAGGTGATCCAAAGCCTCTCCCGTCCTGCTGCATCATGTGAGCAGGGACAGCTGGGGTTTGTGGCACCTGAGACGTGACTGTGTGCCAAAATGCCTCCTGGCATGAGTCTTCTTGGTGGGAAGGGCAGAGGGCAGTCAAATCTGTTACTTCTTAAATAATTTTGGGATAATAGACAAAAGAAGTTGTGCAATGCCACCAGGACTAAATAATGGTTGAATAATTGTGCCTGAAGAGGAAACCTGGGAGGCATTATTGATGGAAGCTGGGTTGTGGTTTTTAACACTTGGAGGTTGTTGGTTGTGCTTCCCATTTGATCTCATTCTTTGTGCAGAGTCAGCATTAGTTTCTCAGAATAGCAATAGAAGCTAAAGCTGAATGACACATTGTAGAAAAAAAAAAAAACAAACAACTAGTTACTGCCAAATTTGCCCTTAAGAGACAAATAATCAATATATTTGTAACCTGGCCATATCAAAACCCAGATGTAGGCATTGGTATCTGTCACTATATGTCTCTGTCATGCTGGCCTTCCTTGTATATATAGATATATGTATTAAATGTCTCACAACTCGGGTATAGTTTTTAGTAGCCATCTATAAATTAATAAAACTCCCCCACGCTAAACAGTTATTTTATTAAATAGCTGAACTCTTGGTGTATGGTGGACTAATTAAGATGAAGAATTAGGAGCCTCACTACTAAGAGAGGTAAAATTGCTTTGTCCTTTGTGATTCAGAAACAGAAGTGAAATCAGAAAACCCCAGTTTGGGGCTGCTATGTGATTTGCCTGGGTGGAGGGGCAGATGCAAGTGAAATTAAGGAGAACTGTGCACTGGGGCTGAAAAGGGGCTGTTACACTGCAGACTGCAGAGCCTGCCGTGGCAGGAAGCAGATGAATGCTATAAAGGACTCAAGAAATGTTGAGAAAGACTTCAGGGCAGTGCAGAAGTGCTGTGAGCCCTTGAGTCTGTTATTTCTCAGGGCACCATTCCAAGTGATCCAGTGCAGCCAGAGAGAGGCTGCTAACTGTGCACTTGACCTTGCAAACCCCAGAGTGAGCCAATTGCTGAGAGCCTGGAGTAGCCAGAAGAGGAAGGAGGCTGGATGGAGAGATGGCACCTCCAAGAGCCAATGTACATCACATCCTGAGTGAAGGTGGTGATGATCCGCACTGATGCTGCAGTTTGAAATAATTTCAGCCCACCCAACACTGAGCTTGTGTGGATGAGGTGCGGTGAGCTGCTTTGAGGTGCCACAGGAGAGCCACTTTAATTTTTATCCTTTAAAAACTGAATTCTGGTGGGCTTCAAGTAAAGCTTCAGATGTCAGAATCTGCCCTCCAGATTTTGCATAGTCATACAAAACTCCATAAATTCAGTTCCTGGAGGGTGTGCTTACAGTACACTGTAGACTATAACCAATACCTGTGCAAAACATAGTTCTGTATTCTGAATGGTTTTGGTAGTTATACTTTATTTTGGAAAGACACTGGCTGTGGCTGAATATATAAAATTACTGAATGGCACTGGCAGTCTTCTGATGAATTATTAGTGCGAAATGAAGAATTTACCAGTTGTATAATTTTGTGTAATATTGTATTTTATTGCTAACATTATTAACGTTCTTGGAGTTGCTCAAAGACCTATATCCAAAGTTTTTATCCTCTTTAGATAAAGGGCAGTTAATTCCTTTGTGCTCAGTGAAGTAGGGACATCTGCAAATTATAGCTCTGGTACATAATTGCATGTTTTGAGTAGTGCACTGAATGCGAGTAGAAATAAACTATGTGTAGTGATAAATGTATCATCCAAGTCCTGCAAAATAAGGGGACTTTTGTTTTGTTTTGCCTTCTTCATTGCAAATAGCATAATTGAACTATTTCTTCTGTTTAAGTTTTTCTGCTCTCTTTGTAGCTTGCAGGAATAGCTTTGTAGCTTGAAGGAATAACTTTGTAGCTTGAATTCCAGCTTGCAGCTGGAATTTGAGGGCAGAAAAAGCCCTCAAAAGCACTGGAGTTCTTCTTCTGCCCAGAAACAGTTACTAACAAAGTGTTTCTTGCTCATCTACATCCTTCAAAACCAAAATCATAATTATTGCAACACTTGTGGTAGCTTTTAGGGATGGCAGTGTTTTGTAAACCTGGGTGTTTTCTGTTGTAATTTCTACTGTGGAACAAATTTCAGTAGAATGTTAAGGTAGATCATTGTATTGGTAGATTTATATCACTCCACAGTGCTAAAATACCTGTGGAAAATTCTTAAATTAGAAATAAAATGTATTGTAAAATACTTGATAGCTGAAAGTGCAATTAAAGCTATTCAGATTTTAGTGCTTCTGTAATAGTGTCTGCATACACACAGCACACCTAAGGATGCTGCCTGTTGGGTTGTGCTAGGAGAACTGTGAGAATATGGGGGTGGTGCGTTTGTTTGTAAGGACTTGGCAATATTAAAAAAGCAAGCTTTCCTTTTTAACTCCTCTATTTTGAACTCAGAGCACAAGGGGTTTGAAACTTGGCTTTCCTTGAATTATTTATGATGTGGAACTGCTAGACAGTGTGCTTTAAAAGTAACTGATAAGCCAGAACAAAAATGGCTGTGGTGTCGCCTTGTCGGCACATCTGCATTTCTGAAGATTAGGCAGAATTTGATAACAGACTAAAGATTGTTTCATTCTTTTGAGATTTCTTCCCTTCATCTGTGTTGCATTTCTGGAGCTGGTATCCATGGCAATTCACGAGGATGATTTAGGAGCTGGACTTGAAAGTGTCTATGAGAGTTCTTATTCTAACATACTTAACAACGTTACTTTGTGAGTTCATTTATTGATGTGCTGAACTGTTGTCAGCAGTGTGTTTCAAATTTCCCCCCTCCATTGCTCATAGAATCTTTACTTCTGTGGATTTTGGCTCCATTTTTGTGAGAAGTCTGAAATCCAAATGCATCTGGGTTACACCTTAATGCTTTTACAGCTTAGGACAAAAGAGGAATTGGGGTTTAGGTGAGCTGTAATGGCTAAAGATGGTGATTTAAACTCTTAGTGACCTTTTAGTTATGGAGGATCAGTTTATAAAGCTTGATAAATTTACTCATAACAATATTCAAATTTTCAGCATCTTCAAAGTCAGGTGCACTAAATCTTGTCTGAGAAGGGGAAAGGATCACACAGGACAAATATATCCTAATGGTGTTTGGATTTCAGGTACCTGAGGAGCTAAGAGCCATTGGTGTGAGCCAAATCCAAGGATTGTGATTTACTAAGTCATTATTACCCCAAGACTGTCTTTTTTAAAAAAAAAAAAAATATTTATTTGTCTTTTGCTTGGAAGTGTTATGAGCTTCTGTGTTGTTCTAACACGTTTGTGAGACATTTCTTTAGCCCAACTCAGTGATATTTTGGTTTGATCAATAGGTCTGTTTTGCTGTGAAGTTATATTTATTATCTGTTTGAGTTTTCATTAGGTACAGGAAATATAAGTTGTTTCTCTCCATTATTGTTCTCTCAGCCATGGGTTTATTCCTTCATCTCCCCTTTCTTGAATTCCAAGCTCCCTTGGGAGCTTGTCTTGTGATTTAACAGCCCGAGGGAAATAAATAAATGTCAGGACTGAGCTTGTTAACTTCATTACTTGATAGGAAACGTACTTTAAAGAAAATTTGTGATTTCTACTTTGATTATTATATCTGGTACTTTTAATATACATGAAATATTAAAGTTAGGGTTATTTTAAGCAATTGGCAGAGTTGTATTATGGTCTGAACTTGATCAGCAAATTTAATACTGAAATTCTTAGACGCAATAGAAGAGTATTTCTGGAATGCAGTAGGTCAAAGTACTTTGGCTTTTGTAATCCTTAGAAGTTGTGTTGGTGCACATGGAGTTTGCTCCAGATGGATTGCATACCTTAGGATATATTTTTTAGATTGTGAAATAAATTTTCTTGAGGAGCTTTGTTGCAAACCCAGCAAACTTGCTCAGTTTTAATTCTTCCATCAGATCTAGGGAGACTGGGATTTGCCTTCTAATCAAAGAATTCAATACCCCATTGTTTTTTCTCTCACCTTTTCTGTATATGTTTTTTGTCTTCTCTGTTTTCATAGCCTGTCACAGTCCGTCACACTCACTTAACATCCACACACCACAGACTGTAAATCACAACTGAGTTTTTTCCTCAGAGAAGCTAATGGACAACATTTTGATTGCAAATACTTTAATAACTGTTAGCTAAAAGTAGATGGATTCATTCTGGAATTTCCAGCTATGGCATTTTAAAAAAACCAAACAAAAACAAACAAACAAAAAAAACCAAACAAAAAACCAAACCCACGAATGGTTTCTTTTGGAAGCTGATCAGCCCTGGAAGTGAATTAGAGGATGGCTGAGGCTGGCAGGGACTTGGTGCACTCTTCCCTTGGCCTGCTGGCTGTCATGCAGTGAGGACAAGCTTGGTGGCCACCAGATCCTGGGGTTTTCCCTTTGGCAAGTCAAGAGGATTTTCCCATTGCCTCTGTCTAGATTTTATATTAGAGCATACCCCGTGCTCTGCTCACTGTAGCCAACAGAAAGCAAGAGCAGCCCTTATATACTCAAATGGAGGAGAGTTTGGGGAACAAGGATGCATCATGCTGAAGCTCTGGGCAGTGACACAGCCTGCAGGGATCCTGGAGTTCTCTGGAGTCAGCTGAGGCTGCTGACTCAGCCTCATTGATGAGGCCCGAGGCATTGCTTGCTCAGCTTCTAAGCAAAGATGCTTCAGGAATTGCGCGGTTCGGCAAAGGTAAGGGAACACAGGGAGGTGCAAAGAAGATTGGATTTGTGGAGGTCCTTCCTGGTGCAGTCAGATGTGGTGGGCCAGTGAGTAATCTAAATGCATGCTTAGCATGGCTTGGTGGCATTTGCCTTTTCTATTCAATTATTCAAGTGACATTGCTTGTACAGGTTAGCAAACCATTAACCTGCCCAGTTGTGGAAAGCAAGTTGCTTTTTGTTAAAGTGTGTTGAGCTATAAAATATTTTGTAGACATAATTGATTAATCTAAATATTTAGTTGGCTGTGTTTTGGTATGTTTTGGTGTGTTTTGACAGTTAAGCTTTAAATGTATTTTTTCAGTACTGTGCTATAAAAGAAATCTCACTTCCCTGAATAAATACTTCATTGATTTCCAAGTCATGCAGATTTTCTTGGCTTCTGAAAATGAAGCATTTTTCTTTATTGCATTTTCATTGATTCTTTTAATGTCTTTATAGTTACTTATTTTTTTTTCTAATACATCACATAGTACAAAGCACTTCCAAGTTTAAAAGTAGCCCTGTGTTCCCTGGAAGTGCTTCTTTATGTAAATCCATGCTAAATGTTTAGGCTGGAAAAAAACATGGGGCCCCTTGCCTGAAAAATGATGAAAACTTTATGAAAAACTATACAGAAAATGTAAAAATTCTTTCCTTGACTATTTAAAACATGCTTTTGATGCGCTGCTGTGTTTGGAGAGCACCTGTGTCAGTTGCAGCCTCTCCTCCTTAGGTCTTGCTGTTTTACTGACAGGACTCTTGTGGAGGCATCCTACAGCATTTGGGGTTCCTGAGCTTACCGGGTGCTGCAGGATTAAAACTTTGTGGATTTTTGTCTTGGGATCAGTAAAAGTCTAAGTATAAAGTTTAGGAGACTTTGTCTTCTGTAGCAAAAATTCTTTCTCACCATTAGCCAGGCTTTACCTATCTGTTTGTGCATTCAGTGTAGCTCTGATTTCAGGTGGAGGCTTTATTCCTGTTAACCTATAATTTGCCTAAAATAATCCCTAATTCTGTTCAAATATGTGATTTTATTTAGGACTAATTAAAAACGATTAGAAGCTGCTAGCTATGCTGAGAAAATGTGTATTTGTCACTTGTGGACTTGGATTTACAGATTTGTAAATCCATGCTTTTGCCACTTAGTATTAATATTACTCTGCAGACAATTTAGACATTGTGAAGCCATTCAAAACTGCTCTACTAGAGTGACTTATTAAAAACATGTTATCTAATTCAACAGCTCATTGCTTTAAGCAAACCAGCTGGTGTGGCACGGAGCTAAAAAAAAACCTCAAACCAATGAAAGATTAATTTGTTGGACAGAGTTGTTGTTTTTATTACAAGAGATCTTTGGCAGGAGGGAAAGCATAGCTTTTATTTTCTCTTAATCAGAATAGTAAGAAGTTTGTTGCAGTTCTGTTTACACTGCTTTGGTGTGAGTATATGTAGAAGATCTCTGGCCTCTGAAGGAATTGCAGAGCTTACAGAGGTCTTGGAAAACAGATGTTGATTTGGGCTTTAATAAATTCAGTCTGTGCCTTCCCCAGCTGTTTCACCCCTGTTGGAGGATGGAGAATAACCCAGCCCCATCCTTAGGAGCTGTTGTGGTAGTGATGGGATTTCCCATCCTGCTGTTAATGTGGTTAACAGGGATGTGCCTGGGACTGGAGCTGCACATAGCCAGTGTAATCCTTGCAGAGTGAATCAGAATTTACCAGGAATGTGCCCAGCAAATGAGGAAGATTGTGCAGGTGCTGAAGACTATGAAGCAGTATCAAAATACAGGAGAAGATGACAGAGTTATTTGGATTATGATGCTTGCTTTGAGGTTATTGGAGTCTGCACTAAGGATGAATTTGTGGGTTGATTTCTCCACGACTTTTGAGCAATATGAGTAACTTTGACATCTAAATACCATCATGGTTTAATGTGCTGGAGGTCACAAAGGTTCTGTTGTTCCACAGATTCGGACACTGAAGCTGGGATCTCTTCCAAAAGTGTCATAGAATCATGAGTGGTCTTGGTTGGTGGGACTTTAAAACATCTTGTTCCAATTCTTCTGCCATGGTCAGGGACACCTTGCACTATCCCAGGTTGTTCCAAGCCCTGCCCAGCCTGGCCTTGGACACTTCCAGGGATCCAGGGGCAGCCACAGCTTCTCTGGGCACCCTGTGCCAGGGCCTCAGCATCCTCACAGTGAGAATTTCTTCCTAGTACCTGATCTAAACCAGCAGTCTGTCAGTGTCAAGGCATTCCCCCTTGTGCTGCCACTACATGCCCCTGTGAAAGGTCCCTCTCCAGCTCTCCTGTAGCTCCTCTCTCTTTAGGCACTGGGAAGATGCAGTATGTGGTCACCCTGGAGCCTTCACTTCTCCAGGCTGAACAGCCCTGACTTTCTCAGCCTTTCCATGTAGCAGAGGTGCTCCATCCCTCTAAACACCTTTGTGGCCTCCTCTGGGCTGGCTCCAACAGGTCCATGTCCTTCTGTGCTGGGATCCCAGAGCAGGTGGGATCTCAGCAGAGCAGAGGGGCAGAATCAGCTCCCTCAGCCTGCTGGTCACTCTTGATGCAGCCCAGGACACGATCCCTTGGCTCAGTTCCTGTGGCCTATTTAAATTTCCCTGAACCAAAAGACTGTGAAGGAGGAGGTCCCATTTATGGAAAACAGCGCTGGCCACTGTAGAATCTCCAAGTTTGTTTTGTAAACCTGTGCATGTACCTGTGAGCAGCTCAGAGATTTTAGGAGGAATCTGCTCACATAACTTAGCAAGACTTTGTATGATGCCAGTGTAGGAGTAACAGGTTGTTAATCCTGAGCAATGACAGAAACATACGTGCATTCACAGTGGACTTTTTTAGTAAACTAAATCCATTTATCCAGCAAGCCTTCTGCAAAGTGTATCTGTGACCTGAGGACTGTGCTCTGTATATGCTTCACATTTACAATGTGGATTTGTTTTGAATGTTTGCTTTTCTTCCAGAAATAACAAATTTCTCCTATGCCTGATTTTTTGGAAGTATTTTTCTTGAAACTTTCTGTATAATTAGTAATATGTTTCTGGTTTCTTTTCCCTGAATTTATTCTCTTGAATGGTGAATGTTTGTTAAAGCTAATGATTATCTGAATATAAGTAGGAAAAGTAAAAACCAGTAATTTTAGTAAAACATATTTAGATCTGTGGGTGGTAACTCTGATTAATTAAGAGTATTTTGAAGTAAGTTTTCATTATGTTCTCCCTAGAAAAGTAGCTGTGTGCATACAATCCCTCTTGGCGTCATGTTACGGGAAGGGCCTTGAAAGGCTGCTGCTCTTCCTTTGTAATCCTTTACAATTCTCTCATGGGCTGTGTGAGGTGAACACTTAGAAGTTGCTTTTACAGAGTGGATAACCTGTTGTCATGAAAAAATCGAACTTAAAACTATTAAGTAGATGTGAGTTTTGTCCATGAAAATAACAATTAGACTGGAATCTTGCTAGCATCCCTCTCACGGGATCTGAACCAGACACTTTCGATGGAAGAAACACACTGAAGCAAAAAATCATTTTATTATGTTCTTCAAAAGTCTATTAGTGCTTTAGTGGGCTTTCTCATAGTGCTTTTCTAGAAGGAGAAAGAAAATTATTACTCTCTGGAGATGTTCAGCATTGTGGTTTTTGATGGGAAATACAGGAGGTTAAAATACCATTCTTAGTCTGGAATCTGCACAGACATCTGTGTTTGTACACACTCATGTCCCTTCAAATTGTTTCTGTCTGCCTCTAAAAATACTGCCACGTACTCTATTTGTCTTGCAGAAATGAAATTTTCTCTAATGTCCAACATCATGAAAAATTTGATTAAATATCTTAGGATGGATTTGTCTTTCAAGTGTTTGCTATCGTTTTCAATTATAATGACTTGTAACATCAGGCAGAGACATCACCTTCCTTGTTTGTCTCTCTTTCCCCCCTCCTTTCCACTTCCATGTGTCTCCCCTGTATTCTGCTTCCATTTCTGTGGTGGTATGATAAACATATCCATGCTCATTATGGGAGCTCTGATATGAGCAAGTGAGTATAAATTTCCCTTTGGCTGAGATTTTGGGTTGATTAACTTAGTCATAAAGGAAGAAGGCCAAATTGCCCTCTGCATTTCCTGGATGTCTGATGGGAGTGCAGTCATTATAGCATCATAATTATCCTGCAGAAGAACATATTTTGTACTTTCTGTATGAACCTGCATTGACAGAATCAGTACTGTGCTCTTCTTGTCCTGTTTATGCCCATATCACTCACACTGTCTCAAAAACAACAAGCAAAAATATCACAAGGCTGTCTTGATCAGTGCTGCTGACAGCAGAGATGCATGCAATTTGAAGAAAAAAAAAAGTCAGTATCATGAATAAAATTAACCAGGGGATAACTTTTCTTGGCCAAGCGTGGTTCAAAGTTGGCATCAAAAAGTGTCACAGGGCTTTAAGGCTCTGCAGTGTTAAAATTCACTCTGTAAATCCAATCTGCTGCTTACTGCACTCCTGCCTCTCAGGTGCCCATAGGAGCTCCACTTCTGACTTTTTCTCAGGGCAAATTTGGCAACTTTAGGTTTCAGTGCTGAGCTGTAATAAATGCATTCTGCAGCTTCCACTGAACGCTGATTGCTGTGCTTCTGCTCCCAGTGGGATCGCGGCTGAAATATTTGGGAGTATCAGCTGGTGTTCTACATTTCCTTGCAGGCTTCTACCTTGAGCTATGCTGTTGTCTACAGATGTTAGCCCTTGGACATGTTAGATTAAAAACATCAAGTGAAAAACCTGAGGAGCTCAGGATTTAGTGCTGATAATTCAGGAATCAGTAGGGTGGTGAGGAGAGCTGTGTTATTGCAGCTGCAGGTTCCTGAGGCTGATAAAGTACTCATGCTGGGTTTTCCTAGGGACTTCTTAGTTTTGCAAAACCTTCCTAATGGATTAGATTTGAAATCTGGACTGGGGAAATTTAGGATATTAACAGGTCACCTAATTTTATATTTAACTCATGCTCTTGCTTGGGCTAATTTAGAGGTTCATAGAATTGTGGAATGGTTTGGATTGGAAGGGACCTCAAAGATAAACTTGTTCCACCCCCTGCTGTGGACAGGGACACCTTCCACTATCCCAGGTTGCTCCAAGCCCTGTCCAACCTGGCCTTGAACACTTCCAGGGATCCAGGGGCAGCCACAGCTGCTCTGGGCACCCTGTGCCAGGGCCTCAGGGGTAGAATTTCTTCATATCTCATCTAAACGTGTAGGGGGACGCAGTGTGGGTACATTAAGGTGGTAAAAAATGTAATCTTATCCCACAACGAGTTGCAGCTGGACCAATTACTAAAGATTAGGAGCAGGCCTGATGTTAACAAGCCACAGCTGTAGCCAATAAGAACAGTGCTATAAAAGAGTGGGTTGGTGGGATGAGGAGTCAGTTGGCTGCTGCAAGGACCAGGAACAGTCAGTGCTTAGAGGAGCTGCCTACGAGAAACATGGAGAAGGTACGAAACCCTGGCGATATGGAATCCTTGCACTATAATGATAATAGAACTCTTGCTATGTAAGACAACACAAACATACTATCTTTCAGTTTGAAGGCATTCTCTCTTGATCCTTGTAAAAGCCTCCCCCTTGCCCTTGTAAAAAGTCCCCCTCCAGCTTTCTTGTAGGTCATCTTTAGGTATTAGAAGCCTGATGTTTAATTTTTTTTGTTTTAAGTATTTGTCATTCCCGTATTCTAGTACATAAAGGAAACCACAAGGCTTTTGCCACCTACCTTTCCACATCCCAGAAAACTCTGTCATCCTCCTGAAACTTTGAGGATTGCGTGAGGCAGGTTTAATGGGGGTTGCTTTTCAAATACCTGCTGGTATGTATGTGCAAACCTGTGCACTCTGACACTGTGACATTGATGTTCTCTGTAATTCGTATGTGGTGCGACAGCGCAGGCGTCACTGTGTGTGTCTGCTTATTTACACATGTGCATTCCTATTTCTGAAATTAAATATAAACTCAGGATTGCCTTCTAAAAAAATAGACTTCTTCTGGAAGTTTTATAGTTTGCCAAAAGATACACAATTTCAGATGCTAATTGCCTCAAAAAGTCTGCGTTTGTGGACCCTCTATTTTTGGACCTTTTTAAATGATTGCAGTATAAGGGGAATGAACACTGTTTTTAGAAGCATATGTGTGTTAAAAGCATTCTATAAAGTTGCATTAAGTAGATTATTACGCTTTTAAAATATGAGTTTTGCCCTTTCAAAAAATTTTTATTTCATCCCCTTGACTTCAAGAAGCCTTTTTTCAGACTCAGCAGTTGGTAACATTTAATTTTCTGTCATTTAATGTCTTTAGAGATGTGTTGACATTTCTGCTTTTCAGAGTAGCATTTCTACTTCCTGTCATCAGCCTGTGTGTTATAAAGCACCATATTAACCTTTCTAGCACATTTAGGTGTTACACAGAATACACTTTGTATGGAATACTATGCTACTCATTAAAGAACTTGTGCATGTTGTCTGAACACTGAAATTCAATCAAGACAACTATGGGTGTCTATATATTAATGGTTTCAGGGTACAGCACATAATTTAAAGAAATTTTGGTTTGCCTTCAGGAAAAACCCCCAAAAACAAGTCTCTGAACTGAATGGACAGTGTTTGCTGCCCTTGACTTCTCACAGTTTTGTAAAGATTTTGGTGTTGGGTTGAAAGAGCCAGCAAACAACTAAAGGAAGTGATGGGAGAGAAGAAAAAAGTTCACGTGCAAGACTTCTCACCAAGCACTTAATCATGACAGATGGCTCTGATGTGTGAGTAGTCAGAAATAGCAAGGGAATGGGTTTAACTGAGGGCAACTCCTGTCCTAAAATGTCAGGAGCTGTGTGCTGGATTTGGTAACCACAGAATATTCATTTGTCACAGGGCTTCATGTATTTTTATAGCTATTTAAAAGTACCAGAAACTGTCAAAGTATATTCAATCCTCAAACATATTACACAGTGTGAATACAGGCTTTACCAGGAGGAACAGTTCCAGCTTTATGCTGGAGTGATGGAATACCTGGAGCTGCTGTATCTGCACAGGGCTTTAAAGGTGGAAGTGTTTAAGTGTTGAAATCCCAGGTCAGGTCCCCAAAGCAGCAGCAGTGCAGCAGTTTGGTGCTGCTTTCAGCTGCAGATTCTTGGAGCAGAGGTGATGAGTTCAGATGCTGAGGCACAGGGAGCAAGCTCCACTGCTCCCGGTTTCAGAGCAGATTTGGCTGGCAGCAGGTCAGATGGAAATTGCTGATGGAAATTCAGAGGAGGTTTACCCTGTTGTTGTCTTTCACACTTTATATGAGGTCTTTTAAAGTTCCTGCATTTTTAATTTGTGGCAGCCAGCTGAGAATGCTAATGACACTATCTGATGGCGATCAGTGATTTTTTTTCACATGTCCTTCTAATCATAACCTTAAAGTGATTCATAAACTCCAAACACTACACTGGCTTTTAGTTCACCAGGCAGTTAATGGTCTAATACATCTGGAGAATAAAAATCCAGCAATCAACCTTTATTCCTATAATTGTATGATGAAAACAAAGTTAGTGACACGAGGGAAAGAGACTAGTAGAGGCAGAGTGTTTGTTAGGTGAGAAAAATAATTAACAAGATTTATTCTAAACTGAAAGCACAGCTGAGAAATATTTGGGAAACAATATGCAAAGTAGATGAATAAGGGATAAATGTGGTTTTTAAAATGGATGTTCACAAATTTTGACAAGCTAATAGTTCTGAACCCAGGTTCTTTATTCATGTCATGTTGAGATAAGGTCCATCTGAAGGTGAATCCAGGCTGGATGGAGCTCCTGGTCTAGTAAAAGCTGTCCCTGCCTGTGACAGGGGGGTTGGAACTGTATGATCTTTAAGATCCCTTCCAACCCAAACCATTCCATGATTCTATGATAATATAATTCTTAAATTGAAACAAAAAATTTTAATTTCTGTTCAGTGATCCTGTAATAAGGAATACAAAGCTAAAACTTTCTGTCCAAATTCCAGAGGTTACGGTCAGGAAGAAGCCTGACATAATGCAAAACATTCATGTTTTTTGACATAGAATCCTATCCTTTGTGTCACCTCATGGTGAAAATGATCCTCTTAAACAAGTTGGTTTCAGTCCATGAAAGGAACTTACTGTGAATGTTTGCACCCCAACTATTTCTGTTTCTAATCAGTGAAGGTCACAGGCCCCTAATTCTACTTTTGTCCTGTTTCTTGATGCTGTTAGGTGGCTCAGAGGCATTTGCCTGTTGCTGCTTTCTGTGGGATATAATCTGTCTTGTCTCAAGACCTATCTACAATCACATTCTGCAGTTAAGGAAAGATTTTTACTGCATGTTGCAGATGCTGGAGAAAGCAGATCACTGAGAAACTCTGAATATAAAACTCCTCTATGGCATACAGAAATGGGCTCTGGATTTTGTAATAATAGGTGTGACTGGAGGCTGCACACTAAGCTTTATTTTCAAGTCCCAGGTGGTTCTGAAAGCAAATGTCAGAGCCTTATTAAATGAGTTAACATTATTGTTAGGCAGAAAAAGTCAAGTGGATTTTTTTTTTGTTAGGGATGTTTAAAGAATATTTTTTTCCCCGTGGGATTTTTGCTTCCCAACCTGGACATGTTGGAAATTTCGCCCTCATTCTGTCTCACTCTTTGTCCTGGCTTCAAGGGGAAAATGCAGAAATAGGTGTAGTGGTTTTGGTGTGATGCAGTTTGAGAGAACTCTGCAGAGTCTGTTAAATGATCCAACTACCCTGTGCACACACTTCACGGTGCTGTGTCTGTGTCAAAACTTGCAATCTGGGGAGCATCAGCTTTGTTCTGAGATTGGTTTACTTTTAGAAAACAGTGAGCAGTGCCAAGACAGCTGTAAATGCTCTCTGAACGTGGCTGGGGTGGCTCACATTGTGATGGTGAATCCCTCCCCACATCCTGGCCAGTTCATGGAACAAGCTCTGCTTGGATGGATGCAAACCCTCAAATGCTGTGAATCTTCTCCCTGCTGAGCATGGTGCCTGTGGCTGGCAGCAGGGAAATAAGGGAGTTTGTTTGGCTTTTAAGAAATGAGGAAGGAGAATGAGAGAGCTTTGGGGTTTTGTTGCAATGAGTTCATGAAAGAAACTTCATTTTTAAAGAAACATACAAATATCAGTGGGTGTGCATAGAAATGGTGGTTGAGAAAAGCCAGCGAGTGAA
Organism: Calcarius lapponicus; assembly: GCA_039654755.1. Taxonomy (NCBI): domain Eukaryota; kingdom Metazoa; phylum Chordata; class Aves; order Passeriformes; family Fringillidae; genus Calcarius; species Calcarius lapponicus. The sequence goes on from CM077470.1 coordinate 34,785,583, forward strand.
AGCACTGTAATAAGGAATACAGCCTGGGAAAGGCAATTTTACAGTAAAATACTGTTGGTTGTGGGGTTTTTTTTTTGTTTGTTTGTTTTTGTTTTTGTTTTTTTTTTTTTTTTTTATCCATGCTGTCACTGTTGTGGTGTTTGTGAGGTCCCCAGGATGAGGTGAGAGATGAGAATCTGACTCCAAGTTCTCAGAAGGCTGATTTATTATGATATGATATTATATTACATTTAAAAATGCTGTACTAAAACTATGCTAAAGAAAGAGGATACAGACAGAAAGCTAAACAAGAATGATCATGAAAGCTCGTGACTGACTCCTCAGAGTCTGACACAGCTGGCTGTGATTGGTCATTAAGTAAAAACAATTCACAAGTTTGGATAAACAATCTCCAGACCACATTCCAGAGCAGCAAAACCTGGAGCAGCTGAAGCTTCCCAGGAGAAGAAATCCTGGCAAAGGAATTTTTCAGAAAATATAATGGTGACAATTGTATTGCTGAATTGCTGCCCTCTCAGAATTCCTGATTGAGACAAGGTCAGTGTTGGACACAGGACATTTGTAAGTGCAGAGAAAATATGAGATTTAATAATCCATATTCATGGCCATGAATATTCATGGCATTTAATTTTGTCATTTGTAAGATGGAAATATCTCAAATATAACTGTAGCAAAGCTTTCATTGCTGAGTGATGGGTTTGATAGATTTCAATGGCTTGTGCTGGATATGGTTGGGTCTTTTTTGGTTCATCAGTAAATACTGAGAAATTCAGCAGTTCACAAGTTGAGCCTTTTTTGATTCATCAGTAAACACTGAGGGGAAAAAAAAGTGATTTTGTTTCTAGAACATCAGATCATATTGAAGTTTCAGATACTTGTTAAAGCCACTTTAAGGCAGTGAACCAGCAGTCAGATTGTTGCATTTAAACATTTGGGGTATCTCATGCTCTGTGCTGTTGCAAATCCCTGATTTTTAGCTGAAAAGGGGGTTCCTTGGCTCTTTTCATCTACCTTTCCGTGGCTAAAAGCTTGTATTTTTTCATTTGTGTGTATAAACACATAGCACTTAAGAAGAATGAAGCACTTTTGTGCAGATGTGGAGGATAAAAACACAGTGAAAACTGGAAATTTCTGGAAAACTGGATTGCATTTCAAAATGCTAAAAGCAGTGAAAATGGAAATCCTCATATTCATTCAATCTGAAGTCATTCCAAATTATGCAAATCATGCTAATTCCAATGTCATTGATATTTCACTTGAGTTATAAATAGAAATATTTGCATTTGTTGAAAGATGAAAAATCCCCCGTTTTCAATGAAGAATTATAATAAACATTGTCTTCACTTTACCTTGAAGTTGCTTAAAAGGATTGTGGAGAAGTTTCTCCTTTTTATTTTTCTCTCTCCCTTTTAGATTTGTTGTTTCTTGTCTCCCTTAGCAGCACCGAGGTTTTTTTGTTTTCTTGTGAATATTAGCAGCTAACTGAAACCTAATTTGCTGTAAGACAAATCCAAGATTCCTAATAATTTCATTACTTCAGATTCAGATGCAAATTTGACCCAACATACTGCAAAAAACTTTTGAATCTTATGAAATTTGTTTGAGGAACACTCCATGTTTTTGGTTTATGAATGCTGCAGGGCAGAAGGGAAGAAGCAAATCTTGTAAAAGGTGCTGCAGGTATTTTGCCTTTATTTTCTTGCATGATTTTAGCCTAAAGGAGTTTAATGTTTCTGGAGGCATTTGTCTCCTGACAGAGGTGTTGGTGGATTACAGGATGTGCTAAACAGGACCGGAACAGCTGAGCAGAGTTTAGACCTGAGAAAGGATGGAATAGACCTATTGTAAAGTTAAACTTCGTTTTTGTCTTTAACAAGCACTGTTTATCTGTGTTTAATTAGGTAAGTTAATGACTTAGACCTCCTGGTATTTAGGGTGTAGAGATAATAGCTTATAACAATTAATTTCCTAACTCCTCCCCAGTGCCAAACAATTAATCTTCAAAGGCAGCCTGGTTATCAATTTTGGTGATAGGAACTTGGAGTATAAGCCTCAAAATTGGAGCCCTGTAAATTTATTTAATCAGTGAAGAGTGTTTTTCAGGGAGAAAGCATAAAGAATGCCATGTCATTTGGATGAGGAAGTCTAGGAAAGTGATCATGCCTTAAGGACATGAGGAATAATGTTAACACAGTGGTTTAGATGCCATGGGGAAGCTGCCCTTCTTCCTTCCTGTGCTGGCAGAGCAGGATCAGGCAGCTCCATCTACAGAGTGCTTTTGCCTGGTCTGAGCATCCTCTATCCAAAATGGAAATTATATGAGAAATTTGTAGCTTTTAAAATTTTTAATTCACTAAGAAAATCATTAAGTGCCCTGAATTCTCCACTCAGAATTAGTTAAATGAAAGGATGCTAAAAGATGTCCTGTCATTTTCCACATTGAGAAATGGAATAATATATTATACTTTTATGTGCCAGAGTCCTTTAATGTAAGAAATAAAAGATAGTCATGAAAATGTATTGAAAGACTGAAAATAGTATTTCAATCAAAGACTATGAAATATTAATTTGCTTTTTTTTGTCAGGAATAGAATCCTCTGGTAATAGTTCGGTCCTTCCCTTGGATTTTTCTCAGTGTCAGGCTGGATATTGGTGTTGCATCTTATTTTCTCTTCCCATAGTTTACTATTGGATGGTGAATGTTTTTGTGTAGTTCCCTTTGTTTGTACTCAAGTGCAGTGTGTGGGTTCTGGCCCTTTGCTCTGCGAGGTCTGGCACTGCTGCTCTGAGGGACGTCACTGGAGAGCAGAACTCTCTCCCTTTGTGCTGTTTTCTCCATTGCCTGCTGGTTCTAAATGGGTTATTTTTTTCTAAATCACTTCTTGATCACTTTCCCTAAATGAAATCTACATCCCCTGAAGTAACTTGACATCTTAGAGTGTTCTGAGCTGGGAGGGAGCCGCATGGGTCATGAGAGTCCAACTCCAGGCCCTGTGCAGGACACCCCAGCAATCCCACCCTGTGCCTGAGAGCTTTTTCCAAAGGCTTCTTGAGCTCTGTCAGGCTGAGGCTGTGACTACTTTAACCTTCTATCTTACACCTTACTTTATTTGGAGATGAAACAGGTTTATTTTTATAAGTAGCATAGTTGACCTGAAAAGCCTGGCTTTGGTGCTTGGAAAAATGTTTTGTTTTCAAAGATTTTTGGGAGAGCTGTTTTTCCTTTGTATTGAACTGAGCAGACCCTCAGAATAATCTGTCTCTCACCTTCCAACAACAACAAAAGAATGTATCCTTAATATTTTCTGGTCCCTCGAGGTGCCTGCTTGGTAAATACCCTCTCTGCAGTGCTGAAGTGCAAGGTCTGCACATCTCTGAGCTCAGCTGCCAAGTAGAGTTATGTGTCTTCAACTGCAAAAATTGAAGTTGAAATAAAGAATTAGATTGTCTCAGGCAGGAGTGCAATCAGTGGTGAGAAACTGGGACTATAACTTTCTTAACATAGCTCCACAGTGATTTATGTGGGGAGGGAGGTGGATTTGAGAGAACATGCTGACACGCAGCATTGGTGTTTCAGCAGCAGGCGTGGGCTGATCCTCACTTTGCAGCTCCCAGCTTCTCTCAGTTGGTCTGTCCCACCACATGTCTGTCTTCTCCCTCCCAGGCATGAACCTCTCTGTGACCATCTCTCCTGAGAACACCTCAGGCAGTGCCATAAACTTAAGGATGCTGTGAAAGTCTTTTATAAAAGGATTTCTTCAGACTGCATGTTGTTGATGATTCCTGCAATTTAATACACACCATGCAGAAACGTGTTCTTGAGATGCTCAGGCTCTTCAAAATCAAAAATAGACTTAAGGGAAGAAGGTATTGAGGGAGACAGGACAACCTGTCAGCAGCCTCTGGCTTAACGTATCTGGTGGGAAGTTCTAATTTACCATCAAAGTGGCAGCAACTCACTTGGTGAGGAGTGCCAAGGAGACAGATGGCAATGTTGAAATATTCTCTGTTGTGCCTATCATCAGGTCTAGTAAAAAGAGAACTCAGGAGCAACAACATGTTGTAGTAGAGTAAATAATACTTGCTACCACTTTTTTATAGGGAGTGAGGCTGTTTGTTGGAAGCTGCTGATGTAAAGCTGAGCTGGATTCTTTAATATGGATGGAGAAGAAATATTAGGTAGGAAGACAGGTTTATATTAATATTGCGCTACCTTGGAGCAGATAAATTAAAATTTCATTCCTGTAGAAAAAGATTAACTTTAATGTTCAAGTTCAGTTGGAAGCAAGGAGGGAAGTAAGCCCCAGAGTGCAAGTGGGGATAACTCTGCTTTGGCACTGGGTGCCTGCCTCTCTGTCCTGGCTTTTTGTCCCAGATTCAGGTCTGGCTGATGCTCTGCTTGTGCTGTTCCATTGGGCTTTAAAGGCAGCAGGCCCTACGTGTGGTGAGAGGTTCTATAAAAGTAACATGGGCACCTGAAAAGTGTTAATTGGTCACTGTCCCCTCAGTGGGAAGGTGAGGCTTTGCTGGAGAGGAAAGATTTGCTGAAGTTGTTCCCTTGGAACAGGGGCCTAAAAATCAGGGTTGAGTTCTGTGCTGTCCCTTCTGGCTTTGTCCATGGATCTGGGCATGTCTGACCCTCTCTTTCTTGGTATGTGGAATAGGGATGCATTGGTACCAGGAATAGCAGCATCCACTGCTGGCATTTTTGCACTCCCCTAGTGCACTTGGGTATTTGTGGGTGGCATCAAGTTCCTAAAAATTGCCTTTTGGGCAGAACATGGGCCCTCTTCTACTTTCTCTAGATCTTTTTCTAGCTGCTCTGTTACAGCTTTGAGTCTTGACGGTTGATTTCTAACGCAGAAGGAAGCAGAAAAGTAGGAATTAACTTGTAGCTTTATGTGAGTATTACTTATATCTTTCTTATTGTTGCAAATTGTCTTAAAAAGAAGTACTCTCAATCTTTGTGGGACTAGCTTCTCTCTGGACAGACAGGCAGAACAAGAAGAATATAAAGTACTTGTAATGATATAATGAGCTTTAAAGGACACACATTTTAATGGAGGGATCATATATATTCATGTTGGTGTTTCTGGTGGCAAGCTGATTTGGTGTCTGCATTTCTTTGTCTGCATTCCAGTCAGGGCAATGATTCCAGCTGGACTTTTGAAACCTGAAGGAAAAGGCCATGCTTGACCCAAAGACTGTGTTTTCCTTTCTGTCCTAATTTATTGGTGTGCAAAGATACAGAGAGATGTCACTATTTAATTTCAGGTGTTATTATATTCCAGGTGTATTCTCAGTGTAACATACTGTATGACCTGTTTTTCCTTCTTCCACGAAAGTGATTTTGTCCATAGTCTTGTTCTGTTAGACACATTCCCATAAAAAATTTATTCTTGTGCTAGGCTGGGTTTTGGGAGGGAGCAGGAAAGAGTCCATGAATGTGGGCTTGACCCTCAGGAGGGGTCTTTGGTTACATTTCCAGTTCCAGCAGACATCAGGGCTTGGTACGTAAGGGCTGTAGAGAATGTGACCTGTAACATACTGTGTAAATTAATCTTAATCCTTCCTTATGGCTTCTTTTGGAGTTATTTAAGATCCACAGGTTGCCTTGTAGGCAGTAGCAGGAGAGAAGCTCCCCTTCCCTGTAAATGTGAAATGTAAAATGCTCACTGAAAATGAAATAATGGGTTATGGTGTTCCTGGCAAAACACCTGCAGTCCCTCAACATTTCTGTTTTCTCTCCCATCATAAACAGAAGGAAATGCACTGGACAGATAAAAATGGGAGGCATATAGGATGGTTAGGTTGCTTGAAATTAAAGATAGGAAGGGGAAAACAAAAGTAAGTAAGACAGACTTAAATTATATTTGAGTAGCAAAGATTTAGTATTTTTTTTTTCGTTTAAGATGAGCAGACATATTAGTAATTCCTATCCCAAGGACATGTACTCCTTGTTAATGATACAAGGTAGATGAAGTGCAGCTAAATGCTTCCCTATTTAGTTTGGTATGTTTTCTATAACCAGGCAAGTAGGACAGAGATGTTCTGCATTCTAACAAGCACATCATTAAAATGACAGATGACCATAAAATTAAATTTTGCTGTCCCATGGGGTATTTTTGAATGTTAAATGAAAGCATCTGCAACTGATTATTTTGTCCTTATTAAGCTCAAACAGTCCAGAACTTTGAGTTTTTAAATGCAGGTTCATCTCTTACATCGTGTATTTGTGATGAAATAATTGAATAAAAAGATTCAATATATTTTTAATAACATAGACTTATCTCCCTGATTGATTGTGATTGCAGTCTGGGTTGAGATCTTCCTATGCATGTATTGTTTTAATCTAGAGGTCTGGCTGGCAGTCTCATGAGTTCAGTTTGCATGGAAGAATGTTATCACTTCTTTTTTCCATTTATGTTATATATTTATTTATTATTATTATAAATCATAATAATAATTACAATAAATAATATATATTATTTATACTTATTTATACTTATTTATTATTATATTATTTAAATTTTTAAGTTTTTATATATTTGTTTATATCTATTTAAATAATTTATTTATATATAATATAAATGAGTATATATAACATATTTCTATATTTCATATGATGTCTAAGAGCAGCAGATATAGAGGTACATGAGAGTGTATTTGGCCATTACATGTGGAACAGAAACAAATATTGAGGGATAAAGAGGAAAGGGCTGGTCTGATACTGAACCCTTATGAGTCTTCCTGTAAACTTGCAAGTCTTAGATTTGCCAAATTGCTTCTAAATTGTGTGAACTCAGCAACTTAGGAGGTATATTGGCTGAATTACATGAGCATGGAGAAATGGAAACTTAGAAGCCCTGCTTTCAGCCCAGTGTGGTGCAGGATAACTCATTTCCAAACAAGAGTTGATCTTGCAAGCCACTTTTTATAAATTGCAATATCTGCACTGCCTCATTGTGTCCCACAATATCTGGCATACAGTAGACATTTACCTGCTTTTGTGAAGCAAGCCATGGGCAGGCTTCATTCTAGATCCATAACTAATGATTTCCAGATTTCTCTGTTCCTTGGTTTTAACTAGTTCTTACTGACTCTATTTTGGACGTAGAAGAGCCTGAAACAAAATATTAAACCACAAATTTATTTATTTATTTCTTCATGGGGGCTATATGACTGCATTTTCATATCTTTCATATGTGGTAACAGAGTTTTCACTACTGCTAAAATTCTGTAAATGTAACAGACCTGCATTTAGAAAACAGAAATTGCTTTTTTTTTCATCCTAATGGTCAATTGCTTATAACAATAACACAAGTCAGTTGTAATGTCCTTGACCATTTAATTTTCCTTTACCATTCTAAATGATACTCATCTAAAGTAAAAGCAAACCTGAAGATGGGTTTTCCACGTGAGAGGCTGTATTTTGTGTGGAAAAATGTGATGCAGGGCTTTATTACACACTGCTAATATGTTTTGATATCTTGTCCTCTGTGTCCTACTCTATGTAACACAAATATATGTGTCTAGGAAGAGGAAGGCAAAAGTGATGGACCCAAGGAAACTGTAGGTCCAAGGAGACATTCACTGCTCTAGTATTAATAAGGTATTAAACTATTTCAGTTGTCTGGGTAGAACTTGCAGTTAAAATAGTCCAGGTTAATAATATTTTTTTCCTTTGGGTTAAACATAAAACAAATTTTCTTCCAAGTGGCTGCAAGGGTAAAAAAGGTGAACAGAAAAACCCACCGAACCCCCGGAGTAATAATACAAAATAGACAATGCTTTCTGACCTGCTGACCATTTGCTGCTTTATTTACTAGGTCATATTTATTATTAAAAAGAAATAAATCTAAAACAGATCAGCAAATAGTCCTGCAAACTCAGATAATCTGTACATCCAAAGTCTACATTTTTCCTATTTTACAGCCTTCTTAAAGACACTGTACCTGCAGAACCCACAGCTATACGCAATCAATTGATTGCTAAAAGTTATTATCCCCCTAGGATGCTTTCCTTTTCATATGTGCTAGAACATTAAATTTAAAAATTAGCCCTGCTGTGAAACTAACAACAGTCTTCAACTGAAAAATGTCAATCCACTTCAAACAATTTCAAGAAGATCCTATTTTGCCCTTCACTTACCAAAAAAAAAAAAAAAAAAAAAAAAAAAAAAAGAAAAAAAAAATTAGAGTCTGAAGGGGCTGTGTAGCACATCCTTACTGGAGGCCAAATCCTGAAATCCTGCCTGGCTGTGGATGATGGAGATGAAGCCCTTGGCATGGCCTTGCCCCTGTTTTGCTGCAGTGTCTGAGGGAAGGCTGGGAGGTGACAGGGGGACGTTCACCAGCTCCTCTTGGGAAGGTGACAGGAGCTGAAGGACTTTGTGAAGAGCACTCCCCACTGAGCATCTTCCTCTCCTCATCCTGCCTGACAATTTACATCTTTGGTGAGACTGAGCTGCTGGGGTTTTTTTTCAGTGCACAGGAAGAAAAATAATGTGCAGTGTGTGAGAAAACCCTGAGTAACCCTTGAGGGTTAGAGGATGTCAGCATCTGTGCCCAGTCCTTTGGAAGCTCACTGTCTCAAAGAAGCTGCAAACATTCAGGCTACTTTAGAGGTTCACCTCTCCAAGAGGGTGAAAAAACAAAGAAAACCTGAGCTGGAATGTCTCTATAGTGTTCCAGTGTGTGTTGGAACAGTGTAGTGGAAAAGGTTTCACTGTGGGAGATACAGCTGCTGTATAGTCAACTGAAATAGTTTAATACCTTATTAATGCTAGAGCAGTGAATATCTCCCTGGACCTAGAGTTTCCTTGGGTCCCTCACTTTTGCCTTCCTCTTCCTAGACACACATATTTGTGTTATACAGAGGACAATGTAGGGGGGTACAGCATGAAGGTGGCAGAGAATGTAAACTTATCCCCCAAAGAGTTGCAGCTGGATCAATTACTAAAGATTAGGAGCAGGCCTGATGTTAACAGGCCACAGCTGTAGCCAATAAGAACAAGTGGTATAAAAGAGTGGCTTGGTGGGATCTGGAGTCAGAGGAGTCAGATGATGGTTACTGCAAGGACCAAGAAGAGTCAGTGCTTAGAGGAGCTGCTTACAGAAAACCTTGAGGAGGCACAAAACTCTGGCGGTATGGAATCCTTGCGCTATGTAAGACAACAGGACAGCACAAATACAGGGGTGTTCGTGTGGGTCAGTGGAAAATCAAATTCTCCACTTCAAATTTTGCTGTACCTTCTCCCAAGTTAGCAGGGGTGCAATAGATAGTAAAAGAAAGCTCCTACTAAAAGCTTTTAAACTTTGTATTTTGCAAAGCTTACTTTTACATGGTATTTCCTTTTCCTTGCAATGTTATGCCTGCTCTGATTTTGTCCTCTTTCGTATTTCACAGTCATTTCATGAATTGCCCTCATCCTCCGCTTAGTTTCAATTGCAGTTGCCATTTTGGTGTCTCTCTAAGAGTTTCCAAATTGCTGTATCAGCTCTCAAAATACCAGGCAGTCACTAGTCTGATTGAAAAAGGAATTGGAGCATTATCCACCGCATTATTTAGGAAAAGAGGAGCTCTGTCTGCTACGTGTGTTGAGGCAAATCCAACTCTGTCTCCTGCAGAAGCCACAGAGCTGCATTTTGTAAGACCATAATAGGTTGTTTATGTTCATTAGCTTCAATATTTTGTGCCATTCAGAATAAATCCAAAATCATTTGAGTTTAGAGTGGAACTGAGATTATTATTATTATTATCTAGAAGTCTTCGAATCAGATTTTCCTGACATTTGGAAGTGTGACTTAGTTCTGTTTGCTCCTTGACAATACATAAAATTAGCCAAAATTAACTCAGAAAAATGTGGAAAATAAAAAAAAGTGTTGTGTTACAGGCAGTGGGTTAGAGTCATCTCAATTAGCTTCAGCCACCTACAAACTGAGCAAGATTTCAGCTCCATTTCACGTGCTCTCAGTGCAAAATGCAGCCCTCCCATTTCAGCCATCTCCAGCAATAAGGGGACCAATTCACACCACTGTCACCTTCTAATTTTTCATTAACTGCTGAGGATGGCTCTGAAATGTGAAGGATAAAAAAAATCCTTGTTTGGTTTTGGCTGAAAAGCCTCATATAGAAACTTTCTAATCAGACAGCATTTACCTAGAGGAATAGAAAAGTTTTCAGTAACTGTGAAAGTCAAATGTGTTTGCAGTACCAACTTTGCCAAACAGAAAGCTGGTTTAGAAAGCAGCGCACATGCAGGATTCAAACCAACAATTTGATATTTGCAGGCTGTCAGGCTCTAGCAGGAAAGGGGGAAGCTGGCTTCATTGGAAATGGGCTTCTTACAAGGTTTGTCATCTTTCCTGCTGTCTGTCACTCCTAATTTCCACACTGAACTGTATTCAGTCAGACCCTATAGCAAGTACATGGAAGTGTAATAGCTAAATCCTGTGAGAGTTTTTGCATGGGGACAGTGAAGGAGGAGAGGTTTAAATAGCAGCACTGTGGAAAAGGAAGATGTGAGGCAAAGTTCACTATGAATATGGAAGAAACAGCTTGACTGAAAATTTTTCAAAATAAAACATTGCAAAGATGAAGTATATTTTGGGAATCATGACAATAATTTTCTTTTTAGAGTGAGCAGGTAAAATTTTGCTGACATGTTGTATGTAAAAATGATTTTTTTTTAAGTATTTTTTCATTTGGTGCTAAGCTTATGATAGATGGTGTGTGGTATAATGTAGTTCTGTCAATGCTGAAATGGATATTAGGTCATTTTTTTTCCTGGTTTCTTACTTTGAATGATCAGTATGAGCTTGGAATTCAACTGAAATTCAGTTTTCATTAATTTATTATTAATAGTAGTTGCTTCCAAAAGCCCAAAGAAATGAGAAGCTGTTGGGTTTTTAAGCAGCAGTGCAATTTACCAGCTGTGTTTGTGGACGTTTATGAAGGCTCACGTCTCTCTGGATTGGAGAAAGAATTCTGTGTGTCTTAGGAGCTCAGTTACTGTCACCTATTTCTTGCTGAGTCCCAGGTGATGCTCACTACATTTGTGTGAGGAAAGAAGGAAAGCTCTCCAGGCTTGCTGCAGCTCATCCTTTTGGGTGAGAGCTTTTTCTGCTGATGTATGAAAGACATCTGTCCTGTGCAGTTATTCATTGCTCATGGGTAATAACAGCCGTACTTTGTATAAGTGTAACTGTTTTGATTTAAACTTTCTCAAGTGCTTTATATAATGAATAAATACAAGAAAACCTGTCAAGACTTCTCTGGCAGCACCATGTTCAGTCTTTAGCAATGGCCACATGCAGCTGCTGAGGTCTGACCTCTAATCCACTGCAGCTCAGTTGCTGCCCAGGCTGGTTCAGGACATTTTTGGAACCTTTTTCTTTTATAGTAATTTTTCTAATCTGCCCTCCAGCATTTGTAGCATCTGCAGCATTCTGTAGCAGTAAGTTCACGGTTTAACCACAGCCTGGGTGAACTCTCTCTCTTTTTTTTTGGTCCTAAACTGATCTAGTGGTAGTGCCATTAACTGAGTGGTTCCTGTGTTAGAATAATGAGTAGCTGCTCCCTGCCATTCATCCTCTCCACATTATTCATGTTTTTGAAAGAATTGCTCCCTGATTATAATTGGAATGGCCACACAGATATATGGGATTCACTGTACCTTAAAGCCTTGTTCCATTTCTCTAATAGGTATAATAATACACATTTTCTGTCCAGGAAAACCCTTAAGGCTGGATTTTCTTTATTTCAGCTGAGTAGTTTTCCTTCTGCCTCTGCAGAGTAAGGCACTGTTTGCATGGGCACAAGGGGCAGGTAAAGTGGAAAGGAGCAAGGTATACAGACCTTCCCAAGAGCAGGGAATAAAGAGCTACAAATAATTTACAGTTGAAAAGGCGAAAGTATGAGCATTTGAAATAAATAATAATTTTTAGGTGACGTTCCTTTCATGTGAAAATAGCAGAATTTAAGATATCTGCAAAATGTACTGAGTCCAGAACAGAAAGAAATCCTTCAAATACATCTGTATAGCCTGGAGGCCAAATAGACTGTGCAGTTAAATAATGATTGGATTTCATAGCCTGTTTATTTGCAGGGGATGAACAACTGCATTTATGCAGTGTCTGTAATGAAAATCTTGCCTGTTTTATGAGTTAGTGTTGGTTGGTTGTTTTTAGTTGGGTTTTTTTGGTTTGGTTTTTTTTTTTTCTTTTTCATTTGGTGTGTGTAGGATCTGCCATGCAGAGATAGGGTGGTTTTCTTTCTTCTTTGCTGTTTTAAAAAAAACAGTTTTTCAGACTCTAAAGTAAGTCTTGTATTATGCAAAGAAATGACTATTGAAAAGGAAAATGCACCCTTAGGTAGCATTCAAAAAAGCAATATAATAAGAAAAAGAGTTTTTGCAATGCCTTGAAGGCCAAGTCTCTCTATATGTTAATAATAAATGCCCCAATTTCCCAGGCATGCTATTTTTATAATATAGTTTTCCTGCCTTAGGTTTTATCTAAATAAATTATACTCGCTGTATGCTACAATTGGAATAGTTTGGTAACATCATGATTGGATCTGTGATAATTTACAGCATGTCATAGCTTTTCTCTGAAGCATGAGAATTGGTTTATCTCTGGCTGTCTGTGGCCTGATGGGATTAGCACTGGTTTTTTCCAGGTGTGTGCCCTTGTGATTTTCATCCAGTGTGGACTTCTGTGGTGTCCAAATGCATATCCAGCCCTTTGGAATATCTGGAGACAGCTTGAAGGGGCTTTGCTGATAACAAAAGTGAGGGGTAGTGTTCTTATGCTAATGTCCCAGTAATGTTTTTCCTCCTGCACACCGGAATTCACATCAAAATAGAATAATTCTTGTGCAGGCATTATTCTTTTTTGTTTGCAGGGAGAATTTGGAATTCGTGGCATAAAGCCACATATAACAGCATAGCATAAGAGCTTTTTGCAAGTCACCAGGAGTGCATTTGAATTCATCAATGCAGGTTGCCTTTGGAGCTGGCTTTGTTCTCCCCTTTTCCTGGTCCTTTAATCCAGCTGAGCATGGGTGATGTTTCCTGCCCTGACTTAGCATACTGTGTTTAGCTGGTTTTGTAGGAAAAAGCCAAAAAATTGGTAATTGTTGCTTTCATGGTGTTTTCATATCTTCTACTATACCATGATTTAGCATGACTTAAAACCCCCAAACTGAAATCCTGTGTGGCTTTATCACTGTTGTTAATGGAGCTGTTGTCCTGGTTCAGGGCAAATTTTGGGAGGAAAATTGGAGAGGAAAGCAAGCATCATAAAGTCACCCCAGGACAGCCGTAAAAAATTACAGGAAAGAGCCAAGTAAATCTTGTAATGAGGAAAACAAGAAAGGTGTAAAAGCTTTTGCTTTTTAAAAAAGCCATGAGATGGATTGTGTTGGGCAGTATCAGAAATAATGAAGGTGACATGAAAGGGTGCAGAGTTTCCAATGGTGCAGTTGGTGAGAAGTACAAAGTCCTAGCAGGAACAGCTCATGTGATAAATAGTACTGGGTAGTGACCTGTTTTTAGCTGTGTGTTTATGATATTTCTCCTCCCCATCTATCTTGCCTGCTTTGTCATATTCAAAATTGATGACTGAGCCTTTCCTGAACTTCTGTCTTCCTTCCCCAGGCCCTCCATGTACTGTGGTTGTTCTGTCCTTATCCTACCAAAATGAGAATCATTCATTTCAGAAAATCCACTGTAGAACTGGGAAAAGGGCAGAGGGAAAGTAGCACCCAACTGGCTCTCTGTCCTGTGGGTGAGGAGGTGTTTCTTGACATCAACTGTTGCACAGAACAGGATTGTAAAATATGGGATCTGAGATGGGATGCAGGGCCAGTCCTTGCTGGAGTAAGGTTTACTGCATAGGAGGAGCTGGTCTATCAGGAAAATTTAGCCAAGGAATCAGTGAAAGAACACATGCAAAGGGAGAAAAAAAACATTAATTTAGCACAAAATCAAGATCCTGGAAAACAGCGTGAATCAATACATCAAAGAAGATGAAAAGAAGGAATGCTTTGTCTTTGTGCAAATGTTAAGTGCCTGCAATAAATAAAAAGTAATGAAATCCCTAATTTATAATACATTTGAACAGGTTGCTAATAATCTAGCCTAATGGGAAAATTCAAATGATTGAAAGGCTGAAAACGTATTTAAATAGCACTGGGAGGGAAGAAGAGGAGAAGTGGTGGCTAAAATATGTGATATCTTTATGAAGTAAGTCTCTGGAATGATTCACAGCTCCACTTTCTGATGGGTAATGTGTAAAATGGGGATCCAACTCAGCATGTGCACCAGCAGCAAGCAACAGGGCCAGTTCCTCCTGCAAGGTGTAGGAAGACAAATCAGTGTTATGGGAGACTTCAGTTTGTATGATGTTGCTGGAGTCACACTGCCTTCTAACAGTATTGTGTTTATTTTTACAAAATTACATATCTACATATATACATATGTGTGTATATATATATATATATATGTGAATGAGGTACTTAAATGTAACTGATTAATCTCCTTCTATGAAATTGGATTTTTAGAGAGTTCTATGTTAGGCCTCATTTTCCCAGATAGAGACAAAATTAGTGGTGGTTGAAGTACCAAAGGGAGTAATTAACCAAAGTACAAAAGAACGTGAGTTAGCTGAATGGTGAGCTGCAAGAATGGCTTTGGAAAATCTCTGTGTGTGTGTGTGTGGTGGATGTGCATGCATCTGTCCCTGTGCTCAACTGAAGGGGCTGCATTTGTGAATACTTGAAACAGTATTGTTGAAAAAGAGGAAAGTAAGGAATAAAAACAATAAACCAGACACAAAAAGCCAAGGGTTAATTGATGTTAATAAGTATAAATCAGAATCTAGGAATTGTAGAAAACTACTGAGTAATATGTGTGTGTAAACTATAATAGGCATGTATATGAATTATCTACAACAAATGCATTGTATATTTATATAAATATGCCTCTAAATAAGTCTATGGTGTGGTAGGATCAATATTGTAAACTGTTCTCTTTTCATTTGTACTAGACTTCTATAAATATACATATATAAATATATATACATAGGTAAAACTATTTTATTGTAATTTTAAAATATGGTTACCTAATTACTAATGAAAATGGGAAGTGCTTGAATGATGCCATAGGAATTAAAAACAGAAGAGTTTGAAAAGATAATGCAGAAATGTCAAAAATTCTGGGTAATTATTGATGTTCTGTATTTGGAAAAGGCAGCAGAAGAGCATGACAAGGTCTCATTACAATTGTAACTAAGGGTTTTTAATAATGGATGGTAATGCTGAGCATTTTGCAATCAACAGGTTTGAACTGAGAGTTTCTGAGAGTTAGAAAAAATCTGTTTGAATCATTCTCTTGAGTCACTGCTTTTTTTTTTTTTTTTTTTTTTTTTTTTTTTTTTGTGGCGTGTTGGGGAAGTTCCAGATGATGGGAAGAAATCTAATGTTGTGCCAATTAAAGGCTAAATGGGAAGACTCAGATAATTATAAGTCTGTCAGCCTGACATTGATCTCAGGCAAAATAATGGAATGGTTTCTAAAGAGCTCAATTAATAAAGAATTAAACAAGGGAAATATAGTTATTGCTAATCAGCCTGGGTTTATGGAAAACAGACCATTCAAATTAGCTTGGTATCGTTTTTGTGGTATTACAAATTTGGCTGATGAAATGAAGTTCTGCAGGGCACTGACTGGGTACAAAGTCTTGATGAAAAGCTGTAAAAACCATGTGCTTATTTAGCAGTGTAGGAGGAAAATGGGTAAATTCAGAGCTTTATGGTTAACAGCATAGGGATTTGGTTTTTGTGTCTTAGGGTGAAGGGTGATGTAACTTGGAAACAGACACAGATTTATTTTCTGTTGGGCCAGAGCCTGTGTTCAGCACACAGCTCTGTCTCCTGGAGCATGATGTATCCCACCGTTCTTCTAAAAGTCACGAGCACAATCAGTTCCTGGTAAAAGCCATCTTGGATCCGTGGTGAGCTGTGAGCAGTGTGTTGGGATGCTGTCTGATAGCAAGGCTGCAGGTAGAAAGAAGGGTTGGAGGCATAGGTGGAGACTGAAGAGATGTAAGGAGGGTAGGTGACAACAAAATAATCTTTTTATTCTGTTCTCATTTTATGTTTCTCTTTGACTGAGCAGCTGGGTCCTTTTGTTGATTTCTTTGAGGCTGCCATTAATGTCCATGTGCAGCACCCAGCACAGTCAAATGCTCTGTGGTACTTCCCAAAAATGGGAACTGTGATGAAGAAATTCTCTTCTCACAGCCTCTACTCTCAGGAAAAAAATACAGAAATTCTGAAAGAGAACTATTTGTAGTTAACCTATATGGAGAACAAACTTTACCAACTGTTTTTACTGAGTTCTACTACAATTTTTCCAATCTCTTCTTAGATAAATCACTGGCTTTGCTTCCCAAGAGTTGGTTCATTGAAAGTAGATCAGAGAATTTTCTTTATATTAGTTGTTTGTTAGAGCTTCCTGGAAACATTAATTTCTGTTCTTATGAGAATTCAGATCTTGAAGATAGAGCAGAGAGTAGAAGGAGACATTCCAGATTTCTATCAGCTGTGATCGATGGAGAGCTGCTGAGCAAAGCTGCGAGAAATTTCCTTGCATTCATCTTGCCCACAAGTTTTATGGGAAGCCCAGCTGTATTCCTGGAGAGCTCTCACAGGAGTGAGGTGAGGCTCTCCATTAGACAAATCACCTAAAGGCCACTTCAGACAGCTCATTTCTCATCGTGATGTCAATTGGGTTTTATTAATGCTTCATGCAGAAGTGGAGAACACAGGAGTTTTTGAAGTTGGGTCAGCTCTTAATGAGCTGTAAATAGGGCTTATCTAAACACCCTGTAGTTGCTTGAATAATGAATTTTGAATAATTGACTTCACTTTGTGTTTCTTTTAGATTATTTTTTTATTTTTTTCATTTACAATCTATTCACATGCAAATTCTAAAGTCCAAGTAAATAAACATTACATGGTAGAATTCATCTAGGGGAAATAATTTATCCTGAAGTCAATATTTTATCCTCAGACAGTATTCTGTGGGCACATACATTTGTAAAAAAGTCATGTGGGGAAAGAGCTGGATATCCCTGTGGAGATTCATGATGTTTAAAACTTTTCTTTTATTATAACTCCATGAATTTTTTTCAGAACAAATGAGCAAAAGAAGTACAAAAAGGTGATACACTTCTATTAAACACATGGTAATTCTCTAGTTAAGATGAACAGACATACATTAGATTTTAAATTTCTGCTAATTTAACATTTAGGTACTGCAGGAATTACTGTGAAAACTCCAGTGCCAGCTTTAAATGTGTAGCTTGATACCATTGCTCATTTATGTAGACATATTAATTACATCTTTAGTCCTGATTCTCTAAAAAGCTTTTGCTAACAGGTTTTGAATCCATTTTAAAAAGGTGTGCAAGGTGAGAAAAGTCTGAAAGTAATTTTGGATGTGAAAAGATTTCTGTGTAGTTTTTCATTAAAGGCAGGAGGTACAGAGGAGTCAGTTCCCTTGTCCATAAATAATGAGGGCTGCTCCTCCACCAAGTCACAGCAATTAGGGCTTTTGTGAAATTGTTCACATGCAGCAATGAATGAGCAGTCATTGAAACTGAAGGACATGACAGCTGAAAATGAGAGAAGAGCTTCAAGTCGTGGGTAATTCAGTGTGACAGAATATCAGAATACCACTGAGGCCAAGAGCATGATTAAAGAAAAATCAGTTGTCTCTGCCTTTAGATCTGCAATTACTGTTGATGAAATGTGAAAATGGAAGGGAGTAACATCCCATCCCCACCCCCAATTTCTTTAAATAAATTTGAAACCAAAAAAATGTAGATAGGAGAAAAAAGGAATTTCTTAGAAAATTATTATTTTCCCAGCATCTTTCATGGGAATGGTTTTAATGACCTGGAAGAGACCTTTTAGTACTGGTGGACAAGATGCTAAATGAGAGGTATTGTTGGTCTATCCTGGTGTGTTTGTTCTTCTCTTCCTTAGTTTATTTGGGAGATAAGTAGAGAATTTTAGAAAATGTATAAAACACACAGAATTTGCAATTACAATCAGGAAAAATTTGCATTTAACTTTGCAGTTTATGGTAATAAACTTGTCAATGCCAGTGTAGATTATTGACTTGTAAAGTAGATAAAATATATGTGCAGCTTTTAGTGTCCTACTAAAACATTGGTCATTGCAAAAAAAAAATCTGTGAATGCATCTCCAAATAATAGAGACAGTGTAAAAATTCCAAGTTTTATCTAACTGTAGTTCCAGGTTAATCTGGTCAAACTCAGGTGCAATCTTAAATGTAATAAATATTTTTCTGGGTTTCAGGTATGGAAAACTTGGCAGCCCAATAGGGAGATGATTTTACAAGACAGTGTGAAAAAAAATAGCTTATAGGTTTTCAAAAATTGTTTCCAAAAAATAAATATATCAGAGGTATTGGAATGCTCATGCAAAGAAAGGCATCAGCTTTTGTCAAAACAATGTAATGTTCTAAGTTGATTTAGCAATGGTTATAATCAGCAGTAAATTATAATCATGCTAAATGGAGCAGGTTTAGTATGTGTGAGTGCAAAACAGAGGAAAAGATAGTGCAGGTGTTTGTAAAGTGAATAAAGTACTCTGATAGATAAAAAATGCACTGCTGAAAGTTTGAAGTGCATTTTTTATCTCCTCTTTTATTTTAGTATATTTTTAATAGCTGTCTGGACTTTTTTTTTGGAAGGAGACAAACCTGGCATTATAATTTGGGGATCTGTTTCAGCAGAGTGTAGTGATGATGTGTGTGTGTGTGTGTGCGTCTGGAAAACTGTGGGAATAAAGGATCATACTGTTTTAGAAATCAAACTACAGAATTGATGCTCTCAATGTTAGAGACACGGGGAGAGGAGTTAGAAGCGCTGCTGAAGGCAATTATCTAGAGCCTTGCTAAACTCACTGAGCTGTATCATGTTAAATACACTAATTCCCCCAGGCATTAGCTCAGCTCAGGGAAGTTTTCTTGGTTTCTCTGCATTGACACTGTTCAGGGGAAAGGCAGGGAAGCCAGGTCAGTTTGGGAGGCTGATCAGAACAGGACGAAGAGAGGGAAAAGATGCCTTCGTTTTCTGTTTGTGGAGGATTGAAGGCCTCTGCTCTTTCAACTTCTGCATGAGGGAAGGAAGAGAACTTCCCAAAACCACAAGAGAGCCCCAGTGCTGAGCACAGGGTGGTTCCAGCATTCTGGTGGCTGGGGGACAATGGATGGTCATTGTCCTTATCCCAAGGATCCTCTTGCTGAGCAGGGATTAGCAGGCTGTCTCCTCTTCCTTTTGAACAATTAGATCCTCTCTCCTCATTCTCCTACTCCCAGTTGTTGCTCTTCTTTTTGATTGCCTGTTCCTGTTCCCCAATTC
The DNA here is from genome assembly GCA_039654755.1 of Calcarius lapponicus. Lineage (NCBI taxonomy): Eukaryota > Metazoa > Chordata > Aves > Passeriformes > Fringillidae > Calcarius > Calcarius lapponicus. The sequence continues at coordinate 34,805,039 of CM077470.1, forward strand.
TTTTACTTCACTTTCATTTGGAAACTAAACAGGTATTTGCCGTCTTAGCATCTCTCATTTCATTGCTGTGTGGATTGCTTTGGTTTTGGCTGGTCTGGTTTTTCCCCCCCCTCTACTCTCACCCATGTGGAGGAAAGAAAGGGCTTCCCAGAGAGTTTCTGGGAGTGTTGCTGGGTCTTTCCTACTCTGTAAATGGATGAAATGGGGTCTGCCTGAGCAGTGCTAATTTTCTTGTCATCTGTAGTGTTTACGGGGCAGACTCTTCAGTGGCCACCTCAAAGTCCCAAAGCAGCCCACCCCAGCAGTGCTGCTTCACTGAAGGATCTTTTGTCCTATGAGATAACTGCAGTTTTGAAGCTGTAATGAAATATGGGGCTGCATTTGTTCTGTGGATAGGCTTTTCCTCCTGCAGAGTGGTGGGACACTGAGAGCATTGCTGTTGGTCTGCTAGTGTCTCATGTAAAATAGCTCAAATGTGGCCATGTATAAAAACACACATTATAGATGAGCCTGTTAAAGCCTTTAAGAAAAGTGACACATGAAAAATGATGTATTTCCTCTCTAGTGCTTCCTGGCATTTAGATTTATTTGGCTGATGCTGCTTGCCTTTATCCATGTTGTCCTAGTGCCTGGGAGCCTAACAGGTTTGATTTGTGCTGGCACAAACAGTGTATGAGAAGTAGGTGAAGCAGATCATTGCAGCCAGTAAGACAAAGGGAGCATCAACTTTAACTCCTCATCAATGCAAGAGACTTCTGGTTTTTTTTGGTGTTGTTTTTTTTTTTCTTTTTTTTTTGTTTTTTTTTCTAAAATATCATCTGCTTGTGCTGCCTCAAACACAGTTTTTCTGCAGGCAGATGTTATTCTCAAGCATCAGAATTGAAATCCATTTATTAATGTTGATTCTCAATCATATTCTGGTTTAGCTAGTTTCAGTTCAATACTTTGTGGTCTGCAAGTAACTGTAAAACCAGCAATAAATATGGATGTGATTCAGTGACATATAATGCTGGACAACAGCTGGACATTGAAAAAACTCCTTTATGTTTGTTATGAAGATATTGAGGTTTTGTTAAAAGAAAGCATCTGATGAAAGCATATTACTGGCTAAAAGGAAGGATTTGGTTATAAAAAGGGTTTTTTTTTCTGCAAAGAACAAACACAGTGTAATCTAGGATTCATAAAATCCTTGGAATTTTACTTCAAAGTACAGTTAAGCCCTTGATGCAACTCTCACCTTAAAAGTTAGAATCTGAAATTGTCATCTAGATTCTGTATCTGTGTTTAAAATTGCCTAATATGATTAGTTGCTTGGCATAGCATTGTAATTGAAGTATTTAATAAACTGTGTAACTATGCTTCTTTTTATCCATACGGTTTCTTTGTGAGGCTGAGTTTTAAAGGCCTGAAGTCTTAACAAATTAATCAGCTTTCCACAGCAAAGCAAACACAATTTCCTCCCGTGCATATTTTAAGTAATCCAGACTTGGGGGAAGGGCCTGTCTTTGGGGATGGCGGCTTCTTTTAATTTCTGCCTTATTCTAAATCCTGGAAATTAAAGATGAGGAGCAGAAGAAGGAAGGTTGCACTGCACAGTGTTTTCCTCCCTCCTTTATTAGCCTGATAAGGTAGTACAAACAAGAGTCTTTCTGCTGTGCTGCTCTGGAGTTGTACATTGGGGTATGGTTTGGAGATTTATCACCTCACAGGTGAAAATAAATTCTTGTGAGAGGTGTGTAACCTTTGCTTCTCATTGATTGTTCTTGTATAGATAATTTCTTTAGCTCTGCCATCCCCCAGCAGCTGAAGCTCAAGCTGCCATGACTCAGAGACATTTCCCTGCGCCACACTCAGATAAGCAAGGTTGTATCCATGGAAGAAATTAATTGGTGAATCTATTACTTGTAATGTTTTCTTTCCTCTGTATGGTAATTTCTTTCACTGATACAGAGACAGTTTTGATAGGACAGTGGCAACCAGATATGCTGAATGTGTTTGTCCACAGCTGCAAGAAGATGAACTGCATGCTACCTGCTAAGCAAGGCAAAATAGATTTCTTTTTGTAACCTTTTGAAATAATGATTATGCCTGCAGCCTTGAGTATTCTAAATTGTGGTTTTATTAGATTTTTTTTTTTAACCAAGTCAGCTCCTATACGCCCTGTGGATCTGATCTTGCAACCAGGTGGTGCCCCCATGAGTAATGTCAGCAAGATGGGTGCCCAGCAGTGCCAGGATCAGTCCCAGGGATCCTTAGCAGCTGGATCTGCACCTCAGCCACAATCTCTTGCTATTAAATAGAATGATGTGAGTCTGAATAGTTTGCAATTAATTCAGAGTGCTGGAGCCAGATCACCACGATGGAATTCAGCCATCATTATTGTTTCTGAGCTCTAATTGATACTCGGTATCCCTGTAACGTTTTACTTGGATTGCAAGGCTTTGCATCTTCCTTGCACTGCCAAAACCTGCTTTTCACCATGTGCTCTGAGTGCTCCACTGTGTACATATACATCATCTCCTCTGCTGTGGTGTTGAGAGTTGGAGTGAAAGGCTACTTCATCCTTCATCTGTAGCAGACTCATGATTAGATTTTAATGCAGTTGCAGGTGTCTTTTGAACATCAGCAGATATATCAGTGTGCTCCTGGCTGAGGACAGAAATAGAGGCCTCTGGTTTTCAGTTGGAGAGTTGTGCCTTTAAAAGCCTGTTGCTCAGGCTGGAAAAGGGGAGCTTTGGAGTGAATTGTAGCCTTCCAGTGCCTGAAGGGGCTACGAGACACAGAGAGAGATGACTTACAAGAGCCTGTAGTGGTAGGCTGAGAGGGAGTGGATTCAAACTGAAAGAGGTCAGGCTTAGGTGGGATATTGGGAAGAAATTGTTCCCTGTGAGGCTGCTGAGGCCCTGGCACAGGGTGCCCAGAGAGGCTGTGGCTGCCCCTGGATCCCTGGGAGTGTCCAAGGCCAGGCTGGATGGGACTTGGAACAACCTGGGATAGTGCAAGGTGTCCCTGCCCGAGGAAGGGACGTGAGATGAGCTTTAAGGTCCCGCCCAGCTCAGGCCATTCTGTGATTCTATGACTCTACTTCTGTCTGAAATGAAAAGGTTTTATATATTGTCCTTTTTACAAGACAAACAGTAGAATCTCAGTGGTTTCTGAGATTACAGGATGCATAATTGTCTCCTATTTAATTTCCATGAACAAAGCACAGAAATGCCACTCTCCTGACTGAGCTGCCATTCACACTCGTCCTCCAAGCCCCAGTTCTCTCTGATACATTCTGGCTCTTTTTTAATATGCACCTGCATTTGGTAGCACACCTGCAGTATTGTTTGTGGGGGTGGGTGCTCAAAGCATTTGAAAGAATTGGGAAAACAGTTAGATTTTACTGACTATATAGATAATAGAGTCACTATCATTGAACTGGATATAGATTGGATTTAGCATTTCAGTGCTCTGTAGTTTTTCCCTATGGCACTTAAACAGTAGGTGAGAAATCAATGTCAAGCATTTAGCTGAATTACCTACACAAACAGAAAATGTTACTTGAGCTGATAATTTTAGCCCGTATCTCGTTGAATGGGAAACAGTTTAAAATTGCCATTGAGGGAAAAAAATGGGAATTTTTTTTGGGAAGTGTTGGATGCCTGACTCTGATGTCCTGAAGCACCGAGGGAATAGGGGGAGAGGGTGTTGTTCCATGGAACTGGGATGAGCCTTCTGCCTGAGGAACAGGGCCTGAGAGGGAAGTTTGGGTCAGTCACTGAGCAGGGCAAGCATTGCATAACTCATATTTTAAACACAAAGTAATATGCTTTTACAATACTACTGCAAAAATTTTCAATTCATTCAGCTGCCAAGATTTGCAGTTCTGAGTTAAAAACATGGATGTGAGATTATACTTGAGATTTTACCAGTTAGAAATGTGCTGTTGGAGATGGTTATTATTGCTTTCATAAGCCAAGAAAAATATTATACAAAATAAATGACAGAAGACCTTGGTAAAGATCACCTGCACATTCTTGCTGTATATGGGCATGAATATATTTATTGCAAAATGTGAGTGGGTACTGTATTCGAGCATAATTTTGAAATGAGATATTAAGCGTTTTCCCAAGGCAAGACCAGGCATTAACTAGTCAGAGGTTTTTACTAGTCTCAGGAAAAATTCATCTGTGCTCAGCAGGCTGTTTAAATAAAATAACCCCAGTTGCAAGGGGTATCAGAACATGGTTCTACAATTCTTATTTTGGGACAAGTGTTGTCTTCCAGATTTTTTTAGTGTTGGTAGGTCAAACAGAAATTTTGTGGGTTGCCAGAAATATTTTTAACAGACTTCCAAAGTGAAAATTAACAAGGTGGGTGCACTTAGCTGTCTATAAATAGAAAATCTAATGTGTTCAGTGCTCTAAAATATTTTGTCTGGCCAGCAGCTACTGCTCCAGAAATGCGTGGGTGTTCTGTAGGTCCTGTCAAATTACAGACACTCCAGAGAATCAAAAATACTGCCTCATCTCTAGGCTTGCTAAAGCAACTGAATACCATTATGTCTTTAAAAAAAATAGTAAATTTTTCTTTAAGGCAGGGAGGAAAGCTGTTCATCACACACAGTTTGAAGGCAATGATTAATGCCTGACCATGAGCATTACGCCTTATTATTTCTGAGACAGCAATAAAATGCCAGCAAGGGTGTTTGAAAATGTAAAACATGAATGAGGAAGCAGACTGTTTAAACTGGAGGGCTCCTTCATCACATGCAACTAGCAAATGCTACTTTTTGTAGACTGCTGTTTGCCCAATGTACTTTGAATGAATATGAGTTCTGCTCATTTCTCAGAGTATATGCTGCATATGAAACAGCCTTGGTTAATCATCATTAGAACATGAAAATGGCATTAAAGTACTTTCTAAGTACTTTTCATGACTTTTCTGCATCTTCCAGGAAACTTTTGGCATAAGCAGACATGTAATTCAAGATTAGATGCAGAAAAACGGGGTAGATATTCTGTAGTTAAAGACCTTAAAATGTTTTCCGTAAGCTGCTGCTTCTACATTACTGAGAATTGCTCAGCTACATTTTAAAGTTCTTTAAAGGTGATGAAATCAGGGTGATGGAAAGATGCTTTCTAAATGTATCATTTGTATTCCTTCTGAATTTGCTACATCATTTATGATGCAGTCTTGAAATTATAGTGATCTTGTATGTAAGGAAGTCTGACATTGTAAATTCAATGAAGATTTACCTGTCTTGAAAAATAGATGAGTGGATGAGTATTCTTCATCATAAATGCATTATATAAAATCATAGCAAACCAGACATTTCAAGAAATGATGCTCAGTGGCTCCAAAGTGCTCCCTTTGACTTGACTCAAGCAAACAAAATTACATGTGTTCACACTGACAATACAGAGAGTGTGGGCTTTAAGAACTCTTAAAATATTGTACAGAAGCAGGGATATGTCAAAGATGGATGTGTACTGGCTTTTAGTGACTCTGGTTTCCACGTGCATTCTTGAAATGAGGGATTTATTACACATTTTCATCTAAAAGGCAGGAGTGAAAGACTTTGTAAACTTCACTGCAGATCATGGAACTGTGCTAAACACCAACTCTCTGTACACTGCACTTCGAATTAGAATTATTTTCAGTACACATACATGGGAAATTAGTTGTTTTTGCATACACATCCAGAACTTGGAGAGGCAAAATGCAATAATGGATCAAAATGCCTGAAACCTGGGAAAAGTGCTGTATTGAATATCAAAATGAAAAATAATTAATCAAATGTGTCTCTGAGAGCTGTGGCTGTACACAGCATCCGATATGAGACTGGTATTTCTCTGAATTATTGGTATTTCTTTATATTCCAGCCCCATTTCACATCTCTCCTGTCACATTACCTTTGTCCTGACCAAGAAATGAGGCCACATTGGGAGTGAGTCCAGTTTCTCTCTCTGGGCTGCTGGGTGCTGAAGCTTTCACCCTAGCTAAAACACTCAAGAATATTTTGTTTCATGTTCTTGGTGAGGGCAAAGGGACACGGTAATTCCTTCTGAGTTGTTGGTCTTGGCTGCTGTCAATGGAGGCAAACTCTGATGCTCTGCAAGCGCTTTTTGAAACGCTTATTGGTATTACATAGTGCTGAAATATTATAATATTGCTGGTATGAAGGTGTGTTAATGTTCATATGCTCACAAAGGGTGTAAGTGCCTTTGATTTGAATGCCTTTGGTAATGTTAGTTCATTCCTTTTGATGAAGGTAGAACCAGGAGCCTTTGTAGAGAAGTCAGCTTTTGGAACCTACCAGGGAACCTGCACTTAGTACGTTTTCAATGTTTATAATGGGAGAAAAAAGAAGGGGGGAAAAGTTAAAAGTGAGAAGCACTAACAAGAAATTATTCCTAATCATATTGCTATTCCTGAGGCATAACAGAATTCTGGAAAAATCAAATTGCAGGATGCAAACCTCGGGTGTCAACTTGTCACTATGTTACATTTAAAGTGGTTATTAAAATCATTATGCTATCAACCTGTGAAGTTTGGGCACACCAAATATAGCTACCTGCTTAATTGCTCAGTATTTTGCAGTGAGTGAAAGAGAGGGAGGTGGGAGTGGAGAGAACGGTGTGTTTTCAAGGTACCCTCAAAGGCCATTTTTCCTGTGGAGTAAATTATGCATTTGTTGTTCAAAAAGACTTGAGTCTTTAAATATAAAATATTTTATTAGAAATGCAGCTGCCTTCCTGTCTACATGGCTTAGAAATGGTTTTATTAAGATCTTCCAGCAGAGCAGCACAATGCATATTGACATGAGTTGGTGGTTCTAATAGTGTTATTGACACTGTTCTTCTCTTGGGAAATCAGATTAAAATGAACTGATATTGCCAAAATCACTGTCTAGAATACTTAGGGTCAGGTGTCAAAGTCTAATTTCCCAAGGGAGTAAAGCTGGAGAAACTCAGCTGAACTTACTTCAGGTTTATATTTGTATAAGGAACAACTTGGTTCTTCGTTATCATACTGCTAGAGGCTTGGCTGTGAAAAGGCTGAAATGTGATTTTAGGATAAACCTAAAATAATTACAACATTGCTACAGTAGCTACATAAAGGAGGCAATGAAAATATAAATTTGGGCAGTGGAAGAAAACGACAGAAACCCAAACCTTCCCCAATTAGTTTTGAAGAGCACATTTTACTCCAAAAGGTGTGCTGTCTCCATAAAAGTGAAGAATGAGGAGAGAAAAGTAATTTCTCCAAATACTGTAAAGTGTATTTACTTTATTTCTTTCTATTATTTGTCTCCATGTCTTTAAAACTGGGATTTTTTTTTTTGTCCTTGTCCTGCACCAAGCATGACATAAAGCTGATGATGCAGAACCCACCTAGGCTCAGGTGGGATGTGGCAACTTCACCACACCCGGTACCTGATGGCACTGCATTCAATGAACTTGCACAAAAAAAATCACTGAATTTTCAAGGTGCCTTTCAGTTTCTGTTTTGGCTAAGAACTGGAGGGCAGTCAGTCTTTCTTCCTCACCTGTTATGATTCTAGATTGAAAAAAAAATGCAGAAAAACTCAGCTGCAAACACTGAAATAATTTACTGAGCACATTTCTGCAGTCTGTGGATGTCATCCATTGCAAATTCTCCTATGTATAAAAAAGTCTGAGGAAAAAAAAATAAACTTGATCTCAGTTTTCTCAAATAGAATTTTATGGAGATTAGAGCATTGAGAAATGTGACTGGAGGTCGGCATCCACTATTTTTTTTTCCTTCTGACTGGCAATTCTTGCTATGTCACAATATGATTCATTAAGACAAGCGTGTACTCTATGGTTAAAGATGTGAGTTTATTCTTTTCACTACAGGCATTTATTTTTCCTGTAGGACTTTCTAGTAGAGTTGTTGTAATTATTAGTTGTACATTGCCTACAAGGAAATTGGATGTACTAAAACATACTCCTTTCTGTGTAGAAGATTTTCACCCTCCTATGGATGTATTATTTAATTTTGGCTTGTCTCAGTTTAGAACTAGTTAGCACATATGTATAAAAGCTTATTAATATACCCACTCATCCAAACAAATTATTCTGGATACTCTCCCTACTGTGATATGCCCCCATAATTAATTCAAGCACATTTTCAGGAAACTCATGTTCTTATTGAAAGCTAATAAGATATTTGTAACATAAAGATAAACTTTGTGCCCCTGGAATTTATGTGGTTTCTTGGCATCTCTCTCTTGAAGGCAAATTGTCCTTTTCTATGTGTTTGTATCGTCCTGGTCCAGCAGATGGACCTTACTGGCATTCCATGGTTACATCTATATAGATGTAAATTATTGTCTTTAAGGAAGTGACTGAAGTAGGAAACTTTTCTTATGAAATCTTAGACAAAGTCAGCCCACAATGAATTTGAGTATTTGCCTTATGACATCCATTTAAGAAAGCTGATTTGCAGCTTCTGTGAGCAGCTGTCAGAGATAAAACTGGGCCTTTATCTCTCAGCTGATACGAAGCTTCATTCTAATACAAAAACCATGTGAAGATTATAATTATACAGAAGCAAATAACTGAAAAAAATTGCCCATCTTCTTTGGAAGGAAGGAAAAAGAAATTTCAGGTTTTGAGAAACTGATCTAGTGGAAGAGGTGTCTGTGCTGATGGCAGGGGGCTGGAATGAGATGATCTTTAAGCTCCCTTCCAACCCAAACCATTTTCTCATTCTAAATTGTGCCATGCTCATGTTGTTTTCATTAGTTTCAATCTTTGTTTATTTTAGTTGTTCAGATTGCACCTAGAAAATCACAAACTCTTAAAGCCAGCAGTGTTACCTTCCTGTTCCTGTGAAATAAAGGCAGAGTTAAAGGGCAAGGCTGGACTGAGGGAGGGGGCTGGAAGCTGCTTGGGAAGCAATAGGCAGTGCTGCAGTGGCAGTAAAGGATAGGGCTTTGTTGGTATGGCCTGTTTGGCTATAGGAATTTATAAATTTATTCAGAAAAGGTTCAAATCCTCTTCCAAGTTGGTGGTTCAGAGGAGAGTGGCTGGTGTGTGGGTGCTCTGTCTCTGGGTTCCTCGGTGCCCTTTGAAGGCTCATTTATAGGAATCCTATTATATGTTGAGGCCTGTTGACTTGCAGTACCATTCTGATTCTCAGGCAGATGTAATTGAATGTAGCATCTCCTGCACTATTTTTTGCCTTTACTCCTTTTGGTGGTGCTCCTTAGAAGTGTTGGGATAAGGGAAAAAGAAAAGGAACAACAAATTATCCGTTTCCTTTTGCCAGTTAATTTTATCTTCTCAGGTTTGGCTCCATCAGCTGTAATTTGATTGACATGCAGCCTCTTAAAACCTGTTTGGAGTAACAAATGTTCTTACAGTAAACTGTTCCTTTAGATTGAGCTTTCCAGGTGCTTGCTCAGCCTCTCTTGAGCTTTGGGTAGAAATACAAATCCTGAATCAATGCCCAAGGTGAGCAGTAGTTTCTGAAGAGAGAATGTGGCTGCTGTCTGAGGCAAATAGCCCAAGCTGATGATGTGCATCACTTTCTTCCACTGCGCTTGACCCCAGCACATTTTGGAGCAGGCAGGTCCTCCTTATTTCATCAGTGCCATAGTTAAAGACAGTGGCCTGTCAGCTTGTTCCCTGCTGAGATCAAACGCCTCAAATGGAGTGGGACATCAGCATGATCAGATCTAAATTGCTTGCTGCACCAATTTCTAGCTTGTATTGTAGTTTAATATCAAATCTCCTGGTTTTCTTGCAGGTGTAAAAGATGCATGTGGTGTCAGGGGAACAGAGGGGAATAAAATGGTGAGGAGTTAAGGTTTCAGCCAGCTGATTACTGATTTGAACTTCCAGACCAGGGAGAGCTGTGCAGGCAGGGATTTCAGAGCTCTGCCATTCATTGACTGAATTCACTGGTTTAGAATAGAGTTATTTTAACAAGTTTTTTGAAAGAAGTGTTGGTGATGCAGTAATACAAACTTTCATTATGTCTATGGAAACCCAAAGTACCTCTTGAGAAATATTTCAGAAAAATGTCAGCATTTCAAGACAGTTACATCATTTAAAATAGACAGTGGAGCAAGTTCCATGATCCTGTTCCATGATTCTTGATCCACACAGAAATCTGCTGAACAATATCAGTTGTTACAACTTTTTTCTGACTATAGCCTGGTGCTACATTTCTACATAATGTTAAAGCTCCCAAAACTGCAGCTCTTGCCCCAAATATGTAACATCACATTTTAAACAATAAAAGGGGCTGCATTTTGAGTCTTAAGGTTGCCCTCAGAAAAGGCTAAACTCACTTAAGTCTTGTCTTGCTTACTGTTTTTGTGAGCATCACATTACAGGAGACTATTATTGACCAAAAGGCTGCTCATGTGTTAGGGCTGGGCAGTCTTACAGAAATCAAATGTTTTGCTCCAGATACTTCCTTCATATCTAGACAAAGAAATGAGCAAAGATTGTTCTTGAAAATGGAAATATCATCTGTAGTTCCCTGAGACAGAGTTTTCACATCTTCACTAACTGACTTCAAGGTCTCAGCTTTCCCTGAGAGATCTGTTTCTAACAGGTTAGATTCTATAATTTAGAAAAAAAAAATCTTCCCAGCATAAAAGCTATTCAAACTTCTAAACAGAATTTCATACATACAGAGCTGAGAAGAAAATGCAAACATTTTAAGTTGGGTAATTCAACACACTCTGTTGATGGGGAGTTTAGAGGGATTCTTTTTGCTTTGATGTATTACTGATTTTATCAGTCCTGATGAAATCTGTGATTTATGTGCTAAAGAAAGTTAGTATCTGTAGCTCATCAGCACTTTTCTTTCCCTAAGTCAGTCTGTTCTCCTTTATTGAGGAGCTTTTCTTTGCCATTAAAAATGGATTGCATCTGTGCTCTGCCAAACAATTGGAATAAGAGGTGGCTGAATGAACAGCCCTTAGTTCTCCCCTGTTACCTGGATATAAATGGCAAGGAAAAATCAGCTTCAATGGGCTTTAGAAAGGTGTGAAATGAGAGAAGAAAGATTTCCAGGAAAGACCTCCTTCATTTGGTTGGTTTGTGTTTCAGAAAGGCTGCCTGAGAGCCCTCCCCTGTACAGGCTCTGCGAAGGCAGCTCCTTTTTGTGCTTTAATTAGTGGAAAGGTAAACACTGTTTTCTAGGTAGGTTTTGGCAACTCCTCAGCCTTTCATTCACACTTGTTTTCAATTGTCACTCTGTAAGAGAGCTGCAGCGTGCTTGGGGCTCTTTTAGAACCTTGACAGAAAAAGTAACTGATGTCCCAAGCGTGGCAATCCAACGAGCCTCCAGCCGTGCTATGGGAAAAGGCTTTTTTGCCTTTTACCTCTGCCTTAAATAGCTGAATCAAAGGGCAGGGATCTGCTGGGAGCCATTGCTTCAGCATCAGTACAGGAGGCTTCATTACTGTCCTTGAATTTTTGCAGAATCCAACCATTTTTCTAGGTGCTCTTACAGTTTGTATTTACATATTCTAAATAAGGAAGTCTGCTCATCCCGAATATATCACTTATAATCAACTGCTGCTAATATATGTAATTCATACAACCTGGAGTAAGCCCAATCAGAAGTGCAGCCTTTAAAATGATGTTAAGCTACATCTGTTGAAATGAAATCTGTGAAATTGCTTTTCCATGATGAATGCAGGCATGGATGATTTCTTTTCAAGATAAAGATAAAATTAAGGTTGTTACTTGTGTTCACTCCGCTGTTTTCATACTAAAACCCATGAAAAGACCACACAGTAATCAACTCCTGGAGTCAGCTATTGCATAAGTGTGGCTTTTGCAGTACATCTTTAGCTGGGTTCAGGTCTGAAATGAAACCATCTGAAGCCAGTCTCATTTTGTGTGGCATTTAACAAGTGTGAGATGATAATTGCTGTCACTGGAGCATGACTGCTTTTGTAATGAATACTTTCTGCCAGCGGTCAGAGTACGCAGCTCTGTGTGTGTAATGCAACATGCTTTAATCTTAAAATAATTAGTAAATTTGCAGTTGAATTTATTGTTCAATGGAGTTCTATTTCACAGAGGTTCTGCCTTCTACAGTCAAATGATCAATGTTTGCTTTTAATTACGTAGCACTGGAGAGATCCTTGTACACCTTTTTCTGTAATGGCATCGTGCTTCCAAATAGTTATGGGGATAATCAAATCTGGAGAGCACGGCTTTAAATTGGTTAGTGAAGTGAAGTGCTAGCCCAGCACATCACATTTTCTCCCCTGTGCTGTTCAGTCAAATCCATGTTATCTGATTTTTACAGTGGCTCTCTTGTATTTAGGAGGGATTGTTTGACTCCTTCACCTTTCCATTGATCTTGCCCACGGATGATACTGGTGTCACCTTTCTGCTCGTGTGTAAGTCAATACCTTCAGCAGTAGATTAAGAGCTACTCCCCTCTGGCTGGGAAGAAAAAATTAAGTACAAGAGGCTGGCTTTGCCTTCTGGTGCTCCTGTGCCAGCAGCAGAGCTGGTGGGATGCTTGTTACGGTGTGAGAGGGCTGCAGAAAAGTTGTCAGCTTTCTCCTGACGTTAATAAATGCCAACAAGCATGCCATGATCCTCTGTTCAAAAATGCTTCCTCCAAACTCAACCTAGTGCTGAAACACTAAAATGCAAAATTTAGAAGTACAAATTTGTATCTGCGTATATAAAATCTTGTATATGTGTCACTTTTGGAGAAGGAGCAAGACTTGAAAGTCTAAAATTTTGTCATCGTTGTATAATCATGGATTTTTTTGAAACATTATTTTATTGTTCCAGAGATAGGAACCCAAACCATCACATAGTAATGAATCATAATAACCTTGATTATTGTAATCAAAATAATAAAAAACCTGCAACAGAACCTTCTCAATGTAAGATAATTGAAGTGAGGAATGAAATGCCTTGTTTTGTAGGACAGAAGTGTTATTTATGTTTTTTTTCAAGAACATTCCTGCCTGTCCTTCTGATGTGGTCAGCTGCCCAAAATAAAGACTGAATCAACTAATACTGGTGCCAGGGAGCTCTGAAATGATGCAAGCAGGCATTTCAATATTAAGAGTTTGCATTTTTACTTTAATGTTGAACTGTTTTCTCTACTACTTCTCTTTGTGACTCTATTACTTTTAAAAGCTATTTAAAAATGCTTTGTTTAACAGTAATTTATATGAAATAAAGAATACTATAATTAGAATCAGGCAGGGAGGGGAAAAATATTTGTTAACAGAAAAAGTAAAAGCTTCATACTAGTAAATAGCTATTTATAAGGGAAAATGGTGTAGGAAAGCTTTTTAAAAGGTCAGTGAATTTCTATGAAATTGTTCTCTTCTCATTGCCTTTAAAATTAAGTGTGCAAGGTGAAGGTTAAAAACTGTATGTTCAGTGGCTGAATTGCCTTTTAAAGCGGAAGTCAAACACTGGCCGCAGAAAGAGAAAGGACTGAAAACTTTTTGGCTTCTTCCTCCCACTTCTGTAAATTGCAGGAGTTGTTTTTCACAGCAGTTAATTTCATATCCACCTCCCTTGGCAAGGAAAGGCAGGAGTCTCTATGTAGAAAATGTAGAGAATGTATATATACCATCAACACAGTCTTTAAAGGTGAGTCTCCTAAGGTTAGCGCTTGCTAATTCCTAAAGGAAAATATGTAACCCATCCGTGTCATGCTGTGGCACAGGGCTTTGCCTGCCTTACACCAAGTAGGAATCCCACCTTGCCTCCTTTCCAGTCAGAAAGATTGAGTTGGCGAAAGAAAGGCTTTCTTTTAATAAAGACAAAAATCAATACTTCAACAGCTTTTTTGAAAAGATTGAGCAGAAATATTTTAAAGACCCAAAGTGGTGACCACCATCACAGCTTCTCTGTTTGCATCATCACTTGCTCTCTTGTGATTACTGAGCTGGAAATCCCAGTTTTAAGGTGCTGGGGACGCAGTTGTGAAAAAATGTTTCAAAAACCTCACAAATTCAGGATGCAGAAAAAATTATTATAATCAACAGCTGTGTCTCACATTCTCAAGGAAAGAGTCCAAATAAAAGCAGGATACTGCTGAGCATTGATTCTTTTCTGTGCATTTTCAGCTTCTCTTTGAGGACACAAATTGTCAGTCACTGTCTGCTAAAATCCCTGGTTTTCTACTATTGTTGTTAAGGCATTTTTTAAAAGACAAGATTGCTAACAGCTGCAGCACCTGTTAAATTTTCATATCAACATTAAAGGGATAACTAATTTATTAATCTAGTTTAGATGAGAATGGCCTTTTCTTTGTATTAAAACCCCTTCCCTGAAAAATGAGTGTTTTTCTCCAGGTTGCTTGTATTGATTTCTAGTGCCGGTATTTATTCATAATTAGAGGTACAGTAGGCAAGAAAGCCATTTTTTAAAGCTTGATCTAAAGCCTTCTGGCATTTTTATTTCACTCTCTTTTCATAATAAACCTTATTAAAAACCTGTAAATAGAGGGAGTGTACTTTCTAAAGAGCTGTAAGAAAATTAAATGGGCCCAACTGTTTTTTTAAAATTTTGGGCTAACCACCTCCAAAATGCTGTGGCTGATACAGGAGTGCAGTCAGTCATTTTGCTGGGACCTTGGACAGTCTCTATATGAAAATGCAACTTTGATCACAGCAGTATCGCACAAACTCCAGCCAAGAACCAGCTTTGTTCTGATTTTTGATGTTAAAATTACAACTTTCTCTTCAGGAAAGTAATTATTTCTTTTTTATCTCCCCTTTCCTCTCTGTTTTTTTTTTTTTTTATTTTTTTGATGTTACATGAGACAGACTCGAGCAGCCAAATATTAGAAAGATTAGAAAGAAGCAATTTGGCTTAGAAAGAACTCTATAGATTGTGGAGGGTGACAGAAACTGTCAGTATTGATTTTCTGCCACTTTCCCGTTTGACCTTTTGGATTGCAGCGGGCACTCTTAAGAGGATTTAGCTTGTACCAAATTAAAGATATCACAGAACAATTGCTGACTCATATTGTGGAAGCTGGCTAAGCCCTGCTGCCATCAGTGCAGGGCCATGGTCATTACTTGATTTAATGTGCTCTTGTGGATCAAGTTGTTTGAAAAGCTGCTTATGAAAACAGGGTTGATGATGATAAATGAAGTTGCCACCTACTTTATTCATACACACACACATGTGTGTGTTTAAACATACTGTTTGAAGCTTCTGCATGGGAAATTTGACATGAAAAGTGATCAAAATATACATCAAAAACTCAGATAAAACAGTGCTATAAATATGCATCTATAAAAGCTTCATTTGCACTGTTGAGGATGAAATTGGAACAAAAACCCTAAGTGCTTTGTCTTTATTTTACACCTCCTGGCATCAACTTGACACAAAACTTCAATGAAAAACTTCAACATCCTCTGCTGAGTACCCTTCCACCCTGTTTGGAGGAAATAGATTGCTTATCTGGAGTAGTTCAAATACTTTAATCTCATTTAATATACATGAAGTATTTTGCTATAGGATGGAATTGAGTTTGTGGAAATAAATATTTTTTCACTGGATGCCCAAAACGCATAGAATAAATATAGAAATATAATAAACAGGTGAATTCCTTTTAATTGTTAGGACAATTTTAAGAGGCAACATGTTAATGTGCAGTTTTTTGTTTGATAAACTGTGCGCCAGATTAATGTATTTTAAAATGGCACAGGAATATTGAGCTGGAAGAGCTGTCTGTGCTGTTTCTTTTAAAAATAAAATTAAAGTGGTTATTTGTATTCACTCTGCTGTTTTCATACCAAAACCCATGAAAAGACCTCATGGTAATCAGCTGTTGGGGTCAGCTATTGCAGCAGCGTGGCTTTTGCAGTACATCGTGCCCTGGGTGTGTGCTTCTTAATGTATACGTGAAATGGCAAACCCATGTCAGCCTCAATTAACAGAGAGGCAAAGAACTCAGGGGTTTATGTATATTTCAATAATGTAGGGCCAAATGGAAAAGAAAAACAGACTACACTGTGAGGATGCTGCTCATGAATATTGTAGGATCCGCAGCTGAGTCTCAGTCCAGAGGAAGTCAGCCTGTGCTGCAGTTGCTCTGCTCTGCTGAAGAACCAGGTCTGAGATCCAAAGACGTTTAAGCTCTGGGCATACATGTATTTTTGTCCATTCACTGTTTCAGTAGGCCGTGCTAAGCTCTGTATCCAGACTGTCAGGTTGTGTCTTGTATAAATAGCCATGTTGTGTTGATATAAAATGTTGGTTTACACTAAATGTAGCTAAGCTGGAGCACTGTTTGTGTGACTCCTGCATCAGCCTCTGTGCAGATACTCTTGCTTTGTAACAAAAATGGTTATCGGGTTTAGAAATGCTAATTTTGCATGCATTTCACTGATGAGTCCTGTTGTGCATCCAACCAGTTTCCATGGTGTGGGGCATTTGTCTGCTGTTTGTTTCTTCAAGGCAACTGGAGTTCATTTTGACTAAAAAGAGACAACTAGTGCTGGCATCTCCTCAGTAAACATTTGTGTCTGGTGTGTTGAGCCATCCTTTCTCCCTTCCAGTCTTTCTTTCTAGTTCTGTCAGAGGATCCTTGAAGCTTGAGGTCATGCTGCTGTAACTGCTGAGCAGTTCACAGCCATTTAGCAAGTTCTTTGTGAAGGCTGGAAAATAAAGATCTTTGGATCTGTAGTTTTATAGAAACCTAAAAGTGCAGAGGTTTTTATTTCCTATAGAGCATGTGATATTAGGACGCATAGAGTTTAGTTTTTTGATAATTTTATTAATTTCTTTTGGACCTTTATCATTTTGTTGTTGGCTTTGATTTCCCCTGTAAAAGGTTGGTTGCTCTTGGCCATCTCTCTCAGCTGTTCCACATCTCATACAACCTCCCTGTTGTTTGCTCCGGCATGGTGGCAATGGAACTTAACCGGTTATATGAATTGATTCAGATTTTAAGTAAACTTTTTTTTCTCTATTTTTAACCTAGATCAGCTTGCTGGTTTATTTAGATAAATGTGTGCTCCTACAAATAAGTGTGCTGGCACTTAGCAGGAGTAGCCAGACACAAAGAGGAGGAGGTACCTGTAGAGTATCACTTCAACTTTTGGAGACTCTAAAACTGTCTTTTTTACCCTGCTCAGAGCTCTAAAGCAAAAGGAATCTGTGGGCACTTCTCTAATAGAAACGATCAGTAAGGTACATGGAATATTTGGAGTTTCAGACTGGACCTGATAGGTTTTGCAATGTCCCGGTTTCTGGGAAAAGCCGACACGAGCGGATTAGCTCTGCTCACAGAGGGTTTGTGGTTTAGCATCTCCTTCTTTAATAGCTGGTCTGAGCCCTGCAGCGTGTGACAGATTGGCAGAAATAGTCCCTCAGACTTCACTCACATCTCAGGCTCTAGTCTGGTCCTGAGCTTTTGTCAGTGTATATTGAAAATGTATTTAAAACCCAATTTCGTTGGCTGACAGCATGACAAGATGTCATTCCCTGCATTTTTGCTCGACTTCAGGGACTTTTGACAGTGTTCAGTGCAGAAAAACAGGACAGGAAATGGAACAGTGTGACTCAGGGTGAGCCTAGATGTATCATTTATGCTAACATGTGGGCTTAAATGGGATATTTTTGAGGAAGCTTTGGCTATTTTGTAGACGTGGCTCATTTTCCCTGTACCTCTCAGAATGTAGTTAATGATCAGTGCTCAATGATCATGGGTACTGCTTCATCTCTCAGCATTGTCTCCTACTGCTGGCATCAAAGCCATTCCCAGCATGGCCTCAGTGCTGGTGCTTTTTTCAGGGTCTCCTTGGAAATGTCATTGGTGGTAGTGGCCAGTCATTTTTAGGTATTTTCCATCAGCTTGTGCGCGCCTACAGGATGTCAGACACTGGAGTTTGGCTGTCCTCGTGGCAGGGCTGGCTGCTATTGAATGCTTGCCTGGGTAGTACACAGCAAATAGATCAATAAAAATGCTTTCTCAGGCCTTTTCTGTTTCTCACACTGCCAGCTTCAGAAGTGTTTGCCTAACCAGATATCTTGACACCTGGCTGTACCACAGTCCTTCATTCTCTCCTAGTTTTCTAACACAAAAAATGAAAAGTATCCAATCAACTAAATTTTTTTTCTTCTTCCCTGTGGCCAGAAGGTGGAGTGAACTTCTTGCTTTTAGGCACGTATGAACCTTAGGTGGTATTTTCTCTTAAGCCTCTGTTGTCTTTCTCTTTTATTGAAATTTTTGGCTATTGGCTATCAGCTATCCAGCCATACTGCCTCAAGTCTTCACACTGAAGTATTAGCATTGACCTAAAGTAGCTGTTCTCAAGAGTTGCATCTATTCAAACAACTTCTCATACAGGTGAGGGTCACAACAATGATAAATGCTTTGTTTGCCATTTTTTTCTCACACACAGAGTCAGACAAACTCATTAAAACTCACTGGGAAAAGATATTTGCCATGGGTTGTTAGCTACTGTATTTAGCATATAGGCAGCTGCTTCAGCAGCAGCTGCACTTACTCCAATATCCTTTCATTTCTTTTTATTTTTTTTTTTTTGGCAATCTGAGATCACTGAGATGTTTGCAATGTTTTTTATTGTGTTTTGAGAGGGAAGGAAGGGCAGGCCCATCTCATCTCAGAGATGCTGTGTCTCAGGCTGCCACAAGGTCACTCCTAATTTAGCTAGCACAGATCCGCCAGGGTAAATCAGGACCCCCGCAGGGCTCTTCTCGTTGTTCGGCAGCTTAAAAAACCCTCTCAGAAATGAAAGAACAGGATCTTCAAAATCTCTTTGTGTATTTGCAAAGCACTGTTCTTACAGTCTCATTTCTCTTTGCCTAGGTAGTGTTGCTGCCTTTTCACTTAGACCAACGTCCTCATCACGCTCGAATACTGATTGTGAATAGGATTTTGAATCAACTCAAGAGTAGAATAAATCTTTAGAGGGATTTTTTTCAAGGACTGTTCTCTATGGCAAATTTAGACTTAATCCCATTTCCCATTAGGGCAAAGTTTTTCACTGGGCTTCTGAGTAAAAAGATCTATTTGCATTATTTAATGATGCCAAAAGGAGTGATGCTTTTTTTTCCCCCCCTTTTTTTTTTTTCTTTAGATGTAGTGTTCTCCTGACTGTGATAACACTGAGAGGATTAATTTTAGGAAAATAAATATTTATTGCATCATAACGCAAATCTTAAGCTCATACATATTCATAATTAGACAACTGGAGGAGCTCAGGAGGGTAATTCCTAGTGGGCTTTGGGGTTTGATGTTGTGGGGCTTTTTTTTTTGACTAGAAGTTCCAACCCTGTACCATGTGTTGTGTTTAATAACCAGATGTCTGTGTAGGATGTGGTTCTTTCCAGTGGGATGAACCCACAGAGACCATCAGCTGCATGCGGGAGCAGGTTTGCAGCTGGAATTGTTTCCTGGCCCCATCCAGGACTGGCTGGGCAGAGCTGAGCTCTGTGTCTCAGTGGCTGGGCAGGGAAGTACTCGTGGCACACAACGTAGGGCCCAGCCCTGATGGATCCCCAAAGCTGGAAAAAGACAGTAAATTTGCATGGAAAGACTTAATGGTGTGGAAAGCAACAATAGAATAGAACCACAAGAAGGGTCTGTAAAGAAAATTCACTTAGCCTGCAGCGGGGATTTCCAGGAGTGCTGAGTTAGTGGGGCTCCGTGTGCTCCTCAGTAGCTCCCAACTGTTTTCTTTTGGCTCTGAAAACATCATTGATTAAATTTCAAATATGACTTGGAATGCCCTCAGTAGGAGAAATGTAATGCTTGCATTTTTGAGACGTTGTTTTGTATTTTAATAACGAGGTATCAGATTTTTTAAAAGTAGAACAGATTGCAAGTTTAACCAGTCACAGAGAAATTGTATCCTTCAAGGGAATGAAATGAGACAGAAACATCTTTATTTCAATTCATGTATTATATTAATTTTGGCTTTCTTTAAAAACAATCTTAAAAAATATAAGAAAAAGCAGAAAAACAAGAAAAACGGTTTTGAAAGCTTAGTAAGAGAAAAAAATCACTACATGCTAAAAATCTTATAGAAAAGAAAATTATTACCATCAAGCATGACAAGCCGAATTGAGGAAAGCTGAATGCAATAATCACCAAGAGCTCTCATCCTGAAAATCTAAGTATGCAACATTTCAGGTGTGAGCTGCGCCCTAGGTGAATCACATGCTCCAAATTAAATGTATTTTATATAGGGTCAAATTTTCTGTTTCCCTGATGCCTTGCCCAACTGGCAATTTTTCCTAGACCAAAAACTAACTTCACCCACTCATTAAAGCTTGAAGAGCTCTAGAGCAACTTTTTAATACAAATTAATCGCAGCCAGTCAATTGGCAGTCAGTTAACCTATGGGAAAATAAGCAAACAATTTGCCCTGACCCTGTCCTTTGCCCTTCCTCAGGGACAGGAATGAAAAATATGGTCATAACCCTTGGGTTGAGGGCTGCCAGGCACAAACACTGACATCTGTTGCAGCACTTGGTGTTTGGGCTCAGGAGGGGCTCTCAGCCCATCCCCAGGGCTGTGAGCTCTGCAGGGTTCAAAGGCACTCACTTCACTTAGTTCAGTGTGCCAGTGGAAGAATCAGAGGAACTGGATTTTCCCAAGGAGTGTAATTATGTTAGACACTCACCTGTCAATTGGATTAAGTCAAGTAGCTGTGAAAATCTTCAGACATCTATGTGCCTCCTACAAGGAAATTAAAAAGCCAGAATGTTTTAAATCCCAGGATGTTTTAAAATCAACATTCTGCTCTAATTCAAGTAAGTGACTGGACTATTTAATGGAGAGGAGTAAAGGAGATGAATACCAGGCTGGTTCTTCCCATGCTTATCATTCAGCAGTGATGAACATTCAGTGAAGAGGATATCTAGAGCAACCCATCTCTTTCCTTTCTACAGCAAAGCCTCCTTCAGTTCCACTCTGTCAAAAGACTGGATGGTAGAGATGTGGTTGATAAATTTTTCTTCAACATAACTAGACCTGTGTTTTTCCATAAGCACTGATAGAGAGCTCCTTCTTAATAATAAGGCTCCCAGGCACAAATGTGTGGCCAGCACTCTCACTTTTACAAGTGCCTGCTCTGCCTGAAAGCAGGTTTTACAAAGCACTAGAATAAATAAATAATTCTACAGGCCTGTGCCCAGCAGTTAGTTTTTAATGGCAGAAAAAAAACCTATCAAGTGATTTTACGAGTCCCAGTTAAAAGTAATTATACACTATAAGTGCTTTAAGTAAGTAAATGAGACAGGCAAATCTGATAACGAATTGCTGCCTCAAAGTGAGCTTCCTTTCCAGTAAATTCAGTCTCCCCATGGCAGGGCACTGTTGTGCATTGCTCTGCTCTCCACTGAGTCCAGCTCTGGCCCTGTTCTCATCTGTCTCGCTCCATTTGGAGCAGGGGGTGTGAGATTCAGCTCTTGGCATTAGTAGGTGTGTGGCTGGCAAATGTGGTGTTGCAAAATCAGGATGACTTTAGGAAGCAAACAGCACTAATGGGAATAAATTTTGCTGTTTCATTCTAATTTCACTGTGTTATTTATCCCGATGCTGGGGTGTTTACCCAAACACGCAGTGCTGTCTGTGTGTTTATTGGGAAGCTGAGAAATTGGTTTTATAACAATTTGCACGTCTCCAATAGCATTTTCAAGTGTGCATTTTCAGCAGCATACTGATTAGCTCTCCTGTATGTAATAAGTGTTTTGGTTGGAACTTGGTGTCAGCAGGTTATCTTAAAGGGGAAAAAAAAAAGGTGGTGTAGGGATTTTTCAGCCTCTGATGTTCAATTAGTCTAAGTTACCATTCTTTCCTTGGGCCCATCCCCATCCAGTGCAGTGGAACAATGGGGTCACTGCTGGAAAACCTTTGCCCAAAAGGAGAATGTCAGAAGGGATCAAGGAAATGGTGTTTGTGGCCTTGTGAGCTGCAGTTTGCTATCACCTCCTACAAGGAATGGGAAAGTTTCAGGTGAGGTCATCAAAAAGACCTGACAATTTTTGTGGTAATTATTTTTGCAGTCAGTTGTCAGTCTCCTTCCTCTGCACTGCTTGGAGATGAGTTTGGTTGAGATGTCAGGATCAATGAGTAATTTGATCCATGTCTCTAACTGCCTTTTGCTTTGGTCTCCCCGCCCTGATAAGGACAGGAACCTTAGAAATAATTAGATTTGTTACTAGACTGTACTAATATTATTAATGCATTCTATTTTTTATTTATTCCTTCAAGTACATCAGTGGATGATATATAGACTGCTTACATGAGGGAAAAAAAGTGTTATGCAAAGATATTTAAAAAATTCTTTATACCAAGTAATACCAAGATTGATAGCAGAAGAGGTGTTATCTTTTATTCCACAAAATCTGCTGTCTTTATAATACTAAGTAAATATACCATAAATTAAAGAATCCTTTGTTAATTGTGCTCATGGATGTCGCAGTTAATTAACTATAGGGAAGTGTGCTCTTAAGTTGTGGCTGATTTTTTTTTTTTTTTTGGTAACAATATATATTTAGGATTTTTTTCATATAAATATAGCTAATGCAGAGTTTTGCCAAATCAAGAGTATTAGTTTGATATTTTTTGGAAATGTCTAAGCCATAATTTTGCTTTTTTGTTTAGTTATTGTACCAGGAAAAAATGCTTTAAATATTTTTTTGTGAAACAAGGTTACACTGGAACATCTGTCAGGTCTAATGGGCTCTAATCCAGAGGATCAGACCAGAGCAGCCTAATCCTCTCTGGGATGACTATACCAGTAAATTATCCTGAAGAAGGGCTTTATTTCTGTAATACGTTTTGCTTTGCACTGACTGCAGGCCTGACCCTTTTAAGTCTACAGTAAATGCAGAGTAGCCTACTGCAATAAAAGGAGCTCACATTTATTGTGAAGTAAGAATATTCACACTAGTAATCACCGTGGAATAGATAATGTATTATAATTTCACATTCTTCCTTTTTTTTTTTTTTTTTTAAATCTAGCTGACCTTTCTGCAGATAGTAAAGTGTGAGCCTGAAGTGCACTCCATAGAAATATCCCCATGGCTGAGGCATCCAGTGAGCTCTCCAAAGTTATCTGTGTGAAGAGTTCAGCACTCCTGTAGTATTTTTTCTTTCTCTCTCTCTCTCCTGTAATGGGAGAACAAAGTCCAGTCTGGTTTGTGACAGCCCCTCTGTGAATAAAGCCTGCTTTTAATCCAATTTATCAGATGTTTGCAGTAGCATTTGCATAGGCTTAAGGCTTTGGAGGATGGAGAAAGATGGATTTAGAGAAATAAAGCTAGCTGATAGATGGGATCACTTATTAGAGATCTTTCATATAAATTATGAAAAATAGCTACAGTGAATTATAGCTGTAGGCTTTCAGATAATAAGCCTTTCAGGAAAAAAATAATGAAACTAAGTGACACTCAGTTCTGGGTTTTATTACCAGCCTGAATCATAATTCAAAGTTCTTTTAAAACTTCCAAGTTGGTTTGCAAATCTTGATGAAAATGAAACTAAGCTTGATCATATCTAACCAGTTTGAGTTTTTTGACTGCTACTTTACTCCAGGAATATTCCTGTCCAGTAAGTTTGCAGGTTATTTCTGTCTGCAGTCCATTGCCTGCTGCTCTCAAGGTCCAGGGACTGTAATTTGTTACTGTCAGTTTTTGGGCAGTTATCCCTCATCAATATGGACAGGGACAGGGAAAGCCTCCTCTGCCAGGGCAGCGCTCCTTGAAAAATGGACAGTAACAGTCCGGCAGGCAAAAAGCCAGCAGCCTCTGTTCTCCTGTTTCCTCTGCCTGATGCCTCAGGTTTTAGCTTTTGTATTTTTCAGATTCTGTGCTGCTTTAGTGTGCAGTTCTGAGCTCCATGTGAGGGCATGGTGAGCTCTCTTCACAGAGTAGGGAGACAAAACAATTCCTTCTCTAGCTGGGGACCAAGGACAAATGATCCAAATCTCAGGCCCAAGAGCACAAACAACATGGACTGAAGAGAGAAAAACAAGCAGGATGGATGGGACTGCATGGGCTGGAGCTGTAATTGGAAAATTAACTCCAATATGCAAATGGAGCAGAACTGATAAAAGTGAGAGACCCTGTGACTGGTCATTCATTTTGTGACCATTTTGGTTCATCCTGGGTGTAGCCCTGGCTGGGCTCTTGTGCTGCCCAAGGTGGAGCCATTGAGGCCTTTTAGTAAATCCCTGCTTTATTTAACTCCATGTAGCCTCTGTTCTAGGTCAGCCTTCTCAAGGCATCAGCCCATCCTTGAAACCAGACTTTGCTCACTCCCAGTGGCTCTGGAGTTTGCCCACTGCCAGTAGCAGGAGCAGTGGACTCAGTCCCAGCCTGGCCCAGGGGATCCCACAGTGCCAGAGAATCTCCTGAACACCATCCTTTAAGGGTGCTCTTAAGGGGGTTTTGGTTTGTGTGCATGTGAAATACAACAGCCTGAAGTCTTGAGCTTTGTCTTGCTGCCCCTGGAGAAACGGGAAATTTAAAACTGGATGAAGTTTAGTAGCGTAGGAACATCTGCCAGCAAAATATTATACAGCAGTAAAGGATGTGGATGATATAGGAGTTATATAAAATGTTTGTTTAGTGCTGTATCATGGATAAAAAAAATCTGAAAGGGAGAGGGTAGAAAACAGAGACTAGGAGAGGATTAGTGCATGGCACTGTGTGTAGCATGTTCTCGGATGTTTTGGAGACGATGGGAAGAATAAGCAGAGGTGATGAAGTGTAAGGAATTAATGAATAAACCAGAACTAAGTCGTTCAGGGAGCAATACCTGAGGGAAGGTGTGCTGGGGGTGCATGTCCTTAACAATGACCCAGTCAAAGGGAATGAAAGGTAAGTGTTGATGACCTTTTCCAATACGCAGCAGCTCAAACCAGCAGAATGCAGGTGCAAAGCAAAGGGAGTGATGCTGAGAGTCACTTTCCTTGGTTGTACAGATGAAAATCTTGCACAGGCTTAAAAGGTTGAGCCAGTACAGCCATTAATATGTTCTCAAGGTCAAATACTTCTGGTTCTTGTCATTTAAAAGTCCCTTCTCCACGCATGATTGAGCCCCATTATTGTGTTCCACCCCATCTACTTGCATTTAATTTAGGTGTGTTGCCATTCTTCACTTACCTTTGAAACTTTGATGTACTATTGTAATGTAAATTTAACCCTGTGCCCAAAAAACCCAGCTGAAGGAATTTAGTGATAGAAACCCCAAGATCCTTTGCAGTAAAGTTTTCCATGGAGTTGCACTATCCCTGCCTCATCAATGTGCATTGACATGCCAAATGTAATTGCATTCAGGGTAGGTTTTGCTATGAAAAAGTATATTGTTTCAAAAATGGTGCTTTAAGTCAAGGACACCACCAGTGAAATTATATAACTTTATTAAAATTATTTCACAACATTTCACAAGTCTTACAAAAGCTTGTTTGAAGGTCAATCAACAGCATGGTGTAAGATCTTGATGAAAAATGATTATTCAATTCATTGTTCTTGTCTTGGGATCCATCACACTGACTCTCCTCATATATCTATATCTATCTATATCATCTATATCTATATCTATATGATGTTTTGTAGTATTCCAGAGTTCTGATAATTCCCCCAAATTCAGATTTTTCTTCTTCACGTTTTAATAAACCTGAATTAGGTGTCCTCCCTTTGTAGTATTCCCACAAGAATTACTTTTAAAGTGTTTCAAGGGAGTGTATCTCTTTAGGGTCTCCATGCTATTTCCGCTGCTCTCCTGGTAATACCTGAAGTGGTTTAAAACCTGTAGTTTTTGCTAGCTGATGCCAATAGCTAAGTACAGAGTGTCCAGGTGAAATTTCCATAGTGCATAAATGTATTTTCAAGTGAGTAAAGTGTTGCTATTTCTTGAAATAAAATGCTAACTCAGTTTGGATTTAAATGGGACAGATTTTGTGAAACACCGCTGTAGAAAAGTCTTAGGAATGTGTGAATTTGTCATGTGTCAGCCAATATTCAAAACACCACTCTGAAGTGACTTGTGCAATTCTATTAATGGACAAAATTTTGATATGGGAGTACTTCAGTTTGGGTATGAATCAACAGTGTTTGCTAGCAGTCCAATCATGCTGAATTATAGTTAAAGTGCTACTTTAAATAATAAGTACTTTCTGGATATAATTTTAATTTTATGACTACTGTTCTTCTCTCTTGAGAATAAACAGCATTGTTATGAAAATATTCTAATCTGATAAATATAAATTTTCCATTTCAAAGTCCCCAAAATATATTGGAAGTATGAGATTCATCAGCTGGGAAAACTGCATCCAAATACAGTCTTTTCCCCCAAATTAACTCAGTTTTGGATGTTCTGATTACAATATTACCGAGTAGATACTACAATATTTACCTGAACCAAAGAATTGACAGTGAAGAAACTCTGAGAAACAAATCCAAGGGGGTTATTTTGTTAAACAACATTTGACATGTTTGGGGTTTTGGCCTGAGATTCCATCCCAGACAGACTTGTCAGAAGCAGGAGCCATGGCACTGAGGTTATACCTGCTCAGTGTTCAGCTGGTATTACACTAATCTGACGTGACAGACCATTTCCATGCTCTTTCACAACAGGCCCCATTACTACCAATGCATTTAGGGAATTAAAAAGCCTTGTATGCAATTTTCTCATAAATGATAAGCAGAGTTGTATGTGGTGCATTGGCTGATGTATGGTAAACAGAAATATGTGTGTGTGTCCTGACATGGCATGACAAACACAAAGGGATGAAAATATTAATTACATCTCAGCTGTGAAAGTGTTCCTCATGTTTCATATGTACAGGCATTCAAGAAGGACCTAGTAGTTTCTTTAGTTTTGTTGGGTTTTTAAATTTTTTTTTGTTTTAGTGAGCAAACTTTCTTGTAAAAGCCTTGTAACTAAATTATTGCCATTTGTATCTTCATGCTTATTGTGCTTGGGTCTATTACTGAGGAGAGAGGCTTGGATCAAAATGAACTTGAAAATAGCCTTCAGCATGATAAATATTTGTATTTAAATGGAACCCAGGGAAATCCGACAGAGCCCTGAAGGGGAGCTGGCAACTCTATAGCAAACTGAAGTGTGCAAATGTTCATCCTCACAGCAGATCCAGGAAATACGTGCAGTGTAACACAGCAAATATAGAAAGGCTTTTAGTTATAGAGGTGTGTAAATGTTTACAAATATGATTAACTTCAGAGCACAAAATCCATTGGCAATCCATCCATCAAAGGCAAAACTAAAATTGCTTTTTCCCGCTCCCCTCCAGGATTATGCTGAGAAGAAGAACACGATAGCAAAAGCTCTGGAAGATCTGAAAGCCAACTTCTACTGTGAACTCTGTGACAAGCAGTACTATAAACACCAGGAGTTTGACAATCACATCAACTCTTATGATCATGCTCACAAACAGGTAAGGGAAATCTGCTCACTGCTGCTTCAGCTTAGTTTCAGATGGAATAATGAAATAAGATGTCCTTCACACAATCTGCAATTGTCCTCAATTGTAGATTCTGGAAAGCAAAATTCACTGTTTTATTGGAAACAAATATTACCATGGAGATTTCACAGTCAAAAAATTGAGGTGGGAAGAAAGAGAAATTTGAACAGTTTAATATTGAAGAGGAGCAGGGAATGGTGAATAATAGTGAATAATATTATCAAAATTGTAAATGTGTAATTTCCTTCTTACCAGTTCAATTTTTCACATAAATGCTATGGTATACTTCAGATGTGACTTACTGAGAAACACTTGTTGCAACAGATGTGCATAAGAAACTTGTCATGCTCTTTGGTAAACTTTTTTTTAAGTACAGATACAGTTCTGAAATGGGCTATGACTACTTAAATTAGTGCAGATACAGTTCTGAAATGAGTTATCATTTTATTTCAATGCACTGTATTAAAACAAAGTGTGTCAATGCAAGGTTTCTGTGTGTTAGCTCTAAAGCATCAGTATTTAGGTTTCCATCACCACATTGTATCACTTTACCTCCAAGCTGTGTGTCTCTCTTTGGTGAGATAAAAGCAGTGTTTCCACAGAATGGGAGGGGCAAAACATCCCAGGGCAACATTCTGATCTGCAGAGGGGTTAAACCTATTTAATTCAAAAGGAAAGACAAGGCAGCTTGACTCCCCTGAAGTGATGTGTAATGATAGTGTAAAGATATGTAATAACTGTACAGAAAATTCCTGCATGGGCCACTCAGCTGGTAATTGTTCTGTACCCTTTCTGTTTGTTGTTGTTTTTTTTTTTAATCTGGTGAAATCATATGGTTGTGTATCTGGATTGATTGCTTTTATTCTAATTGAATCTCCCTTTTTCCTGTTATCCTGCTCAGGGCGAACATAGATAAGCTACTACGTGTTTTATATCTGTATTATATAGAATAATGATTTGCTTTTCTTTAGCACCAGTCCTTGAAACTTTTTTTTCTCTCTCTCACTGGTATTTTTATTTAGCCCATAATTTACACTGTCAGTGTGAGTGTTGGGTTTAGTTTGGAGAGCTGTGAAGGTGTGGACCTCAGCAGCAACAGCAATCTGTGAGAAGCTGGAGGGAAAGATACATATATTAGATAAGAAATTAGCAGGTAGCTTCATTGCATCCTGTAGCTGTTTATTGTGAGTTTTAGTTCAAGTACAGCTGGAACTGATGCTTCAGGTGTTATATTCACACAGCAGCAGGCCATTGATGGATGGCAGGAAAAGAGAAGTTATGGGCAGAGTCTTCCCCACTTGACCTCACTTAGGATTTATATTTATTAATTTTTTTAGTGCTGTGAAGCACTTTGAAATAATGAGAACCTGCAGGCTGCAGTCCTTGTTCCTCTATTCAGTATTGATGAAAAATTGATTTTGAAGCTGAGGTCAGGTGTGAGATTGAACAGGAATTTTTTTCCCCAGTGTTTCACATGGAAATTCTTGTTTTCTCATGGCTTTGGGCAGGAGAGGGTGGGCAGTGCAGCAGCCTCTGATGGAGCATGGCAGATCCTGCCTCTCCATCTTTCCTGCAGGGGGACTGTGTGTCTGTGTTTGCATGTGGCTCTGTGGATGTAGGAAGCCATTCTCTTCCTCTGTTTCAACAATCACAAGTCTAGGAAAAAAAAAAAAAAAATTAAAATGCAGTTTTCAAGTAAAAAAAATTGTATGGATGCTTGTTTGGCCAAAGTAAAAATTTTCACTCACGTTACCGGCAAATAAAAGTGTTGATTCCTGAGATAAAATGTTGAGTTTAATTCTCCTGAAATATGTTTTTTTGTAGTGGCTTCTATTAGTGCCATGAAAAAAAAACCATTCCTCTTCCCATATTTTAGGTGTAAAAGCATATGCTGCAGCACAGGCTCACTCTGATTTGCTCTGTTTTCAAGAACTTCACACCAAATGCTTTTTTTTTGGGCAGTTTTAATAAGCTTGCTGGAGACATGTGCAGGTGCTGCTGTTGAATGCGTTGAATGCTCTCATTTTGTCCTGAGACTGCCTATGTCAATGGCAGAAATTTTCCAGCAGTTCAGTAGAGGTGAGAGGAACTAGAAATCTGTCTTTGGATTCTGCTTCCCATTTTTTCTTTTCTTTTTCTCTTCTATCACACCTTTCTGCAATAATGGACAGGTAAGGGAAGTACTTTAGTACAAAGAGTTTCCCACTACCCAAGGGCAGTTGTGCAGCCACTTTGGTTTCAGTGATCCCAGCACCCAAGAGTGGTTTTTATGTGATCAAATGGATGACAGCTCTGCCTAAACCTGAGCTCACCCCAGCTTTTCTGAAAAACCATATTTAATCCTAATTGTGCAGTCTGTTATCACACCATCCGAGCCATGGGAGGGTTTGGCAGAGAAAATGTTCCTAACAGCTCCTGTACCTCAATTCTATTGTAGATTTTCTTTCCATTTAGCACGCAAAATTTACAGGATTTAAACCAGAAGATTCATGTGGGTTTCCTCCACTGGCTGTGAGGCCTTGTGCTGTCACTGTTGGTTGTGTTTTGATTTGTTGTGTCTTAACAGCTTCTGAACACCCACTTTGAGATAACACGAGCACCTTCTGAGCAGTCCAGAAAGAAAGAGCAGAACTAGGGCAAAGCCAATTTTATTTCCTAGGACCTGAAGGAGTTTAGTGTCTCAAGAGCCTCACTGCCTCTGTTAGTGCTTTCCTGTCCTTAGCTTTTACAGTATTGTTTGGAGAGCCTATCTGCAGCCTTTATGAAATACTGCAGGAACAGCATCTTGCAAGCAGTCAGTGGTAATAGAGAAAAATGAACTCTCTGCTTTGCTTTGAAGGCTTAGACAGAGAAAAAACATCCCTAACAAAATAAAATGGTGGTTTCTTTAAAAGCAGCAGCATTCTGAGCTCAGTACAGAGAGATGAGTAACTAAGGCAGAACTGCTATTATTCACTATAGTAATGAGGGAATTGCTATTTGATGGTCTACACCCACAGAATGTGGGATTTGAGACCCTTTCTAGGGCTTTAAAATATATGTTTGACTCTTGTTCAGCACCTCCCCCATCTCTGGAAGGAGCTCTGAAGTGCTGAAAAGCCCCGTGTGCACCCCTTGAGACACTGAGGGTTTGATAAATGCAGCTGAGCGTTGAACTCCGAGGCTCTGAGTGACCTCCCTGTCGCAGCTGCTTGGGCTTGGTGACCTGTGCTGTCCTGGGCCAGAAATCTGGGCCACACAGCTCAGTCCCCTGTGCCAGCCATTCCTCCAGAGGCTTTTGTCACTACAGGAACCAAGGGGGTTTCAAAGTCTCCATCCCAGAACTTCTGATTTATCACCCGATACCACGGCAGCACGCTCGAGCTTGGTTGTTCTTTGCCCTCCCAGGAGGACTCCTGCAAATACCAAATAACAACAATAACAGCAAAAGCTGTGATGGAAAATAAATAGCCCTAATGTATTTGCATCTACAGATGAAAATACAATCAATTAAGTAAATTATAAGCAGGAATTTTTTCCCCACAGAACCTTAGGTCATTTCTCAAACTGTTTCTCTCTGGGTGAAAATGATCACTGTGCTCTACAAATGTATTTAAAATTGTACACAGGGAATAATGCACAAATTATGCAGGAAGACTAAATTAGTAGTTGTCCCCTTTCCCTATTCCAGACACAGATCTCTCCTGTCCACATTTTTCTCCTCTCTTTGCATCTTTTTCTTTCCACATTTTTTTGACATCAGTGCCAAATAAGCTGGAGATAATCTCTATTCACAGTAGAGCATTTCAATCTCTAGTCAGTCAAGAGTCCAAACTTGAAAAATTTTCATGTGTTTGAATAAATATTTTGTGGAATATGGATGGAGAACAAGAAGTTTGGAAGTGGAAAGGTGTGATTAGACATAACAATAATATAACCCCCGTCTTTTTACTAAATCTTTACCTGCTATGAATTACAAGGCATGCAAGGTATAAATTAAAAGCAATATAGCACATTTGGGATGCCACTATTCCCAGCAAGGATAATTGGATGTTAGCAGTTATTTGAGCCTGCAATT
Organism: Calcarius lapponicus; assembly: GCA_039654755.1. Lineage (NCBI taxonomy): Eukaryota > Metazoa > Chordata > Aves > Passeriformes > Fringillidae > Calcarius > Calcarius lapponicus. The sequence goes on from CM077470.1 coordinate 34,836,538, forward strand.
TGAAAACAAAGCAAGGAATCCTTGTAGTCATCATTACAGCTCTTTTTTAAAGCTCTCAAAGTAGAGTTATTCCCTCTGAAAGAGAAAATCCCCATCTCTTCTCCTCAGCTGGCACCTGCAGAGGGTGCACTGCAGAGCATCTGCAGCTCCTGGCACAGCCCAAGAGTTTGTGTCTGTTTGCAGGGAATGGCCAAGCACTGAGAGTGACACAGGGATGGAAATGAACTCCTCACTGAGCGCCAGCAGCATTTGATGCTGTGTTTTTTCAGGCCTGCTTTTTGCAGGTTAACTTCCCCTGGGGCTTCTGGAATCAGACTGAGCCAGAGGCAATGTGTTGTATGCAATTTCTGAAATGTGGAAATAACAATTCTCAAAAACCCTGTTGTCTTCTAGAGCGCTATGCCCAGAGCTTTGGTGTAGTGCAGGATAAAAACTGAAGAGTTGCAGCTGAATTTTCTGGAATTAATAAGTTTTATATTCCTTCCCTTTATCATGTTTCTCATGTTAGAGAGCTACATCTTGGTGTGTCCTTGTGGGCAGGCATCCATAACTACCCAAGCATAGAAGAAATTCAAACATTTTGTGTTTGAATCGATCCTGTGTAGTCCTTTCTTACTGTTATTGCTTTCCCAGGATGTAACTTGCCACGTCTCCCTAAATTTCTTTTTTTTTTTCCCCCTCAGGAAAACATACTCTTCTTTGTAGCCTCTCTAAATATTAAGGGAACACAAACAAGTGTTCAGCTGTGCATTCATGTACATAGATGTTTTTGTAATGTAATGTTTTTGTTTTGCAATGTTTTTGTAACATACAGCCACGAAATGAACCCCTCCTCTCCCTAATATACTCTGCTCTATCACTCTATTTCAGGTTGGTTTGGTTTTTTCTTTTCATTAAGATTGCATTATTTCACAATCTTTAGTGGCTAGATTGGTGGTTCTTTGGGTTTTTTGATTTTTTTTTTTTTTTAGTGAAAACTTGCTTTTAAGTTTTAAGCACTTGTGCTGGCATTAATGCTAATAATGGTCACCCCCAGGTCTATTAATTATAGCTCAGTACTGCTGGGAGCACTGGAGCTGAGCTTTGTGATAGACTTGATGCTTCCTTTTCCACCTCTTTTAAATAATGAAAACAAACAAAAAGCCTTCTGCTGTTTCTGTGAAGAGAAAGGCAGAAGTGCCAACATGACAGGAGCCATGAGGAGGGAGGCAGACTGAGGATCCCACTCCTCTGGGATATGGGATGTGTCCAGAGCACACAGTGGGACTCTTTATTCCACTTTACAGAATGCATTTTAAAATTAAATAGTTAAGTTCTGTTCTTTATGAATATTTCAGTATATTTAGAGAGAAACTTCACACGCTCTCTCCTGGATGAAAGAAAAAAAATTTATTTGTTTTTCTTCCAATTTTTTTATTTATTTTAGCTATAAAATTTAATCCCAGCACTTGGCTTCTTGCTGGGTATCAGTGTAACAGAGTAGTTAGGCATTCTTTACCTCCAAACTTGTACTGATGGGTTAGATGAGGATATTTTTGAGTCAAGTATTAATCCAGCAAAATCCAATTTTGTTGCCAATGAGTGTTCTGTTTTCTCATTACCAAAAAAAAAAAAAAAAAGACATATCACGATGTCCCTGCCACAGTAATTACAACAGAAAAGATACTGTGTAACTTTTTGTGTTTTCATGTTTGGGAAATTTGATTCTGTAATAATGTTTGATTAACTAATTGACTTATTTTTTTTTCTGAAGAAGTGTTTTTAGAGCAAACACAATTACAGTAGAGGAGTAGATACCCCATCTGTCCCACTAATAGCCTGCAAACAGAATATTAACCCCATGCACTGACACTACTGATTCCATCAGGAGCCTGTTTTTTACTCCAGGAGGAGCCTTAGTCAGTGGCAACCCTTCCTCAGATAAGAAACTTAATGTTTTTCCTCAGCTCTTTGGGGTTTTTTTCTGGTTTTGAATTATTGCAGCCTTCTCATTTCTGTCCTTTTCAATATCCAGATCAGCCTGATAACCCAATAAATCACTAACATTACATTTCCATGCAAAAAATTACAGGTTTTTTTCAGCTGCACATTGCTTGTTTATTTACCAAATCTAGATTGTCACTTCTGTGAGGGGAAAAAAAATTACAGCATAAATGCAAAGCAAGAGGGAGGAGCAGGAAGAAACACTTTGCTCCATACATCCTGAATGTTCCTTTCTGTGGCACATATTTGTACTGCTGCGGGCTTCGTCCTTTTATTTAAAACTCTAATCATATATTTCAGCCCAACTTGGTCTTTTTAAATCAGTTCATGAAAATTTCTTCATAAAAGTTAGCAGAACTTGGGGCTAATTTTTAAACTTTGCTTTACCATGTCAGGATCTGTCAGGTTTCTGCTGTTTGGCCAGCACTATTGCAAAAGAAAGTACTTTTTTCTGTTCATCATACCAGATGAGAATGGACACAATAATTAGGACTTGAAGATAGGAAAAACCCCAGTTTTTTAGTTCATGATTTGGAGGCATTGTGCATATTGTAATGCATCTTTTGACATACAGTGTTTTGATGGGGAGAACTGATTAAAAACTTGTACAAGCATGGAGATCAGATGATGGTTTACCTATCACTCACTTAGTTGTATCAGGCAATAGATGAGCTAAGCAATTACCTACAAGAAAAATATTGCTTTTTATTTCCCTTTATGCTTTAACAGAGTCAGTCTTCCACAGTTAATTAAACTTCACTATAGCTGCAAAACTCAAACCAATCAGCAGAATACTTTCTCTGCAGTTTTCAGAAATTCTAGATGCGGTTCTACTGCTGTCCTGAAAGTAATCAAGCAGATTGTAGATTAACTGTAAGTAATGAATAATATGAGAAGCATTTTGTTACTCCATGGTTTTGAGTTGTTAAGTGATCAAAAAGAAAGCGAAGGAAAAGCTAATACGTTCCTAGTAGTATATTAAATTCTGACCCCTCAAGGTGAACAATTCCTTACAAGATGATCTAATTTGCTAAAACAATTGAGTGGTGTACGTCAGTGGTTAGTACTCGATGCCTGATCCTGCAAAAGCCACCTTGGAGTTTCCTATTTAAGGAAAGTTTCAGGTTATTTTTTTGCCCTCTGCCAGTATTCTACTTCATGCCCTGCAGTTTGTGCATGCTGGTTTCCATGTGAGAGCTCATTCTTCTTTGGGAAGATCTGAGCAACCTTTTCAGCCCAACCACAGTCATTCTTAGGGCAACTACTGCAGTCTTTGCTGATCCTTGCAAAATCAACCCTCCATTCAGCTCCAAAAAAAGCCTGTTCTTTTTTTAGTGGTAGCTCTGACCTGTTGATGAAGGCGAGCGCTGCAATCAGAGCTGCCTTTTGTGAGGAGATGCGGCAAGGCAAACAAACCGCATGGGAGTGGGAGAGCTCTTCCCACCAGCCGTGGCCCTGCTGCAGCTCTTGGGGCCAGGGTGAGCTCCTCGTGGTGCTCTGCAGGAAAGGCTCTGAGCCTTGGGCGGGCAGGAGCCCCATTATAATGAATGCCTAATTACTCGAAACAGTCATCTCTTCGAGCTCCTAGGTGTGACTGTGTTCCCAGGGGTCTGAGGATGAGGGAACAGAGTTTTCTGAGTTTTAGAAAGCTTGATTTATTATTTTATGATATATATTAAAACTATGCTAAAAGAATAGAAGAAAAGATTTCATCAGGAGGCTGGCTAAGAATACCAAAAGAAAGAATGATAACAAAGGCTGGTGGCTCAGACAGAGAGTCGGAGCCAGCTGGGCTGTGATTTGCCATTAATTAGAAACAACCGCATGAGACCAATCACAGATCCACCTGTTGCATTCCACAGCAGCAGATAATCATTGGTTACATTTTGTTCCTGAGGCCTCTCAGCTTCTCAAGAGAAAAAATCCTAAAGAAAGGATTTTTCATAAAAGATGTGTCTGTGACACCTGAGCCACTCTAGGGTTGTTCAGTGGAGGCTACAACATGAACTCTACATTTTCTTCCCTTTTTCCCCATGCTGCAGAGCCTCTGCCATTGGCTCTTGTTTCAGTTGGGATTTTTAATTAGTGCTTCAACTACAGCTCTACAGGAAGGGTCTGAGTGGCTTCTTAATTTAAGCTTTCCCCACCCTCATGCTGCAAAAGAGTGAAATAAGAAAGCTTAAATAAGGTGAGCATTTGAAGGGACTGATGAGGTGTGTCTGTTTTGTCTACTGCTGGCAGACAGGCAGTAGCCGTGGTCTGAGAGCATTTCAAGACTCAGTGAAAAGGAAAGTTAGAAATGTGGCCCTGCCTTGTCCTGTTTGTGTTTTGGATTGGCTGAGGCTTTTCCTTCATCTCATGGATACCATACACTTTTTCCAGACATAGCTCCTGGTTTTCTCTGTGTTTTCACCCAGGCTTGTTCTTGACAAACATCCTTGTGACAAACCTGAATGATTATGTAAAGGACTTCTCAGTTTCTTCCAAAGTCTCCATGTATGGCAGAGGAGTGGTTCAGCATTACAGCATTTTAAGTGTGGGTGTCTTTTGGTTGAATGATTTTAAAAATAAAAAATAAGGCATTCAATCTGCAGAAGACCATATAAATGCAAGCACTGCATGCCTCCCTCTTGCAGAAATCCTTCTTTCCTTGAATTGTCTGTTCCAACAGTATGTTGCATCTCTTTTTAAATTAGAACTGGCAAGAGACCCATGGTATACTGTAGTATAAATTATAAATCACATTAATTCAAGTTCATTCATGATTAATGTAACTGCTTTTAAATGCCTGGCTTCTCTGATAGCACTTACTGCTGTTGTCTTGGTGTGCAGTCCTGATACACATAATGATAACAAGGGAGGACACAAGTAAGCCCTCACCTTCCCTTTTCCAGCACTGAAATTCAACAAAATTGAAAACAATTTTGTAATGAAAAACCTCAAACTTTTTAAATGCTGATTTTTAAATTTTTTATTTTAAACTAACTTTTAATTTAGTTTTTTTAAATACTGTTAAGTGCTTGCTTGCACTGTCATCTGGATGCCACATCTGGTACAGGATCTCATTGTGCTACATGATTTATAACTATAGAGCAACATATCTGCTTACTACAAATTGCTTGTAATGAGAGCTGGGGAAAAAAAGCAAGACACTGCCAGAGACTGGATGGCAGAGAAGGGTTACAGCAGTACTGGAGGGTAGGGATCATTTTTGCAGACTTTCTTAACACTCACAAAAGGGACAATATAGAAAAAAAAATTAAAAAGGGAACGAGGCATTAAAATGGTGCTTATCGAAGTCACCCTTAGTTTTCACTGTCTTTGCTATGTAAGCCTCAAGCTATCAGGAACGGTTCTCTTTCTTCTGTTCTGTGAGGCAGAGCCTGCTGCCACCTCTCCTTCTCTCTCATCTCCCTTTACAGGGCCACTTCTCAGCCCCAGCAGGAGACTTTTCTTCTGTGCCATTTCAAGACTCATTTCTTGCTTAATGAATCCTTCTTTTCCCCTTTGTTTAGATGAGAGCACAACACATGCTGCTGATGCAGTTTACTTCGTTCTCCTCCCTCCTTTCTGCCCACAGTTTTGCATTTCTAAGGCATACCCAATTAGTGCACTTTCCTTGGCACCAGCCTAATGTATAGGGTTGGTTAAAAATTATGAATTGTATAATGAGAAATACATTAAGAACATCATCTAAGGTAAATTTAGTGGTCTAGGTGTGAGCTTTATGTGCTCACTGAATGAGAACTTGTTTGAGTGCCAGCCTGTCTCACATCTGCTTTGCCTGCCAGGCTGGCACCTTGTCACTGAGCTCTTGGTGGGAGCCCTAGTCTGAGTTACTCCTTTGTGACCAGCACCTGCAAGTGGCCAGACCAGGATAACTGAGCTCAGCTGGGATCTCAAAGAGCAAAAAAAAAAAAAAAAAATCTCTGAGGGGCAGGTGAAATCACTGGGGGATTAACAGCTAAAAGAAGTATTCTATAGGGAATATTTACTAGGTGATTTTTTTTGTTCTCAGATGCTTAAAAGTAGGTCAGGCCAGAAGCAGATGTCCATCCATCCCATGCCAAAATTCCTTTAATGAATATGTTATATACCTGAGTTTGTTTTAGGATCCTTTTACTTTTTTCCTAAACTAAATTAAAAAAAAAAATCAGAGTGAGGAGAAGTGAATGTCCAAACCAAGCTTTCATTACAATGAGTGCTAGGATTTGTTATGCTGGGAGCTGGGCAGCCTTAAAATGGCTTAAGATGATGATGATGTGGCGGTTTATTTGACTTAAATAATGCCAGATAATGTCTTAAATGACAGCCAGTCTCTTCCCAATGACTCTGCAGGTGGCAGATTTTCTTTCCAAGCACTGCTCGGGTATCTTGCCTTGGCTCTGCCCACCTGCCTGGCTGTGAACAAAGGGAAGCCAGAGGAGCTAATGAGTCATCTCTGCCTCCATTAACAGGAAGATCAGCGAGGCAAAAATAGTGTTGTATCATTTTCCTTAAGCAGTAGAGAAAATACTGTGCGTTAAAAAAGTGCTGGGTCTGAAAGGTTCTTATTGCCTCAGTGCAAGACAAGTGTGAAAATCTGGGTGTGCGTGTCCTTGTTGGAGAGCAGCTCCGCTGGCTGCTCGTGGAGTGCTGGGCATCCCCTGCTCCACAGGAGCTGCTGGTCTTCCCATATGGGTGGGCACACCGAGGATGGGCTCCTTTGCAAACCCCTCCAGCTCCATCCGACCTGGAGATACTTGGCCTGTTATTTATTGTCAACAAGGCAACTGAGAATAACAAGGTTCAAGCAGTGTTCCCTCTTTTCTTTGTCCCCTGCAGAGGGTGAGCAATTCTGCAGGTGAAGCAAGCCCAGTTCTTGTTCTGATTTCTAAATTTTAAGGGTTTTTTTTTTACTTTTTTTTTTTTCTTAAGTGGAATTAAAGCAAAGCAGAAGCAATTTCTGACCTCAGCTGCCTTTTGGGGTGAGCCTCACACAGCAGGTGACTGGCTGTGCAGGCTGTGCCAGGTCTGGATTTGATGGGGAGCTGGAGCAAGGGGAACAAGGACAGCTGGGGAGGGAGCAGTGCCCTGGGTTAGGTGCCTATCACTCCCTGGGTTTTGCGTGGCTGGAGGATGTAAGGAGATGGGATGGCATCCCTTGCTAAGCTCTTCATGCTCTCATTCACTCCTGTGCAGTTTGGAAAAATAATAAATAAACTCCACCAAGCTCGTAATAAAAAAATCTTGAAATATTAGTCACTTCTGGGAGCACAGATGATTTCTATGAAGTAAAGTGCCTGGTATACTGCTAAGGAAAATATTTTCTTGCACATTTGTAACTGCTGTCATTGACAGTAAAATTGCTTGAAATATAAAATAATGGTAGTGTGTTGCCTACCATGACAGGAACTGTAAGAGGTTTTGACCTTTAGTAGGCTTTAATGGGTGCTCTACAGAGGAACTGACGCTTCCATTTATTAACTTGTAATTATCCAAAATAAAATCTGCTTTCTCCCCGTCTAGTAGATTGAAGCCTAGGGTATGTTAATTGTGCTGGCTCTTCTCCAAGCCTGACACCTTGACAGCTCTTGTCAGCTTTTAAAAGTTATTCCCTTATGAAAACTATCCTAGTTATTCTCCCATAATGGCCTTGCCACTCATCTCTTCGATGTTTTTTAATTCTGACATCAAAGTTTGCACTTAGCGCTGACCCCCTGACAGGAGAGCGCTCCCTAACGATGAGCAGTAGGTCAGTGCTCCCTGTTCTGGAGGAATGCAAAACAAAATTCAATCCAGAACTTTGCTTAGCAAGTGTACACCTGGGACTCTTGCTTTACTGAGGCTCAGGTATTTGCTCTTCATTAAAGAAATGAGGTTGTACAGTAAACTGATTTATTAGCTGTACCACCCAGTGCTCTAATCTCATCAAACCTCACACTGTGCAGGACTAGAGCATCTCATAATTTCTAAAAAAAGGCTGCTAATTAACATTTATGTGCTCCAGGACATGGTGGTGCTGAGACTGGTGGCACATTTTCCTTGGAGCTGGCACTGTAGCAGTATAATTGTGCTGATGGAGTTGCTGCCTTAGAGATACAAACCCTAGACCTTGACCACCACAGTAATTGCAGTTCCCAGGCTGCTTGCAGAGGAGAGAGGGCTGTAGCTCCAGCTGTGCACTGGCCAAAATCCAGGCAGGTTTTTAGATTCCCTTACATGAATCCCCCCTGCAGCTTCAGCTGGTGACAGTGGCTTTTTCTCTTCCCATCCTCGCTGTTTGGTATAATTGGTGTGCACTGTCAGAGAGCTGCCACTGCCTGAGCCCAGAGCACTTGTGTTCCATGGATAGTACATGCACTCCTCAGCCCTGGTGCCTGGGCAAGAATAAAACCCCCCACTGCAACACTGCAGAATCGATTGTTATTGGAATTACAGGTTTTGGGTAAGGAAAAAAAATACTACTGTCTGTGTTTGAGTCCTTGAGCCACCAGAAATCAGTGGTTTGTGCATTTGGGTTACATGCCAGCAGATGAACAGCACTAATCAGGGCTGTTTAACAAGCTAAAGGTGATGCTTTTCCTTGCTAAAAGTGTAGGAGCAGAATATTGTTTGGGACAGTCTGATGCGTTTTGATGGAGGGTTTTGTTCTTCTGATGACTTCTCTAACATGCTCTAGAATCAAATTTCTTCTCCCCATCCCTGGAAAATTGTGAAGTTACAATAATGTGGGGATCACACAGTAACTAAGAGAGGCCAATAAACTATTGCTCTTCAGTACCTTGACTGTGCTAAGAGGGTATAATTAATAATTTAACTGTTTAGGTTCCTCAAGAGTGAAAGGCAAAACTATGAAAATCAGCAGTAATTAGAGTTTGCTTTTCATGTTCTCCTTGGGCTGAGTCTGCAAAACCAAGCTGCCAACTCTGGCAACTCCCAAATTGCCAGGACCAGAAACAGCAGTTCTTAGAAAATCTGACTTTCACCCCAGGTTCTCCCATTACTTTCAGGATTAAGGTTGAGAAATGACTTTCCCATCACATACCCAATTCAGAGGGCCATTGTGACGGATCAGAAATAGGTGAGGAGCTGCACAAGAGAGGAAGGATCAACCATTTTAAATGTGAATGGATATAAAAAATATCATGACTGAGTATTTTCTGAATGTTACATCTTATTTGCTGGTGGAGGACAGAGTCATTCAAACTCTTCTGTAATGTGTCGCTGGCTGGAGAGTTCTTCCAGGCTGGAAGTGGGAGAGGCAGTGGCACTGAGCAGGAATCAGGTCACAGATTGCAGATGTGCTGTGCACAGGGCACCAGCTGGTGTCTTGAGGGTCAGCAGGAATTCCAGCAGGATGATTTATTGTTGGTGATACTGCCCCAGGCAGAGCAGAGAGTCTGCAGCATCAGAGTGATGCGTCCCCCTTGTAGGCACACGAGATTTGTTCCACAACATATTTTGAAAGAAGACAGCAAGTCACAGCTCTGCTAATGCATCTGTTTGCAAGGGTGTGAGGCTGCTGCCTGGGATTGGATCAGACTCCTGACTGCCTGCTGGAAAGCCCCAGCTCTGGTTTCAGGAGGGAGAGCTGCTGGGGACTCTGACTGGTTAAATGAGTGTGAGTTTGATGAATGGACTCGCCTCGTGCTGCTGTCAGGTGCAGCTGAGTGTGTGTGCTGTCTCAGGGAAGGCTCTGAATCTCTGGTGGGGAGCCAAAGATCCAAGTTTAGGTTTTCGGGGAATTTGTTCTCGCTCTTCACCTTCTTTACTGATTGAATGGAAGCTTGAGGATTTAACGCTGCTAAATGCTGATATTTTAATGAGAGAGGTACTTTTAATTATGCAAAAATGACTTAAGCAGTCCTTATATTTTGTGTGGATATAAAAGATGTTTTTCCTTCACAAAGGAAATTTTTACCCAGAATCTGATTATCCCTCTTAAATTTTAAAGGGTAAAAAAGTGATGAAACCTTAGTGGAAGGTGTAGGTTCAAGCATAACTCCATTCAATTTTTGCAGCCAAGTGTTACACATTAATAAGACTTTGTGATAAAAGAAAACACTACAGAACTTTAGCCAACTTATTAAAACTAAGTAGCTATTACTTTGCTTCCACCTTCAGTGATTTTCCTGCCAGTTATTTCCTTTGATACAAATTTGGGCAGTGGGATCAAGAATGAGCTTTAGTTGTCTGCCAGCAGCTCACTTCTGGGGGGACCTGCTTCCTCAAAATTTGGGGGGCTGCTATCAATTCCAGGCACAGGTTTTGCTGCAAAAACCAGGCTCTGGTGCTGCTTTTGCAGAATGGTGAAATGGGAAATGACCCTGAAAGAAGAAATATTTGGAGTGATGAAACTGAGCTGTTCTCCTGCCTCATTCTGGGAGTGATCTATGACTTTGCTGAGCTCTGTGCCTGTGTTAAGGCAGGACAACATGAAAGGGGCCGGGGGGTTGCAGCCCATTCTACGTAGTCTCAAATCAGACTTAAATTCTGCTGAATTGTGCTTTTTGCTGTAACTGGAGGGCATTTTAATGTGTGTATATTTGTGTTAGAGCTAGTCTATAAGTTCTGATCAGGAGCTGTCTAAGCTTTGTAACTTGATGAATTCCCTGAGCCTTTTTTGAGTCTCTCTGTGACTGTGTAGTGGCATCCTGAACAAGCAGGCAAGAAACAGTTTTGGGGGGGATGACATTTTGATGAATGGATTCAAGACTTTCACGAAGGATGAGTCACTTTGATGGCAATGAGAGAGAGAGAATTCCAACAATAAATCCAAAAATGTGTGGAAAGAAAAAAGTGCTGCCTTTGTAAAGCTTTCCTAAGCATCATCTGTGGCAATTTTTGCAAAAAAAAAGGGAGAGTATGTGGAAGAAAAAAAAACAAGAAAAAAAAAGTGTCTTCCTGTTTTTTTTGTTTTTTTTTTTTTCCTCTATCTCAGCCCAGAGGCACTGCAGCATTTTGATAAAAATCTTGAAGGAATGTGGGAATGTTAAGGCAAAAGTAAAAATTTGAGCCCAGCCTACTTTAAGGGATGTTGTGAAGACTGGGAACAGGTACCTAACGCATCTACATTTCCATGGGAGATAGCTAATCTGGGGAGGAAAACAGCCAAAGTATTGGTAGACAGAAGGAAATGTCATGATTTGCCTCTGTATATCTATAGCTATTCATAGGAAAAGAAGTACATAAAGAAATTTTAACCCAAATTTGTGAAAAGGTTTTCCTCTGCTCTTCGCTAAAAATGCCCATATGACTTTCAAGAAAGAAAAAGATTGTGCAGATGACAAAAATCCAAATACAACCACTTTGGTGAATCAGCCAGGAAAATAGGGAGGTCACTCACAGGGTGCTCCTGCTAAATTAAACACCAGCAAAGACACCTGTTTCAATTCAATAGTGTAAATCTTGTGCAAAAGCAGAGAATCTGGGTCTGTAAATACTTATTAATTTTGGAGTGCTCTAGCAGTGCTTGTGTGGTGCTTGAGGATGGTGAGAGGTTTGTTTGCAGGGCTGGGAGTTCTTACAATAAGATTCTTTTTCTTTCCTTGTCTTTGTGGGAAGAGAGGGCAAGGGTTTCACAGCTCTCATCGATGGTTCTTAGTTGCTGAGTACTTTGTTTCTTTGAGTTTGCTGCAGGGAAAGAGAGGGAGGCACTTTTTAAACTTTTGTAAACATACAGTTACATTGACCTTGAGATGATAAAGCTTCTGCTCTTGTTTTCCATTTTCTTTGGCAATGCTTTATCCAGAAATACCTTCACATGGAGTATAGACATTTTAAATCTGTCTTCTGCTGAGATATACGGAAGGTCCACCTAGTTAATTGCCCCGGTTATTTATGTGCCAGATAGATGGCTTTTTATGGGCTATTTTTTCTTCTTTTCATCAAACCTTGAGCTTGTGGCAGTTCAGATTTCAGAGTTCAGTGCTGTAGGTAGTGCCCTGTGCTGTCTTCCTTGCAAATTGGAACCTGTATCATGCAAGGGGATGGATTTCTATCCTTGCTGTTGTTGTTGCAAAGAAAAGGAACAACAGGTTAATGTCAGTTTTCCTTAGGAGCTGCTTTCTGCCTTTAGGACTGGGATTTGGGCACGTTTCCGTTCGGTAATGATCTTTACGTTATTAGTTAATTATTGTTTTTCCTAATTTCCTGGTGATTCTTAATCAAGGGCAAATTATCTCCTGATAGGTTCCTATCTGACTGAGGCAGAGAAATATTGCAATGAATCCCTTCTGGGTTGTATTGAAACAGAGAGCTGGTCCTGCTGTAGCCATCATCAGCTCTGCCCTGTGTCCCTCAAGGCTGGGGTACCCAGCCAGAAACCTCCTGCATTGATGGGGGTGAAAGAAACACACCCAGCATGCAGAGCCAGGAATTTGTTAGTTTAGCTTGAACAAAAGTCCTAACAGCCTAACAGAAAGAATTATTATTAGGCCAATTATGATCATACAGGCACTTACAGTCCAGAGCATCTAATTATAAGGGCTCATTGCTGATAATGATACAGATATAATAAGCTTTCTAGTGTCTGATTCTTTTCTGGTGTTAATGGTCCTCCTGAAGAAGAAAAGGGAGGTGTCGTTACAAGTTGTCAGCAATGTGAGTTCTTCATGTGGGGGAGTGTGGTGTTGGTCCCTCTGTGCCAGGAAGAAGGTGAAGTTAATGTTGATGGTTTCTTTCTCCTCACTCAGGTCTCTTTGGGGACATTTTAATGTGTTTACTAGAAACATGCTCCACTTAGTTGCTGTTTAGCCAGTGCTTCATGATAACGCAGTCAAAAAGTCAAATTTGCTATATATAATAATTTTTGCAGATGTTGGAGGCTTTTTCACAGAATCCCAGACTGGGTAGGGTTGGAAAGGACCACAGTGGGTCCATCTGGTCCAACCTCCCTGCCCAAGCAGGGTCATCCCAGACCACGTGGCACAGGTCTGGAATATCTACAGTGAGGGAGACTCCACAGCACCTCTGGGAAATGTGCTCAGTGCTTGGTCACTGCACAGGGCAGAAGTTCTTCCTCGTGTTCAGGTGGAACTCTCTGTGCATCACTTTGTGCCCTCTCCTCTTGTCCTGCTGCTGGGCACCACAGAGCAGAGCCTGGTCCATCTCTCAGACATCCCTGCAGACAGGGATGAGGCTCCTCCTCACCTCCTCCAAAGGCTGAGCAGCCCCAGCTCCCTCAGCCTTACCTCAGGAGAGATGCTCCAGTCCCTGCATCATCTCTGTCACCCTCCACTGGACCTGCTCCAGGAGCTCTGTGTCTGTCTTGTCTGAGGAGCCCAGAAATGGACAGAGCACTCTGCACGTGGCCTCACCATGGCTTCCTTTCCTTTTTATCCCTGAACTCACTTTTATCCATATTTTAAAGTTGCATTCCTGCAGCAAGCAGCAACGTAGCGTTAGCGAGTTGTTTATAGCTCTGGGACCCTGCTGCCATCCCATTCCTTCCACACTCAAGGCCCCTGCTGTGAACTTGTGCTGGTCCTTTTGGGAGTCTCTGTCACAGTCTGTTACAGCCCTGGTTTCCCTCAGCAGCCTCCAAGCTGTGCTTTACTGATAATTAAAGGAGCACTTTATTAACATAGCATGGTGGTGCACAAATCCCTGCTCTGCACTGCTAACATTTCACTCTGCAGAAGCACTGGGGCAGTAAAAGACACACATAAATGCAGACTTGCTGGCCCAACAGCCTTTTTTTTTTTAATTTTTTTTTCATGGTAATGTCAGTGGGGTTTTTACAGAGTTACTTTCCAACACACTTCATCTGCATCACTGAAACTGAAAACATATATCAAATCCTAACATTAATTGATCTTGCCTTGCAAGATGCAGCCTTTATATTTAATTTTTTTTTCTCTGTAATCTGGTGTTTCCCTCCAAGGGCTCTGTGTGTATAGTATTACAGGTTGGCTTGAGGATAACTGAGATTTTGGCTGTGGCTGGGATGTGTCAAAATTTGCAAAGGCTCATTCTTGTCTCAGTTTCCATTGGTGAGATTTATGTTCTTTGAGGAAGCTTGTCATGGTCCTGGGATAATGGTAAGGCAAGGACCAGATCCTGCTGCTGAGGAGCAATTTGTGAGCAGAGGCTTCAAACAGTTCAGTGATCCAACATAAAACTGGTATGAGAAAGGGATTGTGATTTAGCTCTGACATAAAGAACTAAAATAAAGAGCTCACTTTGGGGGAATTCATCTGTCTCCTTCAGCCCATCAGTTATTAGTGTATCCTTCAAGGGGTGTGGGAAATAACCTTTAGAAGACCTAACTGTAAATATTAATTCCTCATTTTTTGGTCACTGTGCACATTGTGGAGATTAGAAAGATTTAAGGTTTGGTAGGTTCATTTCAGTCTCTGTGGCAGACTTTCCTAAAATGTCAGTGACCAAAGAGGCTGAAACTAGAAAACACAGACTGAAAATGTCTGCTATCAATTTTTAATTTGCTTGTAGAAGGGGTATTGTGTCCTCCTGCAGCCAGGATGGAGTAAGAGTCAGGAATAGCAGCAGGATCCTACAGGGAGTTTCAGTTCTGCAGACACAGTGACCACTCTGGCAAGCTGATAAATGCCAGTGGACACTGGTAGGTCTTGGAGGGCACTGCAGTGAAGAGCTGTTGGATGGAGTCTCAAAGAACCCAGAGGTGCCAAGTGCATTATTCATGCAGAAAACAGCAGAGTGGTCTCCAAAATGAGCAAAAAGCAGCTTTAGCAGCTGAGCCATGCAATCTTGTGTGCTGATGGGAGTATCCATTTTGTAACCTAAACCCACTGCAGAGCCATTCTGAAGGGAAATCCAATTTTCCCTCTCCAAAGAGGTGTAGAGGTGACCTTCCTCTGAGAGGGCTTCTTGGTGAAGAAGTGGCTGCTCCTGTGAAATGGTTTATGGAATATGAATGCTGATCAGACAGGGATTTTTTTCCATTAGCTCAGAGCCCTCTGGATAGACTTGAGAAGAAATGTTGTAGAGCTGTCAGTATTTATGCATAGAAAATTGTAACTGGCCAGAAAATAAAGCACAAATCGTTATTTCTCATTCAGTGACTGGTGAATGAAATATCAGGAAGATATCTTGAAGCAGTGGCTCCTTGAATCAATGTTTTGGTTCCAGTAAAGTCAAATTAGAAAATATTGGATATGCCATGCTCAGAAATGTTATTCTGGATGCATAAACTTTGCTGCTGGAGTGAAAGGAATAGTGGTGGATCATTTTAGCATATCATTGGGATGATGGGACCAGGGAATGGCACCTGATGTCTGAAATGATCCATGCTGGTTTGTCCCTCCAGAGCTGAAGAGGAAGAGGAGCTGGGGCTGCTCAGGGCACCCCACACTTGCAGCCACCTGGGCAGAGGTGGAGTTAAGCCCTTTTCTCCAACATCTCTAAATTTCTTGTCAGGATTTACAACATTTCATGTGGATTTGGTTTGGTGGTTTTTAGTTGTTTTTTTAAATTAGAATCCTAAATGGCAGGAGAAGGGGAGGTAACTGGGAAGTGACCCTTAAAGAAATGATGTGTACCAATCTTGTATTTAATCTTTGTGACTAAGGAAGCTTTCTTAAGTGTTGCTGGAAACTATCATGGTGAATTTAAAGCCTCTTCTCCCCATGAGCTCAGCAGGAGTTTCCCCATTGACTTCAAGAGAAGTATAATCAGGCCTAGAATTATTAAAATAAATACCTTTAAACTACAGACTCTGTAACCACTTTCCAGATGTAGAAAGCCTGTGTCAGCTTCATGCTCTTTCCATTATCTGGTAAAATTATTTTGATAGGTGAGATGCTAATTCTGTACTTCTCTGTTGTTTCCTTTGTGTGTCCTTAATATTTATGGAATATTCAGCTGATTTCTGCTGAAGCCAACAAAAAAATACCCTGCAGCTTGCAGTAAGCCCAGGCTGTTGTTACACACGTGGTTAGCAGCTATCACAGTGAAATATTCAGTGTGCAAGGCTCAGCAGTTCTGCAGGCTTAAAACAATGTTTTTGCACAATGGCAACGCTGCAGCCATTAAGTCAACTTCAGAAAAAGCACAGTTATCTTAAAACAAAAGCAGCAGAGGTGTTAATTTATGCTTCATAACCTGGTATTTGTCATAGTGCTATCTGCATCCTGCAGCAGGGGATGCTGGAGAGGAGCAGAAATGCACAGGCACCAGAAGGGTGTCAAACCAAGGGAGGCTTCTTGTGCTGGGAAGAGCATTAATCATCCCATAATGAAGTATGTGTTTGTTTCTGGCAGATAATTTGAGAAAGAAAAGAAAAAGAGCTAAGTAATTTCTTTTCCCTTCTATTGCTCCCTTGTACGTCTTTTGCAGTTACATAATCAAGGGTAATTAGTGAGATATTCATCAAGGATAACTAGCTTTCATGTATCTTACAGGTGCAACTGTGAAAAATATTTAAGGTTCTGATTTTCCTCATGATTCTGAAGCGGTAATGTTTTCATTAGGTTTTGCTTTTCGTTTTAAGCTCAAGAGTAATTTATTTTTTCCCCCATAAAGTTAGGTAGGAAAATCTAACTTGAGACACTCTACAAGATGCTTCAATACAAGTATGTAGTCTGAAAACTAGTTAGGTTTCATGAAAAATTTATTTCAGTCTTTATATTAGAAAATCAGAAAGGATCAATATGCAATTTGAGTTGTATAACATAATACATGCATTTTATATGTATTGTTAGGTTTTAAATGTAAGAGCTGTCTCAACAGTTCTCTTTTGCAGACTGCACAACAAAGTGTACTACTGTGTATCCTACAAGTGTGCTCATGAACAACTTAGAGTAGTTTGAGAAAATTTGCATCACATCAATTCATTTGAAGTCAGTGAAAAACCTTCTGAGTCATGAAGAATCTCATTTTCTCATCAGGCCCATGATGGATGAGTAAAGCAACACCAGCCTTCCTTTCCTCTGAATTCATCCCCACTTCCTTCCCAATCTGGGATGATGCTCATGACATCTTTTTGCTAGAAAAAGAGCAGTTTCACATCTACTGAATCAACCTTTTCAGGAATATTATGGGCTCCAAGGACTTGCTGTTTTTAAATCCTGCAAAAAAAAACATGCGTGTGTTAGATTTCTTCTAATATTAAAAGACCATCAGGAGGGAATGGCTGCAATCTGTGGCAGAAATAATTCACAGCCTGTATGTTATTTGTTGTCATCTGGAGGGCTTATCATCTCATCATTTACAATGTGGTTCTGTTGCAATGTTGTGGAGTTCTTGGTATTTAGGAAAGTTTTACATTTTGCAGCCCAACAGCAAACAGCCATAGGCAGATGCAGGCAAAATCAGCTCCTAACTTGGAACAAACTGCAAGTTTGCTAAGCCAGCAATGGCTTCATGTCATTTTTTGAAGACCTCTTAAAGGCAAAGTGAGTGGCCAGTGTGGTCCATAAGCTGATAACGTGAGGAGGTGACTCCTGCACAGAAATCCTACAAATGGTGTTGGGAAGGAGTGGAGACAAGATCAGGTAAATGGGGCTTTCCAGCGTTTCATTCTGGAATTTCTGCAGGGCTGGAGATGCCCCAGCCCCTCGTGGTGACATCTCCTGGTGCCACCCCCTGGCAGGAAGCTTTCCCTTACTCTTGTCAGCAACTCCCCATGGAGAGCTGGTCAAAACACCCCCTTCTCCCTTGTGTCTTTCGGGAGCCCATCATAGCAATTAATGCCATGGTGGCAGCATGAAAAAGAAGGGGAAAAGTCTATTAATTTCTTCCTTAGATTACTGCTTCTTTTTCATTATTTCTTTTTAATTTCTCCTTTCTGTGGAAATAATGTGCCTTGTGTAGGGAAGGCCTGCAGCACTAACAGGGCAAATTCTTTGGGTATTATAGTATTGTTTTCTTGGAGCTTGAATTTTTTTCTTCTAATCTTTACAACAGGAGAATTTATTATTATTATTAATAATAACAAGAATGATAATATGAAATATATTGCCATGAAAAGTATGTAGAATTGAACACCAGAGCATAAGGGAGGAGATGCTGCCCTGTTGTGCTGTGTGAAGGGGCCTCCAGCTGCAGAACAGTAAAATATTTCTATTTATATTATTTATATTTATATTTATATTTATATTTGATTATATTTATGTGCTCTCACATATGCCCTCATACATGCTCTCATATATAAATATAAGCATATATATGCTCTCACAAACCACTGAAGGCAGAAGGAAAATATGTGCATTTTACATCTTAGTAAGCAATGTTTTCTGCTTTAAATGGCACATTTCATTCCCCATTTGAGCGTTCACAGGTGTTACATGAGCTGTGTTCTAGTCAGTTATTATTTATAATTGATTAAGCTCGATCCTCTTTGTGAGAGACACTAATCTGGTTTGGTGTGACAAGTGTTTGTCTGATGAGTTCTTGTCACTCTGTTTGCCACACCATAATTCACATGAAGCAGCAGCATCCCATCTCAGCTAGCAGGGGGTTCCTGCCAGCAGTCTCAGGGACAGGGGAATATGCCCAGCTTCTAGAATCATCATTGGAAGCTAAGCAACACTCGTTAATACTCATTACATATCACAGAGTTATTTTTAAAAATAATAAACTGAACACAAGCAAAAAATATCTTTATTAAAATATGTTTTGTATCATGTACAGATTTAGAGGGAAGAGGTTTTTTTTTTTTTAATAAATCCAAATGCCAGTTTTGTTTGACTTCCATCACACTGCTGAACTCCCAGCCCGTGTTTAGGTAAGTAGGAGATTTTTGAAGGGCAGGAAGGGTCTGCAGTGGAGTTCCAGCTCCTTTTAGGGTGCAAATGGAGTAATAGAAAGGACAGGATCTGCAGAAGCTCCTGCTGGACTTGGGATGCCCATGCAGCACTGAACATCTCATGTCTTTATGATCCCAGCCCGCTGCTGGCTGGGCAGGTAGAGGAGGAGGGGGGCTTGGCCTTTTATTTTGATGAGTGATTTTTAAAAGCTAAAACCACATAAATTAATGATTTAGTGACTACTGGGAATACAGTCATTTTTCCTGATAAAGTAAGAAGGCAGTAAAGCATCAAAATTTGATGTCATGGCTGTTAAATTCTGTAATTTTATACTTCCATTGATCAGAAAATGAATTTATGGCTATGTATTTTCAGCATTGTAAAAGTCCACATAATTTAATTGTTAATCTTAAGGTCAAAAGTAAATTAGCATAATAATATCTGAACTGCACTGCCCTAAAATCCCCTGACAGACATCTTTCTGACTCCTGCTATTATAAAAACTGTTCCCATTGGTTGTTAACCCCGTTCAAGTTGTTCCTAGATAAGCTTTGCAGGGGTGGTTTATGAGAGCCTGTTTGAATAAGCAGTCCTCAGGTGGTGCCTCTGTGCTGGTGGCTGTTTTTTCTGTGAGATACTAGCGCCACAGAGAGAGCCTGTATCAATCCTGATGCTTGCTATGACTTCCCCTTCAGTCTCATAAACTTTGTTAAAAGTCTCACTGCTTTTCTTCAGAGTCAGTTCTGACAGCATTAAGTAATGTGTTCAAAGGTACAAAATGATTATATATATATTTCTTATATATATATGTATATATATGTGTGTATGTGTATATATATGTGTGTGTATATATACATATATAAAAGTCTGGGTTTTTTTCTCCCCTTCATTTTATCACCTTAATGCCATAATATTCATGTACCTTGGGTTTCACTATTCAGCCTTTACCTGCTTTTGCTCTCCTGGTATATTTATTAATTAATGCCTTTCTCTGTGTTCTGGAGGTCCATTACTTTAAAGGGCTATTGTTACAAGTGTTTATATCTTGAGTTTAAAAAAAAAACCAAAAAACAAACAAAAAACCTCCACCAAACAAACAAACAAAAACCAACAAAAAAATGCCAACAGCCAGCTTTCAGGGTGGCAAAATGCTTGTCATGGTGATGTAAGAAGTGCATGTAATGCCATAATGTGTCTTTGGTTTTGAGAGGATTTGATCTAGGCGGGGGAATTTCAGGCACCTGGCTTTGGCAGCAGAATCTGGGCTTGTGGCTTCTCTGTTATAAAATTCAGGGGAGAATTAGGAAACTCATAATTAGGAAACTCATAATTAAGAAACCCAGAATTAGGAAATCCAGCATTAGGAAACTTTTTTGAAAAGCAGCGTGCTGAAATGAACTGTCTAATGTGGTAAATGGGGTGAAGTGAAGAGACAAGGACTTGGGGTCCTGTTGGAAATCCTCTAAGGATTCCCTTGATTTTTCTTACACTTGCCCTCCTTGAGAAGTGCATCCACACCTGCATTTGGAGCTCCTGTGGCCACCTCATGGAGAGTTTCATCCATGCATAGCTACACAGGATTCTGTCAAATTCTTGCTTTCCATCTGGGCTGCCGAGCCTCAGCCCAGCACGACGTACCAGGTGTGCACCAAGATACCTGGCTGAGGCTTTTAGAAATAGCTGGAATATTTCTGCTTCAGGCCCTGTGTCACAGTCAGATTTGTTAAAATAACCCAGCTGCTGCCCCAGGGAAAGCAGCCCAGCTGCAGAAAAAAATATTGAGCTCTACATTACAAGGCTGGAGAATCAGGGTCAGGCTTCCCATCCCTTCAGGCTGGGGCAAAGTCATTTGCAAGCCGAGGGCTCGGTGCTCTGCACCTCCAACGTGGCAATGCAGAGTATCAGGATAATGATGAAGGCATTCAGGTCTCCTGGAGAAATGTCATTTAATTATTCATCGTGCACTGCTGGTTGAACTCTGCTGGCTGGGTCACACACGTTTTCGAGCTGCTTTGTAAGCAGGGGAAAAGGCAGGAGGGAATTCAGTGCAGAATCCCTGGCTGTTAATTATTGGCCTACTGATCCAGGGAAAAATCCAAGCATAACAGGCATTAAACTGCTATTGAAGTTAGCATTAGTGAACTGCTCTGCCACATGCAAAGGCAGAAAAATGAGAAGGGAAAGATGGTTTATAGGAACAAGTCACACTTGTTTTTCTATTGCTGCTATTTACTTTGAACAACTTTAGGGGGGGTCCCTCTGATGCTAAGAATGCATGGACTAATGGTACGATTGGGTAATATCTCATTTTCATTTGCATAATTCAGGTGAAAGCCATGATTTCGCCCAACTGAGGGCAGCATAAATGCAATGCCAGCAATCCTGAGCACGACTGAGTGCAGAAAGGGAATGCAGGTGATGATAGTTGGCTAAAAACAAACAAAGTAGAAAATAGCTACAGTACCAAAAAAAGAAAAAAAGGAGGGGATGCAGTCACTCATTTAGGCGATCTTTTATTTAAAGGAAATAGCTTTTTTCTTTTTTGAAACATCGGGTGCATGTCACGTGGTTTAGAACTAGGAGGAATTCCACTTAAACATGGATTTGCAGAATAAAGACCTCAGGACTTGCCAGGTATAATCTTTGCAGATTGTTAAAGCACTCCATGAAAGACTGAGATAGCAGCTGTGAGAAGAAAAGAAACAAAGCCCAAAGTGCAGTTTTCTGTGCAGGAAAGGGAGGGCGTAGCTGCCAGGAGGTCTGGCAGAAGGGGAGCTCTGGGTTCTCCAGAAGAGAAGAGCAGGCAGAGGCTGAGCGCACGAAACTTTTGCCACACCTACTAGCAGCCATCCAAGGGGAACAATTTAATTCCTTTAAAACTGAGAGCAGGCACAGAGTGCTGCTAACTTAGCAGTAAGACTAAAGGGTTCAGGATCTGGTCAGACTCAAATCAGTAATTATAACCATCCCAGTAATTACAGAAAAGCACTGCAGCTGGGAGGTGATTATGGATTTGTGTACACCTCAGCTTCTCCTTTTTAAGCATGTGAGACAGCACCCTATTATCTTCCTTTTGTTCCCCTACTTCTCACTCGCTTCTTTCCTTAGCACTGGAGGGGA
Source organism: Calcarius lapponicus (assembly GCA_039654755.1). Taxonomy (NCBI): domain Eukaryota; kingdom Metazoa; phylum Chordata; class Aves; order Passeriformes; family Fringillidae; genus Calcarius; species Calcarius lapponicus. The sequence goes on from CM077470.1 coordinate 34,858,350, forward strand.
AGAAAAACCCTGAAAAAAATATTGAGCTCCACAAAATGCAATTAAATCCTCTCTTTAAGTGCCAAGGGCTGGAGGTGAGGAGGGGAAGGAGCAAATTTCATCTCTTCTCTTGTGTTTTGAGTACTCATAAGTTTCCTGTGAAATGAAGTACTTGAGGTTTCATGAGTGGCTGGTGGGAGGCAGGGTCAGTATCATGCTGTCTAGGAAAACAGGAGTGCACAAGGGTAAGATACGTTTGACAAAGATGCTCCATGCTTCAAGTATTCTTTTTTCTGGGAAAAACAGATATCATATATCTAGTTCTGAGTGTACTTATAACCTTACACTGTATTAGCACAATAAAAACAAATTTTTGTCAGTAGAAAATTTTGATATTTAGAAAATATAAATGGTGGAAGATGTGATTATGGTTCAGATTATTTTTCTCTATCAAGGATATCCAGGCATTTGAAAAAAATGCAAAACTTGAAAATAGAGGATAGCATAGCAATTTTTCTGCAGGTTTGTTTTCTTTGCATATTTCTCCCTATTTATTTCTTGGCAGTGAATGGACTGCCCAAGTAGTGTTACCATCACCCAAAATGGCAAAGACTAATTCAGTGTGTGACTGACTCCTGGAATATCTCAAGATATGGATGGTCCTTATGGGATGGCCCCATAAGGATCATGGAATCCAACTGCCTGCCCCTTGCAGAACCACCTAAAACTAAGCCATGTGTCACCTAGAGCCAGCTGGTATGTGTGAGGTGTTTTTCTGTGAATAGGGGAAAGAAAAACCCACAAAAGGGGTGAAGTGAAAAGAGTTGAGAAGGAGCCGGAGGAGGACACTGCTGACAGTGTTTTGCAATCTCTGTTCTGTGTATCCATTATGTGTGCCAGCAGTGGTAACAAAAGCTCTTAATACCCCTCAAACAATTTGAAGTTAAGAGTTTTTGCTTCTACAAATCATTGTGGCAGCTGCTTACGGCCAGTCATTATCCCTGGACACTTAAAGGGGGTGGCAAGTTACTGGGTTCTTCCCAGAATTGTGAGATGCTGCTTTTGTGAGACATCAGACTGTGATCCATAATCAGGGCACACTGAGGACCAGTGGGGTTTGGGACCTACTGGAACACATTTTGCTGACATGAAGAACAGAGAGACCCCTGCATATTGTCCTTCTGTGATGTAACGAAAATGAAATTTCCCTTTTTTTGTCTGAAGAATCAGAGCACTTCCATTTCCCTCCAAAAAGCAGGCTGGAGATAAAACCCCATGAGATCCTGGATTTCTCCCTGGTATCTGTGTAACTGCTGTGTCAGAGATGAAAATAATGAGACCAGGATTGTCCTTCAAAGGGACAATCTCCCCATTTCAGACCACAACACTTGTCTGTCCACTACATCCCTTGGAGATCCCTGCAGGGTCAGGACCCTTTGACAGCTCTAATAATGGCTTGGATGGCAGGACAGGAGCTCTCAGGAGCTTTGCAGGTGTTGGCATGGTGATAATATGGCAGGGCAGGGCCAGAGGGACAGCGGTGAGCTGGAGGGGAGAGCTTGAAGGTCCCTGAAGAAGGGGAGAGCTTCCACAGAGGAGCAGTGGAATGTGCCGTGCCCAGCATCTTGGGCAGAAAAATTCCAGATTTAATGTCATCTGGGGATCAACAGGCTTTTGAGGGGCTTTGCAGAAAAATGCCTGGGCTGGTCTCATTTTTTTATTGGTACCTCAAAGAAGCAGTTATGCTGTGGGGAAGAATCACGAACAAAATTCTGGGTGAGCTTTGCCTCACCCTACTGAGGCTGATCTATATAATCACAAAAGCTACAGTAAAATTTGCTAGGTTGTCTCTAGCCTGGCTAACCTGTCTCTAGCATCTCCAGGTATTTTGGTTATTCCCTTGAAATCCTGAAATTTGTTGAATGGTTTGGTTCAGACTAATTCACGCTGTGGGCACTTACCAGCAAGTAAGAGCCATTAAAATGTTTCTCATCCCAGGGGTTTTTATGTGCATTTCTGTGGCTGTTTCTTGCAGAGGCTGAAGGAGCTGAAACAGAGGGAGTTTGCTCGAAATGTAGCATCTAAGTCACGAAAAGATGAAAGAAAACAGGAGAAAGCCCTTCAACGTTTGCACAAGCTAGCTGAGCTAAGGAAAGAGAGAACCTGGTAAGTCCATAGCTGCTCAAACAGCAAAAATACTTTTGAATAAGCCCTCCACTCTTTGCTGGTGCTGTGGGATGCAGGAGACCCTTGGCTGTAGCCACACACATGAGTTTTTAGGGCGTTTTTGGAAGCATTCTGCGCTCAGTATTTGATTCACACTGTGTGCAGGAATGAATGTTTCACACTGCTTTTTCAGCTGAGCTAAAATGACACATATTTTTAGTTTAAAAAAAGATGTGTTTCATATATATTTCATAAAACCAGGCACTTTGGTTGAAAGCTGAGTGAACTAGGTCATGCATTTGCAGGCTGACACTACTTCATTGATGAGGTGAGGAACACAGTCTGTCTCTCTAGGATGTAACAGATCTCTGCGATTTAGTTTTCAAAATGCTCGCCTGGGAAAGCATCCAGAAACCTAGCTTTAGATCTCAATAGCCAGATTTTTTATATTAAAAGGTAAATGCTTCTTTTTCCCCTGCTCAGCAGTGTGTTTACCTCCCTCTGCAAAAGTGACTCCTTGCTGCTCGTACATTTTTAGTATTGTATCTAGGCAAGCTGTTGAAATTAAGAGTTGAGCTTGCTTGTTGTGACTGAATTCTCAAAATATGACACAGTTCTAACACTGATAAGCCACTGAAAATATATGTACTTGTCACAGTGTAATCTCTGGAGAAGAAAAGAAAGAAAAAATGTGGATGCTCATGTGCAAATGTTTTCTCTTTATTCAGCCTTCCCCCCACCCCAAGATGAACTAACAGGGAAGTCCAACCAAGCTGCAGCTCCTGTTCAGAAATAGTCCCTTTGTCTCTAGTTTGGATGGTGGGCAGTGTCCTGAAACAAAATCTGAATGAGCAGGTGGATGGGACGTGAATGTTGTGGGGTCTGTTTGACAGGAGAAACACAACACCTAACTTTTTAATCTTCTTGTGATAATTCGTGTGATAATCTTCTTGTCATAACTCATGTGGAGACACTTTCTCCTCCACGAGTGTTTCAACTGTTCATGTTTTATAATTGAGTATATTAGATATCATTCCCCCTAAACATGCTCCAAAACTTGCATTCTGCATATTGCATGAGAAAGAGGAAATAGGAACTTAACTGTTTTCCTTTTTCCATGATAGTGAAGCACAGATTTTGCAAGCCTTTGTTGTTTCTGGATTATTTTTTTTTTTAATATCCTTTTGCTAGTTCCTGAAGATGAATTTCTATCTGAGCCTAATTTATCTATCTCATAATTGCTATTTTTTACTACTTTGCATTCTTAGAGGTGTGACATAGACAGACACATAGGATTTTTAAAACTGGCATTTTCTAGGCTGGTTTTGTAGAAGTCACCATTTTATTCTGTGAAAGAAAGGATTTGTGTGTGGGTTTAATATATATCTAAAATTTATAAAGAACTGGCCAAGGCAGGAATTCTCAGGAGGAATTCCTTTCTCATAAAACCTCTACCTTAATTTCTAGACCTGGTAGGGTAAAGACATTATTCTTCCTCTCAGCACTTCTTGGGGTCTTAAATGACTCTTGAAAGTTTTACCAGTGACTCATCAGTGAGTATTGCTCTGCACTGTCACAGAGAGTGATTTGGCTAAAACAAACAAACAAATGGTTTTAACATAGGTCCATTACTCCTAGTGCTGAGCAGCTTCTGTGGATCCTGGAAAATTGTCAGCTTAAATACTTTTTCCTCTTCTCTTTGCTTCCTATTAAGTCAAATAGAACAGATGGGAAGAGGACATGAAATGAAGAACAGAAGTAGACAGTGATAAATTTTTTTCTCAGGAGGGATGAATCACTTACTTTACTTCTGCCAGCTGAAATCCTCCCCCCAGTTTTATTTCTCCATGAAAGAAATTGCTGAGATGGTGATGGTTGGGTCTGTGCACACAAATAGGATGGGAGCTGCTGGGGGATTGCCTGTGGGCAGAGCAGCAGTCACTGGAATGACGACTACGTGGGAAGTGCTCTATGAAGCACCCTCTGTTTTAATGCATTTTGTAGCATGAAGTAATGTAAAACTGCAATCTGTAGTAATAGTGCTTTAACCACGGTGGTCTGCTGCGAGGAGAAGCAAGATTTTTGTGGAGACAGATAGATAGTTTCTTCTTTGGCCAGCCAGTGTGTCTAGGAAAAGTTAACTACTTTGTAGGGATGTTAGTCCTTCAGCTGATAACTTCACATGAAGGAGCTGGGAGCACAGTATTTACTCATCCTATTTTTTACTACTAGCCAAGTGATTTTTATTATAAAAGATTTTTTTTTTGTAGTCTAAATGTGCATCTCCACGGAGTCTTCCTCTTTCCTTAAAAAGCTCCCTTAAATACCAATGTAATACCACGTTTCTGTCAGCAGCTCTCTGAGCAGCACTGACTCAAAGTTTTATTTTCCTTCCTAGTGCTCCTGGCAGCGGCCCTATGTTCAAATCCACCACAGTGACGGTGCGAGATGACTGCAGCGACGTCCCCAAAAGTGCTGCCACAGATTCTGCCAAGAGCCAGGATTTCGGCTGCACGCTGATGCACGATGCACAGAACTGCAAAGACTTGGCTTCTGTCATTTCTCCCTCTCCTGGAGATGCAGGTGGTCACCAATCCGACCCTAACAAATGCGGAGATCAGCTTCAAGGAGCTCAAGGACACAGAGTTGGGTTCTCCTTTGCTTTTCCTAAGAAAGCAGCGGTCAAACTGGAGTCTTCAGCTGCTGTTTTCTATGAGTTCAATGAGGAGGCCTCTGTGGAGCACGGATTTAGCAGGAGGAGTAGGTTTGTTCCGGGAACGTGCAACCTTCAGTCTCCTCCAGCGGCAGCAGAAGTAGCCATGTGCCCTGAGGAGAAACACAACTGTGCTCACCCACCGGTGGAAAAACGCGCGGACACAGCAGAGGCTCCTGAAGCTCAGGAGTCCAAGGAGCTGTCCAGCGAAGGCAGCAGGGTGCTGGAGAGCCCAGCCTTGCCTCCTGCCATGCCCCACTCGAGGCAGCTGCTGTCCTCAGACACGGATGGCCACGGTGGGGACGTGAGTGTGGCTGAGTCAGGGGACCACAGGCTGGCCCTGGCTGCGGACAGTGCCCAGGTCCTGCCCCCGTCCCCAGAGCTGCAGGCAAACAGAGCTCCTGGGCAGGAACTGGTGGAGGATTGTTCCTCTCTTCAGGATGCTGCAGAGGAAAACTGTAATGATGGGAACAGGGATCCACCTGCAACTGAAAGTGAAACAAAAAATCTGGGGGTTGATGCAGCAGCTCCAGCGCCGTCTGAAGAAGGTAGTGGAGGCCCAAAGAGCAAACCGGACATATACAAGAGGCCCTGTCAGCCCTTTGTTCCTGTTCTTAGCAAATATGGATCAAATATTCTTCAGTGGCCATCAGAAATGTTAATTTACACAAGTACAGACCCATCAATTTCCTATAGCTGTAATCCTTTATATTTTGATTTTAAGTCATCGAGAGCAAGTGAAAGCCAAGAAAAGCCCAAGCATCAACCAAACATACCTCATTTGCACCATAAAACTGAATCTGATCCTATCTTAGTCTCAGATCTTACAAAAAGACCTACTTCAGAGTGTGGTGATTATGAAGTAGAAGTGAATAAAAATGTGTGCAACTATACAATACCCCTGTTAAGTGATGTTTCCCTCTTCAGAAATTGTGACCTTGCAAAAAATCAAAACAAAGTGTCCTTGGATGAGTCATTCAGGATTAGAAAAATAGAAAAGTATCACATATCTCATAACCCCTTACGACAAAACACTGTGATAGATGAGAAATACAACAAAGTCTGGATCAAAGAAGGCCATGAGAAATGGCTTCACAAAAGCAGAAAACGGAAAAGGAGAAGAAAATTATGTCACTGTCATTATCATCACTGTGGAGACACAACAGTAGCAGAAATGGAGATGTCTCCAGTAACTGAAAAAGAAGTTACTTACAGAGATGAAAATAAATATCAGCACCTCCAAAATAACGCAGAGAAGTGCAGGCATGATGCAGAAAATACCTGGTTAACTGCAGGTGAGGTGCAGCAGTCGCAGCCAAAATTCAGCATTGACAATGGTCCCAAGAGAGTCGCGTCTGGCTCGGATCACATCCACTGGGGCAGAGGCTGGTGTGACTTTTGGAGCGCAAAAAGCAGCGCCCATCACCACCATGGCTGTAAGGGAGCGCGCAGGAAGAGCAAAGGGAGCTCCCGGAGGCAGGCCAAGCAGCTGAGCTCCAGGAGGCACAGCCTAAGGCGCTCCAAAACGTGCTGCAGCTGGAAAATCAGGAGGCCAAGCTGTAGCCCAGAGCATAAATGTTTGGGACAGTGCAGTGAGGAGAAGGGCCCGAGCCAAAACCAGCCCGCAAAGAGGGGTTACAGTGTTCTGACAGAAGAGCCCGAGAAGCCGCACCGCAAGCGGAGGCAGCACACCTATTCCTGCTCCTCTTCCTCGGACGAAAGCTCCTGTGGACAGCCACTATCAGCAGAGGAATATCTAAGGCAAGGACATGCTTTAGGTGCCCACCACAAGGCAAAAGGGAAACGCAGGAAAAGGAAGACTAGGATCCATCATGTTTTCCTTGACAGGAATGCAAAAAGTGAGACCTCTGAATCTTCCAAAGAAAATTCTGCCACTTCTACGTTAAATATTTTGGGGGACTTACCGACTCAAGACAATCTAGAGGAAACTAATGCAGCTCCCAGGGATGATGCTACAAAAGAGGGGGATGAAACAATGGAGCTGGAGGAGAGCAAGGCACCTCTAGGAAGTGCTGGCCCGCAGGCGGTGGAAGATGATAAAGTGATGAAGAGCGCACCGGCCGCGCTTCCCGACGGCACCATCACAACTTCTGCTGCTCCTGCTGCCCCCCAGCACAGCGCTCCAGCAGCTGCCGTCAAACAGGGCGCTCCCCAAGAGGGAAAGAAAAAGGAAAATGTCAGCAGCCGCGAAAACCCAGCTCGTTACAAAGTTCCCGTCCCCAACAGACACTTGGAACCGACTCCTCCCAAATCCTACCTTTGCCATTACGAGCTGGCCGAGTCTCTCCCGCACGAGAAGATGGGCGAGGTGGCCGGCGAATGGCTGCAGTGCAACCCCGGCATCTTCAGCAGCCCGCCTCCCTTGCCGTTCAAAGAAGCACACCTGAACACCCACACCTTCCTGACCGCCGAGCAGCTGATAGCCCCCTTCCCCCTGCCCGAGCAGGCGCTGCTCTTCCCTCCCGAGAGCCCGGAGAAGTTCAAGGAGCTGCCCTCGGAGGCCTACCCTCAGCAGATGGTGCCGCAGAGCGTGCTCTCGGCCAAGGTCAAGTTCGCCCTGGCGCCGCCGGCCCTGCCGCCGCTGCCGCCGCCGCCGCTGCGCTCCGGCTCGGTGACCACCATCCACCACACGGTGCTGCAGCACCACGCCGGGCTGCTCAAGGTGCTGCAGCCGCACCAGCAGTTCCTGTCGCAGGTGCCGGCCCTGTCCCGAGCGCAGCCCCTGGCCCAGCTGGCCGTGTCGCCGGCGGGCCAGGCCGCGCTGGTGGCGCCGCCGCCGCTGCCGCTGCTGCCGCCCGCCGTGCTGCCGCCCGCGCCGCTGCCCCTGCCGCCGCTGCCGCACCCCGCCGGCTTCCCCTCGCTGCTGGCCCCCGCACCCCGCCGTCATCCCCCTGCAGCCGCTCTTCTAGGACGCGAAACTTCAAATAATAATAATAAAACAAAAGCCTTTACCCACACTGCTGTTTCTACAGCCCCCGTCCCCAGTTTTAACTAAACTCCTTGCTCCTCGGAAGCATTTACTGTAAGTATAAGGATGCAAGAAACGTTGAGACCCTACGCTATTACTGAAGCACTGAATAATCTGATACTAATTATGAACTATATATATATGTGAAAATCATGTCTTAGAATATGTATAATGTATATAAAATATATTTATAGTTCTATAACTTATGTTGTAAAGTATTCACTTTTTCTTTTTTTTATCTTTGTGTATTTGCACCTATTTAATGTTTAGACAAAGCTGATGCACTATGTTTTGTACTATGTTCTCTGAAACTGTAAATCTAGTGACAAACTATCTCTTGCAATAAACTTTTGTTAACTACTTAAGTATATCAAAAATCTTTCATTATAAGCCTCATGGATGTTGTTCTTCCATGTCCTCCTGCAGCTGAATAGCATCCTCTGCCCCTGCTATGTTGGGATAACCAGGTTTCCTGCACGCCAGTGATTTATCAGGGAGGCTCAGAGGCCAATACCTCGAGGGCAGCTGTCTCACCGAGCCAGAGGGAAAGGGTAATAGATGTGTTTGTGTTAGCAGCTTGATGTCACCGTGACAGATTTTGCCCACTTGTACTGTGTGCACACACTGCTGACTGGTGGAGCTGATCCCTTCTATGCCAAACCACAGAAAGGCAAGGTAACAAACGTAATGCTGGTGATGGAAGGGGAAGAAAGGCCAATATTGACAGCAGCTTGGCTTGGAGGGAATATTGCTTGCAGTGGAGGGATGGAGCCTTGGTTCCACCAAGCAGAGAGTGAGGCGGGCTGCTGGGCAGTGTGTGAAGGCAGCAGGAACACAGCAGCAGGAAGGGGACATCAGGAAACCCACCAAGGTTTGATACAAATTCTTACCTCACTTCACCCTCCCTTCTTCCTGCAGCATTTCGCTAAAGACATAGAATACCACAGAGTAGAGATTAATCGAAGTAATAATATACTGCCATTGTTTCTAACTGTGTTTCAGAGACTTCTCCCTACCTCTGCAGCCTTTTCATTGCTGTCAGACCTCACCCAGCTTTAGCTGGTGAAATCTCCTCATTTGCTCTAGCATGAGGTGTGTCAGAGCCATGCCTGCGATGGTCCAGAATAAAAGCAGAAGTCGTTCTGAGTTAGAACCATCCCTTTGAGTTAAAATGAAGTGTTAACATGTGAGTGAAGCCAAGGATTTGCAGCATGAAGGTTAGTGCTAGAAGTAGACTCTCCATAAGAAAAGGTAGGTAGGCTTTCCCCATTAATTACTTCTTTTCACCTTTTTATATACTATAATAAAAATCATATAAAGTCGAACTGAAAGAATAGTGAATTTTAAGTATTATTAATAGACACTGCATATTAATAGCTACAGGCATAAAGTAATGCTATATCTTAGAACAGATATATCTGGATCTTATTTTCTGCATCGATAGCATTAGAACTTACCTGTACGGATATTGCAAGAACTTACCCGTATGGATATTTCAGGTTTTAGTATCATGTCACATCAAAACTGTGGCAAACAGCATCTTGCCACTGTGATTACGGAGTCACCTGCTCAAGGCACGTGAGCTTCCCATGGTGGGTGGTCACAAAGGGCTAATCTATGTGTTAAAAAGCAAAAAGTTGCTAAGGAAGAGCAGCTGAGCAGCCAGGTTCTGGAGAGGGCCCGCATCCCCCACCTGAGGCTGCAGCAGGGAGTGGGGAGCACCCATCCCTGTGATGCCAGAGGGAAGGCACATTTTCTCTAGCTCTAACTTCAGGTGGATGCCCATTTCTATTCGTGTGGTACCTGAAAAATACAGGGCTAAGTTGATACTGCTTTATTTAAAGAGTCTGCTGCAGAGGGTGTTGGTCTCCCCTCTCCACCTCCTGTGGCCGAGCAGGGGAATCTCCTTTGGAGGCGGGAGGGTTCTCCTGGGTGATTTGGGTCCCTTGGGTGGCGTGTCCTGGCTCCTGCCCTTCTGCCCTCCTCCGTGGGAGGCAGCACACACAGTGCCCTGCCTTCTGATCTCCCATCAAAGACAAAACCCATCTCATCACAGAGCAAAAAAAGAAAAAGAATCCACATAGGACTAATACGGTTGCACGTTGTGGCAGAATAAATATAGCCAACTTAAAATTTTCAGTTGCAATGTTCATTGAAAAATCCCATCTGTGAACTTGGAAGTCCACATTTTTTCTCACCAAAATGTTCCAACACTTTCGAATTCTTCTTTTTCCTTACAATTTAAATTATTTTAGGTTGTTAAACAGTTTTAAGACATTGCACAATTCTTTATTATCTACTGTAATTGCTGTTCAATAGTGTATAAACTATTTAAAATATAAGACTAATAACCATAAAATGTAATAATTTTCTAAGATGGTATTGCCTTTAATGCTAGAACTGTTTGTATATGTGACTTCATATGTAAAAGCAAAAGCAGTATAAAAATAAATCATAAGTTAAGTTTCAAATTGAACACACTAAATTAAATTACCTAATGAAATATTCTTTTGAGTTTCTGGTTTATTATTAAATACTTAATTCCTAGTAAGTTATGTAAGGGTAGTTCTTCTTTTCTATCTTTTATCTGGTATTTTAGATTAAATGTGTATTTTTATTCCATAAATTGGTAGTTTAATTTAGAAACAAAAGGTATTGCAAGTGCTAAATAATTGAACTTTTTATAATTCTAAATAAATTCTACCCAATTCCTTAAATCTAAGTAATTTACTTCTGAATTTACAAATTTGCACGGATCTAGTGCGTCGAAGCTCCTGACCACTTTGCCAAATTTAGAATTGACTGGGATTTCTTCCTAGTTCAAGCAGAAAAACTGTTGCTCCCAAAGGGCAAGAATCAGACCTTGGGGTCAAGCCCTGTGTGAGGTTAGAGAATCTGTGATTTCCCAGAGCAGCTCTGCAGAGGAACTCCTGAAAAGGCACTGTGTTCCACTGAGATGAGAAGAAAATCTTTATTTTGGTCCTTAGAAAGCTGCAGCCTGCCCAGACTGACCTTCCTGGGGACGTTCCCTTTCTCAGGTAATGAAATAACGGTCCAGAGGAGCTCTTGGGCATTAAGGAATGCTCTGAGGGACACTTTGGAGTAACTGGGCTCTTGTCTCGTGTCTCTTGTGTCTGTAAGTGCACAGAATTTTTTAAATGTTGGCAATATATGCAAAGAAGGGGGCTATTAATTTGGTTTCCTTCACGATCTGGAAGCTGCAGGAGCTGTTAATTGCTGGGGAGAAATCAAGTTTCAGATTCCACACGAGTGGGCGATGGGCTGTGGCCCACTGAGAAACTGCAGGTCACAGACGTTGGTAAAAGAAACAATGTGTATGGAGGATCACTGAGTGAGAATGGTTTTACCTTTCAGTTTAATCAAACAACAACCAAATGGTCATGAAGCAATGTCTTCTTTACCTGACGAGTTAACTTTTCATTAGCTTGTCAGCTTTTTTAATTGTAAGAGTCCTTTTGGGTATGATATTGAAACAAAGCTTTAAAAGGCTATTGGAACATCCAGTTCTCTTTACTCCTGTACATGATGATGTGCTGCTAATGGGACAGATCACAAAATCGTGGCTATAATTTTTCTGACGAGTTTCTTTTCTGAAACTGTGCTTTTCCCTCAAAATGACTGTTTTCCGTTATGTTAATATTTACTTGATATGCTGCAGTTAAAATACAGCTTTAAATATATTTGTATATTTAAATATATTTGTAAACCTTGTTTACACCAAGGTTCTTCCTTGGTGTAAATTTATGTACAGCCTCTGGCTTTGGTTTGTAACCACCAAAAATCACTCGTGCTGCAATGCCAAGGGTTTTGTTAACTCCCCCAGATGAAGGCAATACATTATGACCACGTGAATGTATTTTGAAGACAGTTCCTTGTTTGTAAGTAAGGTGGTACATTTTAATCTGATGGGTGTTTTGCTGTGGTGCTCAGAGTCTCCATGTTCTAAACTCCATACATTCATTTTCTGCTCTCCAATTACTGTGCATTGCCTAAAGGCTTGTGTATGTGCAGCACTGCACACATTTATGCCATGTGCCTACCAGTTGTAAATAATTACAGGTCTATATTAACTCTCTTTATTGAAAGTAAAGACATTTTTACTGTATAAAGATCATTGGATATTTTTAAATTAACATGACTGACTATCTAAATGTGTATGCTATTTCATAGGTCACTTTGATTTAGTATTTGCAGCAGGCATGGTTTTGTACATTATGTCCTCCCTTCTCCTCTTTACTTCAGGAACATTGTAAAGTTTTTGCTTTTTCTCTGTGACTAAGATTATCAGAGTTTATGGGAATTTGCCTGTTTATGAAAATGAACCAGGCTATTTTATTACTTTCATCTGCAATAATTAGTGTACCAACTTTACAAATTATAAGATACCTTATTTTTTCTTCAAGCTTCTGTTTTATTTTATGGATATTATAAATGGTTATAAGGGAGAATTTCTACCCTGAGTCTAAATTTTGACCTGTTAGTGAATTTTTGAAACCAATGGAGTCTAAGGAAGATTTGCCATTGGTGTTACTGAAGATTTATATTGACCTGGAGCATTAGGCCTCTTTATTTATTTAAACTGCCTAATACTTGCTGCTTTCAGGTAAATAATAATTTCATGAGGTGTGATGAGGAGCACAGTCCTGTAAAGGAAAATGAATCAATTTTTTATCAGTCTTCTACCTCCTTTGTTGCCAAGCTGTTTATATAATTGATGACTATAAAGTTACATCTTTAAAATTTCTGTTCTGTATCATCAGTGTTTCGAAACATGCGCATGTAAATGTTTCTAGTCTAGTTTCTACATGTTCTTCTAGTCTAATACCAAAGAGAAAAACAGTTCATTGGAATATTTCTCTACCTGTACAGGCTCACTCTAGACATTTTAATAAGTAGAACTACATTAATACAATATGCAGGCAACATAATGCATCAGTAGTCTTTATTTTTGCTGGGATAAGATCAAAATGTGCAAATCCATGTAGAGAAAAGCATTAGTAAGCTTCACATGTGAACCCATGATGAATACAGTATTATTTATGAGAATTAAAGATGGTTGCTCTTAAATCAGAAGTGGTGTTTGTTTGCTATGAATTAGACTTTAAAAGAGATTTTTTTTTCCTCAAAAGAAACAGCAAACAGGAAAATAATTTTGAAAATACTTGTTTTTAAATCAGCTGGATAGAACCTGTGTACCATTCTCATGGATGAGAAACAGCAAGTAAGTATTGGACATTCAAAATCCTACATGACATAAGGAAAAATTTAATTTTACACTTCTAAGTCAGTCTTACCTTGATTTAATGCAGTGAAACCTGCAGGAGGAATTAGGAGATGGATTTAAATTAATATATTTGCACTGCTGTGAATACAGAGAAAGCGAAGCCCAGCTCAAGTCCAAATTTTTTCTTGCAATGCAACTCAGCCTAAATTATTTGACCCCAAAGCTTCTTGCATGTAAGAGACTCTTCTATAAATGGCTTTTAATGTCACTGGAGTGCTGGAAAGAGTGACAGTGCAATGCAGAGAAATCTCTCCTCCCATGCCAATAATGCCTGCTGAAGCAATCACTGTAGGAGATGCTGGAGGGAGGAAACCTGAGTTGGACAATGCCTAAATCATACTTTTTCCTTGTGGGATTGTAAGTGAAAACGGAACCTGACCTGCATTTTGGTGTTTATACATCTCCAGGTGTGCATGTGTGTGTTTGTACACATGTACCAGGTTACTGGTTTAGGATTTTTTTTTTTTTTTTCTGGGCATATTTAAGTAGTGGTGTGAATATCTTATTTAAAATGTACATAGAAGAAAGGAGGAATATTGACACAGAATAACAAGAATATTGACACAGAATAACAAGAAAAAAGTAGTTATAATGAACCCAGCTTTTCCTCTTGAGGATGGAGGGAAGTTGCATGAAGTTATTTCACTTGCTTTTTATCAGGTGCCTCTGCTTTGTATCTTTTTACCACTGAAATTAGCAGTGCTGTTTGCCTCAGCTGGTCTGTCAATCCATCAGTGTCAAAATAAAAAAAAAAGACAGGTTAGCAGGAGAAAATCTGCATACAGTTTGCTCTTAATCAAGTCCCTTTTCTCTCTGGAGAAATTATTCATGGAGAGAACCCTCAGTGTCCAAAATAAGCCTGTTGCTCTCCCTGCCGCTGCCTTACAGCTGCATGCTTGCTTACCTTTTTTTAACTTGTCATTCTCCAGGAGCAGAAGAAATGGAAAGGAAGTTATTTTCTCCCAGTGCCACCAGCTGAAGAAGTCTCAGGTCTCCAGCTGGGTTTCCTCAGCTCTGTTGGATGTTGGTGCAGCTGCCTGCTCATGGCAGAGGTCAGTCAGGACTCTGTTCTTCAAGCCATAAGAGGAAACCCAGTCTGGGATGGATGGGGGTGTATTTGGTGGTTTATTTTCCATAAAGTGATGTGGGCCATTGAATGTGTTATTGGTTAATAAAAAAGGTATTAAAGGTTGTAAAAAGCAGATTAAATAGAAGCTAAGTGTTGGGGTGAGATACAGAGTGTTGATCACTAAAGGTTTCATGAGGGAGTTGTGTAAGGTAAGAAATTGATAATGAATAAAAAGAGCAATATAAATGATATTTTACATAAAATGTAAAATAACCCTTTCATAGACAACATCTGTGCAAGAAAAAGCAGTCTTGAGTCACCAGTCAAGCACTGGGAGCAGAATTTTGGGCTGCAGTGTTGTATGGGAAGTAGGACAGTATGCACAGGGGCAGCAGGAATTGCTACTCTGAAGAATGTCTTGAAGGACAATAGAAAGTGGTTTTACTTTTGGAGGGAAAGGAAAGGCAGGGATGAGGGGAGTCAGACCTGACAGTATTGAGGAGCTGGATGGTGGAGCAGAGAGCTACAAATGAGGCTGGGTGGAGGGAAGGCACTGCTGCAAGTGTTCTTAGAGACAGTTTCCATAAACTGTACTCAAACCTGCAGAAATCAGTGATAATTAATCTCTAGAACCCTCTTGCCTCCTTTTTATTCAATTATCCTGGGGGGATACTTCTGCTTTGAACCCCAGGATGGTGAGGGCTGGGTTTTCCTGCTGCAGTGCTGTGTCACGCAGGAATCCTGCAGTAGCTCGGGGACTAATTACCTGGAAAGGCTAAAGACACAAGCAGCTCTTTAGAGGGTTTTTCATATGCAGGGAAACACAAGTGGAGGCCAGTTCAGTGTGTGGGTGAGAGAGGCTTGAGATGGGAGTGCACCAGGCTCTGTGTGCTGCTGTGTCACAGTGTCACGTCAGAGCTGCCTCTCCCCTCAAAATTGTTCAATTGTTCAATCTCTCATTTTGAGACATGCATCAGCAGGAGCAGCTAAATGTGACAGGGTTTTCCTTAAATGCTGCAGCTACCCAAACATCCCTCTTTGCAAGATGTTTTTAAATAAAACTACATGCCTTTTTGGTGGCAGAGCTGAGACCCCTTTCCAGGGAGTGTGGGTGCCTGGGGAGCTGTTGGCTGCTTTGCATCTCCACCTTGCAATGGGGAGGAGCAGTGCAGGGCTGAGCAGATATTGCCAGCCAGAGAATTTTGTTCTGAAGCACCGCAGAGTACTGTTGGAATTGCTAGAATACTGCTGGAGTTCTAGCAACAGGAAAGCAAAACCCTAGTGGTCATCGGGGATTCCTTGTCTGTGGCCATTCAGCAGACAGCTGTCTGAAATTCAGTGGCCTCGTGGATGGAGAAAGCTCCATAGAATAACTGGCAAGCTTTCTTTTCATCTTTTAAATCCATAATGCATGTATATACATATTGTTAATAATTCATATTAATGGAGAGCTCTTGCCCAAGAGCACATTCCCCTATCATAGAAAATAAATTGTTTAATGATGTCTAGGATAGAAATCAGAGGCTGGCTCTAAATCCAGCTATTACAGAACAGTACTAGACATGCAATGCACACTTCCATAAACAAATAAATTCATTACAGTTTAATAACAGTGGAAATAAAAAATGTAAGGTAATTTAAATAATGTGCAAAATAGAGCCATATTTTATCCTAAAGCCATAATGCCAAGTACTCACATTCTCAGGAATTCTTGAAAGCCTTCGGGGCTGGCCTTAAGTGCAGGTAAACAATAAGGTAGAATTTTAATGTTATCATTGTGGCCTAGATTTACAGGGAGGCAAAATTCAGTTTTGTGGTAGTTGTCCAAGCCTGGGTGTTAGATTGAACAATCCGGGAATGCTCAGTTTGATGCTGGGTCACTCAGTAGGTTTGTGTAATGGCTTCTGGGATTTGAGAGCAAAGGACAGGATCTGCAGAGCCTCAGTGCCACTGAGGAAAAGCAGGGTTTGGAGATGCCAGCGGTGCACTGCAGAGGTGGGAAGGAAGGTGAGGAGGAGAAACAGGACCTTAGAGGCTCAAACTGCAGTGGTCTTGTAGAGAAGTTTTGCCAGTTGTCCGCACCCTTTGATTGTTGGCTAATTTAAGCACCTTAATTTCATGTGTTTTAAAACTAAAAGAGGGATCTATTTCTTGCTTAGGAATGGGTAATAACAGGAGATTCAGCAGTGACTGACCTTTTGTTTTTCTAATCCCTGCAACTGAAATATTCCTTATGATGGTCAGGGCTCACTCAGCCGGGTTGTGTCCTGTCCTGCTGGTGTTTTCCCTGGGAGTGCTCCTCTGCAGTGGATTGCTCCTGGCCCTCAGAAACAAATATTCCAGGTGACCCAAAGTGTTCATGTTTTACATATCTACCATCCTGCCTGCAGTTTCATGGACCTACAGTCCATGTGGACCATTTCAACTGGGTGCTGTGTCAGACTGGGAATTTTTCATGGTGATTCTGTTATAAATATTTGTGTTTGCTCTCTGATAATGTCATCCTGGGAGAGGGGCCCTTTCCTGGCCAGTTAAATAGTAACAGGTTGGTCTTGGTTCAACTTGAAATGTGCATATTCTCATCTGCAACATCTGTACCTGATTGAGCTGCTCTGAGTATGTGTTTGGAGCCTGAACTCAACTCTCTCGGTGAAGTATTGATTCTGTGAAGGTTTAGCTCAGAAATCTCAAGCCAGTCTGGATTTTGAATTCAGGATATCCAGGTAGGCCTAGATTTGACAGCTTTTGGGGTCTGATTGATTGGAATTTCTGGAGCCATTAAATAGTTCTGAGGGCTCTTTCTGAGACTGCTAAGAAGAATTTTCAATGTTCTCTTACCACAACCCTATCACACTGATCATTAGCCTCACAGATTCTGAATGTTTAACATCCCAAGCATGCCATATCTGTGTATTAATAACCATAAATAGCATCTCAGCCCATTATTTTCCTAGAAGATCTCACCATGCCATCGTGGAGTAACTGAATTTGGTAATGTAAAAAATGCTGGCTGTATTATTTTTCTTTTAAAGTCTGTGCAGTTATTTGCGCATTCATTTTCCTTTCACAAGCAGGAGAGATTTTGAGAACTGGCTTTTTCTTGATGTTTGTCAACAGGGACTAATTTTTTTATTCAATAATACATTTTTTCTTTCAAATCATCCAGAAATTTTAATATACTTGCTTTGTTATACAATAAGAAAATGACTGTTTATCCCAATGGATATTTTTTCAGGGAAAAAAAAGCCCTCATTGCTTCTTTGAGGGTTTAAACATGAATTCTAGTTTCCTCTCAACTCTCCATCTTGTGATGCTCCTTGCCAGATGAATGTGTTTTAAAGCTGTTGGTTGGTACCTGAGCTGTCAAAAAGGAAGATTAAAACTACACCTTTCATTTTGGAGGATTCGTTTTGCGTTGCAAAACACAGAGGAAGAGAAAGCAAACCTTTCCTGCTTTCTGCTGGCATGCATCTGAGGCTGGCTGCGTGCGCCATTCTGGTTATGTTTTGGGGTTAGGAAGAAATTTCAGTTTCTGTCAGCCCTGGGTATGCACACTAGAACAGATTCGAGATCCTGAAATGGTTTTTATTTTGTGAGGAACAGAATGTACAGCAATGAGGGGTCATGGGTTTGATTTTTATCTCAGGCACAAGCAGGGTGTGTGACTCAGGACAGGAATAATTTCTCTCTGCTTCCTTCAGGAGACTGGAGCTGTTCCATTTGCCTTCCAATGTAGTGGATACAACTACCTTATACAGTTAATAAGGAGATGACATATCTTATATTAACTTTTTAATTTCATGAAGTTTTCAGCTAGGAAAAGAGAGAGACAATGTTTTTAATGCTAACAAAGTTGCTGCACTTTTTTCAGATATTTCAGAAGAAATTACTGTGCAAATCCTCAGTGTATTTTTACACAAATTTAAATAGTTTCTGAAAGGAATACAGAGGATAACCCTTGAGTTCAAGCAACAGGGAGGCATTCTGCAGCAGCTCCCTTTGGTCCAGGTTCTGATGAGACCATCAAGGCTGGCCAAGGCCCATAAACACTGCAGAGGTTTGGAGTGATTTCGTTCGCCAGTGCCACTAATCCAGCTTTAAATCAATTTTTCAGAACCTGGCTCCTATTCTCCTCTCAGTCTGAGTAATAAAGTGCATTCAGGGGAGATGATGCACATGAGAAAGTGCTGCTCACTTCACAGGACTTGAAGAATAATCCAGGACTATATATTTCTCTAGTGTTTCAGTTAGTGTTTAAGTGATTCAGCCATCATTTTGGCTATGCACTTATTATGGAAGGTGCTTGATTTTGATCTTATATGTTCTGAAGACTTTTAAGACCATTTTTTTACAGTTTCTTAAAGTAAGAGCCTGTTCCACTCTCAATGACCATAAATAACTCACTTTTCTGGATATGGATATATCACCATGTCTTGCAGTCAGTTTTTTTTTTACGTGGAGCAAAAAAAAATCTGGTGTGAGAAAACAACCTGGAAAAAACAGTGAAATCAAACAAGAGCAGATCCCTATGCACAATATGATGGATAGGCCTACTTTAATGAAAAATTAAACATTTAAAATCCAGATCTTAACTTGCCTCTGTGCTTGTTTTGTTGAAATTACAAAATATGCCAATTTTTCCATTCATGCCAAATACTAATTAGCAAGACAATAAAAAACCCCAACTATAACAAGAGAGACCCTTACTGTTACTGGCAGAATGGTTTCTTTCACTGGGATAGAATGAATTGAACTGGCTTTTTGGGTAAGGTTTTGGCTGCTTGAAGTCAGAAACCCACAGCTCATTTTCAGTGTGTGTTTTTGTGGTGTTGTGTAGGAAAGGACAGGCTGACAACAGATTTTTCAGAGATGCTATGTTGGATTTTGCTGACAAACAGGCAGTATTTTGGATCTTATAAATAATTGGGTCTTATCAAAATTGAGCAAATGATTCTTTATATGTCCCACAACTTTCTCAAATTGTTGTTTAGTCCAAAATAAGATTGTAATTGAATTAGCTGCAGATTTTTGATGAAATATTTCTTGTAACATTGAGCATGATGACCAATGATTTTTTTGTGTGTGTGCAACAGGTCACTTCTGTGTACAGATTCCTTCCAGACTGAAAAATGACAACCAAAACTGTAAATGCATTTGGACCAGGCCACATTGAAAAAATGTGAAAGCATGTTCAATTATGCAATATATAATTTCCCTTTCTCCTTCTGTCCCAGGTGGGTGTTGTGTGACAGGATGGAGTACGCCTGGTTACCATAGGAATGTTACATGCAAGGGAGCTTCTAAATAGAAAGCAGTTAATCTAACTAAGCATCTTTTGGGGCCACTGCCTCTTTCCTTTCACCTACAGCATTTAAAAGGCAGATATTTGGAAATAAGCTTTACCCAGTAAAGTTACAGAACCCCGAGAAAACACCTGGAGGAAAGGAAAGTGTGTTTCCAGCCGTGTGTAAATGTGCAGCTCAGGGGGGATGAGTGTTTTTATCTCTTTGCTACAACCTGCTCTTTCAAGAGAGACACAATTCCTGTCAGCTATGGAGCTGATGGGATCTGAACAGGGCTTTTCATGCCCATTGCTTTCCCCTCTTCATCAGTTCTGCTCTGTCATGACTAATGTGCTCCCTTGCAGCAACATTAATTGTTTTTTGAGGGTTAGAAGAGTGATCATAATCGCAGCTGTTATGGATTTAATTCTGATCTGCAAAGAGACTGTGCTGTGAGCAAACATTTTCATTTTGAGCACTTAAATCAATGGTTTTCAATTACAAATAGAGAACACAGGAGCTGGAAATGTTCCTTACCAGAGGGTAGATCCTGCCCCTATTAGTCACTCACATTGCTTATTTTTCAGGCATTCACAGTTGAAATTGTGAGCTCTGGAAATAAAGGATGTGGTATCTTGTTGTGGTGTTGTGAGGGTCTCGAGGACGAGGTGCGAGATGAGAATTTGACTCCAAGTTCTCAGAAGGCTGATTTGTTATATTATATTAAAAGAAATTATATGCTAAAACTGTACCAAAGAAAGAGAAAGGAGACATCAGAAGGCTAGACTAGAATGAATAATAAAAACTCGTGGCAGACTCAGGGAGTCCGACACAGCTGGATGTGATTGGTCATTAATGAAAAACAATTCACATGCTTGGATAAACAATCTCCAGACCACATTCCAGAGGAGCAAAACATGGAGAAGCTGAGGCTTCTCATCTTCTCAGAAGAAGAAATCCCAGTGAAGGGATTTTTCAGAAAATATCACGGGGACAGTATCTACGAAAGCATTCCCATTGTGGATGATCTCTAAGTAATTGGTGAGTATGGATAAAAAAAGCAGCTTAGGTGGCCACTTTCTCTTGAGTGCCTTGCCATAAAATGGCATTTGGGCTATGAATGGAGTGGATAGTCTCATTTCTGTCCTCCTTTCTTCTTCCCTGTGTCCAAGTTTTGTGTACCACAGAAGTTTATTCCTACAGTAATGTGCTGCTCTTTGTTGTTTGACCTGTTAATGTTTATTTCTGTTCTTCCACCCTCAACTTACAGCAGGGTGCAATTGTTTTGTGCCTACATCCTGGCAATGCTATGAGGGAACCTCCAGGGAAGCAGCTGCTGATTATGGCAATGTCTGAAGAGAAATCCCAACCCTTGAAAGAACATATAGCCAGGAGCATCACTTCATTAAAACAACTCCACTTAAACTCAGCTTTTCACTGTGAAATTCAGAGTACTGAGACAATACCAGCAGTAGAAAAAAAGATGGAAACTCCCAGCTGAAATAATGTCCAGAAATTGCATTCACTCAGTGCCAAAGACCTGTGGATGGCAGCAGTCTAACAAAGCTCTTCACTGAGCTAGTTCAGGTAAGTACACTTTACATGTGAGTAAAGAACATTTTGTGTCATTTTTCTTGTGTTTCCTCCTAGATATTTGGGGTTACACTGTAAATATTCTGTCTTACCAGAGTAGCTGTTTGCTTTAAATTGTCTCATGAATTTAATGAGGTACTTTTGAATTTTGGTGCTGTTCACTGTCAGTGCAGCCAGTGATGGGTGTCTGTAGTAAATGCCTTATTTTCTGTATATCACATTACACTGACACTTCTGTCTACATATCTGGTCAGCTGCATGACAGGGCTCTACCTACTCTTGGAATTTTGTCATGATAATGGAATGTTAAAGAGGATAAAATACATGTGTGGGTTTGTATTTAGGTACACATTTTCACATCACTTTCAGTCAACTGAATCATCATTAAAAACAAAAAAAACAACAAATTGCAAATACTTAGACCTAAAATCAGCGCTATATATATGCCTCTCTCTCTCTCTCTATATATATATATGTATACACACTATATATATATATATGCCTATATCCTATATATATACTATATACACATGTATATATATAGTACATATATATGTATATATGTATATACATACATATATAGTACATATATGCATATATACTGTATATATGTATATATATGCATAAATAAAAATATATGCATATATATAAATATATAATATAAATAAACATATAAATCTATCTATAAATAAATAAAAGTGTTCATCATGCTATATGTTATAAAGCAAATAGCACATGCATCCCATACTTGTTTCTTAATATAACAGCATCCGGGTAATATAATGCTGCATTTTCCAGTCATGAAGAGCAACAGAACTAACCAGGATGACTGATTTCAGGCACTTATGCTTATGCCCCACCTTATTCTACACTATTTGACAAGAGAGTCTTGCAATTAACAATTTAGATAAAACCTTTTTTTGTTGGTTGAAAAGCCAGATCATAAAATATATGGTGATATGAGTTGTGATGTACTGTAGGTAATACTGGTTCAGTATAAACTGTTTCAGTTAGTCATTGATGAAATAGTTCTGGTGGGTTTGGGAATGGTAGAAAATTGCCAGTGTTAGAAACATTAGTAAACATTTATCACATTATAGATATTAAATGTAATATATATTTTATCTATACAAAAATATAATGTATAAATATATGTAATATAAATAAATTATATATATATATATATACATATATATATATATATATATATATATATATATAATTAAGAATCATATAGATATCAATGAATCAACAGAAACATTCCAAAACTTGTGAGAAAAGCCACGCTGTCCTGGTGTTGCTCTTACCTTTGGTGTGATGTGAAACCATTTCTCAGTGATGTAAAGAAACATTGCCCAAGAGTGCAGGGTGGCATAATTTAAAGCCTTAATTAAACATGCATGAGGGCAGATTAAATCCATTTTTGAAATGTTATGTCGTTTAAAAGATATATTTTATTTAGTACATTTGCTATTAATTTTAATCTCAGTGATAAAAATATATTGATAGAATTTAAATGAAAATTTCTGTTGAAGCTTAAAGCTCTACATAGAAGTGTGGGGGGGGATTGAGTGTTTGGTTTTGGTTTGCCTTTGGGTTTTTTGGCAAGGAGGTGTGTGTGTGTGTGTTTCATTCATGTGGTAATGAGAAAAATTGCTCAGAGTGGTGGTAGAATATCCATCCTTAGAGGTTTTCAGGACTCAGGTGGACAGAGCCATGGCTGACCTGCCAAGTTGCATGGAAGAGCATTGATCCTGGTGATTTCATTAAAGGTAAAAAATTGCTGCTAAAAATCAACTCAAACAGAAGTGGGATCACAAGGGACAGCTGAATCTTGTGCATAGAGCAGGGATAAATCAGCATCTCCATTAAGCCCTGTGCCTGCTAACTGACAAAAAAAATCATAATTAAAATCCAGGTTTGGTCAATGATATTCAAATCCCAGATTTTCCAAGTTAAGAAAGGTTCTAACCAACTCTGTGTGTATTTTCCTTAACTTTTTATCACTGGTACAAAAATCACTTGAGAAATTTTGAAGCAGGGGAAGGACAGGTGGCTGTGTCTAAAGACACATGGCAAGGCATAAAATGTGAGAATTTTCATTCTTTCTGTAGTTACCAGTAACTTAATCCTGTTTTCCCTGCGTGCACTGTTGGAGTAGAACTTATTTTTACTTATGCTTTGCTTTTAATGGTTTAAATTCATTTTTGCCAACTGGCATTTTCTAATCTCTTTGGATTTCATCAAGGGTTGATTTGTTTTTAAAAAAACACAATTATGCTATATATTTATTCACTACATCAAGTGAAACCTTTTCACTTTGAGATGTTTGGGGAATTATTAGTTTTATTGATTATTTTACAGTTAAATTGTATTCTGTCAAATGGAATGGGTCAAAGGTTTTCAAAACCCCTTTATTCATCCAAGTAATTTAAGATGCAGTTCAGTTACAGAGGCAGAACTGTTCTCACTTTGGTTCAACATCTCAAGTTTCAAGTTGTTCTCCTGGTCCCCTTAGATCATCTTATTGATTTGCCAGGCATTGATTTACTGGGCTGCTCTGCCAGCAGCCATAAGAGCACAGTTTGTTTGTAGCCTTAAAAGATATTCACAAACACTGCTCACAGATTAAGTTTGAGGTGTAGGCTCCATAGCTTTCAGTCAGATTTCTCTTTAAAAATATTTCTATGTAGATGCAAAAGAAAAATGTATTTAATGTTAGTTGCGTTTCCCACCAATGAACAGCTTAGGCAAAGAAATTTGAATTAGCAGATTGATCTTAGCCTAGTAATGTTTCTTTTTTTTTTTTTTTTTTAAATTTTAGTTGGCACATGCATTAGTTTTCTAGAAGATGTAATTGCATTCAGGCTTTTCATTTTAGTGCAAAGCTAACATGCTTAGACTTTTGCCTGGAGTTGCAAATACTTCTGTGCAGCACAGATGTGTAAGACAGAGGTTGCTGAGCAGGCAGTTTGCAGTGGGACTCTCTGCAGACCCCTGCAGCAAGAGGCCCCGCAGTTCCTCATCAGGAAAATGAGCAGGTTCCTGGAAAATCCACTCACTCTGTCTCCCCTCTGTTTCCTAGAGCAGCTTTCCCTTTGTTCCTCTCCTAGTGAAGTGACAGAGTGGCTGTGTGAACATGGGACAGCATCTCCAGGCCTCCACTCTCCCTGGTCACGCTTTGCTTGGAAGTGCCCAAAACCAGGGTGTGGATGTGGCACTTGGGGACATGGTTTTGTGGTGAGCACAAAATCATCTTAGAGGTCCTTCCCAGCCTCAGTGATTTCATGGTTCAGGGAAAAGTGTTAAAATAAGGAATTTCCTCCTTGCGTGTTGATCTGCCTTGTGGAATGAAACTTGGAAACCTTCAGCATGTTATTTTCATGTGTCAGTTATGCTCTAAATCTATTCTCTCTGGCCATTGCAGATTTAAGAAAAACTGTCCAAGCTGAAAGAGATTGTGAGATGGACAGGTGAAGGGTTTGTGTTCAGCCACAGCCTGAAGCAAAAGGGACATTAGGGATGCTGCTGAGGCAGGATGCAGGGAAGGAAGGAAAATATATCTGTCAGTTTTGATATAGAGAAGATGGTGGGTTTGGGGGGCTCTGGGCTCACTTCCACATCTGACTGTTGGAATAGAGAAGTGAGGCTGGTTATGTTCACAGAGTATTGGTTTTTTTTTTCTTTAAAGTCAAGCAAGGTATGACAAAGCACCCAGGAAGCTTGGGGAAAAGAAACCTCTTCACTGTAAAGAAACACACTTCTCAGAGCTGCAAAGTGAGCCAATATTGAAAGTTCCCAATGGCTGACATCAACACAAGTGCCAAAAGTAAATGTAAGTACAGAAAGAGAGGGGAAATACCAGAGTCACTGAGCTCTCCAGACACGTGGCAAACTCAGGATAAAACCTCTCTACTGGTAATAGCCAGATATAAACTATGAATTCCCCATATGAAGCATTTTGCTACTGCAGTGCTGAGCCTTTTGTCACTTTTTCCAGAAGCACTGATTATCTGGCATATAGAATACCCTTATCTACCATATGTTTTCATGGGCTACCTTGTCTTCCATGCTGGGTTTAGTGTACCAACCTTCCTGCTCTGTTACTGTCATGTCAGCTTTAATTACTCTGCTTTTAAATGCTTACTGCAGCAAAATGACTTTGCAGTGGATTAGTGTTCAGGAGTATCCACATTCATAGTACATTCTCTGACTGGTGCATAACATGCATTTGATTCAAACATTTAAAACAGCAGATTTAGGGCTTTTATGTCTAGAAATGAGTATTTTATGATTTAATCCCCAAAGACAGCTATGCTTTTATAAATATAATTTTATATGTGGGAAATCTTATATTAATGCAAAAAGAACATCTTGTTCTTAAGATCAGCTGTTAAATTTTATAACAGTAAATTTATAAGCTTGCTTAAAGGGACAATCCTTTATAAACAGTTCAGTGAAGAAGCACAGACCGGCCCCTGCTGCAAGAGGGTGCACATGTGATAAGTCACGCTTATACCTAAGATGAGCCATAAAATAAGAATAGCTCTGCACTGATGCTTTTGTTTGAGAAACCCCCAGGACTCATTACAATACAAACTGTGAGTTGCCTTTGGTACAGAATTTCCTGGTCTTTCTGGGGAACCAGACAATGGAGCTTTTGGAATCTTAAGTGTTTCTTATCAACTTGCCAAGAGGAAGCTCTGCTGTGATTACTTATGATTCAAATATGATCTGCCCACGGCTTTGGCCAAATTTCTCCATTAAAAATAGAAGCAACTGTACCTTGCAGTTCCCCAGTGTCTCATTGAGCTATTAGCTCTGCTTTCCCACCACATTTTGCACCTGGAAGTGCACTTTTAAAAATAACCCCTAGTTCCAATGCCATTCCTCAATAAAAGTTCCTTTCATCCTTTTGGTTTCCTGCCTCAGGAAGGATGGAGAACCCAGTACCACACATGGGGAAAAATCTGGGAGCACAGCCAACAGCAGCAGCAGGAATTAAAGCCCAACACTACGATTCCAACCAGAGCAATTCTTCCCTCTTCCTGCCACAGGAACCTGAAAAGCCCCCTGGAAAGCCTTGGAATCAGGGCTTTCCTGAATAACACACACCTGTGGGTTATTTACCTTGTGTTTGATATTGCTGCAGTGAGTGCAAGGTGATCACTTCTGTTTGTTTCTTTTTAAAACAAAACTGGAGTTATTTGGGTGCCGGGTTTTGGCTTCTTTTTTCCACTTCTGTCTAGGTCGGGATTGAAGGCACTTGAGACAATAGTTTGTGCTCAGGCTTAGATGCTTATTTTTTCTTATCTATGTTACAAAATACCACCCAAACCCATGAAGAAGAAGGAAGAAGAAGGTGAAGAAGAAGGAAGAAGGTAAAGAAGAACAACGTGCCTCCACCCTAAAACCTCCATCTTGCTTCATATTTATTACTATATTCTAAACCCCAAACTCTAAGTTTTCCATTCCGTGATATTACACACTTCTAACCAACTAGACACCCAGAATCCCAGTGCTATCAATCAATTTTGGAAGCCTTTTCTACAGCCTTGGGTCAAATACAGTGCTCTCCTGGGAGTCAGAGTCGGTCAGCACAGAAAGTCTAAAATTCTCAGCATCCAGAACTCCAACATTTGGGTTCTCAACATGGAAAACAGTAATTCTTTTTTGTTTTATTTAAATTAAAAAAAAAAAAAAAACAACAAAAAAAAAACAACCCCAAAAAAACCCCAAAAATAACCCACCAAAAAAGACCTCTAATTAAGTTTTGTAAGGTGATGCTGCAAAGTGGAAATGAAAGGTGTTCCCAGGGATCTTTATGGCCAAGTATTGTATTTGCATGGGTCTCTGTGGCAGGGAAGAATGATGAATCTGACTCCATGTTCGCAGAAGGCTAATTTATTATTTTATGATACTGTATGATATTAAAGAATACTATACTATACTAAAGAATACAAAAAAGATACTTACTGAAAGCTAAAAAGATAATAATGCAAACTTATGACTCTTTCCAGAGTCTCAACACAGCTTGGCACTGATTGGCCAATAAGTCAAAACATCTCACACCAGAATCCAATGAAACAATCACAATAGTCTGTGTTCAGGCTTAGATGTTTATTTTTTCTTATCTTTGTTACAAAATACCACCCAAACCCATGAAGAGGAAAGAAGAAGAAGGTAAAGAAGAACAACCTGCCTCCACCCTAAAACCTCCATCTTGCGTCATATTTATTACTAAAACCCCAAACTCTGTTTATCCAACTACCTGTTGGATAAGCAATCTCCAAACACATTCCAAAGGAGCAAAACACAGGAGAAGCAAATGAGATAAGAACTGTTTTCCTTTTCTCTGAGGCTTCTCAGCTTCCCAGGAGAGAAATCCTGGGCGCAGGGATTTTTCCAGAGGATGTGAATGCCACAGCCAAGTTCTATTGCCACAGTGACCTGAAGCACCACTACTCGTGTTTTGAGCAACCCTGAAAAAAAAACCCCAAAACCATTGACCGCGCTGGAAGTCTTATAAATGAGTATTTATTTGTCTTCTGCAGTCATCCCTGTTTTGTGTTCCTGTGCCAGTAAGGAGCTTAGCTTGAGGGTAATTCAGTGGAGGGCCGTGTCTGGAAGCCGCGGTGTCGGGCGTGAAATTGTTCTGTGAAATTGTTCCATCTCTCGGGCCGGCGCTCTCGGACCATCTGCTGCACCCAGGGAACTCTGGGGACGCTTGTCAGATTGATTGCACTCAGCCACGGCCCAGGCACAGGGAAAATGCAGCACCTAATTACCAGGGATCTTGTTTAACTCCAGGAAGTGGTGATTCAGAAACGAATGGCTTTTGGTGGATGTCTCTCGGAATCTTTAATTAACAGATTACTCTATTAACGCGCACATTGTTTTCCAGGTGAGTGAGATCATTTGCCCCTGGGGCTTTTTTTTTTTCCACACGCCTTCTGTTCCTCCAGCGAAATATGTAACAAATTGAAGTATTCATTTTGATTACATAAAGCACATGGGTATACAATTATATGAAAAGAAAGATGACATTTGTTGCCTGCCTTCCCTAAGGCCCCTACAGGCTTTGCCCTTCGCTGAAAAAATAAGGCATAAAGTCATTAGAATATGTGCTTTTCTTTTGCACATCATATTTTGGAAGGGTATGTTATTAAAGCAAAAGCCTTTACTAGAAACAATGGGATAATGATTCCTTACAAAATAAGCAATACATTTTTCAGAAATAATACTAAAATAACACGTTTTTCTCAGAGAATTTTTACATTCTTTCGTATGTCAATCGTGTGACCATTTTGGAGCTTTTAGGAATGCATTTATTCAATGGTGCCAAATTTATTTGATAAATGTGTATTAAAGAAATTAAATATTCATGTAAGTATAATCAGTTTACTGCTTAATTTTATTAATCTTTTTTGCTCATTATTTTATGCTTTACTAAGCAATTAATCTGCATTTGAATCCCCTTATATGTTTTACAGGGGCACTTTCTGTACTGTGAAACAGTTTTTCAGCATATACTGGGCTGGAAGAACTAGTTCATTGCAATCTCAATATTTATTGGAGCATTAAATGAAACATTGGGGAGAAAGTTAGCTTGCATAACTAAGATGACAACATCTACAAATTATATAAAATCACTAGGGATTTTTTGAAATATATTTTTGTGGTGCAACATGCAGAGGAATTTATTTGGAAAGAGTTGAGAAAATGAATTTGAGGTAAGTCAGGAATATGTGAAAGAGTTGTGAAGAAGAGTTTCCTTTCTTTTCTCCATCATGGGACTTGGATCTCATCCCTGCTGAGGTTCTGCTCTTTTATTCTGTATCTTCCGTCTTGGGGAATTTTTTTCCTCCTTTCCTTCACCTAGCTGACTAAGACAAGGACTCCTGGGTTAATCTAGACCTGACCTCTCTCCCACTGCATTTTTTAGATGTGTTTTCTGGATGCCTTGCAGAAATTCAGCCCAGGGAACTTGACCCGAGCTCTGGTTCCTCACCTCTGCTGTCCACGCGTGGGGATGTTGGGTTGTGTCTGGGCTCATAATAACAAGTGATTCCCTCTGTAGATTGTTTTTCTGTTGCTGATTAAAAATGACTACATAAATCACTCTTTAGATTATGCTGAACGTTTAGTAGGCTCTTTCCTACTGATACCTGTTGGAAATCATGCAGGTGATCTTTCCAGCCTCATCAAGAAACTTGCCATCACTAGAGCAGACTAAGCTAGAAGACACTGTGACCAAAAATAAAAAACATCCTGGAACCACAGGCAGGAAATTGGGCTTATTTTTCAGAACCTAAGCTTTCCATCGTGCTTTAAGTAAGAGAGCATTCCATGCCTTTTCACTGTTCTGAGCAATGGGGGAACATGCATTTGTGTGCCTGTGTATGTTTGTGAGCTTTTGTGTTTATATTCAGCCACAGAAAATCTGTTCCTAGCATCAACAGCGCGTTACACGCATTTCACATCAAGCTACTTTGTATTGCAACACCTGCCTCCCTGGTATTTTGCTCTGGGAGGGCTATGATGAGTGCTATCTTCCATATTATTAAAGGATAACATGAGCATTTGCTGGCATGTCACTGTAGCAAACAATGACTTGTAGCTCCCTTGAAAATTCACACGCGTTTTATTGCTGCTTGAGAAAATAACACACATCTCCACTGCAGTTCTAGTCATTTTCCTGATTGCTAAAGGATTTCCCCTCTATTACCTCTGCATTTTCTGTGTTGCCAGGTGTGAAATGAACAGAATCATAAAGTCAGGCTGTTTTGGAGAATAAAAACAACAGCACGGTCTGTGCTGCTGAAATGGCAGCATGCTGAAAGTGGAAAAATGCTAGTAGCTATTGGCAATCCAACATACATGACAGATAGTAGAGTGTGAAAGACATATTTGCCAATTCTTGCAATTAAAGGCAGTTAAAATATATATTACTGCCTCAGGAAAATATTTCATCTTGTCCTTAAATTTCAGCATGTGCTAAACTCATTCTGAAAGCAATAGGACTGCTGCACCTTGCTTAGAAGTAAATAATACTGATATTTAAGTGTTCCTTAAGTATGGTTGGGCTGCCAGGAGGTGACATAGCTGCTAGTTACAACAGGAGTTTCAGCAGTTACAAGATCATAGGTTTGATCCTGCTCCTGGTAAAACCACTCAGGCCCTGATTAATATTCCCATGGAACTGAATAGCAGCTGGATCAGCTGAGGTGTGGCTGTGGAAGTCTAAATCTGGCTTGATCAAAGCTGTTTTGGAGATAGATGGGGTATCTGATGTTGGGAGGGTAAAAATCACCTAATTACAGAGTGAGAAGAGAGCTGTATGGGGAGCCAGGGGAATGACTTGTATATGCAAAAGGTGTTTAAGAGGTACTGAATAATTTGCAGCACCTGGGACAGTGAAGTTAGGGAAGTCTGGGTGGGTGACAGCATTTCAGCTGAATGCATGACTAATGCAGGTGAGCAGCAGCAGGGCAGGAGGGGCACTAATGCCCCCAAATGGCCCTGACAAAGCCCCACCTGGGATCCCCCCAGCCCTGCCAGGGAGGCTGTTTGAGCTCAGCCCAGGATGCTCCTGCGGTGTCCTGGCAGTGGCACCAGGAGATGGATTCCTCTTGCCTGAGGTGCTGGTTTCATGGACAGCTTGGGTGAGAAAAGGGTGAGTAATGTGCTTGGGCTGTGTGCTCTCACTGCCTGATCTATGAATGGGATAACACCTCCTTCAGACAAGGTGCAAACACTTTAAATATATTACAGGCAGCTAGAGCAGAAGAGATTTCATTAAGATTTCTTTTTGAAATACCAAAGGTGTTACCAAAATAGTGCACTTGTATTAAAAAAGAAACATCGCTGAGAAAAATCACTTGTGAAAACCTTAGCTAAGGAAAGAATAGAGTGAAAAGCCTGACAACAGCAACAGTGACAGAAAGAAGCATAAGAGCTGAAGCTCTGGATGTGGTTGCGGAGTACATTGTGTGCAGGGAGCTTGGGGTGAAGCTGCAGAGGAGCTGCAGGTCAAGCTCCTTGTGGGACCCTGAGGCCAGAGGCTGAGAACTTCTCACCCTGTGCCCAGCAAAGGATACGGGCAGCTGTGCCCCAGCCAGGTGAGGGACATCCAGGGACACTGCAGGAGCCTGGGGGGAAGAGCAAGACTTGTGCCTAACTGGACTGTGAGGGAATAAAAGCCCAGTGGGTGCTTTGTTCTGGGTCCCTCCTCAGAGGCACTAGCTCAGGCTAATTATTATTATTATTATTATTATTATTATTATTATTATTATTTATTATTATTATTATTATTATTATTATTATTATTATTATTATTATTATTATTATTATTATTTTATTTTGTAACTTAGTTATTGCACCAAGATTTAATCACTTTGAAGACTGGGATGTTTGGGACTCTGCTGAAGGACACCTGGTGTGGCTGTGAGTGGGGTGTAGAGGATGTTGAGTGGGGCCACTGCTGGGTCTCTGGTGTTGGGAGTGTGACTGCAAGAGTGCCTTCTGAATGGTAAGACTGGGAACTTTCCTTTACAAAGTTTTAGATTTATAATCCCTGTAGAAAACCCTTTGGTCTGTGTTTACTCAACCCCAACCTGTGGATCCCTGCCAGAGCAGACAGGGAGTGGGTGAGCCTTTGCCATGGCTCAGCATAGCCCCATGCTCATTGTCTGGGTCATACAATATGGACAGATTGACAAAAAGGGGAGAGGGAGGGAGAAGAAAAGTGGAGAGTTTGTTGTTTATTCCAGTCAAAGCACTAGAAAGACATTAGCTGGTCTAGAGAGTAATAATTAAAGTTTTGTGTGTTGTTCTTTGTACAAGCATGAGAATTCCCTGGATTCATGACCTCTTTAGAAAGTGGCAAGCTACAGGCAACAGGTTTTTCTCATTTAGTCTTCTTTCCCCTCTTAGGAGGGAGGAGTAAGGAGCTGATGAGCAGCACCTGGGACACCTCTGTCTTGACAGAACTGTTTGCTTCTTATGGGAGAAGCTGTTTTTCAGGGTCTGTGTGTTTACAGTTCCTAATGTAACAGAAATGTCTTTTTGATGCAGAAGCCATACAAAGAAATAACATTTAATTATAACCCATTGTGATTTATAGCCTCTGAGGGGGGAAAAAATGAGTGCCAGAAGCTTATTGGTAAGGGAGGTCAGGCAAGGAGGAAGCTGCAGGAGAAGCTATCAGTTATCTCTTATTGTCTTTTGAGGAGAGTCTTGTAATCTTCTGCCTCAGAAGGGAAGCAAAGCGATCTGTTTCTGCTTATGAGGTCTGCAATAGACACCTATTTACCATGTTGGGCCATTAAGAGGGTAAGTAGAGCATAAACATCTATGCAGGCAAATGGAAGACCGGCTAAGGAATTTCTAGTGAGGCTTTGGTTGGTGTTTGTTTTTGTTTGTGCCTTTGCATTTGAATGGGTTTTAACAGAACACTTAATTCTTCCTCTGCAAATGTGCTGGAGAGCATGTTACACAAGGGTAATGAAGTTTTGGGTGCTTTATATTCCTTCTGCTAGGTGCAAAACTGTGTTTTGGACCTTGTCACCATCACGGGTTTCTTGTGTCCTGATCTCATCCTCAGCTGTGATTTATCCTTGAGCAGGCTGTTGTTGCTCTGATTGAGTTTGCCCTTGTTTGATACCCTGTGCTGTGCTGATGGCTTCATGTCTGAGCACAGGCAGCCTCTGGCAGCCACGAGCAGAGGTTCCCCTCTTTGTCACCAT
Organism: Calcarius lapponicus; assembly: GCA_039654755.1. NCBI lineage: Eukaryota > Metazoa > Chordata > Aves > Passeriformes > Fringillidae > Calcarius > Calcarius lapponicus. The sequence continues at coordinate 34,891,193 of CM077470.1, forward strand.
CTCCATTTAGGTGCTGGGCTCTTGGCACGCGGGCACCAGCAGATGCCACCAAGCGTGAAGTGCCATTTGGCACCTGTGTACCGGCGCCCTTAAGAGGAGGGGCTTTGTGCAGAAGAGGCAGAGCTCTCAAACTGCCCATCTAAACTCATTTTGCTTGGCACTGAGCAAACTGGCTCCGTCCTGGGCGAGCGGGCGCCGCGCCACGGCAACAGATGGGGCTGAGGGAGGGGAGCGCTCAGGAAACCTTGTCCAAGCACCATGTGCATGTGTCTGAGGGCAGGGTTTCCAGCCAGCAGCCTCAGAATGGCTCCCTGTCCTCAGCTCCCAGCTCCAGTTTGAATGGCTCGGTGATAGATTTTAAGATGTCAGTCCCAGTTTCAGAATGTGCTGTAGTCCTGTTGCTCTTGACAAAATTATGTCAGCCTGAATGGTGCACTTATGCAGCACAGCCTGAGAATTGTGACCAACAGACTCATAGCATAATGATCCTAATATTTGTGTGATACCATAACCAGTATGCTCTGTTTAATGTTTTGCAGCATATTCTCCACAGCAGGTTACCTAAAGAAAGTTAGAAACTGCCTCACACAGGTGATAAAAAAATGACAAGCTAAATGCAAGGGTTGTAACAACCATTTCAAAATAGAAACAAATATATGCACCTGAGTTTCTTTGTGGCGCTGGTGGAAAAGGCAGTGTTCAAAATTAAAACAATATCACGATCTATGATTACCTGTTTGCTATTACACCAGTCACAACAGTGATGTGTTTTTGAGGCAGAACAGAAGTAGAGCATTTTGTGGAGCTGGTTGCTGCACCTGTGATCCAGCAGGGCTCCTGATAAAAGGAGCTCCTGATATCACCTGATAAAAGGCCTGAACTCGCATTCTGAGTCACATATTGTCTATTTAAAAGTGACAAATACTGGAGAATAAAAAGCCACTATTGATTCCACTGATGTGGGTATGTAAGCAATGAGGCACCACTTCAACAATAAGAGTAGTGAGTGCAAGAAAAGAATTCTTCCAAACTTCATCGGGTAGACACTGCTTTACAAAAAACACAATCATCCCAGAGGTACTGCATGTTCTTGATAAAGCCATTTTATCTTCTTGAACTGCTGTAAGAATAAGCTGAACATTAACACTGAGGCTGGAGTGACTGAACAGCAGACTAAAATCAAAGGAAAGCAAACGAGGTATAAACTGACTCGTGATATTCCTTGATCTGCCTGTAGCTGTCACACAGGGCAGTTGTTATTCTCATCAAGACAATTTAATGGCATTAATATCACTGTGGTGGCATCATTTGTTTTCATGGTGCTTTGTCCCTTCAAAAGAGGTCATTTTTCATCCGCTCGCTCAAGTACCAAAGTAAGTAGGATAACAATAATTTTTTTTTTTAATTTCAAGTTTTACTCTACAAAGTTTTTTTGAAGGATAGAAATACTTGGGGCCTGACTGGTACAGTTTTTTGATCTATTTTGTTTGGTGTTTTGTTTCTTTTAATCAGCTCCCAGATGAGAATGTCATTTGGGATGATGCAAAGAGATTAAATACGAATTTTTCCTCTCTCAGCAGGAGAGAGGAGACTTTAGATCCATGAAGTTATATAACACAGAAGTAACTGCCCTGACTAAAATTAATAAAATTTTCTATAAAGTTTTATATTATAATATATAATATTACATCTATTATATATATAATATATATTATGTATTATATAATATATAATACACCATATATTATATATATTATATATTATATATTATATATTAATTATATATTATATATTATACATTATACATTATATATTATATATTATACATTTATATAATATATAGCTTAAGAGGAGGCTTTGCAATTCCTGTAATGTACTGTTAACTTGTGCCTGGTGTCAGTCTCTGCTGAGAGCTCTGGGGAGCAATTTGGGGTGTCCTGTTGCTGGCAGTGGCATGGGCTCTTCCTGCATCCCCAGCACTGTCCCTGCAACCTCTGCCACTTCCATGTGCTAGAAGAACATGGATGCACAGGTCCCTGTAGGTAGTTTTCAGGAAAAAAACCATCAAATGCAAACTGTAATTGTATTTTGGGACCTGGGGGGCCCTGAGGAGACCTTGGATCTTCTTTGGTTGGTGTCACTTGGCTTAATTCAGCAGTTTCACTTTGCAGTCTAGGCAAGTCTCTGGGGTGGATTGCATTGCAGGTGCATAGGGCTTGGGATGAGGTTTTCAAAAATCCCCATATGATCTGTTCAGGCAGCAGAGATCAACATCCTAATACCCTCAGACAGTTGGCTTATTTTTTTTCTCTTCAGGGCAAAAGGATTTAAAATATTATCCCAAACCTCTGGTTACCTGTCAGAAAATACTTTCCTTGGGAAATACAGAGCAAAACCAAACTTTAACAAAGCTGCTGAATTTACTTTCAGCTTTGGGATTCACTGCAATACCCCTTACACAGGTCCTGCATCTTGTGTAGCACAGAACCATCAATAACAAGAGCCAGGAATTGACTGGGGATCTGTTTCCCTCTAATACTTGCAAGAGAAGGGAAAGCTGTGACCAGTTAGGGCAAAGAATACAACCCCAGCTAAAAAAATCAAAACAAAAAACAAAAAACCTCTACTCTTCTAATAGTACTTTGATTTAAATGCATTGCAATGTATCAGTATTTATTGTAGCATGAGAGCACCAACACATTGCCTTAGCCTTGCTGACTGAATGGTAATTAATGCCCATTCACAGAAATATATTGATAATATGTTTAGCTTGCATAGTGAGAGCTAGCATATTATTTTAGGATGGGGGGTTTTTTTGGCCTTCAGAGTGGTGCTGCATATTGAGGTTTTATTTCCCTCAGCTATTCCATTACCAGAATGAAATGCCACCAGTTAATGGGATGGCAGAGTAAATGTCACAAGCTGAAGGGACCACAGGAATGTGTATTTGCCACATGTAGAAGCCGTGCTTTATTACAAGGCAATGTGGAATTTATGAGCATTGGTGTAATATTCTAGATATGCCTCTCTGGTAATATCTGATATATATCAGTGCTAAAAGTCAGGATACTGCAAAATCAGCTCCCTCTTGCTCTCTGTACCTCTCTTAGATGCTCTGAAGCTGTGTAGTCCCAATAATGCACTGTCAACTGAAGCAGGTAGAACCAGCCCCTGCATGTTATTTATTGGCCTGTGAATGCAGATTGCAAACACACTTTATTACCTGCTAATTTACCTCCCGCTGGCTGAAGGATGGCCAAAGTCTACTATTTGTTTTATAGGAATTCATTATGCCATTAACCTTTCACTCCTGTAGGCCACGAGCGAGAATCTCCTCAGTTAAATCACTCCTGTAATAATGCACTACAAATGAAAACAATGATTTATTGCACCCCACAAAGACTAATAAACATAAATTATATCCTAATGCTCTGCGTGCTGCAGATGATTGTGTGCACAGCGAGTTACTCTTTCCAAAGCCTCTTCTGGTCTCCTCTGAAACAATTTAGTGAGAATCCTGCCCGTTTTGGTGTTTGAGGGAACATTTTCCCATCTTGCATTGTAATAGCAGGGAAATCATCAAAGATGATGTGGTTTCTGTATTTAGATTTTTTTTTTAGGGAGGAAGAAGAAAAATAAAGGGGAAGGCAACAGCAGTTTCCCCCTCTCCTTTCAGCTGTTGCTGCTCTCCGGTGTGGATGGCAGTGAAGGCACGACACGTCGTGCAAGGGTGATCCAAAGAGACATTTATATCCCTCCCTCTCCAAGTCAAAGCAAAACTTTCTGCACATTTTCTCGGGTTTCAATAGATGTTTTGTGACAGGGTGCCTCTGCAGTGAGTGCAGCATGACACTCTATCAGTTCTGTATTTTCTGCACCTTTCTGGTAGCCTAAAAAAATCTGTCCTACCCATTTCAAGCATTGCCAATTAAAAGAAAAAAACCCTCTGCAGTATGTGACATTCACCTTGATACCAGTGACATTCAGGGAGCCTGCTGATTTTTAAGCTAGTGATTAAGAACTGTCTGAAATAGTTTCACACATGGTTTGTAAATCCTCCATCAGAGCTTTTCCATCAGTGCCGCTGTGAAATATTTCTCCTTGGCTTTGCAGGTGTATTAACAAATTCCTTTGCAGGAACTCTCTGTCTTGAAAATGGAATAATCTCTTTCCTCTTGTAAACATTTATTTTTTACAAATACAAGAGCTGCTAGCCAATGATTATAATGTAGCACTAGATAGAGGTCAACCTAGAACATGACCAAAGAAAACTAAAAATCCAGGAGTTTTCTCCCCTCAGAAAATTCAGTAGTCCCTTGTGCTTAGAGCAGGAAATACAAAAGTGTAAATGCTCTGATCAGAATGGCAACATCTATTTATATAATTTCAATTGATCACATAAAACAGCAATGGACAGGGTACACTCTGTCCTGTTTAAATAAATGCTGTGTCTGAAAGGGTTGCAGAAAATAAGGGCATTTATTCTGTTTGTTTCCACATAGAATTGCTACAGCTGATTTAAATCCTTATGACAGTTTTTACGTACTGGGGGGCTGAGGGGGAGAAGAACCAGTGTTGAACCCCTCTGAATCTCAAGTCTAAGTTACTGCCATCGTGCTCTTAGTGATGTCATGCTCCTTGGATATTTTTTAGCTATGGAGTTGGATTTCAAAACAAGAAGAAAGAGAACTGCAAGGAGTTCATGCAGTCACGACCGCCAGCGGCAGCAATCCCAGTGTGCCCTGACCTGGAGGAAGGGCTGCTCTCTGGAAGGTAGGCAGCATCTCATCATTTGGCTGAGTTGCCACTTGCTAAATGAAAACTCTTTTCTTGGAGGCTGGTTTTGCAAGGTCTCCTCAGCTCCCACTCAAAACTGCTCACAGGAGCACACAACTGAAGGCAGGGTGTTAATCTTGTGCATGGAGGATAGCAATGGCATTAAGCACTCCCATGGGGCACTTCAATCTGTATGGCTTGCTCTAAACCCCAGCTAACAGTGGCTTGTAGTTTGGGTCAGAATTTAGCTTAAAAATTTTGGTTAGCAACTCTAAATGGAAATAATTGCCCATTTATATTCCTACCACTAGGGCTGAGTGGTATGTTCAGAAGTAACACCCAAGGAGCCCAGAGGATGAGTCCCTTGGGCAGCTGCAGAGCTGTGCCCAGAGCTTTCCTTGGACTAAGTGCACTTCTGGATCATTTGGTAGGGAATAATCCAGTTTATTCATATGCTTGAGGGGGAGGAACTTACTCCAATTAGAGTCTCTTTGTTGTTAGTCTGATCAACTTATGTTCATCGTGTAGCTTGTTTACTTAAGTGGGACTCAGCCACTGTGATCTACGCACTAATAAAATTAGCGTTCGCTTCTTTATCTGAAAAAATAGAGATGGTCAGTGGCACAACTCTGTAGTTCATATTAAATCCTGAGTCAGGGTCACAGCTGAGTTGTTGGAAGGCTTCTTTGTTCTTTTGGTTGCCTGATTTTCAGAGAAAAATTTTTGCACTCACACTTTATCTCCTTTCTCCTCTCCCACTCATCCAACACTTCTTGATAACTTCTGTATTTATTGGCCTGTTCCAAACAAAGTTGGCAGCTCTGTCTGAGCTGGGGTCTCATAGCTGTGAAGCACCAATGGTTTTCATTAAAATCACTGTTCTGGCAGGTGCTGTAGTGTGCCTTTGGTGAAGGTGGAAGCATTCCTTGTTCTGCCTGCCAGCAGTCTGAGTACCCGCACGGCTCTGGGCACAGTGTGTTTGTCTGGCAATGAGGGAACAGGTAAAGGTGCACAGAAGAAGCTGAGGACCATTTGGGGGAAATTTTTACCTGCTGGGAAAAAGAGGGAAGTGGATGTTTGTTTGTCATGATAGAGGAGGAGTTGGGGAAAGTGGGGCCAGCAGGTGAGATTGGAGGCAAAGGAGCTCGATTCACAGGAGTAACTGGGTTAACAGTTTACAGACAGCAAAGAAGATGGATGTCTCAGATGTGCAGGAAATCAGGCTTCATTAGCTCTGCTCCTTGCAGAAAAACATGTTATTAATTGCCTTTGGTCTCCAGGGGAACCACCAGCCCCATTTGAAACCCTTCTGCTGCTTATTGTCTGAGCGCTGAGGCACGCTCTGAACAGAGGGATGTCTTTGATGCTGATAGATCAAACTCTGCACTGAAATCTGCTGAGATGAGGAAGCCTGAATCAGCAAAGCCAGCTTTTAAGGAAACAGAGATCCCTCTGTGGAATAAAGAAACAGGCGCTGCCAGAGACTGGAAATATGAAGTCTGTGCTCTTTAAAGCTCAGCACTCTCTGGGGCCCAGCCAGCAGCCTGGAGGACAGAGGAGAAATTACTTGAGGATTTCCATCCAAGGAGGAAAAGAGCCCTAAGTGACTGTGTGTGGGAGTGCAAGGACAGCCTGATATGATGTGTGGTTAATGCCTGTTCCCGTGCTTGCAGGCTTGGAATACACAAAGCAGCAGCATTAGCAAATGCTCTACAGTGATAGGAAAAATTGCCTGGGACTTCTTTTTTCTCCAACTCCTAGCACCTGTATATTTAGTTTGAGGCTTTCCACCTGTCCTTTTGGGTAAGAATTCTGACACTAAGAACTGTCTCCTGCACAGATGAAGTCCAAGTCACGACTTTTTTGTTTGTTTAATCTCTTAAATATCTTATTGTGAAGGTCTGTGAGAGGGCAGAAAAAACGCTGCATTATTTTTGGAGTAGTTGTTCCCAGCTCTGATTTTGTTCTTCTGCTCACATCCTGCTTGTCCTTGCCTTTTTTCTTTCACTATAATAGCCCGGTGCAGGTCTGGTCATTGCTTGCAAAGGTAGCCAGTTTGTAGGTGTGCCTGCTGAAGGTGTCTGACCTAAATGATTAGATGCTGCCAATTTACAGGGAAACACATTTACCTGCATGGACTCGTCCTTTGTATTTCTTCAGAGCAGTATGGTACGTTTATCTCTGTGAGTTTATCTGGATCTTCTGGGGTGAAATCTTCAACTGGATGGGCTCTGGTTTAGTGCTGCAAGCTTGTGGTGCAATTATCCAAACCCCAGGCAAACTTTGCACAGCAACTGCAGTTTTCACTGCTCATGTGTGAGGAATTGTGAAGGAATTTTGAATGACTTAGAGACAGGACCTCTGAGTTTTGTACATTATGCAATTTATTTTTCCTATCTTCTGCATAGGCAAGGAGGGTGGGTTTGGCTCACGTCTTCACTGCATGGTTCAGAAGGTCACAATACCCCTAGTTACAAGACTTTTTAAGGCTTTATTGACCAGTAAAACACTATCAACAAGGATATTTATGTTTTTGACCCAATCCTTAAATATTTTGTCTTATGGACTCATGCTACAGTGTGAGCTTTCTTGGCCAATCATGACACACAAACCTACAGTACTGTGCTCTAAAACTCTAAACTTTTCTGTGTCTCTGCTTTAAACTATAAATCCACATTCTTGCTTCTAGCACCTAAGTTTGGAAGCCTTTTCCAAGGTCTCAGATCAAATCCTGTGTTTAATTCTAAGCTTTGGCTTCCAGGCCCGAAGTTCTGAGAGTTCCCTGCATTTCAGATTCCAGCACTCATTCTGCTCCTGAAGGAACACTTTGAGCAGAAGCAATAACACACAAGTGGAATTTGGTTTGAACCACTACTCTCTTTTACAGAATTGATGTAACAGGAGAATGTTTTTCAAGGAATGGATAGGCATAAAGCACACACCGCATGCACAGAGCGACATGTGACTGATGGGTTTTCTTAATGGATTGGCTTTTAACACAGTAGAGTTGATAATGGTGTTTAAATTTTAGTTGCTATGTCATGATTGTGAAACAGGAGAGGTCTCACTTAAATGGTGGCATAATTACATGTTCTAGAAATTTCTGGACACTCACTCAGTGCCATGGTCTGGTTCACAAGGTGGTGGCTGGTCAAAGGCTGGACTTGATGATGTTGGAGGTCATTTCCAATCTAAGTGATTCTGTGTGATAAGAGCTTAGGGGCAAAAGAAATTTGGGAGGTTTAGTCAGTGGAATACTTATTTTGTGGAAACTTTGAAAAGGCATTAAAGCAGACAAGTACATTAACGAACTTAAAGTAAGCTTTTTATTACTTAATATTTTTTTCACCAAAATTCAAAGCTTTGGCACTCTAAGTAAAGCAGAAAGTGGAAATCTCAGCAGAGCTGCATTAATTTTTCAAGCCCTAATGTGCCAGACAGGGAATAAGTTATTACATCTGTTGCCCTCTGGGAGGAAGAATGAAAAGCACAGCAATGATTCTTCGCTGTTGGGACGGAATAACTGGATAATAGCTGATATAAGCAGCAGCACTGCCGCAGAAAAGCTTTACAGCAGCTTCTGTGCCATCATTAGGAGTGAGCATTTCCCTGTATAACTAGTGTGGCAAGATTAGGAAACATGGCAGGGCTTGTTTGTTCTTCTCATGGGGCCCTTTACAATTATGGGGGACTTTCAAGTGGGTGTCTCGTGTGCAGCTGCTGATGATCTGTGTGAGACACTCCTTTCTTCTCAGCCTGTAGGCATTGCTTTCGGGATCCACAGGCACAAACACAGCTGTCCATGGCGAGTTTATGAGGGCAATGTGGCACTTCAAGCTGTGGTGCCTCCAGGCAGGTTAGGGATTTGTTTGCCACAAGCCTGGCTCTTGGGTGGGCTCCTGGAGCTGATGAACTGAGTCCATAAATCCTTGTCCCTCTGACAGGTGGAAACGTTTTCCGAGTTCTTTGGTGACTTGTTTTCCAAGGGAGAGCCCTGGAGGCCCCTTATTAATGGTTGTCTTCTCTGTAAATGCACTCATAAAGCTTTCTAAGTATTGTGATAACGTGGCAAATAAACAATGACAACCCCAGAGGAAAATGTGGGAATTACTTGTGTGTCCACGAGCTCACCTGGGAATGAGTGTACCAAAGCACCATCCCCAAGCTTCACTGGTGCCTCAAGCTAAGGTATCTCAGTCTTTTGTCATCCCCAAGAGGTATGAAAAGGCTTCAGTGACAGGGCATGGAGCCAAGGAGGAAAAACAATGTGGATTTTTAGAAGGCTCTTTATCTGCCTGTCTCCTTGGAACATCAGATATTAGAGTGGCATGTGGATCTGGAAAGGCACATGGACAAAAGGGATGAAAGCACTTCAGGCCTTCTCAGATCAATTCTCTTTGTTGGAAAGAATATTAGAATGCAATGTATAGATTTTTATCCTCACCTCTAATTGAGCTTAGTGCAGCCTTATATAACATGCTTTGTTGTGGGTGCTGCTGGCTTGTGGGTCAAAGAAAGCTCATTTCTGATGGGACCAAGTGCACTGAGGGTCTCCATGCACATTTCTCTTGTTAACACTGAACTGATGCTGTTTCTCTGGCACAACCTTGCCTTGTCTGAGGTCTGAGATACAGCAGGCTGTGACAATTTGCTGTGCTGCAGGATGTAATGCATAAACAATGGCTGACGTGAGCTAATAGAGGAGTAAGTGGAAACTAAACCTTATGGAAACATTCAGTGCCTGATTTATTGCAAGCACCATCTAAGTGTATTGAGGCAGACTAAGTGTAGTCCTCTACTGTTCCCTGGAAGCGTTCTTTAATTTTCTTAATGCTTTTTTTTTTTTTTTTTTTTTTGCATTGAGCAATGCCAGGGCAGGTATCAGTATGTGGATTTAGCTGAAATCAGCTTTTTTTTAACATTTGGCTCACCACTCTATTTGATTAAGGGTTATTGGAAAGCTTCCACCTGTTCTGTGTAGATTAGCTGTGCCTTAAGCCTTATGCAGCTGATTTTAAGAGGTTGTCACTAAATTGTGGCAGGTCATGTGCTCACAGAACTTATATCAGCATTGTCCTTGAAAAGCCAGTGCAGCAATTCCACAGTGACACGGCTGGGAGTGAGGAATCCTCCTGGTCACACCTTACACAGCTTTGTGTGACAGTGGCGCACCAAAGGTGAAATCAGCTGTCTGTAAACACAGAACAAGCACGTGCCTTTATTTTATTTGTTGTGTAAACAAACATAAAGCACAAAAAACCCCCAAATTAATAACCCTGCCTCTGCTAGCTTGTAATTAGCCCTACATATGGAACTAAACATCAAACCCCCAAACTGTGCACAAATTAGTCTTTGATTGTTGAGATCTGTCTACCTCGAGAGGGGAACTGTAGTTAAAGGCAGCCAGCAGCTCGGGAAAGGCAAGATCTGCACGTGTTAAGAGTAAAGCAATGTTAATAAGGGGAAGCTTTTCCTCTGTGAAGGGTAATCTGTCTCAGAGGTAGATTAGCACTGACACATCCCCTTTAGACAAGCAGCTCAGAACTGACAGCCATTTGGAATTATGTCTGGAGATGCTGTCAACACCCACACGTCATGAGAAGGGGGAACGTGGTCTCTTGGCTGCCTGCAGTTGCAGCCATCTGCTTGGATGGTGGATTCCTGCTCTGGGCTTGGCTGGGGTGGCTCGCTAGGACTCCATGGGTGCCAAGCAGCAGGAGCTTGAAAAGAGCAGGCTGTGTGTCTCAACACACGGTGCAGATTTTTATTGGGAGCCCTCATTCTGCATGGCTGCAGCAGCACCACAGGTCCTTGGTTTGCTGGCGTGGGGTGGTACTCACGTGTCAAAGCAGAGACAAATAAAACAGATTTTGAGGGACTCTGTACCTGCCAAAACGCAGTGCACTGGGGCACCTCAAACTTAAAATAGTGTGGGGCAGTCCAAATGTCCATAGGAGAGCCATCTCCTGAGATTTCTAGATGAATAGGAAAAATCACTGCCTTTTCACCACCCACTGAATCAGCTGGAATTTATGGCATAAAATTGCTCAATCAATTCCAGAATGGGGGAAGTCACTCAGAATACCTAATTACATGGTTATTGAATATGGACAGAGCACTCTTTAAAAAAAATAAAATAAAATGTGCCACAGAAGTGGAGAGATCTGCATAGCTGGGAGGCAGTGCAGCTGTAAGGAATTGTATTCATATGCTGTGTGGCTCACTTTCAGTTCTGTTGGACGCTTAACAACAAAATTATTTCTCTGTAGGAAAAAAAGCAGCCAGTGATGATTATTTCACTAGGTCTTCAGTATAATAATTCTGATTCTTATTTTGCTTAACATTTTTAAATTCATTTTTCCTAAAAAGTTTTTTCAGAAAAAAAGGAAATGCAGTAATTTTGTACCTAAATGAAGCAACAGTGCAGATACACCAGAAGCGTAGTCACTTGCATCACTGCTGTTCCTATTTGTGTTGCTGGGGAATGATTGTGAATAGCATTAGAAGGTTTTAAGGTTAGTGTCTAACCCCACAGATTTCTGGACACCCACCTTGCTGCCTCTGTATGACAGATGCAACACTCTTTTATAGGGCCCCCAGGAGGAGACACTGTAGGTGATGTTGGACACAGATCTTCCCTTTGCCAAAAGACTGTGTTTTAAAGTGTCTTTTTTTTCTTGTAACTAAAGAAAATTGTCCACACTGCTCCATCCTTCCTTGTTTTAAAGTATTACATTCAGTCTTTCTGTCAAAGATCTGTTGTTATCTGTCTGTTTTCCCCAAGAAGCCCAGTTTCTTCTGGCATGTAACTGTCTTTACTCCTGTATTTCTTAAGCATGTTTACCTTCCCATTTTTTTTTTTTAATAATTTTCTTTATTTCCTATATCCCTGATTTTTAACACAAGCATGCTGGCGACTGAATAATGCCACCACCAACTCCCAAGCGAGAAGGAATAAAACTGATTCTTTTTTTATTTATGCTTTGATAAAATTGCTTTGGAGTTACAAAACACAGAGCAGGTTTCTAGCACTAGCTCCTGAGTGATCTGCCTCCACCTGGACACGACTCTGAGCTGCAGAGCAGGCTCTGTGCAGCAAACCCAACAGTGCTGGGAGGCAGCAGGGTTTGCCTGTGTTTTGCAGAGATAAACAGAACTCCACAACTCTGTGAAAGTTGTAAAGCTATTATGTTTATTACAGCGCTGGGCACGTGTGGAGATGACTCTCCTTAAAAGACATGAGTACTTCTGGGGGCTTCAGGACCCTTTTTATCCCCTTCTCAGATACATATGCATACCATTTCACAATAGGTTCATACATATTCATTTTTACAGATTTCGAGTGACATTTGCTGCTGGTTCTTCTTTATCAGAAAGAATTCCTAGGTCAGGTTGACCTGCTCTCACAGCAGTCTCTGTCTCTCTTTATCACTTTCTGTCTCTTATCTCTGTCCTTCACTGAAGCAGTTTCTCTGAGCCTAGGCCTTGCAGTCAGGCTAAATAGCTGTGTTTTCAAACTACAGACCAACTCAAAGATGTACATTTCATCTAAATCAAAATGGGTTTCTGCTCTGGAGAATTTCTGCTCTGTCTCACCTGAGTGGTGCTAATGGGGAGGTTGGACCCCAGGTATCTCTGGCTCAGCTGTGGCACCCAAGGATGCACGAGAAGAGCCTGTCCAGCTCTTCCATAGTGACAAAGTGCCGTGTGCCTGCTGGTGGCGATGAGGTGGCTTTCAGCTCTTCCTGCACGCTGGGCTGGGGGAGTGTGCTCCATCCCTGCTCTCCCTGTCAGCAGGGGATCAGGGGACAAGGTGCTCTCCCCCCTCAGCCTGCATCCGAGGAAGCAGTGCCCAAGCCCTGGGAATGGCTGCTCCATTGGGACAGTGTCCAGAGTGCCCTGGAAGCCCTGCAAAGTGCTTGATAATGCACTCCAAAGAATTATTGCATCTATTACTTCGGCCTTTTCCATCATTACCTGTCGAAGTTTTCTGAGGTTACTCATTGAAGCAAATCCTCTCTACCTTCTCCCATTTCCAAGAAGCCTTTACCCTTGGCTAGACAAAGGATGACATTGCCGTGTCACTAATCTTGCCAATTTTCACAGTGTTTGATAAATGCTTCTGAACAGATTTCATCACATCCAGCAGATTTAATGCTTCTTTAGATAAGGCAAGTGCCTAACAGTAACACTTTCTTCAGTCAATTCAGCTACAAGTAAATACTGTGTGTGATTATAGGATTAAATCTGAGGCAAAAGCCTGGTTTTGTAAGCAGTTAAAAATCTCTTGTTGAAGCTCTTCTTTCTCTCACTTGTTGTAGAAAAGGGACTCATTTTCCCTTGACAGGTTTTCAGTTATAAAAATTGATTGTATGCTTAAAAAAACAGGTTCTTGGGAGAGCTTTAATTTCCTCTTGAAAGGATCATTTTTTAAATGGAAGTGCACTTGATTTTGGAAAATTTCAATTTTATTTATTCCAAATCTCCCTGCAAATCTATTTTTCTGCTCAATCCATTTTTCCTTTTCATACTTGCGAAAGTTGCCATAGCTACCCGTAAATTGCTGATTTTTTTCCCCCCAATTAAATCTCAGTAGTTATGAAGAAAAATGTTGTTACTTTTAGCAATAAGAGATTTCCTCTTCAGCCCCTCCTCCCCTTGTTGATTGTGCCTGTTAAAGCAGCAATATTTCTCTGACTCATCCTTACCTGATGATTCAGAGCCTCAGACATGAGACTCCAAACTCAGAAATTGCCGCAGTGGGTGTTAATATCTGTGTGGGAAAGGGTGAAGCTTGGGCTCTGTAGTGCCCAGCATGTTACATGGGGCTCTGAGAGAGCATTCCTATTGCCTAACGTGGCCCTCCACAATTAAACACTGCACAGAGACCCCAAAGCTGCTCCCCAGCACTGGAAGGGTCTCAGCAGGTGCTCCCCAATGACTGTGATGCCTTGTGCAGGCTGGCCTAGAACAGAGGATGGACAGAGCTAAAGAACAAAGCAGGGATTTATTAAAAGGACTCAATGGATGCACCTTGGGCAGCGCAAGAGCCCAGCCAGGGCTACACCCAAGATGAACCAAAATGGTCACAAAATGGACAACTGGTCACAGGGTCTCTCACTTTTATAAGTTCTGCTCCATTTGCATATTGGAGTTAATTGTCCAATTACAGCTCCAGCCCATGGAGTCCCATCCTTCTTGTTTTTCTCTCTTCAGCCCATGTTGTTTGTGCTCTTGGGCCTGAGATTTGGATCATTTGTCCTTGGTCCCAAGTTGGAGAAGGAATCGTTACCATCCCCTGATATGAAGTTCAGACCCACACACTAAAGCAGCACAGAATCTGAAAAATATAAAAGCTAAAACCTGAGGCATCAACTGAAACACCCAAACTTTGGAAAAGGGAAGGAAGGAGGATCTGGAAAACTCCCAGCCAGTCAGCCTCAGTCCCTCTGGAAGTTTTGGAGTGACCCACCCAAGAAGCCTGGTGCTAAATTCTGACCTGCAGAGGTGGTCTCACTCCTTGTCCTCCATGACTTTTTATGCATTTGCACATATTTGAGTGGATATCCACAAAGTGGGGTCTGCATTCACAGGGATATCCAGTTTAATGTGGCAGGGAATTAGAAGTCAAGGTGAGGTTACAAGCCACGTGCTGCCCTTGGCTAATTTTCTTCCATAAGCCTGAGAACCAAGAACTTTGCTATTGATCCTACTGCAAGAAGTGAACAAAATTTTTATTATTTCATCTGAGAAAAGAAAGCCACAGCAGTTCAACTTTCTCTCCTCTTAGACAGCTCCATTTTTAATTCAATAGTAGAGGCAAACAAAAAGCCTTCCTTGCACAGTTTAGTGATAACATATCACACCAAGCATAGCCCAAAACGCCGTTGGAGTGGCTTCCTAAAACTTATCAGACTTCCCAAGCCATGATTTAACCTGGCACTCCCTTGAAAATTTCAGCAATGAATCAAACTTAGTGTTTTCTGTTTCTATGGAAATAGAGCAGGAGCACTCAGGAAATCATCTAGTTTGTCTCAGCTGATGAACAGATGAGGGAAACACCATCCCAAACTTGAGAGCTGGTTCAGATCCCACCCCAGGTGAGAGCTTTAGTGCAAGTCTGATGTTTTAAGGATGCTGCGCAGCAAGGCAGGATTTGAGGGCTGTGTCACTGCCTCTGGGGCTGTCTGGGTAACACTGATTTATTATATGAATGTTTCTGTGACGTATTTCTTTGGAAAATGCAAAGGAATCATACATTCTTCCCTGTGAGGCTGCTGAGGCCCTGGCACAGGTTGCCCAGAGCAGCTGTGGCTGCCCCATCCCTGAACATGTCCAAGGCCAGGTTGGACAGGGCTTGGAGCAACCTGGGACAGTGGGAGGTGTCCTTGCCCATGGCAGGGAGGAGGAATGAGATGAGCTTTGAGGTCCCTTCTGACCCAAATCTCAGTGATTCCATGATTCTGTGGCCTGAACAAATGTTGCTTCTGAGGTACCCAGCGTGGTTCCATTGTGCTATGGGCAAAACCAACACAGGCCATATTTCCAGACTTGTTTTCTGTATACACAGGTGCAAAGGATGGACAGACAAACATGTGGCTGTACCAGTATTTGATTTGGCAGCTCTTACTTCAATTTAAAAAAAATAAATTAATTCATATACGCGGGATCCTTCATGAAGCAGTATCCAAATAGTCTTGGCTGTAGCTTGATCTATAGCTTGATCTACAGCACAGGCAGCTTTTAGAAATGTTTGCACTGCTCACAGGATGTGCAGCAGCATCTAAAGCCCCTTGGAAGGTGTAGGTTGCTGGTGTAAAGGGGCCTTTATGAAAAATACATGGTATTTTCTTCATAGGAGATGAAATAAGTCACTAAAATAATGGGATTATATCCTTGATATAATTTTAAGGAAAGTGAAGTCAGTTTTGAAGTTAACGTTCTTGGCAAGGATTGTATCTGTTTTAAATGATGGGTTATTTTAATGGTTTTTTTCACACTGCCATGCAGGTACCCAAGGGAAACCCTTCCTTAAATGAGCAGAGCACCTCCATTCCATTTGTGTTGGACTTCCCTGGTAAGTAGAGAACATGATCTTCAGTTCCCTGGAACAAGTGCAGACATGTTATTAAATCTGAATATTTGAATTAAGCAATGCTGGAACTAAAAACACGCTGAAAAACGCACATCCCAAATTTAAAATGCCAACGCTGTTGTTATTTGTCTATTTTGTCCTAGAATTATTTTCCATTGTTCAAATGTGACAGGCTGAAGTGTGGGGCCTGGAAGATGTCCCCAGTTTTGCCAAATTTAAAGGACATGGTAATCTCAACATTGCCATAGTGAAATTTGATACTATTTCATCCCTTTGCTCTCACGATTTGTCACTATTTAATTTGGAAATCTGACTGATCCCTTTTCTCTGTTGTCTGTTTTCACCATCTTCATATCTTCAGGAAAAAAATATCTGTAAGAATTTTTTGAATAAGTAAGCCTTGTAAGGTTTTGGGAATCTCAGCTTACCCTTTAGATGTTTGACAGGCTGGAGAATATATTCATGTATAACAACAAAAGGAAATGATGATACACCTCTCCTCTGAAATACTGTCTGCCTAAAATGGGACTTTTAAAATGAACACTGGAAAGAAACCCTTGTAAAAAGCTTATTTTTTTTTGACAAGGTATAAAGTTGCTTTCACTTTTTTTTTTTTTTTTTAAGAAAAATGAACAAATTCATTTTTTCCTGTTTAGACTAATTTGAGGTGGAGTAGAAGGAATATAATGGCTTAATTATTTGCATGGTAATTTTTGCTTTTCTGCAGGAGAGTGAACATGTGTATATGAAAGCCTTGATTAATAATTCCCAGGTGTGTGGCAGAAAAACAATCTGTGTCAGTCAAAATACCCAAGTTATTTGTTTCATTACATGCAATATAATTGCATTTCATCCTTCTGGCTTCAAGAGCTGAATCTGGTACTGCACTTCTTTTTACTGGATGCTGCAGAAGGGATATAATTGAGCTTGAGTGAGTGAACTTTGAATTTTGTTGTGGAGCATCAGTTTGTCCAGCTGTGCCAGGGACACAGATTTTAAAGCTCTGCCTGGGATTTAGCAGGCTTACTTGGTAAGACTTGGTTGGTGGCACTTCAGTGAGTGCTACAGCACAGCTGTCTGTCTGTCTCTCTTGAGTGAAATACAAATCATCTGCACATTTCTACTGGATTCAGATGAAGTGTGGTCAAGTAATACATTACCATGCAAGGTGTACTGGCTGAGCGTTTCAAGATAATTTTTGTGTGTATGGGAAAGTCAAACTATGTAGTTACTACCTTACACAGTGGTTTTTTCTTCTGAAACAGTTTTAGGCCTGGCATGTGCAGATTCAATTCACCACCTACTTGAATGAATCAGATTTGGTAGGAAAGTCACTGAGCTGGCTCTTCTGAGAGCTGGATGAGTGTAAACTGTCAGGAGGCTACAATTCCCTCATTGCTGAATGAGTGGGGCACACACTGCTTTTCCTAGGGAGGGGTAGAGCCTTCAGAGAGACTTTTTAAATTCCCAGGCTGTGCTGTCACACCCTGCCCAGCTTTTGGCTTGAAAACTCAGTTGCTCTTCATCTTTCCAGATCATAACTTGCATTTTCTGTGGAACTCTTGAGTGTTGGGATGGTGTTGGATGCTCGTTGTTGGTTCTGGGTGCTCTGGGAGGTGGCAGGGCAGCAGCAATGTGGAGTTTTGCCTTAAATCCCTCTATAAAAGAGAGTTAATATTTCAATCCTCACAGCTGCACCTGCTCAGGTACTGTTTGTGAGCAAAGGGGCACTCGGGGCTGGCAGTAAGACTCTGAGAAGATGCACACATATTAAAAAAAAACCTTTTTAAAATACCAGTTTAGAAAGCAGGTTTCTAGGGACACTTCTAGCACGTTGTTTTCTGGCTTCTTTTCTCAGGCCCAAGGTTTGATCCTAGGTGATACTAGCCTACTTCTTTCTGTTGAATGCAATTTACTCTTCACAGATCCCAAGTTTCCTGTTATTTGAACAAAGTTCCTTTCTAACCAAGCTGGCTTTCCCTCAGGAAAAAAAAGCCCCACTCTCCTACACAGCCATTGGACTTGCATTGGTGTCCTTAAGTGCTTTACTGTCAAAAAGCTCACACAAAGATCCCACGTGGAAAAGATCCACTTGCAAGGAGCTTTATTGATGGTCCTTTGATTTGTCTGGTGTGTTTTTGAGATGTGGCTTTTTTTTGACATTTTAGCTGCCTGTTATGCCATGATGTAAAGCACAGTGACAGCTATATTTACACTAGCTGTAAATCTGGCTCTGTAAACACCAGATGAAACTTAAACTTGGACACATATTCCCAAACTGTCACTACTGTGACAACACAGTTCTGTCCAGAAATGCAATGAAACTGGTTAAATCTGCAGGCGTGCTTAAGAACCTTGGCTCTTAAACTTGAGGGACGTGGCATACAGTGCACCAGATCTCCTTATTTTTGGTGTTTCAATATGTGGATGGATGGATGGGTAAATGGATGGGTAAATGGATGGGTGGATGGATGTATCATTAGCAGAATCATCCCTGTTGCTGGAGAGGTAGAAAGCCATAAGGGAAAATTGTAAGACAGGATTTGGGAGAGGTGAGGGTGGCATGTTGTTCTCTGGTGGTTTGTTCCATAGGCTGTGACTAATACAACGAAATTCTCCTAGAGACTGGATGTTTTCAATTCAAGTTTCTAAGCAAACTGAGGCTCCACACTCACACTTTTCTCTCCACCTGCTCACAAACACTGAGGGATGACCTCGAGTGGGCTGGGTGGGATTTCTCCCATGTGACAGAGCTGAGGAAGGCCAGCTCTTGAATATGCATTGCATCCCTGGGTTCCTTTTGGATGCCAGCTCATAAAACCACATATTCCTGAGTAATGAATAAATTATACTGATCTAAATAAATGATACTGTTTCAGCTCAAGGCCCTGCAGCTATGAAGGGTAATGGGCTGGCACAGAACCATCCCTTTTAAAAATGGTGAGGGATGGGGCCTAGGCTTGCTAAACCAGGCTTCTGGGAAGGTGTGGAAAGGATGGTTTTAGGAAGTTCTTGCCTTCTTCGTGGTGAAGTGTATTTCACATGCGCCACCCAAAGTGGTGGCAGTGGAATCAGGCACACACAGCCCTGGTTTCTCAGGCCTCCAGCACAGCCAGGATCCTTGCTGTCCTGCTGCTGCTGCTCTTGGAAAGGTGTCAGCCAGGGAAGGGCCTGGCTGTGATGGAGGTTTAGACTCGAGCAAGCAGATTTAACATCCCGCTGACATTGCCCAGGTGGTCAGGGGTCTGGGTTTGGTGATGTGATTTGTTGCTCAGCGTCTGCTCAAGGCTTGTGCCCCCCCATCAGCATCAAAGTCACTTGAAAACCACCGCTTTTGGAACTGTTTAGGCAATAATTTAACTCATCAAACCTGTGATGGCTTTGTGGGGCAGGATGGGGACATTGCAGTGTTGTGCCTGACAGCTGGGAATGAAGTCAGAGGTTTGGATGCAGGAAAGGGAAAGCACACAGCATAAAGAAAGCATTTTGGGGTGTGAATACCAAGGCTTGTAGAGGTCAGGAAGCACAAACAACTTATTCAAAGCCTGAAGCATTAAATTTGGCTACTTTTAAGTTCTAATTTCCTCTTTTTATTTCTTATATTGTCCTGCTTTGTTGACATTCGTGATCTCTAGTAAATTTTATTGCATGCAATAGAAAAATTCAGACTCCTGCAAAAGGGCTTCAAGAGGAATTATTTTAAGGCCTTATGGTTCATTTAATTTGGGTTTTGGTGGTAGTGGTTTTGGTTTCTACCCCCCTCCCCAAAATGGTTGTAGTACTATGGAAATGATGCACATTGTGTAGAAATGGATGTAAGTACATTTAAGGTTGTAAGTCATTAAAATGGGAATATCAGGGAAAAATGCTTGAAGGAAAATGCCTGCTAAATAATACAATTAATAATAATAATAATAATTTATAGTAATAAAACATTGTCTTTCAAGTGAAGAAAACAATTTTTTAATCTAAAAATGATAATTACAGAAAATTATTCCACTTGAATGGGATATTGGTGGAATGAGCAAATAGCAAGAAATGTGGGAACAATGGTGGTTGCTCAGAAATGAATGAGTTAAGGTTACAATGGCCAGATCCCAGCATCAATTGCACCCTTCTGGAAAGTTTTGTATCTTCTTGAGGATTAAGAAACACTTCCTTGAGAGATTTCATGGATGTGTATTTAAGTGACTCAAACTTTCCAAACCCCCCCTTGTACAAATTCTGGGATCTAGTGGGAGTTCCATATGTTTTTTTATCTGATAATGGATATTTAAATAAGAAATTTAGTACCTTTCTGATGTTTTTAAACTAATTCTTCTCACAGCAAAAGTAATCACTTTCAGGGAAAAGTACAAATTTATTTTTTTGGAACATTACCTTCAAATGCCATAAATATAATAGATGTACAAAATAACTGTTAAGGGATCTTTATAAGCAAATGTAAAAGCTGATTTTTCTTGGATGCATTTTTTTCCTTGATAGAGTTTCTTAGGATACTTGAAGTTCTCACAGAACTTTGCATGTAATACATATTCAATAGACGTATTATATGTCAATATAATGCATATTCAATAGATGTATTATATGTCAATATAATGCATATTCAATAGATGTATTATATGTCACTATAATACATATTCAATGTATGTATTATATGTCAATATATCTATTATATGCTGATTATATATCTCAATATATGCTGAGAGGTTTGGTGTTTAAAGAGTTTCTGTGCAAGAATGGGATAGACACTTTGGTGCCTTAGGTGAAGCAATGCGCTATTGAATCATTTAGAATAGGATCAAATTTGGGATTGAGAAATACTATTCCATGTGAGAAAACATGCTTCAGAGCTCTTGGGGATTAATATATTGCCTAAGTTTTTCTGGGCCAGGTTGCTCTTGAATTGAATGGTGGTAACAGGGTGTGTTGCATATTAAATAGGTTGATAATAAAAGCAGGAAAATAATTGTGCCCAGCTGGCACCTTGGCAGACTTAAAACATTGATCCATCTTTTGTGGTTGAGATCTTATTTGTGACAAATTCAAAGTTTATTACTGCTTTAATTTCAAGAGGGTTATATCTGCCTGGCAAGGGCTTCCCTGTTGTCATTCCACATGAGGGGACCCCTGTCAGTGCAGCTAGGATGGAAATAATGCAGTTTTTGTGCCATGCTTTGCTCGTGGTCAGTGGGTATTAATGAGTGAGCTGTTCTGCCTTGTTGGTTCTCCATCCTGTGAGCCCAGAGTGTCCTGCTCCCATTCATGGCAGGGCTGGGGGGGTCCTGTGCCACACAATTTCCCAATTAACTGGCACATCTTTCACCCTTGTTAATTAAAGAGAGGGAACTAGCCAACCTCACAAGCTGTGTGGGCTTTTTTTACTTTCTTCCATGTTCTCTAGCTGTCAAACTGTTCATTACTCACATGCTGAGCTTTTTGTTGCAAAATTCCTCTTGCGACTTCCCTGCTTGCAGCTTTAACTGTTGAAGGGTTTAGGGCAAGATGTTCAGGAATGTGCAGCTGCCTTGTAAGACAGGTTAAAACAAATAATCAATAAATCTATCTATCATTCTATTCTATTCTATTCTATTCTATTCTATTCTATTCTATTCTATTCTATTCTATTCTATTCTATTCTATTCTATTCTATTCTATTCTATTCTATTCTCTCCAATACAGAGGGTGTTCTAAAAGAAATCATGTTGTAGCTGGGATTTTGGAGATGACCCATAAATAGTAGTTGGTCTAGTGTTTTCCAGTTTTTCCATTAGTGCTTTCTAAGGAATATACCAGTTTTGAGGATGCTGAGTGTAAGTGCTGCAAGTATTGATTAGTTCAGGATCAAAAGCAGCTTCTGATTGAAGTTCTGGGTTGTGTTACTAATTCATTACCTACTACAAGTGTGGATTTAAGAGTGTGGGAGCCTTGAGTGGTTGCCCCATTAGCATCTCAGCCATGCAGCATGTGCTTCCTTATCATAAAACTGCAAAGTCAATAACACAGGCCACTTCTGCTTGTTGTATCCATGTTTTCTGGTCCAAAACACAGTGGAATAAGCTATAATCCGGTACTGTACTGGTGTAAATTGCAGGTGTAACAGGGGCATGCCAGAAGGAAACCAGATGTGCAGTGAGTGTCAGACAACACTGAAGCCACACACCTGCTGCCCTGTGCATATCCTGGGCTCCACACACACACAGATTTTGGCTGTGCAAAGTGTGAACAGCCTGTATCAAATGCTTCAGAGCTGCTGCAGGTGTGGTTTGACTACAGAGCAGTTGTAAAAAGTCAGACAGGCACAGGGTTTAACATCCATACATCACACAATTGCTGGCTCCCTGTTGCAGCCCTGGGACCTGTGTGCTGCACTGGGTGTTGATGACAGGGGAGCTGCTGTGCTCCCCTCTCCACATTTGCATGTGGAACTCGGTTTGGAGAAGGTAGCTGGAATAATAAAAAGCATTAGCAGTACAGTTAGTTACTCTGTGATTATAATTAAAAGGTGCTAAAGCTGGTTAATGAATTCTGGAGATTGCTAGCACGTCCTTTAGTATTAACTGCACAGGTGTGGTAAGGAAAAGGAGTGGGAGGATAGCACCATGGAGGGTCCCCTGAGTTTGATTAATGAGAAATCAGATATATGAGAAATACAGAATATCTGTTTATTTACAGAGAGAAAAAAAATACAGACTGTCTTGAGTTTCTTGGGTAAGGGAAAGAAGTGTAAGTGTAGACAGAGCACAGGCAACTGATACTGTGTAGAAACAAACAGAAAATCACAAAACCCCCAAGTGAATAAACAAAACCAGCAGCAAAACCAACACCAGACTACCAAACAATGAGAAGAACTGAAAGCCTTTAAAGTTAGGGAAAGAACTTGGCAAAACTGGCAGAACAAAGCATGCCTGGAAATCTCCCAACAGATCTTGGTAACATCTGTGTTTTTAACTGGAGAAACTGAATTGCTTGTTTGTTAATTAGGAAGGCTGGTATGTTGCTGTGAGGAGTTTGAAATGGGAATAATAAACCTGTCATGAGGATTACCATTCACTTTTCCTAGATATATATTTCTGCTCGAAAGTGAGATTCCAGAGGAATCACAGTAGCCACTGTGTTTGATACTTCTGCGTAACAGCTGGGAAAAAGCATATTATCAAGTGCCTTGAAAAAAAACATTTTCTTCTTTAAAGAGGCATTCTTTGTTGTAGCTGGGCATTAAATATTCCTGGCCACAAATACTTTTTGCTTCAAACAAATTCCAGTTGGAGAGGAAACACCACCAGTCTTTCAAGGGCTACGAATCATCTTGGGTAAGGTTTAGGTCTTAAGAGCTGGGGTGAAACGCAATCTTGGCAAAGATCCTAGATACAAAACTCTTTAATTTAACAAACTCACCAAAATCAAGGGTTGATGGTAGAAGAGGGAAGCCCCCAACCCCCTTTTTTTGTTCTTTAGTAATAGAAATAGCTGCTCTAGCTGTTAGATTTTTGGAGGATAAATAGCTCATCCACCATCAGCCTGTGCCAGTGTAAAGAACAATTCCACAGGACTTTTTACATATCCAGGTAGAGAAGGATCAATTTTACCTGCAGCTCATTAAACACTGCAGTCTGGAGGGTAGGACACGAGGAAGGTGTTTCTCTGGACTTCATCAAACCCTTGTTAATTTTGCTCCAATTAATGACTGCTGCTAATCTCTCATTGGAGTCAATGGCATTGCAGCTGGGCAACACAGAATTTCAGATATTTTCAGGAGAGGGCAGCGACTGATGTCCTTAGTACTTGTTCTGCTAGATCAGGGTAAAGATGCACAGTTCTGAGTGGCCTTCAGTGCATGAAGAATGAAGTTTGTGTGCTGGGCTTCTAGAAGAAGTGCAGACAAAACTAAACTTGGCTGAAATGGAGGGAGGGGACTCGTGGGGAAGGATGGAGAGCCAGGCTCCTGCTCCCAGCCCTGTCAGGGGAGCGAGAGCAGGGACAGGAGGATTAGATCTTTTGTTAGAGCAGGTGTATTATTTCTTACCAGTCAGGATCATCTGATATATTTCAAGCAAATTGACAGAGCCTGAAGGTGTAGTCAGAAAGTGCTGGTGATTTATTTCCCCACTGATTTTCAGCTCCAGTGGAATGCACAGATAAAATGCAAAAATATAACAGCTTAGAAATAAGTCTTCTGTGATTATATCCAGGCCTTTCCTCTTTAAATATTGAGTAAATGTAAATGTATTCATAGCATTGTGTATTCTGCCTGTAGAAATGCATTTGCAGTGTGTCAATGTGTTATAAAAATAATGGAAAATACTATTTTCTAATAAAAAAACCTCGCAAAAATTGAAGGCAGTAAGGGTAGCAGAAGTTGTCCCAAAGAGGATGTATCGTTCCCTGTATTCTCTATTTGAAATTCAAATTGTAATTACAACATTGTACTTGGAGATTGCTCTAACAGTGATTTAGATTCTTTCCAGCAATCGTTTCTCTGTGGTGACGGGGCACTGCTGGTGACACAAATTCCTCTGACAGACGTGGTTAGCTGGCTTAATCCTGCACGGGCACTGTGCAGGGAGATGCTGTAATTACTTGAAAAGGTTGTTTAAAAAGGTAAAAAGAAATCACTGGCATGTTTATGTTGGGCACCTAATTATTTTCAGGACAATGGTCCTGGTTTCTTTAGGGGTGTGAAGCTGTACAGGGAAGTGGCAGGAATGTGAGTAGGATCTGGAAGCTCACATGCACACAGCCTTGCTGTGGGGTGTATAGGGAGTTAGGGGTATTGCCAGCTGTGGTGTGCTGGCAGCTGCTGGGATCATATATAAAAATAATTAAGACTATATAAAAATTATAATTTTATATATAATTTATAGGTATAGATTTATATACTCTATTTATTATTTCTATGTATAAATATAAATCTGAAATTTATATGTAGAAATTATATACTATAGACATAATTTAAAATTGTATCTGTGTCTATCTTCTGTAGTTTCCTTCCAGAATATCTCTAAATATCTAAACGTTTCAATGCAAGTAAATGCACAAAACTATTGCAATTTAAAATATAACCTTCAAAATATGGACATCCATGGATTGGTGTCAGAGACATTACATTTGCTTAAAGAGAATTTATTTAAAGGTTAACATATCTATGAACAATTGTGTCCTACCGAGAGCTATAATAGAAAATCCTGGAAGTCAGGCTGTCAAAACTAAAGTTATTTTTATGAGGATTTCCACAGAAAAGCTGAGATGATATAGCATATCAATAATTTACTTTAGACATTTTGATTTGTATTTATTAATAAATGCAGCTTGCATATGTAGTTTCCACAGTAATTAAATTGTAATGCTGAAGGAATGGAAAAGGTGATGGGCCTTTGGCTGAGAGCAAGGGGAACATGTCATGTAAGCTTAAAATATTGCTAGTCTTCCAGAAGCCATTAACTATAAACAATGTAGGCATTTTGATTGCATTTTAAGGAGGAAAAATGCCCGACCTTGAAAAACAATATATAACTTTGTGGGGAAAGAAACAAAACTATACACTGGAAACTATTACAGCTCCACAGGGGAACTAATGTATGTGCTGCTCCAACATAATCTTTCCCACATCTTAGTTAAATATTCCTCACCCTTCTGCAAGCCTGTCATTTTGTTTCTATTATTCTAATGTACCCTGTACTGTCACACTGACTTTGTTTCAGTTCTGTGGGGTCGGGCTGAAAATCCACATTGTTTGACGCAGTGCTTGACAGGTTCCATATATTTGTACTTGGGGTCTTCCTGCTCGCTAACAAACTTTGCAGCTTTGGAAAGACTTTGTGGTATCCAAACCTCTACATCTAAAAGCAGGGAAATGTGGAAGTCTCTTCCTTCTCCAGCTGTTTAATTCCTGTAGAAAACTTTTGATCTTGCGGGATGAAAAGGGCCTCAGAGCTGAAGAGCTGACTCATTTCATTAGCAGAGCTGAAATGGCTGGCACTGCAGAAACAGGATACAGTTAATGGGATTAGTAAGGTTCTGCCACAAGTACATCAAAATACAGCTTAAAAATTATTCTGATTATCATAGAAATGCTTCATAAGTAACTTTGTAAGGCAATATTCAAACAGTCTTACAATAAAGCTAAAGAACTTTTATTATTTTATCTATATAGGTATATGAGAATTTGGGGTCTAGAGCAAAATCAGCTTGATTGCCATTGCAGAACAATTTTATTTCTTCTAACCATAACCTTATCCCTCTCCAATGGTATTTTTTAAATGAGTAATTTTGTATGAGTTGGTTCTGATGATATCCTCTATAGTAGGAGTCCTAGTAAAATATCTGTATTGTATTTGAATATCTGTATATAGGCCTTGCCATGATAAGCCCTGGCTGTTCTTGATGGGCTGCAGCTGTGATGTCCTTAATTGGGCCCAGCTGTAGCTAGTGAAGATAACTGGGATAAAGGGGGCTGGGTTGGCCAGTCAGGGAGAGTCTGGAAGGAGCCCTGACTAAGAAGCAGCAACATGAAGAAGAAGAAGTCAGAGTACTGTGAAGAGCTGCCCCCAAGAAACATCACCGAGAAGGTATGGGACTCTAGAGATATGATTGCAACAGTATGGGACTCTAGAAATCTGATAACAACAATCCTGCCCACAAAAACTCATTGTGCAGCTTACATTTAAACTCAGTTTTACAGAGACATGATAACCAGGAATCACCAGTGTTTTGTGATGTGGCTGGGATTTTTGTAGCTACCTACTTTGTGATTCTATCAAAAACCTTAAGCATGCCTTAGTCCACCTTTTAAGAAAAGTAGACAGAAGAATCAGCATCTTTCTAAGACTGATATAACAGATATAGCAGATAAAACTAGATATTATTTCTTCTCCAAACTCTAACCTCTAACTTCTCATAAGAATGTGCTTTAAGGGATGAATAGCCAAAATGCATTTCTTGAATATACACCAAATGTATGTAAAATATAAGTGCAAAGAAATGATTACACAAATGGACACAGACTTGGTCTTTCCATTCATGATGGTGCCATTTTATTCAAGGAAAAATCAAGGTTAGTGTTGATCTCTTTGCCTTATCCAGCAAAGCTTGTAAGTCACCATTTGAGGGCTGCTTGGAAGGCTGGAAGTCTGAATCAGGTTGCACCATTAGGCTGCAGGAGAAAGACTCCAGTTCACATATGTTCTTCTTTCTTTTTTTTCTTTTTCTTTTTTTTTTTTTTTTTGCCTTTTTGAAATGGAACATCAACAACAGTTCAGCGGAGCTCAAAATTAAAGCTCAGGAGCAATCGGTTAAATCTCAAAAAATTGCAGGGGGGAAATAGAGTGAGAAATTAGTTTCTTAATATTGACATGATACTGCAACCTTCATTATAAATAAGATTGTCAGCTGATATCACTTCAGTTTTACATATGGATTTCTTATGTCTGAGTGGATCATGAAAATTTCCTCACAGTCCAGCGAAATCCAAACAGACCTGTATGAAATGGGTTAAAATTCATTAAACAAGGGCTTCCTGAAGGAAAGTAGATGTTTGCACTGCTGCTACCTGTGATGCCTGAAAACCTTTCTACAGATGACTCTCTTGATAATTAACTGAATTGCCTCTGTGTCTTCCATTTGGAGTTGCAATTGTCACTGGTTTTTATAATTTCTTTCCTTAAGCCAATGTAAAGATGTTGAGGATTTGTTTGACTGTTAAGTGAGTTATTGTTTGTCTGTACACACACATATATATGTTCATATATATATTTAAATATACAGAGCTTATTATGACTTAAAAAAACATTATAAGTTTTTGTCATTTTACAGGGGAAAAATTAGGGTTGAAATTAAATGCAAAATTGGGATAGAAATATGAAAACTGCAGAGTAGCTAAGTCCCCTCACGTTCCAGACTACTGCCAAGACAAGCCATTCAGGAATATCCCCTGAAGGACAAATATTTTATAGCTGACAATGCCTAAATAGCTAGTGAGTTGCTTTTTTTTCTGCTTTATCTGTCTTTTCTTCATTATGCAAAAAAAGGGGGTTATTTTTTCCCTGGATGGATTAGCAGCAGACTGGGATTCTGTGCAGGAATGATTTCTGTTTCCTTGAGTCCATTCAATGGTATCTGATGAGATTATTTCCTTTCTCCACCCAATGCAGGGAAACAAGGATATGGAAAGAGGGCAAAGTAATTATTAAGCTTGTTCTGTGCAATTCCCAGCGGTGTGATTGTGACAACTCTTGAAATACATGTTTCTGATTTAAAGCGGTTTGCATGGGGATCAGACCTCTGTGGTTATAGGAATTGGTTCTGAACTGAGTTTAGATGTGAAGAAAAAATGTATATTATCTGCCCCTTGGTCCTGGCAAAGCAATATTGACCCTCTCCTTATTGAGAGTGAGTAATAGAAAAGCTTCTGCTTTTCCCCCAAGATGTTCCAACAAGAATAACACATCTTTAAATTAAATTTTGACACTTTTCCATCCAACAGACCTCCTATAAGTCTCAGCTGGGTGCAGGACTCCCCTGACTGACAGTGCCCTGTCTCAGTGTTGCACTCCCTCACACAAACTCTGTCTTTTCAGGCTGTTTCACTATCCCAAAGTACAGTTTTGGTGTGTGAAATGTACCTTCTGTCTGTGCTCTGCGTTTTCTGTCTGTTGTTTGTGTCTCTTGAGCTGTCTGAACAATTGAGAATTGCAGAATAACAGACTGAGGCTGAAGGCACATCTTGTTCAACCCCCTAATTAAAGTTTTTGAAATGTTCCTTCACATGGAGTTGGCAATGCTTTTTTTTTCTCTCTCTGCCCAGAACTCCCTTCAGTTTTTCTGTATCTGTCTGGGTTGCATCAGGTGCAATATGGTAAATTTGGGTTTGATGGAAGTTGTCAATGGAAGACGTTTAATTAGCTGTGTTGTCCACAGAATAAAGTCTTTATTAATAGGGTCTAAAATCACAATAACATTCTTTGCTGTCATATTCATTTACAAGTTTATAACTAATTAGCTGTCAGTTCTCAGCCTTAGGCCCTGTCTTGCACACTCCCAGAAGATTTTCCTTTTTCCAAAATACTGTTTCCAGTAGGCCTCTTCTCTCAGGCATTCCCAATGTGCTAACTGGGGGGTTTACACCTTTATTTGGTTATTAGCTAACTAATTTACCTGTTCAGTTGTTAGTTTGGGTGTTTTTCACACTTTTGCTAATACTTCAAGAGTTTTGTATCAGAAAGCTAAAGTTCTTCCGCATTTTTTGTGTGAGACATTTTCTACCTCTCATTGTGCAGCTCTGAGCTTTTATTCAGGATAGCTGCCACATTAAAAAAACCCAAAAACAAACAAACAAAAAAAAAAACCCAAAAAACCAAAGGAGTCATTTACTCCAGGTATTTGCCGTCTCTTTCTTGGTGTGGGTTGAAGGATGTTTCCCACTGTTAAAATATGAGTGATGGGCAATGAGTGGTATACCTGGTGGTTTTTGGTTTTACCTCCTAGAAGCTGGTTAGGCGTGAAGCGTTCTCTCAGGAAGGGGAGAGGAGGCCAGGCAGGGTGGGATATGTGGAGCTGGAGCTGGTTTTGTGACTTCAGCTTTGGTGACAAAGGCAATGGATTTATTACTGGTAGTGGTTTCCAATTTTAATGTGATTTTTATATTTTCCTGACTGTTTGAGGCACCTAGAGACAATATAGATTGCAATTATTTTTGTAGCAGAATAACAGGCATGTAGAGAAGCAAACAGATTTATTTCCCAAGTGTCTTGTCTTTGAATAATGCTTTTCCATCTGCATATCATTGATGCTTTTTCTGCCCAGAAAACCTTATATTATTCCTCTATTTTCAAGTCCATAGCATCTTTATTGATTATTTTTCTACTTAAGTATTTGCAGGTCTTTCCAGTTTATGAATTCCAGTGCTGTGCAGTTTGCAGGCTCTGAGAGACCCATACTGAAGACAGCAGCCAGTTGTATAAAGCTACATCAGCTCTGCTGCTGTTACATTAATGAACATTACTGGCATTAATGAACATTACTGGCATCCCTGCCCGCAGCAGAGGGGCTGGAACTACAAGATCTTTAGCCCCTTCTAACCCAAATCATTCTGTGGTTCTAGGATTTATTGTACTAAAATATTAAATGACTTTTTAACATGTCTTTATAATGTACTTCTAAACTAGAAGGTGATTGCAGACAACTTGGAATTTGAAAAAGACCTTTTAAAAAAAATCAGGTAATTTTTCCACACAAAACAATAGGCAAAAGCATTACCTCACAAAGCAGTAGTTGTTCAGAAATTTGAATCTCTTTTATTCTGAAAATAGTGCCTGCTGGCAACAGTAATGGTAACCTTTTTCAGTGTGACTTCATCTTTTAGAAGAAATAACTTTAAAGTTCAGTTTTAAATAGCCAGGAATCTGAAGCCCAGCACTTGAAAATTGCATGGTACAGCCCAGCATTGCAGGCACTGCAGCCTGTCCAGCCCCTTGCTCTTTTATCCCTGTGCTTTATCCTTAAAAAAAGTGGTCAGAGAAAATATTTCTTTTTTATTAAACAATAGAAATAAGGGATAACACTGAAATCAATTTACTGCAGCTGGCTTTGTACTATGTAGTGTAACACTGCTGACTTCTGTGGATGCATCTGAAAAGTCTTTCATATCCAAAGATTGACTCCAGGCAAAGGTGAAAACAAGAGCAACAAAGCAAAAGGAAATGATGAGTCTATTTTCTGAGAGGAGAGGTGGGGAAAGAAAGAGATTTTCTTTATTAAGTTTAGCAGGGTAGGACAGGAAAGGACTATTTTCAGAAAAAAATGACTTTTCATCCTCCTGACTTTGTTTTACTCAGAGCATCTTATTTCTTCAGTAGTAGAAGTCAATGCCAAGGAATATTTTATCCATGAGGTTCATGATCCTGGAGGTGCAGCTTTCCAGTGTGTCACTAGGTCTGAAATACAGCAAAATCAAGTGCTAAGAGACAGGGGTCAGCCTGGGCTTTGCCATCATCCTTGCTCATTTCTTGGTGTGTATTAAACATTTGTCCTGTGGTCAGAATCTGCCAGTGAAGGGAATATGGCACCTGGTCCCAGGAATGCTGGCTCTTGGCGTTGGGATTCAGCCCCGTGAGGAGGGAAAGTGCCAGGGAACAGGAAACCTCTGCTGGCCTCTCCTCGAGAAAATTAAGCCTCAGAAGTGGTGCTGTGCATCTCTAACCACAACCAGGACTCTTGGGTTTGTTTCTGCTTTTCTTTGCTTTGATTTATAGGGATGGTTTTGGAGATTTGGTTTTTTTTGGAGGGTTTTTAGCAGATCAATCCTGACATAAGTATTGGTCACCCATTAAATATTCATTGTCTACTGCCTTTGTCTGCTCTATCAAAGATCCCTTTCTTCAAGATTGTCTTAAAAATAGCTTTCAGTCTATAAAATTGAGGGCTTAAAAAGGATACATGGGGTAATCAATGCTTCTTTGGTTGCTAGAAGTAATAGCTTATATTCTGAGAGAGATTTCCACATTAATATTGGATGCCTGTAAGAGGATGTGGCATTACAAAGCACAGAATTAAAATATCTATTTTATACTGTCATTCATCTTAAATCTTCCCAGATGAAGCACGTTGTATTTTAAAAGAAATTAACAAGTTACACCTTTATTCTACCTGAAATGTCTGTATGTTATTATTTCTTCTCTAGCTGTTGTTTGAGGTTCCAGCTGAAATGAAGGTTTTAATAGATACTGAATTTTCACATAATAAGACACAGCACATGCCGTGTAAAATTTACAATAGGCTTCAGAGAAAATGCACAAAAGGTCAGAGAAAGGAGGTGCTGTTATCTCAGTTTAATGAATAGAGAGCTAAAGCACAAAGGACACAAATAATTTCCTCACAACCACTCAGGAAGCCTACACCAGGAATGAGAATGACACCTGCATCTTAAGAGAATCTGATGGCTTGATTAGCAAAAAAAAAAAAAAAAAAAAAAACCAACAAAAAACCACCTTAAATTTCCCTTTTCTTTTTTATTAACTGGAATTGTTTATTTGGAGAACTTTGTAATTCTTACATGAAAGAAGGTGTAGAAATAATAATGGTTATAACTTTAAAAGCATGCTGGCTTGGCTGAGGGACAACACTGGGAGGAGCTCTACTGGGCTGGATTTTTGCATTTCATCTCCAGGTATTTGTTTTAAAGGACAATTCTGCTAGCTACTACCAGATGATTTTGGTAGTCTGACTTTTGTAATTCTACTGATCTGTCTATACTATGTTTTGTTAAAAGTAATGAATGTTCCCTTTCTATGAAAATTGGGTGTTAAAGAGAGTCACTTCATCTTTGCTTCTACCACGTGACTTGAACAGTAGAAAACTTAATGTTGGATATGGTTTTTTGTGGTACCTAATGTTGGATATGATTTTTTGTGATAGTTAATGTTGAGTATGTTTGTTGTTTTTTGTGGTGCTTAATGTTGGATATGTTTTTTATGGTAGTTAATGTTTGATATGTGGGGATTTTTTGGTGGTACTTAATGCTGGATTTTGGTATTTTGTGGTAGCTAATATTGGATTTTGGTTTTTTGTGGTAGTTAATGTTGGATATGGTTTTTGTTTGTGATCAGAAAACTTCCAGCACAGTCCCAGCATGGCCACCCCACATCTGAACTGCTCATCTTCATGTGCAGGCATGAGATGGGCAGCAGAGATTTTCTTAGTGTCCTTAATTCCAGCAGAGCATCAATTTATAAAAAAAAATAAAATATTAAAAGGTAAGGTTCTTCAGGTGTTGCTTTATGTTTTCCCTGTGATATTGCTTCTTCCCTGGAATTACCATTTTTCTTCTCTCTTAAATGCTCCAGGGAGCTGTTTAACATGTTGACTCCTATCCGCAAACAATCACATTCTATTTCAGCACAAACACCTCATTTTCTGTTCAGCATAATAGGCATGGCAGAAAAAAAAAGGAGATTTTTATGGTGGAGAAACTCTCATGTCAGACACCTTACTCTGCCTTTTCCAAGTGCATTGCATGTGGAGTCCAAGGTGATGACAGATACTCCTGGTGGAAAAATTGGCTTTGAGTTTCTTTTTTGTTACCAGAGACAATTCCAGTAACAAGAAATGAGGCAGATGTTAAGGAGTCTGCCCAGTGTGTGACATTTGGGAGCTGCAGAAAGGATGTGACTGCGAGCAGGGGGGAGAGCTGTGTGCTGAAATAGAAATACCTGCTGGTGGCAGCCAGTGCATTTCCTCGAAGAGGGAAGCTCAGGAAACCTATTTTTCACTGCCAACAAAATCATTCTCCAGTGATTTTCTCTAGTAACACTTTCCCAAGTCAAGCTAGCTCAGTGTGAAGCTCCCCCTTCTAAAAAATGGAAAGGATGTCAGGAAGTTTTGAGATATTGATCCATGATAGATGGTAGAAAAGCATTTAGTGAAGTACTTAGGTACTTAAAATACACAAAAATTTGCTGGAAATAAAGGCAACGTTTGATAAAATCAGGGGTGGCCTTTTTACTCCTTGCTGAGTAGAGCAAACAAATCTATTGTATTTTCTCACTGGCTTTTGAAGAGTGTCCACAGACAAGGGATGAAGTCCTTGACCATGACTGAACATATCTAACCCCTCTGAATTTCAGATGTTTCATAGATGATGCAAATAATGGATTTGAGCTAATAATTTAATAATTTGAGTTAATAATACAATAATCTTGTTGTATACATGATGCACATGTGAAATTGTGTAGAAGCTCAGATTACTGGGATGACACTCCCTGTGCTGGTACACAGTTACTCTTCTGGGTATCACCTAGGACATGCAAGAAATTCTTTCTCTGAGTTGTTAAAAATGCCCTTGATCTCTGCACTTACAGCAGGATTATTTTTTTTAGACATAAGACAGCATCAAAACTATTGCTGTGAATCTATTTGCATTCATGGGGAAAATGTACAATCTTCTTTTAATGTTCCCTTTTTCACCCCCACAGGTGTCATGTCATAATCTGCTTATCCTTTGTTTTCCTTCTAATCTGGTGTGGAAATAAATCCTTTTCTTAGGGATATCCCTATGTGCTAGGTAACTTAGGCAATGCTTTTTTTTTTGCTTTTAAATCTGTTAAAATGCTCACCTGAGGTAAAATTCAAAGATATCACCCCGTTTAAAAGACATTAAAATAAAATGGATTTTTCTTCATTTCCAAGTGTTGTATTTGATATATAATTATTTTTCCCCTAAAAAGTATATTTTCTCATTTCCTATTAAAAGGAAGAAATTAATTTAGCAGTGTGAATAGAGAGGTTGGAGAATAAAAGGGACCCAAGTCACTAAGGATCAGTTCCTAACTCAGTTGTAGAACAATCATTCTGGAAATGATGTCTGGAAACAAATCTGCTTATACTTTCACCAATATTCTCCCTTCTCCTACAAGGACTAATGGCTTTAAAATGAGAAAAGGCAGGTTCAGATTAGATATTAGGAAGAAATTCTTTACTCATAGGTTGGTGGGGCACTGGCACAGGTTGCCCAGAGAAGTTGTGGGTTCTTGGAAGGGTTCAAGGCAAACGTCAATAGAAATTTGAATAATCTGGTCTAGTGGAAGGTGTCCCTGCCCACGGCAGGAGATTGGAATTGGATGAGCTTTAAGGTCCCTTCCAATCCAAGTATTCTATGATTCTGTGTGATTCCTCTAATTTTTCTCTTTCTCTTCTCCTGCTGCTTAAATAGATTTATTTTTAGGTGCCTGAATGTGGAGGGGTGAGGAGCAATAGAGTTGTTCTCTACCCAGTCTGCTGGTTTGTTTTTTGGGTTTTTCCAACCTGTACACATGTTAAGGCCTTACAAGAGCAGATGGAGCTCCTGCTAACCCATTTTCTCAGGGCCATGCTGGCTTTTAATCAGAACTGCTGGGCTCTCTGGCTACAGCCACCCTTATGGAATTTACAGAATGGTTTCAGAAGAGGAGAGCTCTGGAAGGAAGGTGCTTCAGCCATAACTGGTTCCATTCAAAGCCCTTGCTGTGTTGCATACTCTTTCTAGATGATGGGTAATTATTTGTAAAAGCATTTATTATCTATGCTATCCATGCAGTATTTTCTGTAAAATTCACTTTGTTTTCACTCTTAGCATTTGCTTCTCAGTTCTGTTCTTGCTAGTGGGCCAGGTAAAATAGTGGTAAGAATGAGTTTATAATTTTTCTCAGTGTATCCAGCCAAAAGTAGCTTTCTGGATTATGAGGGGGAAACTCCATTATAAAAATAAAAAATATAAAAATATAAAACTCCATTATAAAATGGGACCAGACTTTAAAACCACATAAAGTACTCAAAGGGAATTAGTTCAATCTTTTAGTTGATTCCAGCTTACAGGTGCATTCCTTTGCTTTGCATTTTTCTTTCAGTGAGCAGAGTCCTGGGGAGCTGACCTTCCTTCAGGTAAGTCACACATTAAAGAAATTTAAAATATTAATCAAGAGAAAATACACAAATGTACACGACCTGATGTGCCCTGAAAAGGGATCATGCAGAATTCCTCACTGAAAAGGATCTGGCCTTCATGGTTTAATTAACAGTATTGCACAGACAAATTGAAGGCAAGAGAATGATGTGGCAAGTGAGAATTTCTTGTGCTCAGTTGTTGCACACGATGTTGCTCCTCAGCAGTGGAAGGTGGTAATGGACAGGCTGCTGGCTCAGGCATTAATCTTCTCAGCTACATCCATAAATGAAATGTCATGCCTAACAACTCCTCTTCTATTGGTATTTCATCTTAGCTTTCCCTGATTAAAATTAATGTCTGTGCATGTATGTGTGAAAATGGGGATTAAAAGATCTCCATATTCAGATGGTCAGAGATGATTCACACACACACAGAGCCCAGTTTCAAAGAACAGATAGGGAAAAAAAAAACCAGCTGCAAAAAGTCAGAGCACCTGTTCTTAACAAACATGACAACCTGCCAAAATTTCATCTTGAGATGTGCTTAAGAGTGTGACAGAGATAACCAGAAATTACTGTGCACTGGGATAGCAAATTAAAATCCAGAAGTCAGTGAGGCCACAGGATATTGGATTTAAGACCATGAAGAGGTTGTCAGTGTTTTTGACATTTCGTTGCTGGAAACATATCAGTGTACTCAACATGTGGATATATTTGAATGCTAAAGCTGGGTGAAAGGCTAAGTCAAATCCACAGGAAAATTTGGAATCATAAGCAGCTGAGCATACTCAGTTCCAGTCAGTCATAGGGACCGTGGTTATATCAATGTGTATGTGAAAGAAATATGGGAAATATTATTGCAGTGAAACAAAATGAGATGTTTTATTCAAGTTACAGACTGGCTTTGGGTCCAGCTTGGTGACTGCTCTGCTGGTGTAGTTTTGATGGGAAGTAAAATGAAAGTTTCTCCCCGAGCTTTGCCATGTGCAGGGGTGGGGCTAGAGAAGAGACACAAGTTTTGCACTGAGTTTTTCAAGTGTTGTGGGTTTGTTCCAGGTCTTTTCAGAAGACACACATTGATGTTATTTCTCTGAGCACAACTGAAATCCCTAAATTCTAAATCCCCTCCATTTTAGCTTGGCAATTAAGTCTCTTGAATTTTACTTGTCCCACCCTGCTGACTAATCAAGCTGAGCATTTTCTATGTTCTCATACTTTGATCAGCTTTGACTAAATCAGAGGCTTTTTAGAAGAATGCTTCAATAAGCTGTGACAGAAAGGGAGAATTTTAATGAACTTCACATGTACAATTTTAGGGGTGCTTTGTGAATAACACTGTGAGGCATGACTGACATGCTGAAGCATTTTGTCCTTTGCCTCATGGACTTTATAAAACTTTTTGCCTTAAAAAGGGTGCTTTTCCTCATGAAACATAATCTCCCATCACTTCTGACCACAGATCCAACCTGTGCTCTCTGACAGTAAATACACAGCCTCATCAAATCCCTCATCTTCCCATGTTCCAGCAATAATTCTGAGGGAATCTGAATAAATTACCTCACAAATGGTACAGCTGCTCTCAAACAGCAGAACTAATGAATTGTCATGACTGGAGAGGGGGAGAGGTGCCTTGCATCTGTAATCCCAGACAGCTGACAGGATGGTGCCTGCATCAGGTTTAGTCACCACTGCTAATTACAGGCTGAGAAATTACAGCCACTCTGAGGTTAATGGCTGGTAAACACCTGGAGATAACTTAGAGCAAGAGAGGCTTTGCCCTGCTGCTTAAAAAGGGAGTGGAAGGACATTTTGTGCTGCTGTGCTGACCCTCCAGCAGTGACGGTCCAACCCCAAGCCTTTTAATATCCATGCATTCTGGCTCCAAAGGCACTCTAAACACAAAAACTGGGGACCTTTTCCCATTAATTTTATATATTTTTTTAAACAGCTATATATATATATATATATATTTAACACTTTAAAGGCAAGGGTGCTCAGCTGGAAGAAAGAATTCAGTTATTATTCCCCTCCGTCGTTTCTTCTCCTCAGCTAAATCCGTAATGTTGTAATGAGAAATGTCAGTGGTGTGATGGTTATACCAACAATAAAACCATTTGCTCTCTGTTTTTTATCTGAGGATACTAAATCTGACATGCCAGTTATATCTCCAGAGTGGGTTTGAGTGAGCAGTGAATACCAGCTCAGTCAGCAGAGTTTTAAATCAATCCTAGTGCTTTGTAAAAGCAGCAGGACCTTGTCAGCTTAGAAAATGTTAATGGACTATCTGGCAAGCATGACTTGAATTGCAATTTCAAACTTATATTTTACTATACTCATCATTTTTGGTTTTATTTCTTCTCAACAGTAACTCTCATAAATTCTCTGGTAAACCAGACCAAGTGGTTCATGCACAGATAGAGAAACTAAGGTGGTAAGTGAGAGAGGTAGGTAAAGGACACTAAAATACAGTAAATTTGGGTGGACTTTGAATCTGTAATACTCTACAAGCTTTTGTGCTGCTTAATATTTATCAGCCTGAGAATTTTGCTTCCAGACCTGTTGCAGTATTCATCCTCTCTGCTATCTAACAGGGATGGCAAAATCCAAAATCAATGCGTGTCTTAATACTCTGCTACTGACATGCTCAGACTCGCTTTGATATCCCCATTTTGGAAATAAAAAATCCAACAACAGGGAAAAAAACCACATGGACACTTTCAAAGCCACAGAAAGCTCTTTTTACTGATAAGCTGAAGTAAGTCAAGTTGTTTAATTTATCAAGATGACAACTGAGAGGGGATTTGATTGTTGTTATGTGAATAGTTTATTGTTAGCTAAAAGGGGGGGATGCTGAAAGGTCCTCTTATTTTTCAGGGAAGAGCATGACACGTTCTGATTTATGGACAAATTCTAATGACATACCCTACTGAAATGTATAATCTTTCAAAAGTGATGAAATGAGCAGAGCGGTTCAAAGAGACAAAAGGCAAGTTTAATGTTCCTTTATCTTATCATATCTAACATCTGGAAGCAATACAGGAGGATATTGAAAGTGAAAATACGTGCAATAGAGGGTTAAATTCTTTATTTAAAT
Source organism: Calcarius lapponicus (assembly GCA_039654755.1). Taxonomy (NCBI): domain Eukaryota; kingdom Metazoa; phylum Chordata; class Aves; order Passeriformes; family Fringillidae; genus Calcarius; species Calcarius lapponicus. The sequence continues at coordinate 34,929,571 of CM077470.1, forward strand.
TCTTTATTACTCTGTCATACATTTGACTGGGGATTCTTTACCTTTTAAAAGTAAAAATGAACACATAAGCTTGGGGTTCTGGGCTAGAAGTGTTTTTTTTTTATTATCTGAAATTTGTACTAAGCTTGATATGATGTTTAAGTGAAAAAAAAATTTAAAAACTCAAAGTTATTGCATTTGAATTTCTTGTTTCTTCCTGCTCTGTTCCAGTCAGTTCTGGTGGCATGTGAAGTGTCACACTATTTGTGTGTGAATGCAAAAGAAACTCAGTATTGGAGAACTGTCTAAAACTCATCCCAGATCTCTCAAATTTGGCTCCTGTGCAGAGAGATCTTCTGTGCAGACATCTTCAGGCACAGAGACAGTGTGAAAAACTACAGAATATCTTTTTATAGCTTCAAAATGAAAAATGTAAAGATAAAGCTTGGTAATTCATTCAAACTTTAGAAAGTCATGAATATGCTTACATTTAGGTCACTATTTACATATATGGAACCCTCTTAGAGGGAAAGCCTTTTTATACATTTTGTTTGAGGCAAAAGTAAATTGCTGATAACTGTTAAAATTTCATTAAAAAAACCCTTAAACCAGTTCATACTATGGCCATCCTGGTTCCCTTCCTAGAAGGAGCTTTCTTAGTTGTCTTGTGCAAATCCTTCCAGAGTAGAACTCCTTGGATATTTTTGGAACCAGCTGTATAGTATGATAGGCGAATGCCCACAATTTTGCAAAGTGGTTTGGTTTTTTTTATATTTTTTTGTTCAGAATTTTGTGTGAAGTGATCTCTTGTAGCTGAACTAATTCACATACACTTGATTGGCCAGAGAAAGGAAAGAGAACCATTCCTTGTGCCCAACAGTCCTGTCTGGAAGAGCCATTCACAAAATTACCCACCCAAAAATATGAGCTTACATCTCCTAGGACAGAAGGGAGCTCATGGTCATGGTCCCCAAGGAAGACCCTGGGGAGAGGGGGCCAGGAGCCAACGTGGCCTGAGAGTACCAAGTCCCAGAGGCAGTTTGTATTTGTATTTTCCAGGTTCAGAGTGGATCCTGGTGCAGGATCAGGGCATCCTGCCCTCCCAGTGGCTGCTTCCACCACACTCATGTGCAGCCACACAAGCTGCAGAGCAATTTGGCACAAATAACCTCCTGCAGCACATGGAACAGGGCTCTGCTTGTCTGGTGTAGAAGGATTTATAAGTGCATGTTAAGCAAAAGCATTTTAACACCTTTTTTTAAAAAAAAAAATAACTAACTCAAGGATATGTTGCATGTTCAGATAATAATGATAAAAGAAAAGCTTGGATGAAACAAAATCTTGTAGTAATGCCTGTAAAACCCCCTGGCACTACCAGCTTTTGAAGTGTTTCACTCCAGTCTGCATTTATGCTAATGAGCACTTGAATATTTCAGTGGTTTTGTGTGTTTGCTTCAGCCTGACCCAATAGTATGCTTTTAAGATCTTGTGCTCTGGGATAAAATCGTGCCTTTTGCCCACTCTTGGAGCAGATGCTCCTCATTCCTCACTTTGAAGAGTCCCTGGGACCAAGCCTGCTTTGCAGTGTGCTGTTATTTTCTCCCACAGATGATGGGCTGCTGCTGTTCCAGGCATCTCTCAAATGGTCAGTGGGATGATGAGACAAACACCTGTTTGTTTGCAGTCTCAATAATCTGTACCACGTTTGCAGATGGTGCCCTGCACAGTTCAGTGAGGTATGTGCTAAATAGCCATGAATGACTTGGAAGCAGTGCTGGAAAAAAATATTGACATTAAAACTTTCAGCAGTTCCACTCCCATCAGATTTTTAAACCTGGCTGAGCACAGAAAGGGGAGGATCTCAAGATTGCAAATGTTCTGGGGCTGCTAACGTGCCATTTTTCAGCTTTGAGAGAAGTCTTGTGTAATACAGAAATGAAGAGGTTTACCCAGCAGAAAATAAGTGTTGCCACTTTATTGTTTTTGGCAGGAGATGGTGGTTCATCATTTGGACACATCAGGTACTTTCCTTGTGACTATCATATAATTTAAAATGACAGTGCTTCAAATGGTGACAAAATGACAAAGCACTGATTGTGGTGCAAGTCTAGCATGGAGAGAGAGCTGCAGCCAGGCAAAATTATTTTGAAAGGGAGTTGGAAGAGCACTTTGCTTTGGGTTTATTTATTTACTGGGCTTTGCCTTTGCTGATTCACTAGCAGGGACCCAGGAGCTGTGAACCTTGACATGAATGTCTCCAGTTTGTGGGGTATTGTGTCCATGGCTCTCTCTGCTCCAACATTTTGAGGACTTGTTTATACCATGTTGTTCATCCCTGTGCAAACTGCTGAAATCAAACCTGGTGCATTTGATGTGGCTGGAATGCCTATGTCCATCCACATAGTAAAGAAAGAAATTCATGATTTAAACTCACTTGCTGGTTTGAATTGTGATAATTGCTTTTGAGATTGTCATGTAGCAGAGAAATTGCACTTTGGAGATAGATGTTCAGCTGAACTTCCCCAGCCTTAGAAATTCCTGGGAATGCACAGTAGCTGCCCTGTGACAAACACTGTGAGCTGGTCACTGTCAATTGCTGATGGTAGGAAAGTATTCATGTGTCTGGGAATTCACTGCTGTCTCCAGAGATCCATAATCCTACAGACATTTTTTTTTTCCTGAGGGACTTGAGTGCATCTTAGAGGATGAAAGTGTAGATAGATTTTGTGGTTACAAAAAACAAAAAAAAAAAAACGCACATTTTTTTTGTGGAAAAAATAGTGTATGTTATAAATATGGTGATTTTATGAAGTCTAGTAAAATTCCATCTAACTGAAACACATTCCTTTCAGCAAGGACTGAAGTTAAATTGATGGCTTGTGCAGTCTGACCTAGAACAGAGTCTGGACAGAGTTAAAGAATAAAGCAGGGATTTATTAAAAGGCCTCAATGGATCCACCTTGGGCAGCACAAGAGCCCAGCCAGGGCTGCACCCAAGATGAACCAAAATGGTCACAAAATGGACAACTGGTCATGGGGTCTCTCACTTTTATAAGTTCTGGTCCATTTCCATATTGGAGTTAATTGTCCAATTACAGCTTTAGGTTGTGCAGTCCCATCCTGCTTGTTTTTCTCTCTTCAGTCCACACTGTTTATGCTCTCGGGCCTGAGATTTGGATCATTTGTCCTTGGTCCCCAGCTGGAAAAGGAATTGTTTTGTCTCCCTGCTCTGTGAAGAGAGCTCAGACCCACACACTAAAGCAGCACAGAATCTGAAAAATATAAAAGCTAAAACCTGAGGTATCAAAATGAGATTCTTGAAGTGTACAAACACGTACCAGAGGAGTGTTAATGGATGACCTTACTATCTTAGAAACTGGAGCTGTTGCTAAAATGTAACACAACTGTTTAAACTGAAATTAATAGACAGGCATCCTGAGCCACTTGATTTTTCTTAAGTCATTTTCACTGCTGTTCCCAGGAGAGGCTGTGAATGTGGGATTGATTTACAGTGAGAAGGATTATCCTTCTCCTCATTTTACCAATGGCTTTCCTCTAAAAGGATTCCTGCCCTCCTTCCCACCCCATGGCCCTGCTGGGCTGCAGGGGAAACCCATGTGGGGAGCTGGAGGAAGGTGTTCAAACAAATCCCCAACATTAACACTCAGCCAAGGGAATTTTTTCTCTGTTGCCCCTGTTACTTATTGTAGAAATCACTAATACTCATGTCTCTTTTCTCTGGTCACTTAGGAGATGGGAATTCTCTGGCTGACTGGATGGCCTGTGCCTTGTGGTTTACAGGTTGGAACAATTCAGTGCCTGTAACCAACTGTAAAATGCCACCCATGGAACAATATCACGACTGGAGCTACCCAGTGTCCTTCAGATGAAGAGATTAACTCTGTAAGTGCTGCTGTCCTGGTGGGAATTCTAAAAGGCAAAGCCAGCTCCTGTGGATGGTGGGAGCTTGGTCAGCAAATTACACGGTGGTAAAGAAAAAGCTTTTGTGCCTAGGAATTGTTCTATGGCTGTGCTCAGTTTGAACTTCTCTCACGTTTTTTGTGATATATTTATATTTCTAAACAAAGATAAACTGTCTGCCCCCCCCCCCCCCCCCCAAAAGGGCTCATACATGCCCCTTTGGAAGAAAGCTTTAAATCCCCAAACCATCTATGCTGCAGGAGACTCAGATATGCCAAGTGCTGCTTCAAAACTCAGGCTGGTGAGACTGGTCAGAGACGCACTTTAGAAATTTAAAATTTCTTGCTTCTGCCTTGCAGCCTGTGGCTTTAATCTTCTGTGGAGCTGTGCTGAACAGAACAGCTGGCCTGTAATTGGGGGAGATTGCTTCAGCCATTTATCTCTGTGGGTGTTACTCCTGTTCTCAGCATTATTGCAGTTAAAATGGTTATCATTTTCATCCATAGTGTCTTCCTAAGACAAAAATAAGCATGTGCCACTTACCTTTCCAGTGTTATTGAATCATTTTTGAATCATTTCAGTATAGAATTATTTACTTTTTTTCTCCTTGGTTTTTTCCCTGCTGATCAGTGACCATAGCCCAGGAGAAGCTGTGCATTGTTATCACTCTCATGCTATTTAGCAGAAAGGAGAAGGGCCTAAAAAATCTTGAAAGTTTCTGATGACCATGACTGGAGTGTCAAAATCCTTTAACAATGAAAAAAAAACCCCAAAAAACCAAACAAGATTGAAATTATTTTATATCCGTGCATCCAAATTCTACAGGTTATTCAGCTCTTGTTACATTGCCTGCTTTTCATGCCACATAACTGTTTTCTTCTACCTCTGAATGGCTCTGGGCAGGGGCCCCTTTTGTTAAGTCAGTCATTTCCTAACTCACAAAATTGGGAAGCCCTACTGGCTGTTCAGAGTTCAGGTGAGTTTTGGAATAGGGCTTGTATAAACAGGTTAAGGCATGAACAATCTGATTTCAATTATTATCTTTAGAAAATATTTCTAGTGGGACCTTATATGATCCATTAATGAGTCTGGGTGTGATCTGCATCCTGCCAAGGTTAATAGAGGTGTTTCTTTGGACTTTGGTGAGCTTTAGCATCCTCATCCACACTGTGGGGCCATTGCTGTCTTGTTTGTCTTCTCTTTCTAACAAACTGGCAATGCCTAATGTACATTTAGGAAAAACAAAACACTTGTGGCTGTGGCTGCTATTAATGCAGGAGGAGAAACCTTCTGAAGGTCAAGCTACTGCACATCCAAACTCCAGAAAGCATTTGTCGTGCCCTGGGAATTGAGCTGAAATCTGACCCATCTTGGAGAAGAAACCACCACAGAAAGAACACATTAGAATATCTCTTACTGACATTCCCTGTGGAGCTGATTTCCTGGAAGCAGCCTTAGTTATGGCGTGGGTGATGGTGTTGTGGGAGGAGGCTTGTGTCTGAAAAGCAGCAGGAACCCCAGGAAGAGCAGGAAATGCAGCAGAGCTCACAGAGGGAGGGACTGCAGCTCCTCCTGGCAGCTCAGGGGAAAGCTGGACCCCTTTTCAGGAGTGCCCTTATAAATGTAAGCACACGGACCTCATTCTGAAAGTTTTAATGCCAGTACTTTACATTGTAATATACAAATGATAGCAGCTCTGTGAAGGCTTTAAAACAGGAAGGAAGAGGATGAGTAAGTCCTGATGTTGCTCCCATATTAGAGCTCCTTGTACTGCAAACTTCCTGGAAGTAAAAAATGAGAGCGTTTGGCTGTTTCATAAAGCTAAGCATATTTGATAGTGCCATATCATAAAACCCTTGTCTCTTGGGTAGCTGGGTGTGGTAGTTGTAAAAGTGGCCGATTTATGCTAGGAATTCTCTGTGCTCATAACTTGTAATTGCTTTTATTACTTGTAACTCAAGGCAAGTGTGCCTAGAAGCAATCAGTAATTTCTCCTCTAGCCACATGATTTCATGTAACCCAGCCAAGGTCCTCTACACACAGAAAGAAAGCAAAGCCCCAGGATGAAAGCTCTGCCTGGGATTACCTGGAATTAAATGGTGAACACAAAAAGGGGATTAATAAGAAAATAGCTGAGGGCTGGCACAGGTCTTGTCCCCTGAATAGAATCTAAGACACAGCCTTATACCCTGGTGGGTCTGCTCTGTGCCTCTTTAGCCATTTTTGTTTTAATGGTTTGTGCTAATGTGGGCTGGAACAAATGTAATGGATGTAGGGGGTAGGGAAAAAACCCCTTTCTGCTCTAATGTTCAGTTTAAAGTGATTTTCAGACAAAAAGAAAGCTGAATATATAGTGTACATACAGTTCTCGCTAAGGAAAGGAGCTGGCTTGGAAGAGAAGGTGGCTGAGACTGAAAGCAAACACAGCACAAGAGAAATGTGAAGTGCTGTCTTATAAACTGTGTATTTCTCCTGCTCTGCCACTTCAGTCATAATTCTCTGTCTTTAGGGTAAGTAAACATACAGCATGGATTTTTCCCCCATTTTTCTTTTGCCATTTGTGTACTTTATTCAAACCATTTCTTTTCAACGGTGTTTTGTCTTTCTTTCCGTGACAACAAAGAGCCAAGGCTCCTTTGCAAAAGCAATGCAGTCCTTCACACAACACCATCTCTGTGCTAAGGTGGGGACAAAACCACACCTGGTGTTAGGACTGCTGACATCCCTGACCAATAATGATGATCATGAGGCAGTTCCTAGCAAGGCATTATTAATATGATGGTGTCACCCACAGCAAGTGATGTTCTAAGTTTTATTACACTGAGGCAGCCTTAAAATTTTCAAATAATTTACAGCTTTATCACAGTTTTTCAGGAGTTGCTATTGCTCAGCCATTCTTCTTTTCATCCTTTTACCTTCTCAGATGAGAAAAGATCTTTGATGCTTCCATTTTCTCACTCCATGAATGGATCAAAGAGCCCAAAATGTACAGGGCTTTGAAACAGGAGGAGCCCTGGAAGAGGGAGATTACAGTCAGAACACACTGATCTGGTTCTGTACTTGATATTTGTTATCATAAAAGCATTAGGGACAAGTAACAATGGCATTTTTAGATAAAATAATAAAAGTAATAATAAAAAAGTTAATTTCGTACTAAATACCACTGTAATATTATGTCTTGTAGTGAATTTCTAACTATTGTGAAGTGACAATCAGTTTTCTTTCCTGTAAAAGGATCCATATTCTAAGGAGACTTTTGAGTGGCAGCCTAGATATGAGAAATGTTATTTGAATTAGGCATTCTTATCCATGTTTATGGTACTTTCCAGAAGCTCTCTCTCACTTTTAGGCCTTCTTCACAAAAGCACATGCAATAAAAATGTTACTGCTGCCAGCTTGTATGCCTGAAAGGTCAGTTCTTATTTTTGTTCTAACTTTATCAGTTTCTTTAATAAAAGATATTAACTCTCTTCACAAACCTGTCTCACAGAGAGAAGAAAAATATCTCCAGCTCCAAAGAAAATATCACTTCTATTTAATGATTAAAACAAATCAGTGTGAGAGAAGACAGAAGGCAGCTACCAAAGAATTCTGGTGAGTAGCAGGCTATAAAACTTCAGCTTTCTGGCCAACCTGAACATTTTTGGTTTTGCTTTCTTAGTAAAACTGAGCACAATAGAGCAAGGAATATTTCAAGGCCATGGTTTGTACATCAAGAAAAGAATCCTCTCTGGGAGAGGAGACCAACACCAAGCTCACATCTCCCGCTGCTGGAAAGGAGTTGGAGAGCAAAGTCACCTTTGCTGAGGTGACCTTGGGAAGGTACCACTGGATTTATCAGGGGGAAACTGAGGGGAGGGCACTGCCTAAGGCCTCAAAATGAGCACACATCAAAATCATAGGAGATTATTACCAATAAGATCACTCTAATACTAATAATGTAACATGATTAATAACAAACAGTAATTGCACTTACATAAAAGATAACTGCGGAATTAACTGTGGCATTTTTTCTATGAAATATGTAAGTAGGTATTACTAATTAATAGCAACAAACAAAAACCACTGCAATTTCATAAAATACAACAGTAATTAATAGTAACAAATTCAATTACATTCCTATAAAATGTAACAACTCTGATCGTACCATAATAATTAAGACAATATAGTAATAACAAACAAAAATGATTACACTTCTATTCAATGCAACAGGAATTAATACTAATTAATAGCAACACACAGAGACCATTACACTTCTATAAAATCTGATGGTGATTAATAGTAACAGTCATTACATTTCTATAGATATAATTGTACAATGTTTAATCATTGCATTTCTAAAAAAGATATAATATTTTTAGGAGCCTTTATAAAAATATATAATATTTTTAAGAGCAATGCTAATAAGATGTTAGCCAAGTGCAGGTAACCAGACCTGTGCTGTTTATACCAAGTAGAACACAATTTTGTGTTCCGAATTTCCCAGTTCTAATTTTGAGCTAGTGCATTTTTGTTCCAGGTTCAGCATTTAAATTCCACCCCCTCTGGGTGGGAATGAGAGACAAGTTATCCCTGCATGACAAGGGAGAGCCAAGCCTGTGCAGGCTTCATCAGCACAGTGTGCTCTGCATGGTCACTGCTTGATTATTCAAAGGTGTTTGTGGAAAATAAGTCTAAAGTTCAGCTTTGGGGGCTGATCATTCTTTCTGCACCATTTAAGCACATCATCTCATTTCTAAGTGGTGCTGATTACAACAATTCATGGGCAAGCACAGTCATTTTCTGAATGGAAGGGTGAGAGAAGTGTGACCCTGTCACAAAGCAAAGCCCACGCTGCGGTGAGTGCTGCTAACAGGGACTAAAGGCTGGGGGGGGAGTCTGGTTCCATGTCTGATTAAATGCATCTCATTGGTATAATGCCTTCACATTTCAACAGCTTAATTTTTAAATCGCCAGCTAATTGTGTAATTGTGGTATTTCTGTTGCCTGTGATGAATCAGGGTCTCCTGTCTAATGGTTCTGTGGAAATAAAATTGTCTGAAAGCAGCCCCGGCTCTGTTCTGTGATGTCAGTGTGGGGCAGGTAAATGATGTTTGACTTGGCAAATGCACCTACAGCCACCAGGGCCACTTCACTCGTCATTCCAGGAAGGACATTATCATGGTTTCCTCCATGTGGTTCCACAGCCCAGCCAGCTGCTTCTGCTTTCTCTTTGTAGCAGCTCTTTTTCAGGGTTTTGCAGCTGGGAAGCTGTCAAAGCAAGGTCAATCCATTACAGACAGACCTGTTGGACTCTCCCTAAAAATATATACCCAAAGTATTTCGGAAAAGCAAGCACGTCTCAGTGTTCTTTTGTGTCTTCCCATTTCACTGAAACACAAGCCATTTGCTAAATACATATAATTTGAGTTGAATTGGTATAAATACCTGTCAAAGATAGGGATAACACCAAGAATGATAAGGAAAAAAGAGCTAAATGTAACCAACTAACTACAGCTGGGTTTGTACAAACAGTCTCTTTGTGCTTTGCTTCTTCATATCGAATCTCCAGAGCCAAAAAAACCCACAAGTAATTATGGGCAACTTCAGGTCATCTTTAATTCTTTCACTTCACCCAAATGGGCCTTGGCACACGATTTTCAAATGCAGCACAGTCTGCTGTGAAACTGCTCTGCCCCAGGCTTCTGGCTCTGCTAAAGGCAAAGGAAAGAGGGGCAGAACAATGTGAGTTCAGGCCAGCAGAAAGATTTGCTGTGTCCCCCGTGCCTGCTCCCAGGGAAGGCTGTGTGAGCTTCACACACGGTGTAGGGCATGATTTGAGCCCAAAGATGCCACAAAGCCATGCCCAGGGAGTTCCCAACAATATGGGAAAACATTCTACTCTCCTCAGCACCATCCAGGCTGAGAATGAGATGCACCACAGCAAATAAACCCACAGCCAACAAAATAAACATCCCATGCAGTACAAGTCTAAAGCCACTACCAACATCATGAGTCTGTGTAGGATTAATTTTTACCCTTTTTTATTTTTAAGGCTTTTTTTCTTTAAGCAGTCAGAAGCTTTTCACCAAAATCAAGTTCAATTTATTAAACAAATTAATTTTAGTACCTGCATTTCAACCCAAATAATTATTGCCTTATCTTGGTCTTTTCTTCAGTTCTATTCTATTCTATTCTATTCTATTCTATTCTATTCTATTCTATTCTATTCTATTCTATTCTATTCTATTCTATTCTATTCTATGAGGAGAATTTAATTTCGTTTTTTCAGAAGGCTGATTATTCTATTCTATTCTATTCTATTCTATTCTATTCTATTCTATTCTATTCTATTCTATTCTATTCTATTCTATTCTATTCTATTCTATTCCGAGAGGAGAAATTAATTTCGTTTTTTCAGAAAGCTGATTATTCTATTCTATTCTATTCTATTCTATTCTATTCTATTCTATTCTATTCTATTCTATTCTATTCTATTCTATTCTATTCTACTCTACTCTATTCTATTCTATTCTATTCCGAGAAGAGAATTTCATTTCGTTTTTTCAGAAAGCTGTTTATTCTATTCTATTCTATTCTATTCTATTCTATTCTATTCTATTCTATTCTATTCTATTCTATTCTATTCTATTCTATTCTATTCTATTCTATTCTATCCCGAGATGAGAATTTCACTCCGTTTTTTCAGAAGGCTGATTATTCTATTCTATTCTATTCTATTCTATTCTATTCTATTCTATTCTATTCTAGTCTAGTCTAGTCTAGTCTAGTCTAGTCTAGTCTAGTCTATTCTAGTCTATTCTATTCTATTCTATTCTATGAGGAGAATTTAATTTCGTTTTTTCAGAAAGCTGATTATTCTATTCTATTCTATTCTATTCTATTCTATTCTATTCTATTCTATTCTATTCTATTCTATTCTATTCCGAGAGGAGAATTTCATTTCGTTTTTTCAGAAAGCTGATTATTCTATTCTATTCTATTCTATTCTATTCTATTCTATTCTATTCTATTCTATTCTATTCTATTCTATTCTATTCTATTCTATTCTATTCTATTCCATTCTATTCTATTCCGAGAAGAGAATTTCACTCCGTATTTTCAGAAGGCTGATTATTCTATTCTATTCTATTCTATTCTATTCTATTCTATTCTATTCTATTCTATTCTATTCTATTCTATTCTATTCTATTCTATTCTATTCTATTCTGAGAGGAGAATTTCACTCCGTTTTTTCAGAAGGCTGATTATTCTATTCTATTCTATTCTATTCTATTCTATTCTATTCTATTCTATTCTATTCTATTCTATTCTATTCTATTCTATTCTCATCCATGAGGAGAATTTCATTTCGTTTTTTCAGAAAGCTGATTATTCTATTCTATTCTATTCTATTCTATTCTATTCTATTCTATTCTATTCTATTCTATTCTATTCTATTCTATTCTATTCTATTCTATTCCGAGAGGAGAATTTCATTTCATTTTTCAGAAAGCTGTCTATTCTATTCTATTCTATTCTATTCTATTCTATTCTATTCTATTCTATTCTATTCTATTCTATTCTATTCCGAGAAGAGAATTTCATTTCGTTTTTTCAGAAAGCTGTCTATTCTATTCTATTCTATTCTATTCTATTCTATTCTATTCTATTCTATTCTATTCTATTCTATTCTATTCTATTCTATTCTATTCTATCCCGAGATGAGAATTTCACTCCGTTTTTTCAGAAGGCTGATTATTCTATTCTATTCTAGTCTATTCTATTCTATTCTATTCTATGAGGAGAATTTAATTTCGTTTTTTCAGAAAGCTGATTATTCTATTCTATTCTATTCTATTCTATTCTATTCTATTCTATTCTATTCTATTCTATTCTATTCTATTCTATTCTATTCTATTCTATTCCATGAGGAGAATTTCATTTTGTTTTTTCAGAAAGCTGATTATTCTATTCTATTCTATTCTATTCTATTCTATTCTATTCTATTCTATTCTATTCTATTCTATTCTATTCTATTCTATTCCGAGATGAGAATTTCACTCCGTTTTTTCAGAAGGCTGATTATTCTATTCTATTCTATTCTATTCTATTCTATTCTATTCTATTCTATTCTATTCTATTCTATTCTATTCTATTCTATTCCATGAGGAGAATTTCATTTTGTTTTTTCAGAAAGCTGATTATTCTATTCTATTCTATTCTATTCTATTCTATTCTATTCTATTCTATTCTATTCTATTCTATTCTATTCTATTCTATTCTATTCTATTCCATGAGGAGAATTTCATTTTGTTTTTTCAGAAAGCTGATTATTCTATTCTATTCTATTCTATTCTATTCTATTCTATTCTATTCTATTCTATTCTATTCTATTCTATTCTATTCTATTCCGAGAGGAGAATTTCACTCCGTTTTTTCAGAAGGCTGATTATTCTATTCTATTCTATTCTATTCTATTCTAGTCTAGTCTAGTCTAGTCTAGTCTAGTCTAGTCTAGTCTATTCTATTCTATTCTATGAGGAGAATTTAATTTCGTTTTTTCAGAAAGCTGATTATTCTATTCTATTCTATTCTATTCTATTCTATTCTATTCTATTCTATTCTATTCTATTCTATTCTATTCCGAGAGGAGAATTTCATTTCGTTTTTTCAGAAAGCTGATTATTCTATTCTATTCTATTCTATTCTATTCTATTCTATTCTATTCTATTCTATTCTATTCTATTCTATTCTATTCTATTCTATTCTATTCTATTCCGAGAGGAGAATTTCACTCCGTTTTTTCAGAAGGCTGATTATTCTATTCTATTCTATTCTATTCTATTCTATTCTATTCTATTCTATTCTATTCTATTCTATTCTATTCCATGAGGAGAATTTCATTTTGTTTTTTCAGAAAGCTGATTATTCTATTCTATTCTATTCTATTCTATTCTATTCTATTCTATTCTATTCTATTCTATTCTATTCTATTCTATTCCGAGAGGAGAATTTCATTTCATTTTTCAGAAAGCTGAGTATTCTATTCTATTCTATTCTATTCTATTCTATTCTATTCTATTCTATTCTATTCTATTCTATTCTATTCTATTCTATTCCGAGAGGAGAATTTCATTTCGTTTTTTCAGAAAGCTGATTATTCTGTTCTATTCTATTCTATTCTATTCTATTCTATTCTATTCTATTCTATTCTATTCTATTCTATTCTATTCTATTCTATTCCGAGAAGAGAATTTCACTCCGTTTTTTCAGAAGGCTGATTATTCTATTCTATTCTATTCTATTCTATTCTATTCTATTCTATTCTATTCTATTCTATTCTATTCTATTCTATTCTATTCTATTCTATTCTATTCCGAGAGGAGAATTTCATTTCGTTTTTTCAGAAAGCTGATTATTCTATTCTATTCTATTCTATTCTATTCTATTCTATTCTATTCTATTCTATTCTATTCTATTCTATTCTATTCCGAGAGGAGAATTTCATTTCGTTTTTTCAGAAAGCTGATTATTCTATTCTATTCTATTCTATTCTATTCTATTCTATTCTATTCTATTCTATTCTATTCTATTCTATTCTATTCTATACTATTCTATTCCGAGATGAGAATTTCACTCCGTTTTTTCAGAAGGCTGATTATTCTATTCTATTCTATTCTATTCTATTCTATTCTATTCTATTCTATTCTATTCTATTCTATTCTATTCTATTCTATTCTATTCTATTCCGAGAAGAGAATTTCACTCCGTATTTTCAGAAGGCTGATTATTCTATTCTATTCTATTCTATTCTATTCTATTCTATTCTATTCTATTCTATTCTATTCTATTCTATTCTATTCTGAGAAGAGAATTTCACTCCGTTTTTTCAGAAGGCTGATTATTCTATTCTATTCTATTTTATTCTATTCTATTCTATTCTATTCTATTCTATTCTATTCTATTCTATTCTATTCTCATCCATGAGGAGAATTTCATTTCGTTTTTTCAGAAAGCTGATTATTCTATTCTATTCTATTCTATTCTATTCTATTCTATTCTATTCTATTCTATTCTATTCTATTCTATTCTATTCTATTCTATTCCGAGAGGAGAATTTCATTTCATTTTTCAGAAAGCTGTCTATTCTATTCTATTCTATTCTATTCTATTCTATTCTATTCTATTCTATTCTATTCTATTCTATTCTATTCTATTCCGAGAAGAGAATTTAATTTCGTTTTTTCAGAAAGCTGTCTATTCTATTCTATTCTATTCTATTCTATTCTATTCTATTCTATTCTATTCTATTCTATTCTATTCTATCCCGAGATGAGAATTTCACTCCGTTTTTTCAGAAGGCTGATTATTCTATTCTATTCTATTCTATTCTATTCTATTCTATTCTATTCTATTCTATTCTATTCTATTCTATTCTATTCTATGAGGAGAATTTAATTTCGTTTTTTCAGAAAGCTGATTATTCTATTCTATTCTATTCTATTCTATTCTATTCTATTCTATTCTATTCTATTCTATTCTATTCTATTCTATTCTATTCCGAGAGGAGAATTTCATTTCGTTTTTTCAGAAAGCTGATTATTCTATTCTATTCTATTCTATTCTATTCTATTCTATTCTATTCTATTCTATTCTATTCTATTCTATTCTATTCTATTCTATTCCGAGATGAGAATTTCACTCCGTTTTTTCAGAAGGCTGATTATTCTATTCTATTCTATTCTATTCTATTCTATTCTATTCTATTCTATTCTATTCTATTCTATTCTATTCTATTCTATTCCATGAGGAGAATTTAATTTTGTTTTTTCAGAAAGCTGATTATTCTATTCTATTCTATTCTATTCTATTCTATTCTATTCTATTCTATTCTATTCTATTCCATGAGGAGAATTTCATTTTGTTTTTTCAGAAAGCTGATTATTCTATTCTATTCTATTCTATTCTATTCTATTCTATTCTATTCTATTCTATTCTATTCTATTCTATTCTATTCCGAGAGGAGAATTTCACTCCGTTTTTTCAGAAGGCTGATTATTCTATTCTATTCTATTCTAGTCTATTCTAGTCTAGTCTAGTCTAGTCTAGTCTAGTCTAGTCTAGTCTATTCTATTCTATGAGGAGAATTTAATTTCGTTTTTTCAGAAAGCTGATTATTCTATTCTATTCTATTCTATTCTATTCTATTCTATTCTATTCTATTCTATTCTATTCTATTCTATTCTATTCCGAGAGGAGAATTTCATTTCGTTTTTTCAGAAAGCTGATTATTCTATTCTATTCTATTCTATTCTATTCTATTCTATTCTATTCTATTCTATTCTATTCTATTCTATTCTATTCCGAGAGGAGAATTTCACTCCGTTTTTTCAGAAGGCTGATTATTCTATTCTATTCTATTCTATTCTATTCTATTCTATTCTATTCTATTCTATTCTATTCTATTCTATTCTATTCCATGAGGAGAATTTCATTTTGTTTTTTCAGAAAGCTGATTATTCTATTCTATTCTATTCTATTCTATTCTATTCTATTCTATTCTATTCTATTCTATTCTATTCCGAGAGGAGAATTTCATTTCATTTTTCAGAAAGCTGAGTATTCTATTCTATTCTATTCTATTCTATTCTATTCTATTCTATTCTATTCTATTCTATTCTATTCTATTCTATTCCGAGAGGAGAATTTCATTTCGTTTTTTCAGAAAGCTGATTATTCTGTTCTATTCTATTCTATTCTATTCTATTCTATTCTATTCTATTCTATTCTATTCTATTCTATTCCGAGAAGAGAATTTCACTCCGTTTTTTCAGAAGGCTGATTATTCTATTCTATTCTATTCTATTCTATTCTATTCTATTCTATTCTATTCTATTCTATTCTATTCTATTCTATTCTATTCTATTCTATTCAGAGGAGAATTTCATTTCGTTTTTTCAGAAAGCTGATTATTCTATTCTATTCTATTCTATTCTATTCTATTCTATTCTATTCTATTCTATTCCATGAGGAGAATTTCATTTTGTTTTTTCAGAAAGGTGTTTATTCTATTCTATTCTATTCTATTCTATTCTATTCTATTCTATTCTATTCTATTCTATTCTATTCTATTCCGAGAGGAGAATTTCATTTCATTTTTCAGAAAGCTGATTATTCTATTCTATTCTATTCTATTCTATTCTATTCTATTCTATTCTATTCTATTCTATTCTATTCTATTCTATTCCGAGAAGAGAATTTCACTCCGTTTTTTCAGAAGGCTGATTATTCTATTCTATTCTATTCTATTCTATTCTATTCTATTCTATTCTATTCTATTCTATTCTATTCTATTCTATTCAGAGGAGAATTTCATTTCGTTTTTTCAGAAAGCTGATTATTCTATTCTATTCTATTCTATTCTATTCTATTCTATTCTATTCTATTCTATTCCGAGAAGAGAATTTCACTCCGTTTTTTCAGAAGGCTGATTATTCTATTCTATTCTATTCTATTCTATTCTATTCTATTCTATTCTATTCTATTCTATTCTATTCTATTCTGAGAGGAGAATTTCATTTCGTTTTTTCAGAAAGCTGATTATTCTATTCTATTCTATTCTATTCTATTCTATTCTATTCTATTCTATTCTATTCTATTCTATTCTATTCTAATCTATTCTATCCCGAGATGAGAATTTCACTCCGTTTTTTCAGAAGGCTGATTATTCTATTCTATTCTATTCTATTCTATTCTATTCTATTCTATTCTATTCTATTCTATTCTATTCTATTCCATGAGGAGAATTTCATTTTGTTTTTTCAGAATGCTGATTATTCTATTCTATTCTATTCTATTCTATTCTATTCTATTCTATTCTATTCTATTCTATTCTATTCCGAGAGGAGAATTTCATTTCGTTTTTTCAGAAAGCTGATTATTCTATTCTATTCTATTCTATTCTATTCTATTCTATTCTATTCTATTCTATTCTATTCTATTCTATTCTATTCCGAGAGGAGAATTTCATTTCGTTTTTTCAGAAAGCTGATTATTCTATTCTATTCTATTCTATTCTATTCTATTCTATTCTATTCTATTCTATTCTATTCTATTCTATTCTATTCTATTCCGAGAGGAGAATTTCACTCCGTTTTTTCAGAAGGCTGATTATTCTATTCTATTCTATTCTATTCTATTCTATTCTATTCTATTCTATTCTATTCTATTCTATTCAGAGGAGAATTTCATTTCGTTTTTTCAGAAAGCTGATTATTCTATTCTATTCTATTCTATTCTATTCTATTCTATTCTATTCTATTCTATTCTATTCCGAGAAGAGAATTTCACTCCGTTTTTTCAGAAGGCTAATTATTCTATTCTATTCTATTCTATTCTATTCTATTCTATTCTATTCTATTCTATTCTATTCTATTCTATTCTGAGAGGAGAATTTCATTTCGTTTTTTCAGAAAGCTGATTATTCTATTCTATTCTATTCTATTCTATTCTATTCTATTCTATTCTATTCTATTCTATTCTAATCTATTCTATCCCGAGATGAGAATTTCACTCAGTTTTTTCAGAAGGCTGATTATTCTATTCTATTCTATTCTATTCTATTCTTTTCTATTCTTTTCTATTCTATTCTATTCTATTCTATTCTATTCTATTCCATGAGGAGAATTTCATTTTGTTTTTTCAGAAAGCTGATTATTCTATTCTATTCTATTCTATTCTATTCTATTCTATTCTATTCTATTCTATTCTATTCTATTCCGAGAGGAGAATTTCATTTCGTTTTTTCAGAAAGCTGATTATTCTATTCTATTCTATTCTATTCTATTCTATTCTATTCTATTCTATTCTATTCTATGAGGAGAATTTAATTTCGTTTTTTCAGAAGGCTGATTATTCTATTCTATTCTATTCTATTCTATTCTATTCTATTCTCATCCATGAGGATAATTTAATTTCGTTTTTTCAGAAAGCTGATTATTCTATTCTATTCTATTCTATTCTATTCTATTCTATTCTATTCTATTCTATTCTATTCTATTCTATTCTATTCCGAGAGGAGAATTTCATTTCATTTTTCAGAAAGCTGAGTATTCTATTCTATTCTATTCTATTCTATTCTATTCTATTCTGAGAGGAGAATTTCACTCCGTTTTTTCAGAAGGCTGATTATTCTATTCTATTCTATTCTATTCTATTCTATTCTATTCTATTCTATTCTATTCTATTCTATTCCGAGAGGAGAATTTCATTTCGTTTTTTCAGAAAGCTGATTATTCTATTCTATTCTATTCTATTCTATTCTATTCTATTCTTTTCTATTCCATTCTATTCCGAGATGAGAATTTCACTCTGTGTTTTCAGAAGGCTGATTATTCTATTCTATTCTATTCTATTCCATTCCATTCCATTCCATTCCATTCCATTCCATTCCATTCTATTCTATTCTATTCTATTCTATTCTATTCTATTCTATTCTATTCTATTCCATTCTATTCCATTCCATTCCATTCCATTCCATTCCATTCCATTCCATTCCATTCCATTCCATTCCATTCCTTAGCTTTCTCAAAGAAAGAGTAAGGAAACATCAGAAGGCTAAAGAAGAATGATAATGAAAGCTTACGACTGACACAGAGTCCAACACAGCTGATGGTGTTTGGTCATTAATTAAAAACAATTCGCATGCAGCCAATCAAAAATGCACCTGTTGGTTAACGATCTCCAGACCACATTCCCAAGCAATCACATAATTATTGTTTTCATTCTTTTCTGAGGCTTCTCAGCTTCCCAGGAGAAGATCCTGGGCAAAGAGGATTTTTCAGAAAATACCATGGTGACACGTGTTTGTTTTTTTTTTTTTAATCTAAACAATCCTAGCAAAGTATTTGCACATGTCTTTAATAGAGATACTTTCCTTCCTAGCAGTTTTTTTTTTATCCAGTCCAATAAAGGGATGTGTATAGTTTCATGGGAACTGTTAGCACTGCTCTAAATGAAAGCAGATAAATGGCTTTTAAAGGTTTTTTTTTTTTTTGATTATGCCAGATATCACCATGAAAAGTGCACTGTTTTTCTCTTAGCAGTGGCAAATGTGTGGGTCAAAGCCACAGTAAACCAAAAATATTCCCAGGCCCTTCTTTTTTTTGTTGTTTTTTGTTTTTCTCTTCTGTAACTTCCAAATGATGAACTGCAGAAGTTCTTGTCTCCTGAGACATGAATTTATGCAGCACATCTTGTGATAGTAGAATCCAAAGTACATTTCCTTGCATAATTAAGTTAATCTTATTTTTGTTATTGTACCCGTTGAAAGGCATTTAGTTCCCTGTTTATACAGAGACAGCCCTGACTTTAGCATCAGTTGAAAATTTAAACCAGGGAGGATTTTCTCACACATTAATGAATATTTTAAGAAGTATTGAACTCCAGTTCTCCTTTTTATATCCCTTACCCTAATTTACTTCTGCCTCTGAGTGCTATGCAAACCCATAAGGGGGACAAAGCCTGAGCAGAGAGACTTCAAATGAACATTTTAGAGCTTTACCTTGAGAGGAAACCTTTGTAATTTTGATATTCACACGTTGAGAAGAGCTATTAAAATACATGGTTCTCTGAGCCACTGCTTTGCTTCACTTCACTGCTTCACCTTCCCGCCCTGTTACACAACAGCCAGTGCACTCCATTCCTGTGGAGAGATTTAAATTGTGAACTCTTTGGGCCATGGGTTGTACCCTTTTTGCTCCATGCTTTCAAACTTTTTAGTCCCAAGAAACCACCAAGACCTTGACTGGACACAAAAGCTACACCTTATACAAATTATCCCTTAAGAATTTCCAGGTCTCTTTTTGGCAACACACAATTTATTCAGCCACACTGAATATGTATCCAGCTCAAGGAAAATTGCCTAAATTTCTTGCATGGTACTCTGCCTTATTTATGAATATTTCAGTTTCTAACCTAACCTGTGTCTCCTACACCCTCTTTTTCTCACCATTTTTAAGGATAAATCAGTAACTTCAAAAGCTAAGAACATGTTCCTGAGTGGCCACCTGACAATATGTAAGGCAAAGACTCCAAAAAAAAATTTATTTCTATTATTATTTTAAATATTTATAATTATTTATATTATTATTTTATTCCTATATTATATTCCTACCTTACTACATGACATTAAACACCACCACACCCATAAGTTTTACTAAGCTGGAAACAGACTGGAAGCCAAGGAAAACAATCTCTACAAGCTTAAGAAATACAATTTTATATCTTGAGTGCCTCTGTGTTTTTAAGATTTTTAAAAACTGAACCAAAATGTCTAAGATGTAGATACCAACTGGAGCTGTCAAAAATCACTACAGGTGTAGGTAAAATTATTTTTCATATAACAGAATCTAATTTCTGTCTCTTGCTGGGTTTTGGACAAAACTGGCTGACAACTCGCACTGCAGTTATAAGAAAACATCACTATTGAAAGCACAGACAATTCCAACATTTTTCTACTACATTTGTGGTAAAAAAGGACTTTTTATAAAAGGACTTTTTGAAAGCTTATAGTTGTACAAAAAGATAGCAAATATATGAGAAAAACAATGGTTTAAGATTACTTCTTTTGCCAAGTATCAAGTAAAAGCATTAGAAACAGATACTGCACTATTTCATGAAGCCAGAAGAAGGTAAAGACTTGCAATTTCATGTCAGTCTCTAGACACACTCCTATAATATTGTCATCATCTACTACTCAAGACAATGAAACCAATCCAAAAATTTCACCTTAAAATAAGTAGCATTTTATACTGGAAACAATCTGAACACATATGGCAACCCAGTGCATTATTCAAATTAATCCTGGCAAATAATACTTAAAACTCATGGATATTCTCAAACTTAGTAGAAAAACCCTCTCTAAATTATCCCCCTACCAATGGCACTGCAATTAATAACATACTCAGTGTAAAATGTCTATCTAGACATAAGGAAGATATCCAAGATATAAGATGGAAGGAATAAAGGGAAAATATTTACCTCTAGATTTTCAGAACTTGAATGATATCTACTATTCAGAATATACAAAACAATGCAAAATGGGAAAATTCATTGGGAAAAAAAAAAAGAGGGAGAGAGACAAAGCAGGATTTGAGCTTAATTCTTGGATGTTTTTGAAGGACAAATAAGGTAAATGTCTGCAAGTACAATGCAGATGCAAGGGGCATAAAGATGCTTGGGGCTTTTATATCACATTTGTTTTGTGATAGAAATTTTCACATTACAAGGCTTTCAACATAACCTCAACACTTTCTTACAACCTAATTTCTTCTTTTATTCAGACCATAGAAAGATTTCACAATGGGAGGGAAAGAAACCTCACTCAAACACTACTGAACAAAACACAGATGTAGAAAGACAGCAGAGGTTCCTTTTTGTTGTAATTATCTTTCTCACAGTCCTTAATGTGATTTCCTACATCAAGAGGAGCCACTAACACAAATAAGTATTTCCAAGGTTTGTTTTGCAGTTTTCATGGCTAGAAAGGTTCTGTTCAGTTCCACTGAAGGGACAGATAACGTACCGGGTGTGGAGGAAAAAGGATCTTTGCCTCATTTTGCTGGCTTCCCATCCACTACATGGTGTTTGCTGATATGATCACAGTGTTTTCTATGAGAAAACGAGTTTGCTCAAACTTCTATTAGGAAGGGTTCAGAATGTGATTAAGATCAGTCTAGAATAGTCCAGTACCATCCTTAGTTTTAGATAGGACTATATCTCAGAGATCCAGGATATCGTTATCCCTGTATCCATCAAACTACTGGTAATTTTGAATTAATGGCAAAATGGAACTGCTGAGGAGTTTTCACATTCTTTTAAATATTTCCCCCCTTAGCGCTTCCATTAGCAATATGTACTTCAAAGAGATGAGAATATCCTGTAAAGTATTTTCAGACTAAGACTATTGCGACAAGTATTTCACACTCAATTGTTGATTCATTAGGGAATGAAAAATATTAGAGACAGAAGGCACTGATAAGGGGACACTCTATTTATCTGAACTGAGTGTGCAATCTTACTGGAAATTTCACCTGAGTTTGAGTGTCTTTGGAATTAAAGACATTTATCTGACCTCAGCACTTATAGTTTTCTTATAATTTCTATTGCAAGCAAAAAAATAAAGCTGAACTACAAAAATTTCCCAAAGACCAAAGATTAACAGAGCACTTATTAAACTCAGTAACACCACCAGGATACCTGTTCCCTCTGTCAGGATGCATGATCACTCTCAGTGATACCTGGTCACTCTCACACACCCTTGCTGCTTGCAGTTATTTCTGCATCCAGTTTCCTTGGTGTTTTTTTTACCCATCTTACAATTTTACATGAAATTACAGGCGGATAATTGGAAGGAAAAACCCAACACCTTTCTACCAACAGCTGCCAGATATTTTCCAAACTGAGAGCAAGGGTGAGACCCATTCCAGTAGAACAATGGAGGGCAGCAGAGATGCCCTCACTTGCCCCATTAACAGCAGAGAACCAGGTGGTCTTTGAGCCACAGTGGCCACCAGCCCTGTGCTCCCTGTTCCCAGCACAAACTGGGACCAGGGAATTGCTGCTGTGCCCTGCCCTGCAGCCTTTATGGAGTGGAGGCAGAATCTGCAAGCCAAGAGCTTTTATTTCCCTCAGGAGCATCTCCAGTGCTCCACTGGCATCTGTCTTGTGGCAGTTATAATGTTGTTTGAAGTTGTCTCCTTCTCTGTCTTATCTGCCTCCATTTCACAGGAGAATTGAGCTGCTACGTGGGGCCAGAGACTGCACACATTGAATGAACTCACAGCAGGAAACCTCAAGGCCTTTTTGGGGTAGACCACATCATTCCAGAGCACTGTGTGGAAAAGGAACCAAGCAGCTCCTCCAAGTGCTTCTGCACCACGAAGCAACAACCACCTTTCTGCAAGTTTAAGGCTAGACCTGATCAACAAAAGGATTTCCAGTCTGTCCTCAGGATGTTAACTAGACACAGACAGCCAATCCAAATATTATGAAATTAAATAACCTCCTCTATTCTACATAATAAAACCAAATTGCTCCAGTTGTGTCATTAAATGCCACGTGCAGAGAGGATGAAGAACCGGAGCAGCCCTTAGATTTGTCTCCAGCCCTGTCAGCAGCACATGTCTGCCTGCTCCAAGGAAGAACACCTCTATCCATGTGCTCCCTGCCAGCCTGGGTGACAAATGCAGCCCAGGCTTGGTGCTCCCAGCTAGCAGAGAGAGTCAGTGATAGATAAAGCCCGTCTTTGCTCTGATCCAGGGATAGAAGGCATTGCACAAAGACAAATGTGATGGCTGCCTGCTCGTCAGGCAGAGCCAGCCACTGCAGCTGTGAGCTGATTCAGAAAAAACACAGCTTTATTTTATGTTTATGGGTTTGAACCCAAGCTCAATGTGTTTGTAAATGACTGGGGTGCCACTGTGGCTCGGCTCCCACCTCGTGCTGCAAGCCAGGCCTGCTCACTGGTGCCACCAGATCCAACCTGCATGGAAACAGTTCCTCCCCTCCTCAGCACAGCTGAGTGTTAGCCCCTCAGGGGCAGCAGGGGCATCCCAGCTGAGCTGGCTGCCACAAACAGCAAATTCCCAGAAGGACTGGGGGGATCTGAGGGGACACTGGTTCAGGAGGATTCCCCTGTGTTTGTAATGATCTGCCAGTGGTGTAGGACTCCCACTACCACCATGGCAAAATTTGTCTTCCAGGTGGCAATGCCAAAAAAACTGTTTATCATTTTGCAAGAATCAGCTTCCTAAATTGCAGTGAAGGAAAACAAAAGGTCACAGCAGAGTAAAGTTTCACTTTTGTTCCTACTTACTTGGTCTAGCCCCCTCTACTTCCTCGTTCTAGCAGAGGAAAGGTCCAGGCTCCTATAGAGGTGCTCTAAGTAGAACATTTTATACAAAGAGGCATATCAGAGGAATTAATATAATTAGGCTCATCCCCAGACAAAAGGTGGAGTTGATGTCCCTTGACTCCTCTAAGTGATGAGGAGAGGCTGCTCCTAAAGGGAATTATGACCCCCTAGATGGGCTGAGCCCTGTCTCGCAGCAGTGGCCATGAAGTCCTGCTGCTGATACCTGATGTGTTTGGCTGACTTGAGAGCCTGGGTTACATCTGAGGTTCCACCTTATGTTTTTCAGATGACTGAACTTAAGCATTATTAAACCCAGGCAGACATTAGGCTTTTAAGCTCATACACTCTGTTTATCACTGAACCACTGTTTGTGATGTGTATTACTGTTAAATAATACACAAACCTGCGATTTCAGAAATAAAATGTGACAGCTCTCAAGCTACTGGGGCAGCACTGATCATTGCAGAATAACACCACTGAAACAGGAGATGCTGTTGGCTGTTATTACAGGGCTTGTTTCCATAAAGTTCCTATAAAATCCATATGCACAGTAACTATTTGCAAGTGAAAACAGTGGCTGATGTGTGCAATTGTTGATTCTGAATACAGAGCAGACATCTGCATGAGCAAATCGACGTGCATGCAAATTTCCTCCAAAACTCACAGAGACAGTTTTGAGCCAAAGCCACAAATGCTTTTTGGAGTATTACAGTTGATTTCAGGGATTTTGCCCACCAATATTATTTCCATACCATTGACTTTACTCCACTGCTCTTAAATATCAAGAAGAGCCTTAAGTTTTCTTTATTTACAGCACAATTCAACTGATATTAAGACAAACCAAGCCCAAATACTCTAAGAAGGGATAATCTCAAGAAGTAAGCCTGATAGTCACTAAATAATAAAGAATGAATCATACTGCTATTTATCTTCTTCTGCAGTGGATATTTGCAAGCAAAAATCAGGGATTTCTTCTATTTATTTACCTATTTTCCCCTCCAGGAAGTCTGTTTAATGATGAGAAACCTCCAAACTCTTAAAACTCATGTGTATATGTTAAAGCTTTTCAGTGAAGAAAACTCTTCATAAAGCTCAAACATGTCTGTCAGTAATATTTTGCTGTTGCTGCTAAGAGATCAAAAAAAACTAAGCGTGAAAATAAAATATGCTGAAAAGCTTTTGAATTCTGTAATTGTATTCATGTTGCAATGGAGGTTTTTTTTGTTTAAATTGGAAGGCTCTCAATAATTGGAAAACTACCAGGTTGCCCTCAGGCAGAAAAGTACCAAGTCTCTAATATCATGCAAAGAACCAAGGGGTATTCTGTGCCTCTCCCTACCATGCATTTGCTGCTACCCAAGGGTCTGGGCTCTTCATCTGCTCTTTGTGGGCAAAGGAGCATCTTCTGCTTCAAATTCTGCCATTCACCCTCTGTGTGCACCAGGTCCAAGGTACTGGTGAGGTCAGACAGAAATGGAAAGTGGCCAACAAGCAGCAGTGCCCTCCAGCACTTCAAAGGGCTGATCCGTGCAGGAACGGTCACTTGTTTTGTTTTGCCAAATTCTCTCAGGATTCCTCATGAAAAATTAAAGTTTCTATCCCTTTGGCTTAAGCTGCTACACTTTAATAAGAAGAGTTGTTGTTCTTGGTTTGCTGATTTATAAGGTTTGAAGCACTTTTGCTTTGCATTCTGTTGCATGTAAGCTGGCAATGAGCTAGAAGGAATAATTTATAAATGAGATGAATTTGTATAGATTAGCCAAGTGCCTACTGACTGAGAATATAGCAATGTCTAAATATTTAGATGAATTAAGCAGCAAGGAAAGATAAATATTCTTGAAAAGAACACATTTAGTAGGCCACTGAAGTATAACTAGGAATAAATAAAAACAAGCAAAGAAAAAACATAAGAGCATAGAGGAAAGGCGTAGCAGTATAATGAGGCAAACAGAAAATAGTTTGCATGTCTTTATCTATACCTCTCCCATCACTAAGTCTAAGTTTATGACCTCCAAAGTATAAAATACTGGTTAGGTGAATGATCTAAATTACTATTTTCAACTGAGCAGCTTGGGACACACATTGTGTCTCTGTTGTCCATGCTAAAATAACTGCTTTACATTCCTGTCACTGCCTGCAGACAAATACACATTCCCATTTATATGTACACATCCATACACACCCATAGGAAAGGATTATGTAGTGGAGCCACCCCTTACCTTGGAAAACAAAAATGTTGGCATAGATCCTCCTGATTCTAACAATCTAGGAGAGGGGAAGAAGTATTGCTCTCATACTGAATAAACCAAAATCACAAAGGCTGGTTAGGCTCAATTCTTTTAGTCTTTCTATAAGCTTTGCACTGCTTTTGTGGTGAGTTTTTTTCCCCTTTTTCCTTAATGGAGAACAAACATCACCAGGCAACATGGCACAGCAAGTGGACAACCTCTGTAGCAACCAAGCACCTCCCCAGTATTGCTTTCAAACTTTCCTAAAGAAAAGGATAAATCTCAATACTTCTCAATTTCCCACTTCCAAATGAAAATAATTTTGAAACAATAGGAAAGGGCTAAATCATGGAAAAAAATATTAAACACAGGTGAAAAATATCTATTTCTCCCATGATCATCTCATGGGATTTTTAGACAGATAATAAAAGTATGCTCTAGGAGTAAGAAGCATCACTTCAGTCTTTTAGAACATTTGTATTTTTTGCCAGAGTTCTTGTCTCTGTTAATTATGGAGGTCTGGGTGAGGTAATTAAATTAAGAGGAAAAATAGGGTTTGGGTTGTTATTTTAATTATTTGAGTAATGCATACTTGGTACAGTTTACCTTTAAAAAATATAGTCTAAAATCTCTAGAGAAAAGACTAATAGCTCTGAATAATCCTAGGGAGAGCTTGACTTCATATTAATTGCTCTGCTAAATCACAAAATGGTTATTGCCTGCATATATTTAAAAATAAATTGTAGAATTTTAATCACTACTTTTAATCTTGAAATTCTTTCTTGAGGTTGTAAGGACTGCAGTTCTATGTGGTTTATGTCTTATCTTGTTTCTTCTAAAAGTTATTAGATTCCTTCTCATAACAGTCTAGTTTGTTTTCTTTGTTTGGTGTAAGTATACTTTAAAATGTACTAAAATTTCAAGGAGAATTTACAGTTTTGTATAATTTTGGAAAACTTGCAACTATTTAAAATAATCCCATTGTTCTCATAAAATCATAATAATTCCACAGATGTCCTCATTATGTGGAACATGTTAACTCTACTTCAAAAAATCTATATTTACTTTAATGTAAGAACAAAAATTATAGCATAGGGGGGCCAGCTAAACTAGAAAACATTTCAAGTAAAATGGTTCTCTCTCCTCTGGGCATGGCCTTATCCAATGCATTTCCCAGGTTATAATTTTTGAAGCAATTTACTGACTGAACAAGTTAAAATTGTTATTTGACCTTTCTGGAGTAAGTGAATCTAAATTAAAGTATGAGCAATTACTGCAGTATTTAAATTTTCCACCTTCCCTCACTGATTTCTCCCCTCCCCCTCAGTATGTTTATTAGCACTGGTTACTTGTTGCTTGTCTCAGAAATTAATTTTTAAATTTCAAAAATCAGCATAGAACAATTTTTTTTTGAGCTGATGCTGTGAGGTGAATTTTACTACCAAGCATCATTAAGATTTCAGTCTCATTTCAAGGAAAGACACTTCCACAGTCTGCAAGGAAGAACAGATTATTCCACAGATTAAAGACAAAGCCCAGAAGTATACATGATGACAGCTGCAAGAAAGCTAATATATTTTCAGTCTCTGCAAAACATTAGGTTTTCTCAGCTGAGTGATGGAGTGAGAAGTTATGGGGTTTGTATTATGTATGTGCTCAAAGCCATAACAAAGGCAGCCACATTTTTCTCCATGAACACTATCAGAACACTTCCCATTTGATATGGAGCCCAGTCAATAAAAAGGGTAACTATTTATGACATTCAAACTTATGGATGGAATTTCAGCCATAAATAAAACTCCCAACCTGCATTTCTAAGAGTTTCATAGAAGTGGCTTATATCCCAGCCTTTAGGGGGCAAGGCAGGCTACAGACTTGGAACAAAAAAAAAAAAATCCTGGATCTACTCAAGATGATGACAAATCTACCAAGCATGCAATGGTGTTCAAAAGAAGTTCATTATTATTGACCCAAAAAGACAGAGACAGACAAGGAAATCACATTCCTCAATTCCTTGTCTCACCTAAAAGCACTAAAGCCCAAAGAACTTCCTGTCTGTTTAATCTGTGTGCCATCAGCCAAAACAACAACAGTCCATTTGAAGTTTTACTGACACTTGAAGTGCTGGTAAACCTCCATCTCCTGTCACCCCTTTATGAAATGGATTGGGCAAGTCAGGCTGGAAGCCTTTAAAGATATTAGCTGAAAATCAAAATGGAAGGGAATTTTTTTCTGACATATTTTTCCCTCGCTCTTTGACATTTTCTCACATTAAAAGTAAATAGTGTGATTCTTCTCTTACAGGGTATCTGGTTTAACATTAAGTCTTTTGGAAAACTCCAGCTCATCTCAAAACCAGCTACTTCACACCTAGCTCTTTTTTAAGCCAATAAAATCAATTAGATCCTTTGTGGGCAATCAACTGATGTCTCAGGTTTCAGCTTTTATATTTTTCAGATTCTGTGTTGCTTTAGTGAGTAGTTCTGAGCTCCATATTAGGGCGTGGTGAGCTCGCTTCACAGGGTGGGGAGACAAAACAATTCCTTCTCCAGCTGTACCAAGGACAAAGGATCCAAATCTCAGGCCCAAGAGCATAAACAACATGGACTGAAGAGAGAAAAAACAGTCCCACCCAAGCAGGATGGGACTGCATGGGCTGGAGCTGTAATCGGACAATTAACTCCAATACGCAAATGGACCAGAACTTATCAAAGTGAGAGACCCTGTGACGAGTTGTCCATTTTGTGGCCATTTTGGTTTATCTTGGCTGTAACCCTGGCTGGGCTCTTGTGCTGCCCAAGGTGGATCCATTGAGGCCTTTTAATAAACCCCTACTTTAATTTTTAGCTCAGTCTAGTCTCTGCTCTAGGTCAGCCTGCATAAGGCATCAGTTCCCATCTTCCTGGGGCTACATCCACCCAAGCACCTCTAAGAAAATGAGAACTATTATTTGCATTGTGCTTTTAACACACATTTTGTGGTTTAGTAAGGTGTGCTTAACTAACACAAACCCCACAAACGTCTCAGTAAAATGTTCTATGTTGGAATGACTTTTAGAATAAGGGAAACAATCCTTCCTTGCACTTTCTAAAACCAGCATGGTACATTATGTAAAACTACCTGCCCACAGACTTATAGAGGTCTTCACCTCTTAAAAATGCTAAATATTTACAGTATTTCCACTGAGTGACAGCACTTGCGACAAAGAAACAAAGACACATGATCCACAGCCTTCCTTAACTAGAAAATTGTTTGGACTTCTTAGACCCAGAAGGCAGCAACCAAGGTTGCCCAAGCCTCTGTGCAACATTTTGTTTAGAAATTTCGATTATATTGAGCTTTCTCAATGGCATCTTTTGGGTTGTTTGAAACGTGCATCTCCTGTATTCTTTGAAGGAATTTTCTGAAGCACCTTGATATTGCTACCATGGGTTTGCTCTGGTGACATTTTTAGGAAAGCAACTGGTCTTTAAGCCAAGGGAATTGAGACAGAAGTACTCAGTGCTGCTGTCTGAAGCTGCATGCAAAGGGAATGTGACTTTCTCTAAGCTGATTGTTTCATTCATTCTGTTTTCCTATTCCTATTTCCATGCATTAAAAGGGTAAAGAATAGACTGCTCTATTTAGAAACCTCCTGCTCTTAGGAGTTAATTTTATCTCATTGTTCATGTTTACCAATAGATGCTTAAAAGAATCAGCTTTTTTTTGTTTTTAAGTTACTGTTGCTAGTAATAGCAAACTGTTGGGAAGGGCAGTGAGGTGCAATGAAGCCCTGCACTGTGTGTGATGATAAAAGCATACTGAGCCATTGAAAAGCAATGGAGAGGAAATAAAATGGAACTCTACAATATACCAAGTGTCATCACCATTAGGTTAACATTACACTCAGTCTCTGTGAAACCCCTGATTATGGAGACCACATTTTCTTCTGAATATGTAGAGGTATTTTCTGTCTACTAATGTACAAAATTCCACTTCAAGTTAAGCTCTTTAGCTAGTATGTAAAATAAAATTCTCCCTAGAAAATGCTATGATTTTTTTAACCTAATTTGAATGTTTTCCAGTTCTGGCAATGTACAGCTATCTTTTCTCCAAGCATTGCTTGTGACAGCCATGCCAGCAAGAACAAGTTTTTGATACACATCAATTTTAGATAGATTACTGGGGTGAAAAAGCATCACTTTGCTATGTATAAGTAAGTATCACTTGCTATCTTTGGGTCATTTAGACTGCTTAGAGGCAGGGGAGAAAATACCTGGGGTTTGGATTTTTGATTTTTTTGAGGGTAGGGATATCTGCTTATACAAAAAAAAGATTCTGCAGGACTCAGGAATCTGTATTTACAGCAATAGGGATTTCATCACCAAAAAAAAAAATAAATCCAAAACCTAAACCAAAACAAACAAAAAAACCATGAAGCAGTCCTCCATTACTGGTACGTTTGGCAATTCAAAATCACCAGGAAATGAAATGACCTGAGCTACCCAGTAGAAGTGTCTTTCATATGGGGAAGGTCACAACTAGCAGAAGGCTCCAAAAGCCTTCCTGTCTGTGATCATTTGCTGCTCTATTTTCCTGTCCTGCTCACCAACAGCTATTTTTACTTCTGCATCTCTCAGTTCATTTTTCTCATGCCATGCACATTTGGTAAGATGGAATCACACCCAGCAGCTTCTGATCATGGTCAGAATGATCATGATCAGAATTTACTGCTCAATCAGAATTTACCCTCAATTTACTACTGCAATCATCCTTTGTGTCAGAGAGAGACACCCTGCTACTCCAGATCATCTGGACTCCCTCCTCATGCCAAAATCTTCCTATTTCTTTGGTTTTCCTCTATGGAAAGGAGCTGTAACACCTCTGAGCCCATGCAATTTCTCAGCTTCTACAGTTTTTTCAGGTTATTGCTCCCTGAATTCTTTGGATGCTAATAGATTAAATTTCTCTCGCCTCATCACAAGATGCTCTGATATTCTCAAAGGAAAAGAAAGAAGCAGATAGAAATGATTCTCTAAGTAAATATGTACATGTCTAAATACGTAAAAATTATTCTCTTTTTTTTTTTTTTACCAAAAAATGGTGAGAACAGATTCAAGTTATAAAACTTTAGGGACTATACTGCACTTGATAACATGGCCAAACTTCTTGGGACTTGCATTCAAAATGCAGATTTGTACTCCTGTGCAAAAAAAGTTAACATGCAGGTCTATTTACTATTTTTCTGCTTCCTAGTTTTGGGTTCTTGTGGAGCTTATATCTGTCTAAATAACAAGCAGGCAGTAATTCAAGTACTCTCTAATTACTTGTGGAAGTTTGAACAAATAATTTGCTGTAACCTTCCGCTTCCCACTTTTCCGAATCTATAAAGGATGGCATAAAACCACTGCCTGAGGGTGTCATGAGGGGAGCTGCACACACAGTGAGCTAGTCAAGTATTTGCTTTCCAGGAAGGCAAGGTATGAACTGAAAATAAGAAAAGAAATCAATTTCAGTCCGGAGCTGCAGCTACTAAAAGCTGCAGATGTTGTGGTACCCTACAGCTGCTCTTGCCTCAGGGCCTTTCAGACCTACCTGAATGTCTGGGCCATGCACATCAAGATGACTTTGCACACTTGGCACACCCCAGGGGAGCCCTGGCTCTGGAAATAGCACACTCACTTTTCCTCAGCACAGGGTTCACCAGGTAATTACTCATATTCCAAGAATCGTGAATGCACAGCCAACAAAGTAGGACTCGTCCTCTGGCACTCACACGAGTTCTTCACCACTTAATAACTAAGGACTTGATACAGAAAGTCATTTTTCAAGGTTAGTCTCACATTCTAAGTGTCCTGCTGATGAGGCTGGGCTCTGCGGCCAGGTCAGGAGACACTGACTTGAGTTGAAACATCAAGAAAATGAGCAACACAAATGCTAATAATCTTTCATTTCTGTTCTGCAACTAAACAGCTTTATGAACAAATCCTGTAGAGGATAACAGATCACAACCTTTTAAAAGAATCATAAATAACATCCAAAATAATCTGCCGGTTAAATGCAGTTTACCTATAGATAGGCATGTATGTTATACACACATAACACTGTGTTTATGTTGGATTTCATGTGTACATATTTATAAAGTAAACCAACTACAGGAACATAAAATATCAAAGGCATCATTCTACAGTCCACATAATCTCAAAACAATTTTCCACTTTAGACCCAGTTTTGAAAAAAAAAAAAAAAAAGAGGATAGCAAGTCTTTTTGCCCATTAATCACTCCTTGGAAGATAAACCACCAATCAATATTTTTTACAGCCTGTTCTGTTATTTCACACCCAGTCACTGCTCTAATTGTGGGCAGGAACAAAGCACTGTGCTTTTGAGCTTAAACCTACTCAGAAATCCTATTTTTAAGAAGTCATACAGAAAAATGTAATCTGTCCTTTGCCTCTTGGTTTTGTAAAATCACTGTCATTACACTGAATAACAGAGTTAAGCACTCCCCATAAGATCACAGAATAATGATTTTAGGGAATTTGAATAGTATGGTTGCATTTAAGTTCCACATCCATCCTGTCAGGCTTTTGCAGCTGACTGTCAAATGCCATATTTCAAGCCTCTAAAGCATGTTCCTCCAGCAAAACAATAAGTGTAGGAACCAAAAGTATTTAGTAAGTTGAAAAGAGATCCTGTGCCAAATTTCTGGCGCTGTAACTGTGGTGAGTACCAGTGTGTACCAAGAGAATTCAGGCCTTATTTTCCCCAAAACCAGGGATAGCCAGACATTAAGACTGACAATAGCATAAGACAATCTCTCAGGCATGTTGTGCTGTGACTAAGCTCCTGATAGAAGGTTCTAGAAGCCCTGTAAGAATTATATTTTAAAGTCAAGTT
Organism: Calcarius lapponicus; assembly: GCA_039654755.1. Taxonomy (NCBI): domain Eukaryota; kingdom Metazoa; phylum Chordata; class Aves; order Passeriformes; family Fringillidae; genus Calcarius; species Calcarius lapponicus. The sequence continues at coordinate 34,962,475 of CM077470.1, forward strand.
GGTTACAGAACAGCCAGAAGCACCAGTGAAAGATTCCCCATTGTTTGCCAGTGCCTGTTTTGCAGCCAGACTTGGAGAGGTCAGTTTCTGATAAAACTGTAGAAGACAGGAGAGTTAATGACTCACATCTGTGATTTTAAATTATTCAGTTACCACTTGAGCACTAACCAGAGGCACAATAAACAGCAGCTAATAGGAGTCATGCATGTTTCATAAAGGGAAACTGTACACTCTGGAGTGTATTACATCCAGCTCTGAAAACACTCACAGTGTTTTCAACATCATTTAAGGCCAGTTCTTCCTACTCTTGCTTTAACTTTCTGCAGTGGTACCTCTCATTGGCTTGAATCAGAGTTTTATTGAGGTACAGGAAACAGATTGCAATCTATTAAAAAAAATATTTTCTTTTAAAGTTGTATAGATAGGGGGAAATCTATGGATGGGTTGTCTCAGTTTCCCTGTGGCCTGTGCAATTCTCCTTTGCAGGGGCTGCAGAGAACAGCTGCAGCCACATGTGCTTCATATTCTGCTGAGACATCCAAAACACTGAATACTCTCCAAGAGCGAGACACACCCACCAGGAACAGGAGGGTGTCACCAGATTGCAGAGACTGCAAACTGCAATCAAAGCCTTTCCTTCCTGGATCCCTGGCACCCTTCAGCAGGCAGCTTCTCATATTGTCAGCAGAGTTTGAACATGACCAAAGCACCTTTTTCCACTGTTTCTAAAGGAGTCTGCTATAGAAATACTGAACAGACACCCAGAAGAGGGAAGAAAGTAGGAAGTATGAGAAGGAACATTAGAAATACACTTTTAGGTAGCTAATCTTAAGAGTTTGGGTCCCTCCTAGTACCTTCTTTAATTCAGTTATGACAGAAAACCTGAACAAAGCTCACTCCAATTGTTCCTCAGTTATCCAGGAGAACTTTCTCCTGAGGTTACCTGCAGAGAAGTCTCTCCTGTTGGCAGTATTACTAATAGCAAAGCTTGTGAGACAGAATAGCAAAGAAAAAAGGTGGCATTAAATGATAAAGCTCAAACCTCCACAGAAGCGTTTGGCATGAAGTAACAGTCTTAAATCCTAACTGAAGATAAAAAGAAAATTTTACCCTAAACAAGTGCATCATGAACACCTCTGAAAGATGGGGAGAGGCACTGCTAGGGTATAGCCTTAGGCTATTAACTCCCATTCTAACCTGGATCTGGCAAAGGCAATATTTGCATAACTCTGCCACACCGAGACTGCAGCTCGCTGAGCTGTTTGCCACCTCCTTACGCTTCTCATCTTTTTCTTCTGTAATTGGTTCCCTACCCTTGACCTGGGGAGACGGTGCCATGTAACAACACGCTGCCAGCAGAATATTTGTACCTCTGAGGGATTAATGGCACTGTGCTCTCTATAAAAACGTCTCTATTGAACCAACACGGCTGCTCTTATAGCTCAATTACAGAGCAGTCATCCAGGAATTGAAGATGACTTCTGAGGCAGGAGAACTCATGTCCCTCTAGAAATGATACTTTTTCTCCAGCTGTGAAGCCGTGACCCCTCAGGATCCAAGTCATTAAAAGAGCCTGACTATCAGAGGATCTGCCATCTGATTACTGCAGTCTGTCTTCAAAAGAGCTCTTCATTCACAAAGGTATTAGCGGGGAGTTAAAGTGCCATCAATTTCTCTCTGCTATTTCTTGGATAGCTGTTTCCTCTCTTCCAGCTAATAAGGTTAAAGAAGGAGAGATTGTCAGCCAAGGCAGAGTAAATTAAAAGTGAAATTTCTCAGTCATTGTTATTCCTCAGTTTCTGAAAAATTCGCTATCTCCTTTTAAAAGTTTCACTTTAAATGAATGACACCGAAGTTTTAGAGAAATAAAATACTTGAAACCCTCACCCTAACCTTTCCCTCAAACAAATGTCTACAAATATCCATGAAAGAGGCCATTTCTGATAAAGAAATGTGCTGCTTTCAGAGTGAGAACTTCAAAGGCTCCAGCAAGTGGCACTATTCTGAAAGCCCCCACTGTTTCCCTTTGTGTTAGTTCCTCGTGGATGTCTCATTATCTTTCAACACAGCCATTTCTAACTTTGGCAGGTTCACCAACGACAAGCAACAACAAAGTCCCTGTTTTTAGCCTATTTCCTTGATGCATCCGTCCAGAACCAAGGTCCCCTCCCCATAACTGCAGTAGCACAGGGACTGGGAGACACACAACACCCTGTGCCCGAGCACTCCCCTCTTCAATTCCCCAGCTCATTCTCAGGAAAACAAGAGTTCTACAGGGACAAGAAGCAGCAAATCACCCTTTCACCGACTCCAGCCATAAAGAGAGAGGTATCTGCATGGCAATCAACCCATAGAATTATATTTTCTCAATTAATTCACAGCAAAGCACCTCCTCTTTTATGAAGGTACAGGTCCCTCTTCAAAGTTCCATAAACTCCATCTGGCTTTAAATTCTTTACATGTAAATTAAATGTATGCTCTTCCCATTGGTTTCAGGTGGGAGTAGCCAGTCTATACAGTGGAACAATGACTGAAAGAACATTCACATGTGGTTTGGTTTCTGGTTCTTCTGAAGAGCTGAAAAACCTGTGTACTAGATTTGAGTTTGGAATCCTCACAGTGCCTTCCCAAATATGCAGAACAGAATTTTCCCCAAGATGTCTCTGCTGAGCTTAGACCTCAGCAAAACAATCTTGTTAAACAAACAAACAAAGGAAACAACAAAAGAACCACCACCACAACAATACCACAAACCACTGAGACACTGCAAAATGCTTTACTCCATTAAGCAAACAGTTTAGGAACTTGGGCAAAGGAGAAACTCCCTTTACTGTTAGAAACTTTGAAATAACAACAGATATGGAAGGCCAGAACCCTCCTGAATCTAATTTCATTCATTCCTTCATGACAACCAGTCAGTTGAACCATTATTTACTACAGTGCCCAGTACACTTAGGTTATTTCCTAAAGAAGTGGAATAGTGCTGTGCTCTGCCTACAAAAAATCTGAACTGCTTTTGGACACATTCTGACAACAGAGAGGGAGAGATAAACATTTATTCTGCATTAAAAGCCAGTTTTAAGATGATGATGATATCACAGCATTGTAAAATAACCAAAGTGACATAGCCAGAGATGTGATTAATATTCTTATTAGGATGGATGTACTACTACTGCCATAGCAATGGAAAGAGAAATCAAAATTGCCATAGTAATTAATGAAACTCTGAAGAGGCTTGAGTGGTGTAAGTAGTAAAAGAAAAACATACACAACCAGAAATGGAGATGAAAAATAATCTAAGCAGAGCTCAAATTAACTAAAAATGTCACATGTTAAAAGTAACAATAAAATGGAATGCAAGTGCAAAGACAAGAGCCAGAGAAGCAAGACCTTCTCAAGACCAGAGAAGGAAGTAAAGTACTTCTTTGCAAAGAGGTATTACCCAACTCTTGAAGGTAAAATAATCTGAGTCAATGAACCTGATGGAGCAGATACATGCTTTTGCACATCTGGTATTAAGTACTGTAATAAATATTTTTTTTAAAGTAGTATTTTTAAAATTCCTAAAATCTAAGTACCACTTTTAAAAGATCTGGAAAGGGTTTAGGTAATAATTTTTAGCTCAAATGTGTGGAAATGGAAACTCTTGGTTATAAAGTAATAAAAGATATAGATATGAAAGTAATTTTTTTTATAAAATGTAATGCTAGGTAATGAAATATACACCAGTTTGGACTAAGGAAGCAGAAGAAAGACTTCCCCAATTAAAGACCAGAAGGCAGAAATTACCTGTGGTTTGATACCACCTCTTTTGGTCATTTTGGCAGTCAGCTGGATGCCCTTGAGGAAAACAAGATCTCAGCTATGCAGATTAATCAGTGAAAAACCATGACCTAGAGGTGTCATAAAATATGACTCAGTGGTGTCATATGTGATATTTATAGATACTGCCATGGGATACCTTAACTAACACATTTCCAATAAACACTATGAAGCAGCAGATATTTTCAGCTATTTTAATATTTTCTTGTATTGTTAAAACCATAACCTCATCCTCTATGCAATTCTCAATATTTAACTTCAAGGAAAAAAAGGAATTTGAAATAAATAAAGTTTTGCTCCGGAGAGGTTCACTACAATAATGACCAATTTGATTGAGGAAAAATCAAATAATTTGTGATTAACTTAACCCCCATTTTGTCCATTCTTTAAAATGTTTTAATGGTCATAAAATTAAATTAGCCCTTAAACAATAAAAACCTTATGTCTGTTTTTAGGGTACAAAATACTGATCTCAAACTTGATTCCTTCCAAGTAGGCACCACACAACACCAACCCACATTGCTCAGTGCAGAAAATCTGCTACAGCTGTTTTCTTAACTTCAAACCTTCTGTTCAAAAGTGTAAACAAAACCCCTGCCCTTTAGTCTCCAAGGGGCAAATTCTACCAAACTCTCCTTCATTCATCCCTACATCAAAAGCATGTATGCTGCTAAGACTCCAATTAATCTTTAAGAGCTCCTACCATCTATTTTGAATTCACATACCTTAAAGAAAAAACTATCATGAATAAAGTCTACTGCTAATTATGACCCATAGCATAAAGTTTTCCCCCCTCTGTCCAACATAAACTTTGCAATATCTATTATCATTGTAAATTATTTACTGCAGAGCTGCTGAACAAAAACCAGGCTTATTGGAAATTCTGTTGCTACACAAAATAGCTTTACAATACATTGCACCTTCCTACTTCTATTGGACTTATTACTTCATATTTCAAGCAGAAGTAAATATTCCCCTTGTGGGAGACTACTGTCTATTTGTGTAAGACTTAATGACACAAGGTAAATGGTGCTGTTGGTTTGAGTTAGACATGCAATACACTTCAATAATGGCCTGTTTCCCTCTGTATATGATGCAATCCTAAAGAAAACATGATTAGAAAACCCATTTGTGCTTGAAATTTCCTGTGATTGTTTTAAAGGCTATAGCTCAGATCAACACTGTAGTGTTCTTCCTTCATCAATTTCCATCATCAGTTTGGTTCAGTGAAATCCTGTCCCAGGAGGTTTCCTAAACAGATTTTAAGTGGATATAATGCTCTGGTTACAAAAGAAAAGCAGACAAAACCTTCTGATTCAATACATCCTGAAAGACACTTAACATCAGTAATAAGTAGTAAGTACTGCATTCAAAGATTTTTTTTTTTCACGTTTTCATTACAATATATACTCTTTCCTCAAAGAACACAAGCAAAAATTTTATTATGGGTAAAGACTTCTCAGATCTTTACAATAAATTAAATTTTCTCGAGAGCTTTCTCTTTTTATTAGGAGTCTAAAACTAGGAGGAGGTATCCAATCTCATCTGGTCTTTCCCTGCCACTGCTCATTTCCCAACATTTATAGCAAAGAATGTTTTCTTGGCTTTCATATATTCTGTGTTCTGTTGAAAAAAGGAAGCGCAGTATTGAAAGAAACATACAAATAAGAACCAATGCTAATAAATGGACAAATAATTTTTTAAGAAACCAATGGAAGAACCCCAAAGTGACAATCCCTGTGTGTATTACTCTTTGTTCATGCAGAGGGTGGTGGGATGAGACCACAGGAGCAGAAACTCCAGAAGGAAAATGAATCCTCCAAGCAGTGCCCTGATCCAAATGCAGTCAATAAGCTCCATGAACTGAGGGCTCTCTGCAAAGCAATCATTTTCCTCCCAGCACCTCCAATAGATATTTAACCCTGAAAGGTTAACAGACTATATGCTGCTCTAAAAAGTCCATTCAGAAAGAGCTCTCCATTATTTCTATTCCCCCCTCCCCCCCATAAGCACTAATTCCTATTCAAGACAAGATTTCATCTTAACAATATGTGAACAAGAGATGTTTATTATTTTCCAGTCTCTCATTCTGATGCTGAACTTCGCCTAGCAGATTTGTCTTCACATTTATTCTGTCAATAATTAATTTATTTCTCTATTTACTCATGCATTTTTCACTCCAGGACGCAAAGCAGGAAGGAATAAGGAATTTAAGTATTTCAGAATGCTTAAATTACATAGACAAGCAAAATGTGTGCTGTTGGCATATCACTGCTATGAGTCACTGCTTGAGGAAGTAACAGGATAAAGTCAAGAACAAACACAGCTGCTCTGCCCAACCATATCCTGGCAAAGTTCATCACCAAAGTCACAAGAAAAGGAACCATCTCTGACAAATAGTTGATAGAAATGCTGTTAAATGGGATTAATCTGTCCTGGGCCATGTTTACAGTCTCCTGACAAAATCAGAAAAAAAACCACCTGACCTGGACCAGAACAAGGGAATATCTAATTCTGTGCCCTGTTCCTATTGCCAGCAGAAAGATGATGCCTAGAAAAATTATAAAAGCATGACAAGTACTTATGGTACCTCCCAAAATCCAGTACCAAATACCATCTATTTCAGCTAAGCAACAGTATAAACCTATCATTCACTCAGCCACCAGGGGAACAAAAAAATCTGAACCAAAATCCCACACATGAAAAGGAAAAAAAATCATTACAACCAAAAACACATGATGTGCATGTGTGTAAAGTTAGAATGAACTCTTAGTTACTCCTGGAAACACTTAAAAATACCAAGTTTACTTCTTTGGGGCAGAGGGAGGCCAGTCTGAGCTTCCCAAGAGCTGCAGCTCTTCAGGATCCAGCTGTTCCCAGCTTCCCACAGCACAACACATTGGAATCAACCTCACACCACTAGCTTTTGATGTATAGCAGAATAAATTCTTATGCACAGTGTCCCACTGCCTGCTCAGGGTTGCTTTCTACCTGTGGGAGAGTAGCAGAGACTACATCCAGCCTTGAAAAAATACCATTTGCAGATGGTGTTAAGGTCACCCCCAAAAAAATGACAATTCACTCTTGATACTTCTTCATACACTGCTTTTTGGGGATATGCAGCTCACTTTTGCAGCATCAAAATGTAGCAGCAGCCCTCTCATGAAAATGAGCTGAGACACAGACTTCTTGTTTATCACAGCGTGAAAAGGGTCCTGGTTTATTCCTCTTTACAATTCAGTTATCCTGACTATTCAAACTATTCAAAATTATCCATCCAGCTATTCACTGACTCTGGCTGCAGCCAGCTCCTGCTCTTGGTTTCCCTGACTGCAGGTATTTCCTGCTACCCTATGACTGCAGGATTTAGTGTGCAGACTGTGAATGCAGGCTGCTCCAGCTGCAGACCCAGAGTGACTTCACAGCAGCTTTGAAAGATAATAATAAGGTTGTGTAATGCAATAGAACCTAATTTCCAGATTTCCTAAGACCTGAAGGACCTGAAGCAATGCAGCTCCTGCTTTCAAGGATGCTGCCAGCGCAAGCAGGCCAGCATGAGAAGCCAGGCAAGCATTTTATTGTCACACAATCCAGGCTGTGCTTCTGTTTCTGCTCAGTCCTTCTGCATCTCCTTCCTCAGGAGCTCTCCTCAAGGTCTTCTTCCTCCAGGTTCTCCCCTGACCAACCAACCCACCCTTTTTATCACACTTATCTGAATTAGTCACACTGCAAGCCATTAAGGGCAAGGCTGTCCCTTGGTAATTAGTAGAGCTGTGACTTATCAGGGGCAAGGTCATCTGGAATCTCTTCTTCTGCACTTGACATGAGAAGATTTTCAGAAATTTGCGTTTTGGGAAGCATCTTGCAGAGCTGCTGAATGATGGGGCTGCTCTGGGCTGCTTGGCATTTCCCTGCTCCTCGGGAGGATTTGCAGCACTTCCCTGCAGCACTGAGAGGCAGAAAATGAAGGTACACTCACAGGGTGATGTCATAATGTTAATTTAGTTGAACATGTCCTTCTAGAAATGCTGCAACTCCGTAATTAAAAGAAAAATGGGGGAATTGTAGGGGGATAGAATACAAGAAAATGAAGATAGTGTAGAAAGTAATCTCACCCCTAAGGAGTTGCAGCTGGGCCAATTATCAAAGATTAGGAACAGGCCTGGCTTTAACAGGCCAGGGATGAGAAGAAGAGTGCTATAAAAGAGTGGGGTGGCTGGGTGAGAAGGGAACTGGAGTCAGTTGGCCACTTTGTGAAGAAGAAAGAGTCAGTGCTCTGAGGGGCTGCCCACAAGAAACACCAGGAAGGTATGGAACCTTTGGGACAAGGAGACAGCAGTATGGAACCCCTGCAGTAAGATGGCAACAGGGTGAGAAACTGCTGCTGCTTCCTGGGGGACACTTCACCTGGCAGGGGAGGAAACAAACTGCTGTGCTGAAGTGTGAAAGTAAAATACTCAAAATTACGTCTCCAAGAGGAATTTAGTCGCTGGAAGTCAAAGCCAGGAGTTCTTTAACACACCCAGATCTGCTTCTGAGTTTCAGAACTGTTTCCTATTAGTAGTCAATTCAACTTAAATTCCTCTTTCCAACCTTATCCTTTGCTAACTGGAAACACGCAAGAGTAAATACAGCCTCCCAGGCTAATGCAATATTCTGAAAGGATTAAATAAAATCTCTCTGAGCAACCCTAATATCGTTATACATTTCTCAAGAAGGCTGAAGGATTATTAAGTGCTCTATGATTTTCTGACTAGAGAAGCAAGCTACTTTGGGACATGTCTCAGCCTACATTAGTGGGATTTTTATACATTTGCCTCATCAACTGGATTATCAGAAAGAGTAAATTCATTTAGAGAGACAGATTTTTTTTTAAAGTACTGCAACAGTAAAGCCAACAAAATCTAAAGAAAATTTAATTTAAAGATTCTGAAAGGATTTTTTACATATGAACATTGGGAATATGCAGTAATTCATAAAAAACTCAAGGGATTCTAGACCCATCTGACTTTTTTCTAAGATTAAGTTAAAAATGCAATAAACATTTACTTAGTTTTGTTATTTTAAATGGAAGATAACACTTCTGCCATAGAAAAAATGATCCCAATATATGCCACTGAGTGCAGAGCCTACTCATTGATTTGTAAGATTCTAATGGTAAAGATTAAAGATAATTAAAATCGCCTATGCTTGAATTCTGTTCTTCATATTCAGATATTCTTATGCTTAATGCAATTTGAGGCATAAGCCAAAATGTCAGCTTTAGGAACCAACAAACAAACTATTTCATGAGATGAAATTAAGGAAGACTTCTTTAAGGAATGCTAAGCAGAAAGCCACTGGAGAAAATCCATTAACCAATTTTCAAAAGAATAATTCCCCTCTAATTAAAATATGACCTGCTAAGTATTCACCAATTCATTTACAATGGATTCCTCTCTTACCTTATCTATTTTTATTTTCTTGTGTCTTTATAGTTAGAAGGGGTTGAGTTGGGACCAGAGAAGAGTTGTGCACAATGGAGACCTCTAGACTGGAGCAGATGACACAGTTGCTAGTTTTTAATTGAGATATAGGCAAAAAAACCATATTGTATTAATTTAAAATGTATCCCTTTTTCTGCAAAAAAATTTTCATATGTCTTTGATTCTTATTCAAATCAACCAGCTAAACCAGATTAAATGTAGTTCTGCTGTGGCAGAAATCTCAGAGAAAGTCTTGGCACCAGAATGGTTTGTGATGATTATTCCCAAGCTTGTATGAACACTTCAGATTGCATCTGTGAAAAGGTATGTATCAAACACCACAATAATAATCAGAATTTTAAAAAGTACTGGCATGAGGCCACATCAATACCAACTGTTCAGTAATAATTAAGTCTGTAGGCACATGAGAAGAGAATTACTGAAACAGCTTTTCAAGCTAAACTTTACAGAAAGTACTCTGACTGTGTATCTAAATTCCTACAAAGAAAAATAGTGCAACCATCAACTTGGCCAGTGCCCTGTGGTCCTTCAGAGCCTTTTGAGAAGAAAATGCTTTGCTTTATATTTGCACTACATGGATATGAGTTCAATTCTAATCACAAGGGATGTGTGCAGGATCCAGGCAGGATTAGATCTTTACCACCCAGAGCCAGTACTGTCCATGACAGATCATTTGATTTGGGATTTTTCATCTTTGACACAACCTGTCCTGATCACTGGCTTTCCACCAGGAGTTTCAGTTTTTGTAGGAGCTGTGGAATATTCTCTTAGGGGGAGGTGCAGCACAGATGAGTGGATATTTCTGGCCACCTTTCATTGCCCACAGTTTAACAGGACCAGAACTGATTTCTTCCACACAGAATTTGTGTTTTATTCTTTTTCCTTCCCCAATATTTTGCTTATTGAGAAATTCCTCATCTTAGTTTTCTGCAAGTTCTTTTAGGATTTTATTCTTTCACTTTTAATAGAAGTGCAAGAAAAAGAAAGCAACTGCTCTTTTTTGCATGTGTATTTTGCTGTATGCTTATTCTCACCTCTTTTGAAAGTGTCTAAAATTTATGACTGCTCGGTAACTTTTCCCTGATATGAAGGGAAATTTTAGTGACCCATAAAATTTGGAATTTAAATTCATTTATTTTTGTTACCATTAATTCCTGGTGTGACCATCACTGCTCACAGCAATTTACCACACACTGCACACTTTAATACAGCTGAAGGAACAGGCTCTGGGATCCCTCTGAACAAATGACCATATTGAATGGTGTGTTCAAGTGACTGACTTTTCCTATTTTTCCTTAGTCCCACGGGGTCCCATATGTGCAAAGCCTGGCTGGAGGCTCTCCTTGGGCTCCTGAAGCTCACAGGATGCAGCATTAGAGGAAGCAACACTTAGAACTTGCTGGTTCCTTTTCAAACTGATTGCCAAGCTAGAAAAGCTAAAGGGTAATAAACATTTGTGTTCAGTAGCTTTTCACTTTTATAAAACCAGAAACATTATTATGTGCACATTAATTACCTTAACTAAAAATTCCTCAGTGCCACAGGGGAAAACTGCTCAGTTCTCAGGACTGGAGCAGTTTATTGATTCATTGATGGCCTAATTAACTGGAATTGGTGAACTATACTTTCAGGGTCAGTATATGCACTGAAACAGCCAAACCGCTGTATCCCACAGTTATGAAATGTTACAAACTATAATTTTTATAAGTATATAAAATTATATATAACTAAGATATATATAAATCTATAACTAATCCCAAGAAGTGCCCATCCATGGGCAGTGTTTGCACCACACTCAGCAGAGATTTTTATCCACGTGGTTTTGCCAGGAAAGGGAGAGGTGACCTACTGGCACCCCTACACCTTGGCACCTCTTTCTTAGGGTTATAATGGAAAAAAATCCTGTTGATCCAAGGTAGATCATATTTAATCCCTCATGCCCTCATAGTTTTCATCCTTTTATGAAAACAGAACAGTAAATAAGAACTGACATTGTTTTAACCCTAACTGTCCTTTTATGTCATTTGCAATGGCTACATGCAGTTGTTATCTTTGCAGCCTAAAATTATGTACCAAGATTTTAAGATCTGCATATCAACAGAAACTTGATTAATAAGTGCTGGTTATATTTTTAAAAGTAATTAGGCAATTATTCTTCCAAATACATATACTAAAACAGAGTCTGCCAACCTCAGTCATCTTTCTCTCCTTTTAAAACTTTCCAGAGAGTCTGCATTAGGAAGCACTTCAATTTAAATGATTTGCCAGAAATATGAGCAACATTTCATATGAAAACACCTCCCTGCAGGGATAAAATGTGCCATGACTATATGGAGATCCAGCACAGCCTGGATTGTGTGACAATAAAGTGCTTGCCTGACTTCTCATGCTGCCCTGCTTTGGCTGCCAGCATCCTTGAAAGCAGGAACTGCATTTCTTGCTCTGCTGCAAACAATCCTTCAAGTCTTAGGAAATCTGGAAATTAGGTTCTATTACATTACACAACCTTATTATTATCTTTCAAAACTTTTGACCTCCAAGAAAAACAGAACCAAACACCAGAGGCGTTTGCCTGTACTAAACTATTTCAGGGCCAAACCCACAGGTATTCTTTAAAAAGAATAAATCATTCTGTAAGGCATCAACAGGATGCTATTAAAGAACTGGCATTACTCTTATGTCTTGGAAATCAATTCCCCTCACAAGTGTCCTCTTTAAATCTGTGTAGGCAACCAGCCCTTCAGTGACCAGTGACAGGAGCAGCAGCTGTCCCCCCCAGCTGCCTGCATCCACACCCTGCCCTGGGCTGCAGTGAACATCTCTGTGATGCTGTACATTGCACAACACCACAGAGAGAATCCTCAGGACAGCAAGCCATGCAGAAAGCTGCCTCCGTGTCTGAATGCTGCCAGCTGGCCTAAAAAAACCTGATTCCTTCTTTAAACCAGACCTGTTTTGCTGCTGCTGCACAGAAGAGTGCAATAATCAATTACCCACAACAAAAGGCTGCATCAATCACTGAAAGTACCTCCCACATGTTCAGACAGCCACTTGAGAGGTTAGCAAAATTACTGACTATCTGGTAAATTGCAAGTGATTAATTCGTAGTCTCAGAAAAGTTCCCAGCACACAGACAGCTCCACTGGTGCAAGTCTAAGCCTGACTCAGCAGCTGGTGCGTGGTCTGCTGTCCAGATGCCTGGGAACATGATCTTCTTCACATTAAAACAATGAAGAATTTAAAAATTAAAGCCCTTAAATAGGCTTTAATCAGAATGTTTGCAGCTGATGTACCTATTTGTCTTTTGAAAAGCCAGTTTTTATGCAGCTGGATTGATGGCATTTCTGGAAAGAAACTGGGAAATCTGGGAACTTGTGGAATGCTCCTTCTTGGTGGGTTTGGGAGGAAGTTCTTTGACTGGACCAGCTAGGCAACTTAGAAGGCTTCACCTGGCTGGAAAGAACAATGAATTTCAGCTGCACTTCTCGGCAGTGTCCTGCTTCTTTTTCAAAAGGCAAGCTGAAAAGCATCAAGATTCTGATCTGAATATATAGAATTCTCCAATTTATTGTGTGCAAACCACATATATAAACTGAACAGCATGAAAGTTAATTAGACTGAAGAGAGAGATTAGCTTTTTTTCTGTGTGACTTTTAAAACAAAATGCAACAGAAGATCGTGTTACATTGATGCAGATTGAAAATAGGAGCTACATCAAAGCATAAATACTGTTACAGAAAATCAATTACTGGACAGGTTTTACTGATAAGTTCTTAAAAAAACCCCAAACAAACCTACAGTGAAATCTACATAAAAGAGGGCCTCAAAACTGTTCTGCCATACTGTACAACATTGAAACATCTGTGGCCATGAGCCTGCAATTTCATATACTTGGAGAGATTACTGTACTTGTGTGAAATGCAATCAAGTTACTTTTAAAGACTTCAGGGTGGTTTGCAGATGCTAAAGCAATCATAATTAACATCTCAGTTGCCAAGACTTACACACCAAGTTTGTATCAAAATCAGTGGTTCTAAGAATTCAAGGTCAGGCCTTTAAACTGTGAAATCTCTTGTCACTGAATATCTAGCAATGATTAAACCAAAAATGATTAAACATCTGGTTAGACTAAAATACAGTTGTTCAAGGAGATTAAGAACTAGCAGCCTCGAAAGGAGTGGAAAAAAAATAGAACTGATTGCAGGTTTGTCAACCTGAGGCAGTAATTTCACTGCTTATCACTGTTTCATCAGCACATCTTTATATGTTGAATAAAGCAGTCACCAGATTACTGCTTCAATCAGCATCATAAAACATCGTGTTTCTCCCTGCTTCCTAACAGCTGGTTTAAGAGGAATAAAAGGTTTATTTGATGGGTAAGTTGGAAGATCTCCAAAGGCCCTATAAGCTGATACATTTCTACAGCTGGACTTTCAAAGTAAACAGAGTCTTCACAGATACTGCCAAACCAATTTTTTTGAGCATGAAGCTTTCTATTAAAAAAAAAAAAAACAAGATAATTTTGATACCTCTAACACACAAATCTACTCACTCATTCATTACCATGATGTCAATTTTGTCATCAGTAAGAAAGAAAAAAATTACTTCCTTCAGATACTATCAACTTAAAATCTAATTCCATATGACAGCAGTAATATTTCACTATCTACAAATTCTGCTGCTAAATTGTGAGGTCACTTAATTATATTTCTGTATTAAATGATTTTCACCAGAAAAAGATCCTCCTTCTCATTTGCTTTCCCTGTGCTGTGGGAGAGACCCATAAGAGCAGTGCCAAGTGAACAAGGCAGCGCATAAAGGAATCTCTCTGGCATGGAAATGACAGAGAATCTCTCTGTACAGCACTGATTGCAGCATGGCACCCAAGAAACTTCATGGCAAACAGAAAATGAGATTTTTAGAAGGTCTATTGACAACCTATTGCTATTTGGACTGAATGTTCCCATGGTGTTGAGCACCTATAAGAATTCCAAAGGACACAGCAAACACCAGCACCCACCCTCCTGCCCAAATTGAAAAAATAAAGGCCAACCACCCCCTGAAGGAGAGAGGTAAGGAGAGAAGAAGGGAGAAAGGCTACATATAAAGCATCAAGTTCCCTCTGCTATTTTTAAAAATAGTCTCTCTAGAATTATCTCAAATTATTACAGTAGTAATATTAACAATGAGGTCATTCAGCTAATTAAGGCTTGCACTACTTCTCTCGCTTTGGAACAGAGCAAACAGCATCACTACATCCCTATGGATGCCAGAAATTTTGTGGTGATGGCAGTTGCTAAAAAACTGAGTGCCTCTCCTATTATCCCATTATTTTATGTCATGCAAATATCACTGTGAGGTGCATCTTTAACATGGCTGTGTAAAACTGTTCCAAAAGTTGTATTTACAGCTGTGGCAGGACTTCCACAGTGAAAATGCTCACAGATTGCTTCCTGACACCCTCAGTTTGAAAAGTCAGCTTCTCTTTGGTGAGAAGCTTTGCCTTCAGACTGCCAGAATAATTTCTCCTCTTGGGGAATCTAAATTATCATTACTTAACATGTTATCATCTTCACCTTAGTTATTGAAAAAAACCCAACCAACTCATTAGAAAAAAACCCCTCTCATTTCAGCTTGAGTTCTGTAGTCATGAAGGAATATGGAAAGGTGATGCACAACCCACCAAATTTTAAAATGTGCAATTTGAAAAGTGGTGATTTTTTTTTATTATTAGGAGTTTTTAATCAAAGCCAAAAAAACCCCACTTCCAAGCAGAATCCCAAGTTTCAAGGGTGCATTAGACTTGGGCACATGCACCATGCAATACTCTAAATATTCTAGTCCTGTTGCAGAAGTTAACAACACAGGCAATTTATTAAATTAAATTAAATCAGATTCCCAGAAATCCCTAAATTATGCCTGGGAGCTCTCCAGTCCCACCAGGATTAGGCAAGCACAAAACTATTTTACAGATATCTCTATTCCACCCTGCTATTAAAGGTACAGCCCAGCACTTCCAGCAACATTGATTTTGCAGCCATGCTTTTATTTGTAAAAATAAGAGGTAAACAGTATGTTGTATTCTTCAATAATCCCATCCTTATTGATCAGAACATTTGGCACAGGTGTGCAGGAATCCAGGAGTTTTGTTCTGCACACACCTCCCTCCTGAGACCTGGGTTTTCATCTGGCAAGGCCAACTTTGCTGCCCTTTGGTTTTGTCTTTAGTGTTGAAATCACTTATGGATAAAATCACCAAGCTCTGGACTGGCAAGAGCTGTTATAAATCAGTTATCTGGGGCAGCAGTGAGGCCACAGATGTTCCTGTTAGGATGGAGTAGAGAATTACAGTGTGTGTCCTTCAGGACGCTTCTGAAGCTCCTGCTGCTGCTCCACATCTTCCCTCCCCTGACATTAATGCTAATTTGGCTTGGCTTTAAGCATTAAAATGAAATTTCCAGATACAGCAGGTAATGCATTCAGGTGTGTGCATATGTTTAAAAGCCAGCAGACAAGAGCAATTGCTTTGCTTTAATGAGAAAGAACAGCAAACTGAAGGCAGATCATTCTCAATGCCGACAGGAAAGTAATCAAGGCATCCACTATGATGAAATAATACAGCAAGGCTAGGAGAAGAGAAAAACCCTTGTCAAGCCTCAACTCAAGAAGCTTCAGCCAGACACACTTCAGGATAAGCAGTAACGATTCCTTCAGGACAGTGAACAAAGGGAAATCAAGATAGGAATCAGTTTCTTCTTTCATGGATATACTCAATATTCATCAAAATCTTATGAGTGGGTTTTATGCACTGAGGTGAGAACACAATGTAAAGGACTGCCTGAACCAACAGTTTAAGCTTTCATACACCCAGATCCCAAATAAAAACCCCAACCAGAGTATAGAAATTAAAAAAAAACAGCACATGGGCAGAACCTTCTGTTTGAACTCCAAGAAAAATCTCTTGCACCTGACTGCCAAATGTGGACTACCCCAGCTGGTCCACAAGGAGCTCAGGGGACAACTCATCTCTGTCCTCCTGAAGTGTCCCAGCCAGAGCCCAAGGTGGTTCCTTGTTTCCAAGACAAAAGGGGGAAATAAAAAATAAAGAATCAATCCCTGAGTCAACCATAAAAAGAGACTACAGAGAGACAGAAATGGAGGATAAAGGAGCTGAAGGCCAGGATGGTGTTTCACACAGCATCCTTTCGTTCTGCACTTGGTCACTCACACCAGATGAAATGTTCCTTCTTCAGGCAGCAAAGATCAAGATGGAAATGACAAAAGATTACTTACCACAAACTCCAGCTGTCTGGGGAAATTTAACCTCTTAAATAGGATTTGTCCTGTAGGTAGTATTTGAAAAGCAGCTACTACCAAAGAGGTGTTGTCTTCACTGGCTCCTGTTGCATCACCAAAATCAGGCAGGGCACTGCTTCTCTACCACTATAATCCTCTGTTTTACTTTCTAAAAAGAAAAACAAACACCTTCCTCACAAAAAAAATAAGGAAAAAAAACCAAAAACAACACAACCAACCAAACAAAACAAACCCACAAAACCAACAAACCAAAATGAAGCAAAACAGCAGCAAAAAAACCCCAGAAAAACCAAAGCTTTTTCTAAAGAAAAACTACTTTTGGAAGAGAAAGTACAATTCCTTTTAACTTCCATTTTCTATTTCCTCCTTTCTATAAGTACATTAACAAATGTACATTCTGCCTTAAGGACGGTGTTATATGCCAGTACCTACCTATCCCTAGAGTATATAGCTAACCAGTAAAGTACAGACCCATAACTATGGTCTGAAAGAGGTGAAAGCTGTAAAACTTTTCAGTGATTTAGGTGTATTAAGACTGATAAGATGGCAGGAGAGAGGTTACACTGGAAATTGCTTGATTTCAACGCTGAGAACTAGGAATAGATGTTGCTCTCCTGTTTATGTGAGCCAACAGTCTCTATTCACTGGCAACAGAAGAGAAAAATCTTGGTTTATGCACAGCCAAATGAGTTCTGAAAATATTTTCTAGATTATGTTAAGAAAGGTGAGTTTTGTTTGTTCTTTTTTAATGCTTGAGTGCAAGAACAAAGCGAACTGCCCCAAAAAACCACCCAGTTATTACTTTTCTACCTAAAAACATTGGCATTTCAGGAGCTAGATGCTTATGGATTTATTCTGCTTGACATAAACCTGTGACAAGTGCCCAACCTTTTGGGCACAGATATATTACATTGTGATTAATCCTGCTTTATCTTTTGCTCCTTCCCTCTGTGACTAGGCACATTCTATTAAGTCAAAGCAGGGAAGACAACTGGGTGTGTGCAAAAAAGGATAAAGAGGGGAGGGGAAGGTGCTTCACATTCCTACTTTCCGATTGTATATTATGTTTTTCATCCCCAAGAAAAGAAAAAGCACCAGAACAAAACAGTTCTTCTACAGGCCAGGTATTCTCAAGGGGAGAATTTTGCACCAAAAGCAGGAAAGACACTTTCAAGTAAAAAGGATTAACATTCAGATTGAGCTTTGGAAAGCTCAAGGTACCAAGTGTGGAACAGGTGTTTCTCAAATAGGTCTTCAGAGCTGGTGCTCCACACCTGGTTTTTGTCACAGCACACGTCACAGTCGAGACAGCCACCATACACAGAGAATCACCACACAATTTCAGAAAGCTTCAACCCACACAGAGTAACACCTCACCTCTTCTGCAGGCTCCAGGCATCTGCCCTTCTTGTTATTTAACCCAAGCTTTTATCCCCTCCTGTTGATGCCCTGCACCTGTGTGCCCTCTGCTCCCTTTGGTGGTTGCTCAGTGCCCCTGGGCACTCCATGGCTCGTTCCCTTCAATAGCATCCACCTGTCCTGCACAGCTGTGCCCATGGGGATGAGCCCCACTCCCAATCACCCCAAACTGTGTGCCTTCAGGTTTTGCTTTTAATGGGAAGCACTAAAGAGGCAGCAACTCCTCAGTCAGCTCCAGCCCACCCTGTGCACATCCCCTTCTTTTCAGTGACCTCATGGAGCATTCCCTACCTGTGACAGCCACTCAGGAGTCTGAGTCCTCATTTCCAATGTATGTAATTCAGTTTTTACCTCCAAAAAAGTTTTCCAGATTAAAGTTCAAAGTGCCATCAAAAGTTAATCCAACTGCTGGAATATTGGATTATTCCCCTACACCCCCCATAACCTTGGGTCTAAGCACCCACAAAAGATGACTTCCATACTGAAAAGCTTATGAGCAGTCCAGATCATAATCTGCTCTGGATCTATAAAACAAATAGTCTCTGATTTTTTCCCCCATTAGTATTCCTTGCAAACAAGGATCTGTCTCTGGTACATTAAGGTGCCACGAGCTGTGGCATCCTGAAGCAGAGCTCTGCACTAAATGTACCTTCAGTGTGACAGCCAGAGGATGCCAGCCACAGCAGGGACAGAGAAAACCCAACAGATTCATAGCCCTGCCTCAAGAAAGCCAAACGCTTAAAATTCAATGTTCAATGCAATTAATTTTTTTTAAAGGGAAACTCTCTGCATACTTTCCAAGAAATGGACTGTGGCAGCCACCTAAATTGTTTTCCACTTGAAGGCAGGACTTGGAGCCTGTCACATTTACGACATTGTGACAACTGTTCATTTACCCTAAGTGATAAATCTCACAGTACCAAACTCAGCCTTTTACACTTGTTTGATTTTTAATAACCCTGATGTGCCAGCAGAGAGAGTCTGAAGCAGAGGAAGAGGCCTAATGCTCTGTGTAGCTCCTCATAACTAACTGTTCTGTGCAATACCTAAAGTAAATCCATCTTGGGAGAGGGAGAAGGAACTGAAATTATGTGGGCAAATAAAGCTAAAATAAACCAACATAAAAACTCCCAAATAAACAGCAGTGTACTGCACTACATAAACATAGTAAATACATTCCCACACATATGGGGGAAAATGAACATATGAACAAACTAATAGGATTATGCAAAAGAAGCTTCTAATAATAGGCCCATAATTAATCTTTTTTAGTCTTGTGGCTCGCCTGTAATTATTCTTCTTGTGCATAATATAATTTGGGCAATTCTAATTCTGTGCAAAGGACGTGTCTTACAACAACCCTCCAGTTGTGAGGACTATTTTTGCTAATCTAGTTATGGCTCAGCAGATGGTCCAGGATCCACTCCTAAGCCAGGCTTAGCTTTGTGCCATGCTTTCTTTATTGACAAAAAAGGGGGCAACTTTTGTTTGGACCACCAAAACACACTTCCCTTAGTAACAGGGAACTGGAACTGAACAGATGGACTGGAACTGAGGAGAGTTCTACAGAAAACCTTATGACATCTAAAAGTTATCATGAGAATGACTTTACTGTACTCCTCATTTTCTTTTCCAGTGGTTATTGTGTAATTAAAAAAAGCTTTATAATTGAATCAAATAACATCTGTAGGATGAAACACTTTATCTGACATTTTATGCAGCATTTGTGCATGTACATGTGTGTGTGTCACATAAAGCAACATATATTTTAGAATAAGTTTTCCTAGGTTTAAGAAATATGATCCTTACAGAAAAAAACAATACATCCTAGTCACTTTACAAATTTCCTGGAACAAACATTTAAAAATGAAAAAACAGGGAAGTAAGAAAGGAAGCTACTGAAATTCTACTCACTACACTAATAGTTTTCTTTTAGAACAAGATATTTAGTGAAAATATTTTCCAGTTATGGAAAAAAGTATGTTTTTCAGCCCTTAAAACTAATTCTAACCTTCGCACAGAACTGAGAAAACATGCAGGAAAGTGGTTCCCTCTCTTTCCTTAAGTTGTTTATTCTAGTTATTCAATTAGGAAATGCCACTGCTGGAAGTTCAGACATTCTCTGGCATATATTCATCCTCCAGCTTCTTAAAATGCAATATGCTACAGGTGAGAACTGAGGCCGATATTCCTTTCATGTTCTGATAGGAATAATTAAGGCCTTTTGCCACACATGAAAAAAGTCTCCACCAGCTCTATCAAAAATACCTTGAGCACTGTCACACACTCTCAAATCACAGCCTGGCTCCTCATTTTCAAGTACTTTTTGTTCTGTTTCAAGGAGGTTACTTTTTTGAAGTGCAGAGTGTTAGAGCAGCCCCCTGCAGGTTCCAAATTCAGCTGTTATTAGGGTACATAAAATGCAGAATAATATGGCATTGCAAAAAAAGCCCAATACTGGCTAAGCTCTAATATTAGAAATGAGAAAAAGACCCTTAAACTTTTAAATGAAGAGAACAAAGCAAATGAAATGTCAGTAGATTCTGAGCAGAATCCGTGAAGATTTTCTAGGTGCAATTTAGATGTGAAGAGATGGGTTCCTTGCTGTTGATTTCTTTATTTTAATTTATATTACTGCTACTAATACTACTACGAGCTGTAGTGTTGGGAGACATGAGTTAACATTAAATTAATGCCCAGAGAGCTGCCTGGCTAACATAGGAAGGGTCCAAGGCTGCTGCAGAGCCACCTACCCAAACCTTGGGGCAAGGGGAACTGGACTGGCTGCACGAGCTGACTGAAAGCTGAAAGCTGCAGCAGTAAATGCATGTACCCATTGATCAAAATTGTAAATAGAAACTGTCCCAAGTGACAGCAAGGAGGACTGATCACTGGGCAAACTGCAGGGGAGGTGGCAGAGATGGAAGATGCTTCTACAGAGTTTACAAAAAAACACCAGCCAGAAGAAACTGAATAATGCTTTGAAAAATGAAGTGGGGAAGTAGCATTCTTAAGGGTAGCAGGTAGATAAACAACTGTTTTTCATGTGGAAGCATGAAAAGAAACCATCCTTCCTAGGGCACAGCACTCACAAATCCATGACAAAAGAGCAGCAACAATGCCAGATAAGGATGGCAATTCACAATAAAATAGTAATGCTGTCATTACAAAAAAAAATGCAGTCAAGGGAAAACTGCATGGTAAACCCAAAGCCAGTACACATGGAGCTCCCAAGGCATCATTTAAAAGGAAACTGTTTGCTCCAGAGTCTGTAGAAATCCTCCTGAGGAGATGTGCTCTATCAGGAGGCAGCACCCTGTGCCCGGCAGCTGAATGGGTTTGTGACACTGCTCACCTTGGGCTGTCCCCAAACTGCACTGGAGGCTGCTGAGCTCAGACCTGTCACTCTGCTGGTCTCTAACACACCAGGCAGCTGCAGGGACACAATCCAGGGCTTTTTGTACCACTTGTGGGCACAGTGTGACCTCAGGACAACAGGCAGGTACTGTTGTCATCTTATTGCAGTGGTTCCATACTATTGTCTCCAATTGTAAAAGTTTTATACTTGGTGTTTCTTGTGGGCAGCCCCTCAGAGCACTGACTCTTTCTTCTTCACAAAGTGGCCAACTGACTCCAGCTCCCTTCTCAACCAGCCACCCCACACTTCTATAGCACTCTTCTCATCCCTGGCCTGGTAAAGCCAGGCCTGTTCCTAATCTTTGATAACTGGCCCAGCTGCAACTCCTTAGGGGTGAGATTACTTTCTACACTATCTTCATCTTCTTAATTTTTATCCCCCTACAAGGTACAGCTCAAAAGCATCTCAGTTTCATCACACATTCCTTCATTTCTCCATTATTCTTCATGGACTCTGCCATAGACAGATCCCTGCCCTTCCAGACTGCTGCCTGCTTGCACAGTGTGGCAAAGCAAAGCCAGACAGGAGTTCTGCAGATTTAATAAGATTGCTGATAAAATGGCACGAGCTTCAGTGCCTCTGGGGATCAGGTGTATTTAGAAATTCTATGTAATCTTCAACATTCTGCAAGTAACCATGGCTTGGGATAAAGTACATAAAAACTTGTCAAGACTCTGATATACTTAATATCTGCTTAGTGACATCTCATCTAAATAAAAGATTCATTAACCTCAAAATGCTATTGTTTTGTTGCCTTTTTTTTTTTTTTTTTCATAGCAGCAGTATGATATGCAAGGCTGAGCTGGTGCTTGCTTTATAAACGATTTTCAAAGTCACTGGCTGAATGGATTCAGATCTCAGCAGCCTGAAATTTAGTACACCCAAGTATCAGAAAAACACTGAAATTCATTAAATGGGTTTGCATACTGGAACCTCACAAAATACGACTCTAGCCTAATTTGAGGTTGTGTCTGCTCCCAAAAATTAAAGAGAGACACTAAATTTAAATGACTAGATTTTATTCTACCAAGCATCCTCAGGATAGGTCTTTGGGTATTGTGGGGAAAATATTTGAAATGAGCCAGGTATTTTTCTGCAAGAATGAATATTAAGTACTGAGCAGGTGCAGTAGTTAATTTTCATAATGTTCTTGGTTATGCAGCTAATATAGCGTTGCAAGTTTCATTACAAGGCAGAATAGATTCTAACAAATTTTGTTTTGACACTAACTGCCATTCAAATGAGCAAAAGTACCCTCATTTATTTTAATGAGGGCTGACATAAAAAAACCACATGCAAATAAGACAATATTACATAAAGGCAAAAAAGTCAATCAAATCATGAAACATAAATAAAATGCTAAATATAGGATGATATGGTCTTAGAGTCACAAAATTGTTTTAGGTTGGAAGAGACCTGGGCAGGGACATGGGCAGGGACACCATCCACTAGACCAGGTTCATCCAAGCCCTGTCCAACCTGGCTTCCCAGGGACAGGAGTATTCACCACAGTTGAACATTAGAGAACTGATAGTGACTAAAGATAGTCAGCAGATAAACAATGCACACACTCATCTGCTGTATTTACATGGAGTGTGTTTGTGGTCCCAGCCAAAGAGCTACTGAAGAGGAAAAAGTGACAAATGTCCAGGTGACCAAAGCAAGCCCTGCTTCTCCGATACTTTTCCTCAAGCAGCTACCTCTAAAAATCTGGAGGTTCTGAAGTAACTTCTTCATCTTTCCCAATTCTTTATTTAGTAATGCCATTGTCAAAACCACTGCTCTGGACTTACAGCAAAACTCAGTATGTCACTGCTCTGGTCAGTGAATCATATTTGATGCTCCACACTCTTATTGTTTTCTCAGTCATCCTTCACCCTTCAAATGTTGACTGAATCCCAAGCAAAGTCTCCATGAGAAGTGAAACATTCTTGTATTTTCTGCCAATCTATTTCCAAGCATTTGTACAGTGTCATGTAAATAGCAGCATCATTGTATAAAACAGTGCAGCTGAAATGTTGTAATTAATTTTGATACCTGTAATCATAAACTGTAATTATCATGTAACTGGAGAACTATAATCAAGGAGCAAAGCCCAATTCCACATTTGATATATTTCACAGGAAGAGCTCTGTGGTTACTCATCTAACCAGGAGAAAAAAGCTACAAGAAGATTAGCTGTGCAAGTGCACTTTTAAAAGTCATTGTAATTAGAGATGCTCAAGAAAACACAATTGAACAGAAACAGAAAGGAGAGGAAAAAAAATTGTTTTGCTGGCCTTCAGAGAAATATCAAGCTTTTGACATTTCCACACCTTTTAACTCTAATCGTGATATAACTACATAAAATGCATCCCAGACATTCCAGAGCCCTCATTCTTAAACCCATATGCATTTGGCTGTCTGAACTGCACTGACTCCCCAGCAATAAAGTGGAATTTGTTATTATTTATAGATCAATCAGGCCAGCTGTTGAGCCTATAGTAATATTTGCCTAGATTATCATAGCGCTATTTTGACAACAATGAATGGACAAAAGCCTCTGGTAAGAGAGAAAAAAACATAACACTTAATAATAAATTACATTAAAAGGGTGAATAAAATCATTTGCAAGCACAGAAACACCTGCACTGAAGTGGTCTGCCCTACAGTTATCTATCATGTCCTACCTATCCTGTCATGGAGCAGAGGAGACACCAGCTCTCAAGTGTTTCTGTCTCCAGGGCTGTCCTTACAAAAGAGAGGCTATTTTTGCACATTTTCATGTATTTACTGTCCTCTGCCCCTTTATTTGGATGTTCCAGGGTTGCAGTCGTGTTATCTTCCCTTCATCAATTCCTAACAGCTTCTATCTGTTCGTTATTCTGTTCTGTCCTTTATTTCCCAATCTCAGTTTCTTACAAGCCTTTATGTCACTGTGCTGCTCTGTGTTTTGAACCTTACCTCATCTACCATGTTTTCCTTCTGGTGCTTCCACAGCCTTTTGTTCCTCTTCATATTTTCCTCATACAAATCTTACAATCTGTATGTATTACAGATTTCTGCTACAATGAGATTTTTTAAGAGGAGTCCAAAACCCAAACTCTGGGAAACACTCCTTCCCTCTATATTACATAGTTCCTATCAAAGAAAGACTGAATATCCATCCACAGGGCTTTGGGTCTCCAAAATCATCTGCATGCTTTTAATTACACAAGTCACAGAGTTAATTGTTGGATTTTCCTGGAAACCCAACTCTGGAAAACACTGCTTCCCTCTGTACTAGGTAGTTCTTATCTCCAGAACTGCATCAAAGAAAGATTAAATATCCATCCACAGGGCTTGAGTCTACAAAATTATCTGCATGCTTTTAATTACACAAGTTACACAGCGATTTGTTGGGTTTTCCTTAAAAGTTCACAAAATAGAACAACAGTGAAAGAAAACCCACAGGTGTAACCAGGTTCACTCCTACACAAAAGAGAGCTCAATTTGTTCCAGCATTTGGGTGATTTGTGCTACAATGAACTTTTCCACTATTCTCTTGTTCTGTGATGGTATAATTACCTTTAGGGAAATTCCTGTAAAACTGGCATTTCACCTGCTGCATAATTTACAGGTTGGCAAAGTTCAAATACATGTAAATGACACCCTCACCATTAATGCCAGGCAGACAAAGGAGAACAAGCAGGATCCTGAGGAGATGCCATGCTGCTGCTTCACCACCTTGTGCGGGGCCTCTCAATGCCCTCACCTACATTTCCCAAACAGCTAATTTCATCCAAATCAGGCAGATGGATTTTGAAAACAGCAGCAAAGAAATTCCATGGATACCACACTCAGTGCCCTGTGCCAGGGAGCGTGGAAGAAGCAGATCAAAGCTGACGCTTTGATACTGATCAAAATGGAAAAGATCAAGTGGGAGATGATCTTGTTCGCAAAGATAAGTTGACCGAAAATAATTTGTACAAGTTTCAGCTATTACAAACTGTCCTTAAAATAATAAAACTTACAAAAATGTAAAAAATATGTTTTAACGGCAATAAATCCTACTAAAATACCGCTCAGTCTAAAATGTGTGAATGGCATGGATTTTATCTATGCTATACATCAGAAATGGCCAATCTAGTGTCCCCTACTTGCCTTAAAAACACTGAAATCTCTAGTCCACACTGTCACCCTCAAAAAAATATAAAACATGTTCTTAAATTGCAGGCAATTGAAATTAGTAAAAACCAAACAAGTGGATTAAGGCCAAACAATCTTTACATCAATCCCACTTCATCCATGTCCTGGGAACCTGATGGATTGGTACATGAAACACTTAATTATTATGACAGCCACAGATTGAAAACAGATGTCTCTTTAGGAATTCCCACTTTGTACCCATTTCTTCTGGTGAATCCAGCCCATAATATTATGAAAAGATTTCCATTACCTCCAAAGGAAGTATTAAACTATGGCAAATTTTCAATAACATACTGCCTGGAATGCTAATTATAGCACTCTTTTCATGAATATTTAATTTTCTGTTGGGTCTTATGTCCTTGAGCTAAAGCCCATAACTTCTATCAATATTAATGCCAATTATGCATTCAGATCCATAGAGATCAGAGAAGTTACCCAGAGATCTTAATATGCCCAGTCTTGTTTAACTATATTGATTTTCAACTTCATCTCTACCTGGTGCTGTATGACAAGGATACCAAACCACAGAAGATTTCAGCCCTTTTTAAAGGGCACAAAATGATGATGATCACAGTAGGTCTCATCAGCATCTGATGCCAGGTAAAATGTTAGTGAGTTGGAAAACACTGATTAACTACTAATTATTAAAAGAGGAGGAAAAGCTAGAGAATCTTCAATTTTAAAACCTAAAATCCACATCTGTAAGACTATCACAACTATCCCACTCATCTCAAAGAGATACTTTTGCTCAGAAATAGACTTTTGAGGATACAACTCTTCATCTCAAAGAGATGCTTTTGCTGAAAAATAGACTTTTGAGGATACAACTTTCTCCCTCATAAGTAACTCAAACAATGTGTCTGCAAGCTTGAAATACAAAAAAAAGAGAAAAGAAAAATAAAATCAGAGAGAAGCCATGAGAAATGAATTACTAGAAATGATGAGTTATATTTTAGTATCTGTCAAAGTCTGAGGACAAAATTCTATTACTTGGGTCTACTACTTACTCCTACCATTGGTACATGAAAACAAATACATCCAGGGGAATAAAAAGCTGCTCCTTTGCAGTCAATGGGGGGAAAATGCTGTCAGATATTAGGATTTTATCCATTTGGTGTTTTTTCAGATCATAATGGATTTTATCCATTGGATGTTTTTTTCATTCTGTACAGAATCTGTGCAGAAGTTTCTCAGCCGAATGAAATTTTGAACCTATGCTAAGCAGTTTTGAGGTACATTGGCAACATGAGAAAATATTTATAATAAAGTTGTTTTAAATAATGCTTTTCCATCAAACTTCTGCTCCACCTGTAGCTTTCTCCTCTTTCCCCATCTCAAATGAAATGAGTGTCCTTTTTGTAGGTCCCATCATCCCCTCAAGTCTTTTTGCATGGACTCTCCAGGCTCTCTCAAAGATTTCAGCAGGCTACAAGAGCACCTAATAATCACACCAGTTTGAAGAAGAGTTTTTTAGGCAAACTAATTCCAGAGACAGACACCCAGCTCTTTGTCCAGCAGCCCATTCACTCACTCCAATACTCCAAGCCATGACTTTTGGAGCTCCTTTGCCAGTTCTCCCCTTCCCTGCCAGCTGCCAAGCTTTCCAGAACTTGGAATTTGTAAGAATTGGAATTTGTATTCCAGTTTGTAAGAAATGCCACCTCTTGATGCAGGGATGTACCTACATTAAATGAAGCAATTTCTCTCAGATTATGTCAGTGTAAGATGCTTTTCTCAAAAATACATTAGAAAAGCTTTGAGGGAAAACTACATCTGTTCCAACCTGATTGTAGGACAAAAGAAAATGTTTCACCTTCATTTTCATGTCAAAAACTTTATTTCTGGTTAACTTTGTTAAAATTTGCAAAGCATTAAGAAAAAAAAGCAAAGGGTAGAGTTTCTTTTTCTTTTTTTTAAAATTACTTTTCTCCCCACAGATATTTTCAATTGTATAATTTCAGAATAAACACACCCAAACCCACATTGTTTATGAATTTTCATAAGAGCCACTTTAATTTGTAAAAAAAGTCATACTGAAATAATCCAATGTTTGCAGATCTCTGGTACCAGGATTTGCTAGTCTGAGCAAATTATTAGGAGATATCACATGGTGCCTGTTTCAAGCCCTTCATATTCCTCTCTGCAGCACAAAAACCAGTGCTTTTCCAAGAGAAATTACCTAAGAACAACACAGCATGAGCATAAACAGCAGCTTAAAATTCAGAGACTAAAATTCTATCAAAACAATTTTTATGCTTCTCCATCAAAAATATTTATTTTTTCTAAAAAGATTACCATGGATACCGAGTTTTGTCATATATAAAATTCAACTGTATTTCAAACACCACAGCTGATCAACAATTTCCTTTTGCACGTGGAAGATCTTCAGAGCCACATTTTTTACATTTTCCAAAAGGTCTCCTCAGGTTGGGGTCACTTTGCCAACCACTTTGGTATTTAAGTGGAGCAAGAGCTTTTTAATGCTTTTTAAAAGAAGGGCAATGACAAAAATCCATTGTGGTTCAGTAACCTCCCCAGTGTCAGGACACTTTGACATGTCACCACAACAGCTTAAAGACAAGCCCATGAAACTTGTGCACAATGTAATATTTAAGAGGCAATACACAATTCATGTGCTCCTCTGCAAAACAGCAAATTCCTCCTCCAGCCTTACAGTTTGGTTTGTTTTGTCCTAATAAATAAATGCATAAGTAAATAAGATAATTAATTTATTGCTGATGGTTACTTTTCACTAGAAACTGATGAAAAGCTGCTGCTGGGGAGAAGCACAAAACACAGACCATCAAAAGGCCTGAATGAGCATCAGCCTCTATTAAATCACAGATTTCAGAAGAGCTTTGTGAATTATCTCAGTATTAATTAAAACTTACCAACGTACAAAGCAAATCACTGGTAAGCGTTGTGCAAAATACCATCAAAGTACCACATAAAACAGCAGTTCCAGATCTGTGCAGCTACACTGCACAGAAAAGCCCCACATCATTTTTCAGTCCTTGCCACCATTTAGCTTTTCACATATTAAATATTTACAGCTTAATCTTAAATTCTCACTTTTTTAATACTTTAAATCAGGCACTCTTATTTCAGAAAAACAAGGTTTTGACCAAACACTCCAAGTAGTGAACTACAAGATCATAGTCTCAGGTATAAAACAATTGTGGAATCATCAGCCTGAGCTATTTTAGATTAAAGCCAAGGGAGTTTTTTAAAAGGAAATAAAAAGTATGCATTTTAAATTCTAGATTTTGTTATAAAGTTCAGAGGGTCACAGCTTAATCTTGAAATGTACAAATTCCACCAAAAAAAAAAAGCCAGTAAAAAAAAAAAACAAAACTATTCCTCTCTACCTTTTCATCAAATGAGAAAGAAAAACTAATCAAAACAAAACCAAATCAACAAAGGGTCCAAAACCTCTCCTTGATCCCTAAATCTACCATCAGTACTCTCCTTCTCCTGGACTGCGCTATGACATTCTTCAGAGAGGTTGAAAACAGGATTTGGAATGGAAAATTTACCTCAGGTACTGAAGCCTGGAAAGCACATACTTGCAACAGCAGCATGAAATTCATCCTTTACTCTGGCTTGAAGTGCTATTTGCCTGGCTGGTTTATGGTGTTTGTGCTCAAAGCTCCTTCTTTGCACACACAAAGGCTTCAATGTTTACCCTGTAAACATCGTAGCAAGCAAATAAAATCTCTGGTTAAGAAGAGCAGGGAAGCTAAAAAGCTCACTTTTAATTGCTGAATTCTTATGGATTTTCTAGAAATTATTCCAAACCTGATGGTGTAAATTATAAGACTGGGTGCACCAGGCTGCCAACACACTCTGGTGTTCTCAGCCCCAGAGAGGAATGGAGCTCCAGCAGCTTTCAAAGTGGCCTCATTACCTCCAGAAAAACCCATTATAAAGGAGCCTGCATATAGATGGTTACAAATTCTGTAACCTCTCCATTACACATCTTTTTGTATAAAGAACATTCTATTCCAACACAACAAAAACCAGCCCTGGGTTTGGAGTGGGGAGAGCTGGGCTGGAAATCAGAGTGGAACAGCACATCCACTTGCTCCTCACTTTTTTCTCTGTCACACAACCCAGCACACAAAAGGCTAGAAAAGAGCCATTAAGTTTGCACCAGAGCTCAGCTGATCTCCACTCCTGCTGCTGCCAAAAGGGCTCTCACACTCTGCAGAGAGGGATTTTTTTTCTAATTAGCACTTCTCTGCCTTGTTAACACACAAGGAGCACTGTGGCATATGCTTGCCAGGCAAAACAAATGCAGTGCTAGAACTTGTAAGATCCTGAGACCACGATGTCTTGTCTCATTGCAATGCACAAAGGGTTTTATGTGGGCACGTTGTAAAAACTAGAGGAAGAGAGGGAACATGTATGCACACAATGAGAAACAAAAAGAAAATAAATGCCTTTTAACTGTATTATATCAAAAACATTTCTGCTAAAGCATCCGTTAAATTAGAAAGTGGACTGTTTGTCTGAACAGCAGAATGAAAATCACATCAAGCTTTTGTAGATGGAAGGGCAAGAACAACTCTTATTTATTTTTAGAGACAAATGCCACCTAGCAGTGACAGGAACTTGGCCAGGAAGGTCAAAACCAAAATGAAGTAGGGCCTTTGTGAAAATGGATGAGTAAATTTCTATTGATTTCTTTCTACTTCTTAAGGAATCAAATTGCTGCAAGGCTCACTATGGAGCTCCCAGGTTTTTGCTCAGTCGGTTCAACCTCAACTCAGTAACCTCTGTGACACATCTGTTTCAATTTATTATAGTCAAGCCCATGGAATT
Organism: Calcarius lapponicus; assembly: GCA_039654755.1. Taxonomy (NCBI): domain Eukaryota; kingdom Metazoa; phylum Chordata; class Aves; order Passeriformes; family Fringillidae; genus Calcarius; species Calcarius lapponicus. The sequence continues at coordinate 34,992,928 of CM077470.1, forward strand.
TGTGCTTCTTTGATGTCCTCATGGTGATTTGATTTTCTCTGGCTACACAGAGGGTCATTAGGTTTAATGTAGGGCAGCAGTACATGCACGGATTTGTAAGCAAATGTAATGCAAAGTGGTATTAAAAAACCACAGCTGGAGCACAGGGGCCGTAGACAAAGTCAAAAATAGAACTGAATATTCCTCTGAAAGAGAAAATAACACCAGGACTTGAAGAATGCAACACTGGTTATGTTCTGCTTTCTAAAAATAAACCTAAACACTGCAATAAATAAATAAATCCAAGGCCATGGTTGAGAACACGGGTTGAATGCAGGGGAAGTCTATTAATCAAGCCTGATAGGAAGAAGGCTTAGCCCAAAGGGGATACTGAAGGCATTCATCAGTGGATCTCTGTTATACCAACAACAGACTCATGTTTGCTCCAGAGTTAAACAAGTGTATTCACAGGGACCTGGAGCTCTGCAATCCTGCAGTTCCAGCCCAGTCTGCTACTGCCTTGAAGGGTTTGAGCATTGCCAAAACAGTGTCTGCTTAGATTTAGGATTTTTTAACATGTTCTTCTAATCTGTTAATTTAGGCAGAGGTTGTGCAGCAAATTTCAATAAGTTGTGAGTTCTATACAATTTTCCAAACCAAAGGCCAGCTGACTACCTGTTCTTTTTACCTAAGTCCTTCTTGGACTTTCAGAAAAGAGACACCAAGCTGGGGGAAGCCTTTTCCCATGTCACAGCTGACTGCTTTGTCTCATTGAGCCAAATCATCCTGAACACACATTTTGCAGTCATTTTGCACAACCTCCTATTTTAATACCTTTAGAGGAGTTCTGCATACCTCAGTTACCACTTTGTTGGCAATCATTTTTCCCACCAGAAGAACAGGGAGACCCTGCCAAGTCAGGTAAAAGCTAAGGAACGGGTCAGAGATACCATAAATTAAAATAAAGATCTCTGTATACTCATGGAAGTTCTTGCTCTCATACAGACATGCCATCAAGGAATGCTCTCCAGGGGAATAAGCAAAATAAGTATTACAAAGAGGTTGAAACTTGGTCAGGTTGAATATTTACACAAATTAATAATAAAGGGAGATAACATCAAACTCCCCCAGTTTCTATCTCTCCAGCCCCTGATCTGTTAAACTACAGGGTTTGTTAGATCTAAGGAGAGGTCTGACCTCAACAACATCAGCAAGCCAGGAAAAAACTGCAGCTCAGCACAGTTTCCTTAGCAGGAATTTTAAGTTTTTCCAGATAGATTTTACTTTGCATACAAACCCTGAAACCATAGTTGAGGGCGTTCAAGCTGTTTGAAATCCGGATTAAAACCCAAAGAGGTGGCAGTCACTGGCAATAAAAATAGTTTCCTTTCAGAAGCTCTAAGTATCTCAAAGTTTAGATTTAGTTCTCTCCCCTGAGATACCCAGTATCTGAAAAGGACAAGAAAGTTTGTAACATCCACTGTGTTTTGCCAATAACTGCTCATTGTGTTTATGAGACCTGCGTGTCCTAAATAATAAAATAATGTGAGACACATTCCTGTCTTTTCCCTTTTTATATCACCAATGTATTCAGGGACCTTGTTGCTAAGTGAAGCTAGTGGCAGTTTCTTTTATTCTTACAGAAAGAGTAAAACCAAAGTTATTAAATAATTAAAAAAAAATATGTTGCACAAGCTCTGTTCCTCTCTAAAACCTGTGTATAATATCGCAGAGTAGCCTTTAGATAGCTTCACTATTTTTTCTACTGTTGAAGTCAATTAAATTCCATGCATAGTCTGTATATCAGATGACTTGATGCATTTTTGACCAATGTTGTATTAAGAAGCAGATGTTTTAGATGTTATTGCCATCCAGAGGAAGATGCCTTAAGAACACGTTGTGTGTAGTAGTGATGTACTTCCCACAAAACAGGGCTGTAACACTTAGGCTGCCTCAAACTAAAACTTCTAATTCAACATAAAGTAATTAAGTGGAGCATATTGGATCTACAAGCAGCAGGTGAAGTGCACAGGTTAATTTATTGGTGTTATTTATATGGCAGCACTGTACCATCCCCCTCAGCAGGTACAAACCTCCCAACCCACTGCCAGAGCATCTCAGCCTCACCTGATCCACACAGCTCTCTCATCTGCCACCACAAACACCAGATCACTGAAAATGAAATGTTCCACTTCATTTGACCTTCTCTTGTAGAAAGATATTAAACATGTATAAAAATTGTACATTTTCTTTCATTGATTTCGGAGCGTATTCAAGCGAAAGCAGCAGAACATGCATTTCAAGAGCTGTCAGACACTCAATTTACTGCTGTTCTGGGCACTAAAATGCACAGAGCTCAGAGAAAATAAAAAACAAAACTACAGATACATGCTCAGAATACAGAGGATCCCAAAGATAATTCAGCCACTTGCCAGCAGGTTTCTCAAGCCTCAATTATTTCCACATTTTCTATGCAGACTACTTAGAGACAGTGTAACAGTGTATTTACTGACATTTCTCTCTCCTTTTAGTTTTAATTCACCACACTTAGATCTGCATATATGTGTATGTGCATTGCCATGAGTGTATGTGTGTATATATATATATATATAAATATATATATATTTATGAACACCAATAATTAACTAATAGTTAAAGCTTTTCTTCTACATATTCACAAACAGGCTTAAAGGCAGTTGTGATCCTCTGATCTGTCCACTGGATTACTCCCTCATTAAAAATTGCCTATTTTTGATTAAAATGTGACATGAACTTTATCCTGTACAAGCAGATATTTGGGCTTTGCTGAGCACCTTCCTAGAGAGAGGGGTATCAGTAGCAGAGGGCATGGAAATATTCCATATGCACTTTGTGCTTATTGGCATAATAAATACCAGTTTCAGCTTGGGACAGAGACAGTCAAGTGATGTCTTTCACCTCCCTGGGAGCCCAGCTCTGTTCTTAACTCTGCTGACTAAATTAACTCAGATCAGAGAACCAGGCAGATAACATATTCTTCCCAGAAAAGAAAAGAAAAAAGGGCAAACATGGAGTAAAAATAAAGACCTCGCATGAAACAGAAGCCTCCACGGCCTCACAGGCTTCTGAAATGGTGCAAAGGGCTTTAGTGAGGTTATTTTAGTGTTTTGAAAAGAATTTTTCAGGTCCTCCAGTGAGGTAGCAGCTATATTAGCAAGCATAAAACTTCAATTTCTCACATCTGAGACTCTGGGCTTGCTGCCTGTGGCCTTCCTTCTGCGGGATAAGCTTTTACTCAGCAGGTTCCTGCTTGCCAACAGGGGCATGTCCTGAAAAAGTTCCTAAAAAGGTGCAAGAGAAGGCAGCCACTACAAAAACTTTTCACAGTAAAAAAAGACACTTATAGACTTACACATTACTTTTTTGTTTCTTCACATATGAAATAGTGGTATGTTATAAACTAGAAAAGGGCAATTAATTAAACAAAATAAGCACCCTCCAAGTGGTCCATACGTGGATTTGCTTTGTTCTGGGGCTAAAAGTAGCTGGAATTTCTTGGAACGTTTAAAGGCACTTGTTTCTCCCTAACAGGGGCCCAGAAACAGGCCTTTAGGAATTTTAAAGGAGTTGATGGTCTGGTTTGGAAGATGCCTCAGGTTTTAGCTTTTATATTTTTCAGATTGTGTGCTGCTTTAGTGCGTGGGTTTGGGCTTCATATTAGGGCATGGTGAGCTCTCTGCACAGAGTAGGGAGACAAAACAATTCCTTCTCTAGCTGGGGACCGAGGACAAATGATCCAAATCTCAGGCCCAAGAGCATAAAGAGAGAAAAAACAAGCAGGATGGGACTTCATTGGCTAAAGCTGTAACTGGACAATTAACTCCAATATGCAAATGGAGCAGAACTTATCAAAGTGAGAGACCCCATGACCAGTTGTCCATTTTGTGACCATTTTGGTTCATCTTGGGTGCAGCCCTGGCTGGGCTCTTGTGCTGCCCAAGGTGGATCCATTGAGGCCTTTTAATAAATCCCTGCTTTATTCTTTAACTCTGACCAGCCTTTGTTCTAGGTCAGCATTCAGAAGGCATCATGGAGAACCCTCAGTTCTGCCTTTTTTCACTGTTCATCAGCTTTCCTGTTGCAGCAATACTTAAAGAGTTCAGTTTCCTCTAAAACATAACTTGTGCTTAACTGCACAAAGCCTGGCTTTAGCCCAGGCCAGGCCATTGAGTGGTTTCAGTAATCACATGGCACAGGGACAACTTAATGTCACCAGATACTCGTCTCCGCTTTCAAACTACATTCTGCTCTTTCTATTAGCCATGTGGGTCAATTACAGGATGGTTTGGCTAGAAGTATGAATAAAATTATTAGTTTAGGAACCTTAGTCCTCTCTTATCTAATTTTTCTAATTGGTCTCAGTATTTAAATTTTTCATGAAGAAAAAAGTCTATTATTTCATTCAAATCAGTATTTACCATTAAGTTTACCATTAACTTAATTTGTAAAGACAAGCTTCAGATAAAATTAGGAATCTTGAATTATTCATGGTGAGGTCTACTAATTTTCCACTATTATTTCTTATGTGAAAGTTCAATGTGTCACACCAAAAGGTTTGGTGGTTTGTTTTGTTTTGGTTTTTTTTTTTCTAGCAGAGAATAAATGCTTCAAAACACTCCCCAGAGAACAAAATGTAGCTGTCACATTGAAGATAATGTATTTAATATCTTTGTTCATTGCAGCAATTTCAGCAAGCTTTATTGTACTGCGTTTCTTTATGGCAACCCTGCAAAAAATTCATTTACTAAGTAAGCAGCCTGATGGTCTGTACATTTCTACCCACTTAACAATTAGATTAGTGCTTTCAAAATACTAAAAAGCAGCAGTAAATTCCTTTTATAAAAGCTGCTAAACAAAGGAAGCATGTCAGTCATTCCTCAAAGCAGAAATGCCAGTCACTTTTTAATCTCCACAGATTTAGTTGAATTTGGATTCAAATTACATATGATTTTTAGCCTTCTATTGCAAATCTTGCTCAAGACCTATTATGCAGGTATTTTATCTTAATTCATTTTGATGCCTATAGTGGAACATATCCTAGTACCAACACGAACTCATTAAAAACATTGACCATGACTAAAATGTGTTCCAATTTTCAAAATGTTCTTTAAAAAACGCACCTGAAGCAAAGAAATTAATTACATGTATAAATCTGGCTGTAAAGAGAGACAAAAGAGCTCTGAAAATCACCTTCCCCTCTCATGTGGAAGTGGTTCCTGCAAACTCTGTTTAGTGCATGCTCATAGTGAGTGGCAAAGTCTCCTCCCAGCACATGCAGCTGTCCCAGGATCAAAGTGCCAATCCCACACAGCCTCTGGAAGGATTTGGCCTCTGTCTATCTGGCAGAACCATTCAGATATGGATCATTAAAAGTTCCACTGCTACAAGTGCAAAATGCTCTTTAACCAATCAAGAAAAAGATCCCTCAATACACATTAGAGCCTAGGGAATATCAGTGCTCTGGCATTTTACTTAATATGACTTCCTTTGTCCTTTCCAAAAGGGCACAATTTTAACAGATATTTAATTCACAGACCACAACAGCCTATGGAACATTGAATATGTGTTACAGAATGTTCTCTGTATCAGAAGCACAATGACTGCTTCCCTAATAATAAAGGATATTTTCTTCTGCTTTGTGAAGAGGAGTATGAAGTTACACTGATTTTTCTGCTATTTCTGCTTTTTGGTCATGCCAGCTGCTAAAATTTTCTGTTGTAAATGAAGCAGGGCAAAAGCAATCTTGTATGGGATCTGAGACTGCAGTAATAATAAACAGAATAATTGAGGACTTTATATTTTATGCTGGAGGTGATTATCTGGTATGAAATCAGTATAAGAGGAGACTGATCAGAGCCAGTCGTTGCCACTACCATGTATATAAGACCTCCATGCCAAACCACTGTCAACTCAACCAGCAGCTGAAAACCAATAAATAATTAACAAATAGAATTACTGAGGGGAAAAATATGAATGCAATCTCAGAAACAACAACAACAACAACCAAAAAAAAAAACAAACCCAAAAACAAAAAACCAAAAAACGCACCATATATTGAATAATCGGCCCAGGACTGTCTTCCTATTTCAGAGTAAGGAAACTAGAAGTTAACTGAATTTATTTAAATACATTCACAAACTGGTTTTGCTAATAAAGCTTTCAGACAGTGAACACAGCCCCTCTTGGAAAAGACTGCTTAGAAAGTTGGGCTTTTTAATATTCCCACGAGGAAGGGCAACCAGGAGTTTTGCTGTGCACTGGGAAGAAGGAAATTTAGAATTCAGAGACCTCAAAATGCTTTGTGGCTTCTTCTCCATCTATAGGTCCCCAATTAAAGACAGATGTTAAACATATGCTTCAGTCTATTTCAATTTGGGAAGTCAGTGAAGCATGAGCTCAAGGCTTAAATTCTGCACAGGGATCACTGTAGAAGTGGGGAATTTAGTAATAAGTAACACTTAACTCTTAAGTGGCAGCTTGGATTAGTGGTATGAAAGTGTTTAATGTAGGAAATCACCACCATTAGCTTCATTTTAACAGATGAAAGAGCTGGGACACAGAAATGAGTGATTTGTCTCCAGACATACAAAAGGCCAATAAAAAAAGAACGTGGGGAAAAATCCTGTATTACCTGATTCATAGTTCACACTTACAGTCTCTCCAGCCATCTAATACAAGTCCCCTAATTGCTATATTTAACAGAAAAATAAGAGCACTTTATAAATACAGACAGTGCAAACCATCAGAGGGAAATGGCTACCAGACCTGCATATCTGCTGTAGCACAATCTGCAGCAAATCTACCCCAACACAGCAAACAGGTGCAGTCATTGATTACTTTTTCTAGAGAAATAGAACCTGAACGTGTCAAAATGTTGGTAGTCTACATTGACTGGAGATGTCTACCTTCATTACACTCATGATTTTGGAGCAGTTCCTGAATAACATTAATACCTGTTTTTCTAACCTGACAGTTTCCCCAGAGATGTTAAACCAGACATTTGCAAGACATTTTTGACAAAACACATTTCCAAGAGTTTCTTCCCTTTTTACTGAATTCTTGCCCAGCTTCCAAAAAATCCCATGCAGACTTATTTGGCTTATTACGGATGCATGAATGAAAGACTGCAAGAAACTGCAGTGATGCCCAGTTCTTGTCATACAACACAGAAGAATCATCAGCATCTTCTGAAAAAAAAGACCAGGTCTGACAACTCTTTCATTTCAGCCTTCCTCCAAGACTCATCCTCATGTGCCATCTCCATGGCCTCTGCCTTCAGGTTCAAATTAACTTCTGAACAAGATAAATGAAATTATCTCCCATGTTGGCAGCACAATGTACACAAGACACACATCTGTTACCAAAACTGAGATGTTCCCTTATTTCTTAAGCAGTTGTCAAAACTTATCACTGCCTCTGCTATTTCACTTGCGCAAGATTTATTTAATGTTCAAAAAGACGAGGCACAGTAAAACAGGTTTTAAAATACCAGCATTTGTTCACCACCCCCAAAATTTAAACTGTGCAGAGAATTTCAGATGCCAGTAGAACAAAGCTGTTTTAATAAAGCTGACTACTAGACAGAGTATTTATATTCTGTACCTGAGCATTTTCTAAGCCCAGGGACTGCATTTTCCCAGCTGATATTTTACTATAAACCTGAAAACAGCATGTTAACAAGTCTATGCTAATGTTCATGTTTGGAAAAAACCAGATCCTCAGAGTTTCATTACTTATTTTGTAATTATTTTAACTATTCCCTCAACAAAGAGTATTTTTGCTTACTTCTTCAGATTTCACAGTTTATGTACAGAATTGCCTTTTAACAGCCTCTCTGTGGGCTCCCACAACCTTAATTCATTTGAAACCCATATAAACCTCTATGCCATCTGGTAACTTTTTGCAATCTAATTATCCTGATAAATGTATGCACCATATTAGACGTTTTCCATTACAGGGGTGACTAATGTTGCTTCTCTATTTACAAATCTGCCTGCAGATTTCTGTTACAGGCCCATTTCAGGAGGCTAACAGACTTGTTCATTTAAATTTATATCTTACCCCATGCCAAGGTTTTCCACCAAGCATTCCTTGAATTACGAACTCCTGTTTATTCAAATCAGTTTCCTGTCGTGTAAATTAGCAATACAAGGCAACAAAAAATGCCAGAGAATTTGTTTTGCACATTTCTTTTGCATGTTGTCAAGTGAAATTTTGAATAAAATCTTTAGTGCACTGTGAAAGGAAAAATAATAATTGAAATATTTTATATAATTGAAAAATAATTGAAGCTGCAGTTTGTGGTATTTGCTGGGTTCCCAGGACGAAGGACAAGTTGAGAATCTGACTCCATGTTCTTAGAGGGCTAATTTATTATTTTATCTACTTATAATATATTAAAGAATGCTAAACCATAATAAAGAAAAGAGAAAGGATACAGACAGAAGGTTATAAAAGAATGATAATGAAAAACTCGTGACTGACTCCTCAGAGTCTGACACAGCTGATAATGATTGGTCATTAAGTAAAAACAATTTACATGAAACCAATCAAACATGCACACTTTGGTAAACAACATCCAGCCACATTCCAAAGCAGCAAAACAGGGAGGAGCAAATGAGATAATACTGTTTTTTCTTTGAGGCTTCTCATCTTCCCAGGAGAAAAAAATCCTGGCAAAGGGATTTTTCAAAAAATATGACAGTGGCAGCAATTTTCCCCCTCATTTTGAAATTTCAGGCCAGCAGCTGAATGTCTTGATGAAGGTTCTGGAAACACAGCTGACTTTGAAGTTTGCATTTTTCCCACCTGCAGTCCCCCAGTGCTTCACAAATGGGACTCACTAGGGAACTGCAGACTGAAACCAAGAGACCAATATCTTTAAAAAACACCTCAAAACACAGAGAGAAAACTTCTACTCTGCCCCATCTGCACATTCCATCAGCAAGTGCCACTGCCTGTAGCCCAAAGAAATGTGGCATGGAACAGTTCATGCATCTTGGAAAAAACCTCATGGCCGCAGACTGGCTGCTGCCAAATTTTCCTAGTGCCTACAGAGAACGGTTTGTGAAACCACAAAAAAGCAATTCTGATAGAAGGAAGAGAGCTGCAGTTTATCTCTGATTAGAAAAGAACAGTATTTTGTGCAGTCAGTTTATTTAACATCTGCAAAACTGGGCAAGAGGGAACTGAAGGAATGGTTTCTGCATATTTTATACCTATACAGCTAGTCACACTGTTAACTAGGATTAGGAAATTACCTTAGGATGTGTCCTTTTTTATTAGTTGATGATGTAAGGCTCACAGAACAATATTTACTTTCAAAAGTGCCTTAAATCAATTAAATTCAATGTGCTTATATCTAAACTCTTAAAGAAATCTAGGTTTTTTTAAACCTTTGAAATATAATCACTCATGCAAATGTAAGCCATCTCCTTATTTTGCAATATATGACACTTTGCTGTGCTATAGATACCACTATTTACAGAAACGTATCTAAAATGTGAATTTATATATCCACATTTCTCACTAGCAGCAAATAAAAGCAACAGGAAGAGGGTTTTTTCAGAAAGAGGTGCAGAACCAGTAGTTGCACAGACTCCTTCCAACAAACCCCTCTTGCTCAACTTTGGCTCTATTTGTTTTAGCATATTTGCAATATCATCCTTCAGTTTGGGTACCTGGGTTCCTGCTCCCCCAAGAAAACTGTCTATAAAGGTTTTTATTTTCAGATGCTGGTGCAGGTTCCTAAAATGCAAAGGATGATGTTGGCATATCCAACATCACCAAACTTTTAATTTTAAACTCACCACTTCCATTTAAGGCGCTGGCAGATAACTTGGTATTGGTGGGCTGAGCACTGAACTAATCCTGAGATTAGAGCTGCCAGGACAAAAGTACACTAATTACACAGGTAAAGATTTTTTTACCCTGGGCTCTACTGAAAAGGGAGCAGTTGGCTAAATTAGTCAAAATTAATGAAAAAAGAAGCACAATATTAGACAGGCACATTTATTCTCCTTCAATTCAACCATTAGTAGCGTGTTTTGCTGCTGAGTAACACCAGGAAGGCTCAGCACTAATTAAGCCAGTCATTATCACAGCTAGGTGTTTACAGCCTTTAAACTTCTCACTCATTTCTTCTCCCACTAGCTCCTAAGGAAAACATTTGCCCTTTTTAACTCAGAGAGCAAACAGGTCAAAATAAAAAAGAAAGATCCCATTTAGGGCTGTTAGCCAAGAGATTAAAAGAGAAAAAAGCCTTGTACCTCGAGGCACCCTGAAGGATGTGCCAGAGCATCTGGGCCAGGGTGATGCTGAGGGCAGCTGGCACAGGGGCTTCAACATCTGCTGGCGCTGCCAGGGTGCAGGATCCTGCAGAGGATTGCTGAGAGCTGCAGAAAGCTCTGCAGAGCTCACGGCACTCTCCACGGTGCCTCAGACAGGTGTTGGTGCTACCCAGGCTGATGCAGGGCTGGGAAGGTGTCTTCCCTCGTGGATGGGTGAAGAGGAGCTTTCCCGCGTTGTGATAACGCAGCAGGACGTGCAATGCCTGAGTTTCAATTAATAACATTGTTAATCACACCGCCTCACAGCCTGGGTGACAGTACAGGCATGCAAAGCTTCATGTTAAATGAGCACCATGCTGAAAGAATACTTGATGAATAAAACAAGGAAAGAGCTGTAACAAAGGAGAGCTGCAACATACACAGCGTTTCTAATTAAGACTAAGCTCCTCTTCACTTACTGCAAGTTCCATGTGCACTTCCTAAAGCTCTTCTTGAATCCCTCAGATTCTGAGGACATGTCAGGGAAGGCCCTAGAATATCCAAAGAATTGTGTGAAAATCTGAGTGAATAATGGAAGGTGCCCAGAAGGGTTTGTAGGATCAGACCTTGGAACCAGCCTTTGTATTAAAAACGAAGGGGAACAAAAAGCTTAATGATAATCCAGGAAAAAAATGCAACTATCAAAAAAGGCTCATCTTTCCTAAATGGTGCATGAATAATATATCAGTCTCAGAAGTTTTTTAAAAGGCTTCAGCAAACAACTCCACTGAGCTTTCTGATCAGAAGAAGCTATCCTAAAGCATGGTTGTATTATAGTGCTACCCTAATACAGAACCAATACATACCAATATGTTAAGCTACAAAATTACAAAAAAAAAAAAAATCAGTAAATTGTTTTTTTCATTGCAGGAATACTTTTAATCTTCTCTTTCAGCCACTAAACCTCCCTCCCCACTTATTATTTATTTCTGGGTTTTGTGAAGCTTTTAAAAAGAAGAATTATCCACAGAAGTGCCATTTAAAACGAACTACTTTGAGTAGTAGAACCATGAAAGCAGTTGATTAAGTCAGATGAAATTATTTTTTCTCATTCCATTAAGTTCTACTAAGACTTTAAAATAAATGCTCTAAAGAAAGAGACATTATTAACAAGACAGAAATGCTTTTTAAAAGAAATAAAACAGCTCAATTGTTTTTTTTCACTCTCCAAAAACAAAACCAAAGAAAAAAATTTTTGAATTTCTCCCAAAACATAAAATTACTGATTTTTTTTTTTTTAAACCTTGGTACTTAATATCATCCAAATCTTCCATCAGATGCCATCATATGAGGATAAAATTTATTTTCATTAGGATTATTTTTTCCTTTCCCTATCAAGGCTGTACTCTGCTACAAAACCATCTTCAAACTCTATGCAGAGCAGCAGCTGGGGGAAGAGAGACTGGGGAGACATAATGGGCAAAAGAGAAGAATTAATTTCCACACAGACACGGCTAAAGCAATGATTAAGAAAACATAGCAGGTGTGCTGCAGATAAGTTCTCAGGGCCCCCATAGCACAAAAACCTCTCTATCAGGTATGCAAATATTTGAATATCTGAAAAGCACGGCGTTCTGGGAAACCAGGAACACATTCCTAGAGTATTTGTACATCAGGAAAGGTACATCTTCCTCATCAGAGGGATGGAGAGCTGGGCCAGGCAGCAATTGTGCAGTGCTCAGCATCAGGTGTGGAGCCATTGTGTTTGCTGGCAACCCCAGCAAGAGATGAGAATGAGTGACTCCATGTTTCAGAAGGCTGATTTATTATGATATTATAGTAAGATAGATGATTTATATTTTAATAAAGTATCATAAGAAATTATTATTATATTTATTATATTATATTTATTATATTGTATTTATTATATTACATTATATGATATTCATATACTAAAACTATGCTGAAGAAAAAGAAAGGAGACATCAGAAGTCTAGCAAAGAAAGGAATGAATAATAAAATCCTGTGACTACTCACAGCCTCGACACAGCTGGCTGTCATTGGTCATCAAGTAAAAACAATTCACATGCTGGGTAAACAGTTCTCCAAATCACATTCCAAAGTAGCAAAACATGGAGAAGCTGAAGCTTCCCAGCTTCTCAGGAGAAAAGATCCTAGCAAAAGGATTTTTCAGAAAATATATCTGTGACATTTCGCCCTTTTTATTGAAATTAAATTAAAAAGAAATGTGTTTGTAATTTCTTCTGCTGGGTCTATGCAGAAGAGATAACAAACACTTCTTGAGAGGTTTATTTGTTGTTTGTTGATCAAAACTTCAATCCAGTGCTGATGTTGAATGATTAGGGAGATTTTTTATTTGTGGAGCATCAAATTTTATCATATTACTAAAACAAGCTTACAATACAAGAAAATGTAAAAAAAACTATGTAAAGAAAGTCTATTGTTTTAAGTCTAAACAGTTGAGTCTCAGAAGAAAGTCTGTGGACTGAAGATGTTCCTTTCTGACATCTCTGAAAATCTCATTTGGTTTTGAAACAGGCTTGCAGAATTTTGAAACAAAGAACTGCTAAAGAAAATCCATCCATAAATATTAAAAATCTATTGATAGTTATCAAGCAATTTTGAGAAAATTTTTGGAATGTCTTGGCCACAGCCCATAACTGAACTACTTGGGCTGAGGTTAATCTGCGGCTTTTTAATGCTTTTGAGCTGTTAGCTCTTGCTACTTTTGTTAATTTATTTAATTTAGTTGTTTTTTTTTTTTTCCAGAAAATATGTCTGTGACATGCACGCTGCTAATGAAAGGCTGGGAGGGAACAGAGCAGAGGTACAGCTGCTTCCTCCAAAGACATGAGATGGCTCCAAATCATCCAGAGAAACAGCTGCCAGGAAATGGTTTCTGTTACACAACTCGAGATGTTCAGAGCAGCAGGAACAGACAATTTGCCATAGTTCAGCCAAAACAGCAAAAACGAGCCAGAGGGACCCGAGCTGGGTTTGCTTTGTGCTCCAAGGGGAGGCAGAATAAACTGCTTTCTACAACTGAAATGTTCATTTGCAGCTCCAAGGATATGGGAAATCAAGGCTGATTCATGAAAAAGGACAAGTTTTTGGAAACATAATGAAAAACTCTTCTTGCAAAAGAAGAACAACACGGCAAGTCTGATTTCTGATTAGATTTTTCAGTAACGAGTCAGGTGGAAGTCTACCAGAAATGAGGCAAATTGCAGATTGAGAATCATTCAGCTTCCTCAGCAGGCCGTTATGAGCTATGTGAGCAGTATCAGATGTGCTTATGCCTCACTGATTTATGTCAGAAGCGACAATCATGACTTAGCATAAGAAAAATTTGTATAACCTATTTTCCTGCAAGAACCAACTGTGTGTAACCATTTTTTTCACCTGCTGTGCAAGTGTCTTAACATCTAAACTGCACCCTGTGTGCAAAGCCATGCAGTACTGAGTAAGGAATGATGACCAGCATTTGAAGTCCATCATGCTCATGTCACAAAGCCATAAGTTTATTATTAAACTCAATAGCATAAAAATAAATATATTAAAATATAGATTAGGCCAATAGTGAGAGATGAAAAAAGTAGGAGTCTAGCCCTAAAATCCTCTTTAAATACATACAGCAACATTCCTATTTTACACTGTCTATGCTCCTCAATACTTGCCATTCAATAGCATCAAAAATATGTAGTGTCTGTCAGCACACAAGTCCCTTTGCCCTCAAATTCAGAGAGTCCTGCTAGAATATTCTTTAACCTCACATACACTTAGAATTCACTTGCCACAGGAGGAAGTCCTTTAGTATGGAAAATTTGGGAGTTGAAAGGCAAAGAAGGGGATATTTTTGTACTAATTCAGTTGTATTCAGCCACCAAGATGCTACCACAATATTTCGGGATCCCTCCTAAATTTAACCCTGTGATAAATTTCAGGTTAATGGGGAAGTTTCTCCTGTAAGTCCTCATGGCAATGATGCCCTTTTGTGTTTATAAAGCTTCAAATGTTTCTCCAAACATTAAGGGTGAATCCAACTTTATCAGTTTTTCACCAGTGACCAGTTTTAATCATATGAAGACAGCTCATTTATCAAGTCAGAAATCATTCTTCTCCTTTTGAGAACTTCTGATTCAAACAGCACACACGTTCAGCACTGATTCCCAGGCATTCATTTACTGATTATTTCATTATCAGGCAAAGAGCAAATATGGAGAGGAGTTAGCTTGGTTTATTGTCAAGCTAATTACTTTTCCTATGCCATTGTTTAAATTATGTAGGAATGTGTTGACAACAGTATTCGTCCTCGGCGATTTGTTATTTGATGTTGCTTCAAGTATTAATTGCACATTATTAAAAATTATAATAAAATGGTGACACTTGAGTGCATACATCCATATAGACTTGCTTTAATTTGGGGGGGGGGGGGGTGAAGTAACCATAGGCAGTAAATAGAATTCCTTCAATCAAATTAGTTAGAATACTTAGTTTGCTGCCTTGGTGAATTTGCTTAAATGCTTCCCTAAATTTTATTGACAATATAAAGCTCGTTCTAATAGTCAGCTCTTCAGTATATTAAAGGAGCTCATAAATGAATATAAAATATTAAAGAAGGTTGTCATCTATTACAGCTAAAACCAACTGTATGTGATGAATTCTAATGCAATGGTTATCAACCCTTCCACAGCCAGCACTGGAGAACTCCACAAGAAAAGTGTCTCAAGGCCTGTACTTGCATAAACACTTTCAGATCTTTTTCAGAATTGCGGGCAGAATATGATATTTAAACCTCTTATCTAACTATACAAGAATTATTATTTTTCAAGTAGGGCTTTATATGAACTCACTATTCCTCAGACTAACAGAGTTCCACACCATTAATTCCATAATCATGGCTGAGAATTTGGTTCTCACATCTTCATTCTAAAAGGATATTCATATGCAAACACACATATCCCATCAATTATTGCAACATTTAAAAAAAGAACCTGAGACAGTCATTGAAAAGACTGTATCAGTCACATTAATGATTTCATCTGCTATGATACACAAAAGCACATGTTTTTACAGTTTCAAAAGGAAAGTGTAGTTTTGATTGTTTTATTGTTGGAGAAAGGGAGTATTTGGATAAATGAGTCTAAAGGGACATGTCTAAATATTTCATAATACCATTTTAGGCACTTAATTAAAAAAAATCACTTTACTCTCACTTTTTAAAAAATTTCCAGATTTATAACAGAAATTGTTCTATAAGAGAACCATACAAAACAACCCCCAAAGTATTCTTAAATTCAGCCTGGTAATTCACACATTAAAGTTAGATCATCTCTCTACTGTATTTGTATATTAGTGCATGTGGTTCTATACAGCCTAATGCTGCTCAGTTTTCCTGAGAGCTCCTGGCAGCAGATTTCCTAATTGTTATGCATCAATTTAGAGCTGGACAAAAAAAATAGAATTAATAAATTAATTATTAATGAATAAATATTAATATAAAAATATTTTACATGTGGTTAATATAATTATTAAAGTAATATAAATTAATATATATAAATAATTAATATGTAAATATTGATAAATAAATAATTATAAAACTTTTGCCAAACAGCAACATTCCCCCCCTCCAGTTTTGTACAATCACTTACATGTGCATAAAACTTCTGTTATGAGTCCCCAGAACCAAGGTTTTAGACCCAAGTTACAAAAATCACAAGAAAGCTAAATAAAAAATAAAAAGCTAATAAATCTTTAGCTGTAGTGACGTGAAAGTGAGTCAATAATCCCTTCTGCCACTCACAATACATTTTCAACACACTTATTCAGCTAGGCCCATCAATTATTATTTAGAATCCTTCCAGCTATCACAAAGGGTGCTGGATATTTGATGTGGGCCTCTTATGGCTGACAAGTATCATGACAGAATTTTCTAACTGAGGAGTCCTAGAGTCATTAAAATTGTTCTTGAATTGCTTTGCTGGACAGAAAATCAGCAAGAGGGTAAAGAGGCAGGATGCCTGTACCAAACTCCCCAGACAGTGTTTGGTGGGGAGAGTCAGAGTCATCATGGCCAAGGATATCCAAGGGGGAAAAATGAGAATATCTTTTTCAGACGTGGGGCAGAAGTGACATACACCTTCTTGTGCCCCAGAGGGAGAAAAATCTTATAAGCTTGGGTCCTTCACACTGGATCCATTTGGTTCCTGATTTAGAGTAGTCTGGAATGACCTGCAGGCCCAGCTTTATTAACCTTTGGCACTTTGGGAGTGCAAACCTCACAGGGTTCTGGCACCACAGCTTTAGCATCCCCAGTTGACTTAGGAGCTGGTTCTGAGCTGGTTTTCTGATGGAAAAATTCCTTAGCTGAAAAATAAACAAACTGGTCTATTTCTACTGATTTCAGTTCAATTTCCATCCAAATAAGAGTTATTGAAGCAGGATACTACAACTGATCATATGCCAGTTAAAAATAATCAAACAAAGCACTGTACATTCCTTACTTCTTCTGCTGCACTGAAGCATGAGCCACCAAAACAACCAAAAAGCCCCACATGACTCATGCTAAGCAGTGATTTCTGTATCTCTTTCTTTCCTGACATATTTCTCATCTACAGCTGAGCAAAATAGTTAAATACCCAGTGGTCTCACTCTGAACTGGGTCAGGCTCTTGCCTCAGTTTGTATTCTGACCTGCTCTTTTCTTGAGAGCAAAGTGACTTCAGTATTGATTTCTCCAAAGGATACAGAGTGAAACACATGAAGCAGTTCCATTCTTATTGTCAACATTGACAATCAAGTGCCCGGTGCTATAAAAACCACTTTGAAATCCTTACTTAAATTTGGAAATATTTGACCTGTGACTCCAGTGACTGCCTGGCTATTTGCAAGTGCATGAATAACCTCCACAAAGCCAGAGCAGAGAAGAGAAGCTTGGACTGAAGGTTCTTTTTCCTACAAAGCATAAATTTAAACTGTCCTGGTTAGTGTCACAAAAGTGGCACCAAAGGTAGAAGCCAGCTGGGCTGGACACAACTGTAAAGACTTGATGAGAAAGCAATAAATGTGCTGTGAAACACAAAATTTCATTAATTCACCAAGAAAAAATACCTACAAATCAGAGGTACTGCCAGTGTTTACCAAGGACTTCAGCAATGCCTCTATTAACCTGTTAGCTTGCATAGTGGGGGAAAAAATAAAAGGCAATTTCCTTGTATTAAAAAACACAAAACAATACCCTAGGGTAATTCTATCAGCAAGGCAAAAGCTGCTCAAAGTGAAGCCTGGTATTTTCAGAAATTGTTCTGAATGGCACTGGCATGACAAAGATCAAGAGACGGCGACTAATTTTTTTAAGTGTTGTTTCAATTAAGTGCCTAACATTTGCAATTATGGAGTTTTGAGAAGCTGAGGCAACAACATGTTCTCATTAATTTATCCAGCAATAACAGTTTTGGCAAGAGGCTGCAATCACAGGCCAATAAAACAGATGAGCAGGCAGGGCTGTCTCTCACTGAAAAGACAATTGGCCTCTGTAGGCTTTCCTGCAAAGTCCATAACTAATTAAAGTATTTACACAGCCTGAGAGATTGAAGACCTCTGCCAGCCTTTTGGGATGAGCTCATGGGAGGGAGGCAAGTGTCCAGGAAGAGCACAAGGAAAGAATTCCATGTGGTCACACACACACACACTTGTTTTACCACAGCTACTGAGATACAGGCAAAGCAATGAAAAATTGACATCGGTGTGCAAGAAAATATGAAATCTATATTTGTCTTGTGTTGGATTTTTACCACAGTCAGTATATGCCTTCCGAAATGTTTTACAAACATTATTTATAAATTGGCTCATAAAATTTTCTTACAAAGAACCCTGGAGTAGCAAATTTGACCCCTTTGGATGAAGTTCTGAAGAAAGATCAACTAGTTTCTGCAAACCATTTCTGAAGCGCATCTCAATAGTTCCTCAAAGACGCAAGTATGTTTCCAATATATTCTGCCAAAAAAATACAGTATCACCATTTGAGAAAATAAACCTGCCTGGAGGCTTTGATGGCATAGCAAGGTTATTCATTTATCCTTTAAAGGATTAATTTCCACAACAAATAATCCCTGTAGAGGCTGGCATTATAAACATTCCAGTTGGTACAGTTACACCTCAGGAAGCTGAATTTAGGCAGCACTATATGAGATATGAAATTGTGGAAGAATTTCTCCACAATTTCAAGAAATTGTGGAGACAAGACTTTTAGAAATATTTATATACTTTTACATTAATTTTAAAATGAGATTTATTATCTGTTAATTGGTTGAAATTGTTGTCAAATGAATATTGATTTTCATCCTCTCCTAGATCAGACACAACACACATCAAAACATCCTGGCATAAGTCTCAAAGCTGCTAATTAAAAAGTAGAGGCAATGTAGTTTGAGCACATACCATTTACTTTAATTTAACATCATTTAACATAGTTGTGCTTACTTAGACCTATTGCCATTTGCAGCAGTTGAATAAGAGACTGTTCATTCTTTTTTCAATGATGCCTGAGCCTCTTTAACAGAGGCAATATGTATCAGCATGAACTTTTCCAATTTCTACTTTGTCTTAAGCGCAAACAAACCAAAACCACCTTCATGCAACCATGTCTAAAACCACATGCGCAACCCTTTTATTCTGAGCACAATATTCTGTTACAGAGTTAGATTTTATTAAATCTGTGAGTAACTTATTGCTGCTCAAGGGAAGGTAATGATGGCTGTATAGGTGAAGATCTTAACACTAGATCTCTGAAAATCTAAAATACATATTAGATTCATGTACTCAACATTCTATTCTGCCATTCCATTTCCTGCCAACTCTTTTGATGCTTCCTTTTCTACACATCACCTTCTTAAATGAAAGAAATGCAGTGACAAATAATGAAGTGGATGTGCAGTGAATAAAAAGCATCTGGATCACTCAGGACTGAGAAGGTACAGCCTTTACTCTTTCATTACTTTGCTCTCCCCATCTCCTTCCAACAGGAGATAGTAATAAAAATTTAGGTGACCACACAAAATTCCCTCCTACAACATATAAAATTCCCTGCACCCCAATGAGCACAGGGCAAATTACTGTAGATATTTTTGTATATGGATTCTGACATCCTCATTTCCTTGTCTCAGGAGGAATGGATGAGACTGGAGAAGATTAAGGAGCAGGGGAAAAAATTCTTAGTTTTTTTTGATTTTCCAAAATGCTTTAAACAAATTCTTGTTCAAGTCAATGAAATTTTGACTTCTTTTTCTCGTGTGAGCAATTAGAGGTGACAGATTGTGACAAAAATAATCCCACAAGGGCATTTTCATTTGGACAAACTAATTGCCTTCTCACTGACTGCATGCAAATAGCAAGGTCCTTCTGTGTAAGGTCCTTACCAGAGCCCTGAGGAGCTGCATTTGTGTCTCTGCCCTGGCAATTCTTGATGCATTTTAAGAAGTGAGGCCTGGGTGATGCAGCCACGTGCTGCATGACAGTGTCAGCAAGAGCCTCCCATGATGCTCATCACACAAAGTGCTTCAGGGAGCATTTCTTACAGTTTGTCCATTGCCAAGTGAATTTTCCTCCCATCACAGGTATTTTCTATTGTATTTGCAGGGAACCCTGTGGCAGGGAGGAATGATGCATCTGACTCCATGTTCTCAGAAGACTAACATTACTTTATAATACTACATTATATTAAAGAATACTGAACTATAGTACACTAAAGAATACAGCAAGAATACTTACAGAATGCTAAAAAGATAATAATGAAAATTTGGGACTCTTTCCAGAGTCCTGATACAGCTTGGCCCTGATTGGCCAGAGTCAAAACAACTCACACCAGAATCCAATCAGGCAAACACCTCTGGGTAAGCAATCTCCAAACACATTCCACATGAGCACAACAGAGGAGAAGCAAAGGAGATGAGAATTGTTTTCTTTTTTCTCTGAGGCTTTTCAGCTTCCCAGGAAAAAAATCCTGGGCAAAGGAATTTTTTCAGAGTATGTGTATGCCACGATTTTCCATGTTTTATCAATACTTTAAATGCAGGTCACACACCAAGCCCTCACTAATAAATTAAGAGACAATTTACACTAAGAAAAAATGGTTAGTTATTTTTATTCACACAGCTTGAAGTTCTTTTCCAATGTACTGATAGTGCTCTCCTTCACCAGGGCTGACGTTTCAAGTACTGAGAGATAAATAATACTCTATTATGAATACCAAGCTTTTCATAATACATTTGTGGGTTGTGATGATACTGAGAAATATAATAGGATGCTCCCAACAGCCACATAATATCATGCAGCCAGAGGTTATGCAGAAGAAAGACTGAATCCAGTCAAAGAAGAAAACATCAAATGTGGGGAAGGTGCTTAAATGCTGAACGATATTCTTCCATCACTCGGTGCAATAATCTTTGTATGATTATTTTGGAAATAAGAACCTACATTTTTTTCATGAAGCATAAACAAAGAATCATGTCTAATTTTACCTTTGATCATTTTGGCTGCTCTTAACCTTAGGACAGTGTTAGGACTGAAAGGAGTGCACTTTACGTTGCCTCAGCCACAGCAGAAATATCCCCAGAGAGAGCTACACTGCTCACCACACACCCTGCCCCTTCTTCCTAACAAACCCTACTTCCACAACAACAACTAAGAGAATAAATTCTGCTTCCTACTTGTTTTGGGGTGGGGTTTTTTTTGTGTTTTTTTGTTTGTTTGTTTGTTTGTTTTTACTTTTGACTTTCAGCATTCATTCTTGATTTGATTCTCAGCAGATCAGCTGTTGGATTTCAAACCAGAATATCTTCCTCATCCATCTGTTGGGACCAGACCTGCCTCAGGCCCCCTTTCCTTGGTTGCAGCTCCATGAAGAGCAAACTCAAAGCCCCAGTACACCCCAACCAGAGTGATTCAGAAGATTGAGATAAGAAGATTGATTTGAGAGATTCAAAAGATAAATAAAACAAGCTTTTACTCGAAAACATTCCGATAACTACCATATGTATCCATGAACTCTGCTTCCTTCTACTCCCATGTCCTCAAAACTGGAAGTGCTGGTTACCAGCATATATCAGGAGCTAACAATTGCTTATACTAATTTCACTTTGTATGTTCTTTCTCAATTTGTCTCAGGTCACAATTCCTATAAAAAGAATGCAATCTCATAAATAAAATTTGAGTGCAGACTAGATTTCACTATCATTATTGAAACAAAAAATCATTACAAATAGCCTGCTTGTGGTATTTATGTCCTGCCAGTAGCTACAGTACAAAAGTGGAAAAAATGACAAAATATTGCAGAAACAGAGTGAATTTGGCTTCTCAAAATGAAATAGAGCAAAGAGGTGGTCACTCAGAACAAAAGCTTCAGGAAGATAAACATCAGGGAGTGGGAAAGGCAGTGCCAAGACAAGAACAAGAGAGGCATCAATACATTCAGGCAGTGAAGGATAGGGCTGCCAGGCTGGAGTGCTGAGTTCTGGAATAGCCTCTGAATGGGAGAGACAAGACACACCATGCAGTGCTCTGTGATCCTACTGATGGGCAAGTCAGGAGGTTTCCTTTACTTGTCTTCTCACCTCTTTATGGCTTGCTGCCTTATGCTCGTTGAAAAGCCTCCACACAATGTAAATGCACTGTGAAGGAGATACTGAGTCAGAAATATTCTAAATACACATACTGAATACAGAAGCACTTGAGTCCTTCTGTTTGGGAAGATTCAGATGGGTATGAACACCCTGTGATTCCATTTTAAAGATGAAATTCCCCTCAGGTTATTCAGAGCAGTCCATACAAATGCACAAAATTCTCTTTCACCTCATTCATACACAGAAAATATTAACAGACTTTTAAAGCCTGCCAAACTTCAGTTATTCTTTCTGGACTAGGCTGCTCCTGAATGGATATAAATGACACTGTGACAAACCAATTCCCAGGTGACAAAAGCCCAGCCACAGCAGCCAGGTACACATGCTGTCAGAACCTCATATTCCAGGGAAGGTGGTAAAAGGTTGTTTTGGACACTTGCTGGTATTTGATCCTCGAACAGCAGTTGGGAATGTAGCCAAACCCCCATGCTGTTGGTGACAACAGGCTGACAAATACCTTCTATCAAAGTGATTGATAAACTCTTTGCCATATTTAGTAATTGTTTTCCCCAACTTCTGAGCTTTATTTCTACCCTGCCTACACAGCCCCTGATGGCTGTCCACTGAGCAGCTTCTGAGCATTAAACAATCAATTTCTTCAGCAGGTCTGAAAGCAGCAAATTTATAGAGCTGTCACCCCAACACCCAGCCATCTCCACCCTCATTTCTTCTTAGCAGGATGGCCAGGCCTGGAGAGTGACAACAAAAACAAGGCAGAAGCACCCCAGGGAAGGACTGAAGGACAGTCAAGGACAAAGTCCACACACTGGACATGAGAAGATTTAGGGATTCTTTCTTTTTCACCAGCCCAATGAAAATTTCCAACCTACCTAATGCGCCTTCCAGGATTTATTCAGTCTGCTGTCGCAGGAATGAATACATTTTATGAGCATTTGCGCTGAAAACCAGGGAAGGCACCACACACAGGAACTTTAGAGTTCCTAACAAAGCCCTCACTGCAACTCAGGCACAAAGATCCTTCCTCACAGAAAAAACACAGTTTACAGTATTAAGAGTGAGCATCTCTCTTTCTACCAAGAGTTTCAGCTAAATTGATCTGTTGGAACTGTCATAATGCAGCTTTTCCTGAATGAAAAAGTATCTTATTACCAATATTATTACTGTATAAAAAACCCTACCTCCCACTTGAAAAGTCTATTAATAATTGGCAAAATGACTATTTTCATTATTTTCCATCAAAGACCATACCATGATACAGCAGTTACTGTATTCCTTATCACCTCTCTCCTTTTATTTAACTCCTAACTTGCAGAAAGGTTTAAATCATCAGAACTGTTTTCAAAAAGGAAGCATTAAAAAAGCCCAGTGTCTGTAAAACACCAAGCTACTCGGGTGCAGCAAAAAAATGACAGCTTGCCTTTTACTTGGGAAATGCTGTCCTATTACTGTGGTGGATCAAAAGCCTCTCTTATAGGTTCCAAACCTCTAAAAAGGATGATACTTGGTATTAGCCTGCAGTTCTGCCCACAGCCTGAACACTAATTCTTTGAGAACAGTTTTAAAATAAGTTTCAACTATCTTAAGGATGGTGGTTTGGGGTGTAGGGTTTTTTCACTTAAGGCTTTTCAAAACCAGCTTATAAGATCTGTGTTACTAGCTAAAAGTCCCATTTAAAATACTTAAGAGTCATTTGCAGTATATCTCCACTAAAATAGACTTTTATGACAGTTCAAAAGAGTTGATGATATTTAACACCCCCAGCAACTCTCAACTTCCCCCAGTAACTTTAGATGTGCAGAGACCAGAGAAATGTTATAAAATGAAGAGATTATTTCTGTAGATTTCTTTCCTTGCCAGAATATTCTCGCCTTAACTAAAATCTCTCTTAAAAAAGTGCACTAAAAGAAAAACAAAACATTTTTTGGAGACAACATTGCATTAAGATGCTGATCTGATCTTCCTACTTCTCAAACTAATACTTGATACCAAGTACAGTCTGTCTGACCAAAGACAAAATTTCAGCTTCTATTAGGTGATCTGAGTATTGCCTGTTACAAGGAGTTATTTAATTCAGTTTTAGATTACAGGATCTGCACAGTGAACAGCAGAGGTGTTGGTTGGTGGGTTGGGTTTTGCTTTTTTGGGAGCACATCTGTCAGAATAGAAGAGAATTTTAACCCAGTTTTAGTGAGGCCACATATAAACGCATGGTATTGCTCTTTTAAATGAATGACATTTCAGGTAGCTATTAAAATAAAGAAGTAAGTATCTTATTTTTCACTTTCTCCCAGCTTTGGATAAGTGTTTCATTCCTGGCACTTATCTTTGAACATGAAGCCCTTGTATGAATTCATAAATATAAATTTACGACCAAACTGCAAGACAGAGAAAGAAGACAGTGAAATTTCAGAGTGTGTTTTTCCCTCACAGTGTTTACATCCAACCCAACCTGCACCTATGCCTATGCCTGGTGAGCCTGTTGACAGCTACAGTGCTGCACCAACTCCAGAGCCAGGCTCCTCATTTTACATTCTGAAAAGACGCTGTTTTGCACTGAAAAATATGCTGTCTGTTAACACAAAGGAACAAAAGACTGCTTGCACAAGGAAGCATGTGCACTTTGTTGTATTTCCAAAGACATTCAGCACCTACAGTCATTTTATGTCTGGATGTACAGAAAGAAAGAAACAGCTGAACAGCACAACAGAACAAACTCCTGACTGCAGGACAGCTTAAACCTCCAGGCAGAGACGAAGCTCAGCGATTCCTTATGCCATGGCCTGCAACACTGAAGTGACATAAATACACAAAATTGTCCTTCACTGGGGCCACCTGAACACAGAGCTCTGGTCCACGCTGGATGCCTGTGGCAATAATTTCTCAAAATATAGGAATTATGCAAGAAATGCAAGTGAACAGCTCAACCAGTTAAAGAAAAGGCAAACCAAAACAACCATCAAGACCATGACAATCCACACAGACTTAGGAAAAAAACCCCAAGGTAATATCAGTGGAGGTGACCAAAAAGGCAGAAGGGTACTAGGACACTGCAAGCAGCCATGATGTGACTTCTGTCCTATTTCTCCCTGGAAGCACGGAAAGAATTCTAGTTTCTGTCAGGTAAATAAGATCAGAAACTTTCCCTTTTTAAGAAAAAAAGTAATGCATAACCTTTTCAGGATCTACTGATTTTCTCTGTACACAGCTTCTGTTTGGTATCTGTGTGTACATAAAAACTACAACAAGATGAATGCAGGTTGCAAACTTACTCCAGCAGTAGTTTGGTGCCTAAATTTTTTTCATTCTACAGCTCCTACAGCTCCTTTTTTTCATTCCACAGCTCAGTTCATCCACCTTGTGAGCAGGCCATTTCAACTATTCTTTGCATGCTCCCCAAACATTTTGCAATTTTACATTTTAAGACACCAGAATACTCAAATGCCAGTGGCAACATAAACATGGTGGCTTGGTCAATCCAAGAGTATTTAAGTAGAGTTGCCAGAGTGCAGTGCAGCCTTCTGGACAGAAAAGCTTTCAAGACATTTGCCTGGCAGTGTTATGGTGTTTGCCAGGGTGATAGGCAGCCGCAGACACCTTGAACAGTTGGAACACCTTGCAGACACAAAAAACCTGCTCAAAATGCATCCTGCTTGAGTGAAGGGAAACATTTCACATGGCTCAAGTACCCTAAACCAACTTTTCAGACCCCAGTCTGCCCATTCCCCCCACCAAAGCAGCAGCTGGATTTCCTGTGCTTGCGTTTGTAGCACAAAGCCTTGTGCAACCTCTTCCCACCAAGGCCACCCTGGGACCACAGTAGCTCCACGGTGGCTCCTCCACTGGCCAGAGCTCGTGGTGCCTGTCAGACACGACATGTGTAGCCTCTCCTCTATTTTCTTATTTTCAGGGCTTTGATTTTCTGTCAGTCTTGTCTGAGTGGGACAGAAGTTGAAAGGCTGGAAGTGTTTGGCAGGCAGACAACAGACAGAGGTGTTTCCAGAGGAAACTGGTTTTTCACTTATATATAAACCATCCCATTAATGCTGGCAGTCCCATCCGGGACCTGACACTCATTTTCAGAGGCCAGCAACAACCAAGTCTGCAGGGTAAATTGTCATGACCCTACCACCCTCCCTCCCCTTGGCTTTTAAGTGTAAGAATAGGGTTGAGGCAGGATGTTCTTCAGACAACTTTCACAATTTAACAATTTCTCTTCTGCTGTTTCACAATTTAACCTATACAGCACATTTTACTTGGCAGAGCTTAGAACAAGCCCATCAAGGCTTCTGCTGTAAAAATCTGTAAAATTTGTTTGGTAAACCAAACAGCTGAAGAGCAACCACCACATATCTAACTCATTACAAGTCTCACAGAGAATCTGATCATTGGTAAGCAAAACCTGAAAATCACCTGAAGAAAATTTAAGCACTGTTGGACACAACAATTTGTGTATGAAATACAGATCAAAATAATGTTCACATAAATGAGAATATTTTCACATGACTCTTTATAAAAGAACACATATAACACATGATCTTTGCTTTGGTAACCTGAAAGATTTATATAAATTTAAAAAGGGTAAAGATCTGCTTCTGAAGCCTCCTATAAACGTTTAGTCTAGACTTCTGGTTAGTAGGATTTTTTATTCTTCCTTGCCATTTTGTAAATCCTTCCTGCTTTCAGATGAAAAAAATTAGTTCAAATTTATAATTTACAAGTTAAGGGTTGCCTTATTCTCTTTACAGCAACTTGACTTATCTCTATTTTCCCAGAAAAATTGTTTTCTATGTAGAACAGGATCACCATTGCTGTAAAGACCTCATGAGCTGTGACAGTCTTTGCAAAAATATTATAATTAAGAGAGAGAAAGAGATTGTATTTACAGTTTTGCTTATATAAAAACCATAAATAATATACAAAACAATTTTGTTAAAATGACATGTAAGAAGGGTATGCCAGGTCAGGCCATCCAAACTCTTGAGATACACACTCAAATACACACAATACACACTCTTTCTGAATTGCATATACTAAAATCAATAGGAAATCTGGTATTATTACTGACTCAAACATCATTTTTGACAAATCAAATAACTCAGAGCTCAACCACTGTGCCAGCTCTCAGTTCCACACATTCCTAGAGAAGAAATGAGTGTTTTCCTCATTTGGCAATTTCAAGGGAACAACTGTATGCTGTGTCTGACCAAACATAAATTGTCTTGTCCCAAAACTGCAAGACTTTGAAAAAATAGACAGAACAACTAAAAGAAGGAAAAGGTGTTGCAGATTTGCTTCGATTGGCAGCAATTCAATAAGAACAAGTTATGCTTGAATATTGCAAAGTTAATGAACTGCATAATCAGGAGAGAGTATTAGCTGTCAGAATCATTAGAACTGATAGAAATTATTGCATAATTGTCCCAGCACTAATATAAATCTTAAACGTTATTTTTTTTTGCTCAGACTGGCTTCATGCGACCTGTCATAGCTTAATTATATGCTAACTTAACAGAAGATTAATTGGGGTAAATTGAAAAGCAATATAAAAGCTGACATAATTGTTCCTAAGCCTCCTGATCTGTTGGTCACTCAGAGAAAACCTCACTGGCATGAACAAGAACTGATCAGTCACCATGCTACTCCCTCTGCTGTCTTTGTCCACCCATGCCATCCTTCTCACAACCAAGACAGCATTTCTTCTTTAAATTGTATTTCAGTCCTGGGAAGAGACCAACTCCATTGCTGGGGGAGAAAAAAAAAGCTTCAAATGGCACCATGAGCTGAACTTTCATCTGCATTAATGTTACGTTCTAAAGAAAACTAGAAATGTTTTTATTTAGGCACTGAACTGCTCTCCACACAAGCACAGCAGACCCAACAGTGAACCACAGCAGAGTGGTTTTGCTCCTCTCCAGGCTCTGTGTGCCCTTCCACAGAGCCACACAGGCAGAATGCCACCTTGAAATGAAAGAATCTCTAAAAGAAGTGTGAACTTGCCAGCATACTCTCTAGTCTTCCCTCACACAGTCTTTTAAAACAAGCTGTGCCTTCAAAACAAACATCCAAGTGGAAGATGCAAGCCAACAAGCTGCCAGAAACCAATTCCCTCCAAAACAACCAAGATAACCTGGACAAAAACAGCCAATGGACTGCAATGTTTACAGGAAGGGGACAACAAACAACACACAGAGCAAAAGACTACATAAAAATTGTTTCCATGGAAATCTTGTCTCCTAAAACAGTGATGGAAATCACCACGGCAACTAACTTAAGGAATTATGATGCAGATTTAAAATTTACCCCTGGTTTAAGGATTAGAGGACAAGCTAGACCACTGCTCCAGCTGCTGTATCCCTCTTGGAGCAAGTAGAAACAGGATGCTTGCTTAATCACAAATAATTGTTTATTTTGCCACTAAGTAAGATCTATTTCTAATTTTCTTTTCCAAATGATAGAGTTGCACATGGGTTTTGACAACTTTTAGACGTTATTTTTCAGTTGGCTCCATAAATTTCAAACAAACCCAGCAAAAGCACCAAGGTGCACTGGGCATTTTTTGTAAGCCCTCTAAAAAATGGGCATCAATAATCTGGTAGAAAAGAAAAAAAGAAAGGGATTTAAGTGCTCCTTCTGCTCATTCTACAGAAAAGCCACATAATTTTTTTGATGCATTCAAAGGAACTGTGTGACTCTACTAGTAGGGAAAATAATTTGTCCTAACCTTATGAACAAAATAATGCATTCTCTGCTATGTACAATTTTGAGTCTCAGCTGGCTTTAAAATCTAACTCTAAATATTTCAGGTTTGTTCATATCTGTACTGATTTATGGGGGAAAAAACCCCAAACAAGTGACCTCTGGCCTCTGAACACATTAGATTAAAAATAAGTCGCTGATAGAAATGATGAAACCATGGTTATCTGAATATTTACTTTCCATACTTAAGGGCAATAACAAACTCAGAGGAATTTGTGCCTTAAGGTCTTCATTTTCCTTCACTTTCACAGCAGTAATTTTGGTGCTGCCACCAGTTTAAAGTCATGATGTATATTCAAAATCCTACTCTGAGGTAATCTGGAGTGAAAGTTAGTTTAGGTTGCTTAAAGTTTTCTTTCTCAAGAGCTGTCATTGTCCCCTCTAATTCCATTCCAGCTGCCTTATTTAGGACACAGATGAGTGAATAACTCCCAATCAACTGCTCACCTGTTCAAAAAACACATTTATTTCAAATATAAAGGTAATCAGTTAACCTAATATTATGAGGTCTCACTGTCTTCCTGCTTTTGAAATTCCTTACATAGCTTAGGACTCTAAACAAAAACTCTGGCTTTAAAGAGTCACAAATATCACAACAGATATTTGTGAACTATTAGCTATGGTGGAATTTGCTATATTGCATCTGGCTGATGCAGTTCCCTCCACTAATTGTACAGAGCCTGTATTTGGAAGCTCTAACTAATAAGTTAAGAGGGTCTTTATGGCTTTCAATTTTCCAGCAGCTGGCTGGTATGGAAACAAGATGTCTTGGCACAGAGAATTGTTTATGCTTGTGTAGATTCAATGTGGCTAATTATGTGTCACACAACAATGGAAATATACAAAATAAGTAATGTGAAGCACCTAGCCCAATTCTGGCAAAAATTCTTCCCCATCATTAACCCATTAAAAAATGGTTTTATGTAGAGGTAGGATTTCAACAGCCCAAGAAGGAACACCACATTTGGCATAAGCTCAGCACCAAAAATCCCCAACCCAACACAACCCACCTCACAAGCACTGTTCATTCATTCTCTGAAGCATATCAGTTCGTTTTGATTGCATGTTTTGGTTTGTAGTCTTTGTTGTTTTACATTATGTTTCCTATGCATTCGTTCCAGAAGACTGGAAATTTTTCTTTATGCCACTTTGCTTTTCAAATTTTATCCTGTGGTTAAGTGGAGCATTGGTTGCTAAGATATTACACAGGGAAATATGAATGAAATGATTGAATGAAGGAAGCTAAATTTCTCTTGCCCATGTGCATTTATCACCATCAAGTAGAGGAAAAAGAAAAAATGAGATTAGACTATTCTTGCTTTTTCTGAAAACTGTTGTTTTGCCTTTCAGGTAAGAATGTTTTTCTTCTTCTTTATCTGCCCATTCAAGCTTTTGTGGAATTCTTATGTAAATAAATAGGGAGAGGACAAGCACTCTCAATACCTCTGAAAATGCTTCTGACTTCCACCACTCTCTGTCAAAATCAGAAAAATTCTGATAGCATGTTTCACATCAGACAGGAGAGTACAGAACACAAGCATAACTGTAAGACTCACCATGAGTTAAAGTGATAAATTAAAAAAGAAAACCAACAAAACCCAGCAAAACAACTTACCAAAAAAATGAAATAAACTTTTCCAAGTGGAGCAGATAATTCCTTTTGTTTTATCCCTTTTGTTGAACACCTTATATACCTTTCCTGCAGTACAAAGAGGCTTTTTCATTAATAATGCCTGGAGGTAGCTAATTACCTGTTGAGCAGTCTGCTATGTCACAAACTACAAAAATTGTCCCTTATCTGCTGGATGGCTCCAGTGTAGAGCACCTGCCTTCAGCTCCCCAGACTTGAGAGCCAAAGCTTTGACTCCAACTGGAGCACTTCACAGAAGTGCTGGTGAACTCCTCCCCAGAGAGCCTTCTCTGTGGACCTGTGCTTTTGATTTTTTCTTAGGGACTGGTGGAGAGGACAAGCACTCTCTGCCACCAGTCAGCTTCCTTCTCTTTAACACATCTTGATTTTTCCTCAGTAAATATGAACATTTTCCTGCATACTCAGCAGCCACTGGTGCAAATCTCCTCTCCTACACTTGGTTTCCTATGCTGAGTTTACGCCTTTATTAGAAGAAAACCAGTCATAATCCAGGCTCTTGACTACAAAAAAGGAAAACACCATCTTGGGCCATACCAGAGAGAAGAGCCTATTTGTCACTCCAAAGGATCAAAAAATTCCAACCATGGGCTGCCATCCCGAGTTCAGCAAATGAGCAAAGGGAGAACACACACTCAACCTCCATAAAAATGGTCTCTGGTGGTGAAGTGTTTGGAGAAGCAAATCCACTCTCTATGCCATGTCCAAGAGTAACATCCCTCCATAAGGATTTAGTAAGCAAAGTGCCATTTATGCAGATCATAGATTACATCAAGCACAAGACATTTCCACAGGAAAAACTGAACAAAAGAAAACCAAAACACCACTCACAGACCTACCAGTAGTTACATATTGCTAATCATACAGAAGACATCAGCAGTGAAAAAAGGACTGGATTCTATGAAACTAGTCTCAAATATATTGGCTAGATATCTTATTATATACAAGAGTATTTTCCTGCTGTAATGCATTTGTGATTAAATAGTGTTTAGGCATATCTTCTGAATTTGTTAACAGCTTCTCAGGAAGCTTTTCAGAGAGCAAAGGTTAATACACACTTGGAATTATCCTGTTGATTTGTCATCCCATCTTCATGTGGTTAAGCCCATCACAGGAGCCAATATAAATTTAACACCATTTCAGGAAAGGCTTAAAAATATTCTGTGACATATCATTTAGAGGAGGTCATGTAAGTTCCAAAGGCAGCCTTTCACATCCACAGTGTGACACTATTAAATCCAAGTGTTTAAAACAAGATCTTATTAAGATTACCCAGCTAGACTGGGGATACACAGTATTTTACCTACAAAGCAGTATAAAATGTCTTGAAGATTTGGCTTCACACTGATACCAATTCCAAAGATTTGCTGTTTGAGAGTCCTAATTAGGCAGCTGTATTCTAACAGACTGTTTAGCCTTCTGTGAACTAATATTTCCTAAGCAGCTTGCCAATTCAAAATACTTTATTCTCAAGATGTTGTCACTTTTGGCTACTTTGCTCTACTAAATAACCCTCAAATTACTTCTGTCAGCAGCATGTCAGCTGAGTAGGCTCTTAAGCTTCAGCCTCCCACTCAGGTGAAAAAGCAAATGGGAACTCTTGTATCTTTTGACTGTCTAAACTGAAACAAAAGATTCTTTGTTGTAGAGAATGCAAATATTAAACAGTTGTAAAATGAAAATACATCACCACCTGTAGCAGTCTGAGGTTTCCCCATGAGCCCCAATCATTAGGCTATAATCAAGATTATCTGGTTCTCTCTAAAGTAGACAAGGAGTTTCCTTCATCACTGCTTCTCATAAATTATTTATTAATTTTTGTCAGATCTGCAATCAACCCTAAAGACTAACCCCATTTTTGGGGCTACATCCACATGGGGTTTAAACAAAAAAACAAATCCCAGAAAAAAACAAACAAACAAACAAACAAAAAAAACCCCACAAAAAATAAACCAAACCGACCCCACATACATTTTCTGTGTAATTCAGATTTCTGGATCCTGGATGAAATAAAACACAGAGTGAGTCATAACAATATGCAGCACACCCACAAATGCCTTCTGGTTTTACTACAAAGACAAAGGTAGGTGCAGCTTCATTGTTAAATATTAAATTCCTAGTGCTACACAGCTGAATGAATTAATAGGCACAGGAAAGAGCTTTTACACTTGCATTTCAGAGTTCATTTTCCCAGTGTTCACTGTGAGATTTACAAGAGATTTCAGTCACATATGTATGCTTGCAAATACCAAAACCCTAATTTCTAACTGTGCCTTGTTCATAACAATCTTAAAATATTTTGCTGAAGATATTTGCTATTAAACATTTTTGTTGACTTGCAACTTTTTGTGACTTGAGCTACAAAAACTCCCAACATGCAAAATGAGACAGATGAAGCCAAACTGCCTTTTTGAAAATCCATAACCCTGTGGTTAAGTATGTGTTGAGATGGAATTCCCAGAACATTTGCATCCTCCTAGGGTTTCCATCTGCAAGAGTAATGCTCTGATTTCCATTTCTTACAATACCCTGGTGAGAAGTATTCTCAGTTTTATCTGTTTAGGGTTTTCATGGTTGTCTACTAATCACCAACAGGAATACAGACTGGATCTCAAGGTCCCACTTGGCAAGGACCTACTCCTAAAGCTCCATTTTCCCCATCAGTGCATCATATTATTAAAATTCTGCCCAACAGAGTGGATATTTGCATTTCTTCTGGAAACCCACGGGGTTAGCAAAGCTTCATTAGTATGGATTTAAAAAATTCTTTTCCTTCTAGTCTAAAGTAGATCAACTCTGAAAAGGAGAACTAATTGCCTACAGAGGTGGATCATGTGCAATGGAAAGCTTTATACAAACAGCTCACTCATAGCCCATGTAACTACCACAATTATTCAGCTACTGGAGAAAAATGTTGAAGGCAGCACAAAAGTCCTCTTGCAGATGTCCTTAAAGCTCAATCTTCCGTAGTCTTGGTTTTGATATTAAAAAGCAAACAAACACATACAAAAAACAAACAAAATAAAAACCAAAAAACAAGCAAGACCACCCCCCCCCCCCTTTCATGTTTTCTAATGAAAGGAAAAAAAAATTCAACATTATCCTTTTCAAAAGAGTAAAAGAAGCAGAAGATACTGACATGACATGATCGTTCCTGCCCTTGGCAGGGGGGTGCGCTGACCTTTGAAGGTCCCTTCTGACCAAACCTTCCTGTGATGCTCTGCTGTGTCTGCCTGCTGCTGTGCACCATTATCAGAAAGAAACAAGGCCAAAAGGGAAGACAGTTGCATAAGTGACAGAAAATATGTCACGCAGATTGTAACAAGCCATGAAACTTCTCTTAGAGGGCAAGTTATTTGTGCTCTACACAATTAATGCCATTAGAGAGCACAGAATTAATAGCCCTCATTAAAAGCATCTTGAGAATTTCACTGCTACAGTGGCTGTGACCAACCCAGAATGCCCAAGAACAAATCAAGGTTGCATCCTTCTCTTCTCTATGTGATTCTTGCTGAATATACATTTATTTATTATATATTATTATGGTTACTCTAGATCTCTCTGATTATTCATTTTCACTGAAAAAGCATTGCTTTACTCTTGTTGTAACAGCATCCTTTGGCTGCTAATACAAGATTTCTATTTTAGCACTGAACAAGAGCAGAAACCCTGTTCTTAAGGTTTGAAATCTATGGAGCATTTTAAGGAGACTGATAATATTTAAATAAAATAAATCTCCAATATTTAAAAAAATTAAAGAGCAAGTTTTCATGTCTGGACAGACATGCTAAAAATCTTTTAAAAAATCAGTAAGCTATTTCCCCATTAAGTCATTTGTAATCCAGCTTGATAGTGGAACCCCAAAATGGCTCTAAGTAGTTTTCAGGACACATGTAGAATATATATTCAGCTTTCTATGTCTGCATATGTGCTACCTGAGCCATTAAAGCAGATTTTCTTGATAACAGATTTCAGAGAGATGGTGATGACAATGGAGACTTTCAGAAGACAACAATCCTCTGCTATACAGCGAACCATTTTAGAACCATCACATATGTCATAGCAATTCATGATATCCCTTCAATGGGATAACAAGATAAATTTCAGGAAACTGAATCCTTCAGATAAGGATGTGTTGTGCACTACTTTAGTATGGGTTAAAGTAGTTTTGTGCAAATCACAGCTCATGTACTTTAATACCTTTTTTTTTTAACCTAACATTTTGAGGGAGGAATTTCTAGGGGATTGAAGGTGGGGAAGAGTCACAGAAATATTAGCAGAGAAACAAACCACTGAGAATAGATATATAACTTTATAAAAACATATAAAATTGAGATAAATTCTCTAAAATAAGCCTTCATCAATGCAGGGTAGCACAGTGAATTTTATCATCTATTAAGTCATCTGGGAGTCCTGTCTTTGAAAGATCCAGAATTGCTTACTCAATTTCAGTGATTGCTCTCAGATAATCTAAGAAGAAGGTGCAGGATTGATCCAAATCAGCTCTAGTTCATAAGTCATTCAATTTCCTGAAAATCCTGCAGTGCTCCCTTCTCCCAGGTGCCTGAGACACTGCTAAAGTGTGAGACACATCTGGCAAACACCAGGCAGAATGAACACATTAAGAGGGAAAAATGGCAGGCAGAGCTGAGGCTGCTGAGACAGAGAGAATACCTCCTGAATTCATAAGGAATAGACAGCAGCATGAGAAGGAATAAAACCGTATGGGGGAAAATCACCCCACCAATGGGGTCTCAACCATGAGATTCAGCCAGTTTTGAGAAACACTGAGAGCAGCTCCTTCAGCTGGCTGACAACAGCAAAATCTCCTCTGGCAAAAGCTCCCCAGCAGCCTCACTGGGATGGGCAGTGCAGCTGCAGGTTAGTTCCAGCTTTCCACTGCATGTGCAGCCAACAAATAATTGCTGTAGGCTTGCAAACATCTCCTGTTTGCAGAACCCCTCTGCACAATGTCGAAGCTGCTCAAGCAAAGCAAACCCCTGAGGAAGGACACTGGCATGAAGCAGGAAAAAGCTTGCCTTTATGGGATGTTTTGTTTTTCTTTAATGACAAGAAAGAAAGAAAATAATGAGAAAGGGGAGGGGAGGGGGAGGGGAGGGGAGGGGAGGGGAGGGGAGGGGAGGGGAGGGGGAGGGGAGGGAAGGGAAGGGAAGGGAAGGGAAGGGAAGGGAAGGGAAAGGGAAGGGAAGGGAAGGGAAGGAAGGGAAGGGAAGGGAAGGGAAGGGAAGGGAAGGGAAGGGAAGGGAAGGGAAGGGAAGGGAAGGGAAGGGAAGGGGCTACTCTTATGTACGACACTGCTGCAATAGTCCCCCAACCTGGAGCCTTTCTGTCTGTAGCCAGAAGAAAGGATTGAGCCACATAGCATACTTTGGAAATAAACTTTCTGGTGATGAGCTGCCAAGTGAAGGCCAGCTTTGGATTAATTCCAAAATTCCATGCCATTATTTAGAAGTAGAAAAGCAGAACTATAACTTAGCATCAATTAGAACAAAAACCCAAATGTAGTGGTCTATACACACACCTGACAACCATAACAATAACGATACTTAACTAAAAGCTGTGCACCACCTTCCATCTGTTATCCTGACAGAGCAGTGTTGAGAAATGCCTGGAAAAAGCTAACATGACTCTTCTGACAGCTTTAATGACTAGTCTAACAAAGGAACACAAATCTGAACTCCTGGGTTTCATTTCCACCCCTGGGGAAGTGCCTGGATTTCCTTCCACTCTTCTCTGTGTTTTTCCTTGCCAACTTGCTGCCTGCTTTCTCCAGGCCAACACCAACACTTTCCATTCCCAACACCAACAGGCACTCAGGCAATATGCACATGCTGAAGAAAAGAGGTACACAGGAAAAAAGCTGCTGAATTGTAAGAAAAATCCTCTTTTACTTCAGGCTTTAGTGACATTTAGATTGAACCCACAGCTTGGAGCATGAATTCAGCTATTATTACAGCATTTAACTCAGGTCATGACTAAGAAAATTAAAGGTGAGAAGTTGCAATGACTTCATTTGCTCATTGAGGAATTATCTTTGCAATATTGGTCTCATGATGTGAGTAACAAGGCACAAGTCACTCAGTTCTTCATGAGACTAAGGCAGCTGATGTGAACTCAGGCACTGCACTCCCATCACCCCCACCATGGATTTATGAACAAGTCTTAGGCCACTGTTTTCACTTTAAGAATAAAAAGTGAGTTTAAATCTAAGGCTCCTAGTAGCTCCAGTTAATACATTACACACATTGATCAGCAGGAAGTGCTTGTGAGCAGCTGTAACTTTTAGTCACATTTCAGTTAAAATGAGATAATTAGGATCTGCAGGATTGTCTTTCACTCTACTGTACTAATTTATGTCAATTATATCACATTTTGATAGGCTTAAAAAAAAGAGCATTCCAAATTACTTTTATAAAACCTGTTGTTCTTCAATTTTAATTTAACTTGCTTCCTGTACCATCAATAAATTTGAAAGAAGGTTACATATATCGGAGCTAGAATTTTGTTGAAAACAGAGCTGCAGCCTGCTTTCCTGGATGTGTTTACATGCATTATTATAGTTTGATCTGCTTCCTAATTTCTGAAGCAATGCATTTTTTCTCCTCTGTCATTTATTTTGAATGCAACATGTTCACAAATGCTGATTACTTTTCTGCTAGGGATTTTAGCCATCTGTGCTAACACAGTTGCTGAGAGAGTCACACACAATAGGAGTAGGAGATAATAGTCATTAACATGAAACAACAATAAAAGACCTAAATTTGCAAACTCCAACTTTGCCTACAGTTTATGATTAATGAAAACTAGTGCTTACTGAAAGCTGATTATGTGTTTCATTCTGTGTGAAGCCTGAGGGGCTGAAGCTTAGAACACTAAAATCCTTCAAATTCCACCCAATTTAATGAATCTCTTCAATTAACTTTGCAGATTGAATCACCGAGTCAGCACAATCAGTGCAGCAAAACCCATTAGAATAGATTTTACTCTGTCTTGCTAAAAAAGCATCAGTTGGTCATCACAGCTGATTAAGCAATACAAGACAGCACAGCACACCCAGAAAATTACTTTTTCTTTGAAGTTCACAATTTCACAAGTTTCAGAGTACTGCTTGCCTACTTACCTAAGGTTAGTTTAGAGTTTAGACAGAGGCAAGGTTTCAGCCCAGGGGTAGCAAGGCAACCATAATATTGTGTGTGCTGTAACCATTACTGTTATGGGTAAGAGCTGGGGTGCAACCATAGAGTTACTGGGGAGCAAAGACTGCAGGAGCTAAGGGAAACAAAAACAAAGCAAACCAACAAACCATAGTTCATATTTTTTTCTTAATAATTTCCTCAATCATGTGTTTTTTTGTTGTTGAATTATCAGTGAGCCAAGGTTAATGCCAAATAAATTACCAAATTAAACTGAAGCACTGCAGTTTATTTTATCAAGGCCACAAGTGAGACAGCTATGTTTTAAAATATCCTGTGCAATATTCTCATTATTACAGTGGCATGAACTTGAGGGTCCTACAGGCTCTTCTAGGTCAGCTGTCAAAGCCAGACTGGAGCCTGGCCACTGCACATGGGCTGTGAGAGCCAGGGCTGCAGGATCAGCACATCTTGGCTTTAGAATCACAGATTCACAGAATAACAAGATTGGAAGAGACCTTCAAAATCACTGAGTCCAACCCAGCCCTAACACCTCAACCAAACCCTGGCACCCAGTGCCACATCCAGTCTTTTTTTAAACACATCCAGAGATGGTGACTCCACCACCTCCCCAGGCAGGCCATTCCAGAAGTTTTTCACCCTTTCTGTAAAAAAACCTCCTTCCTAATATCCAACCTATATTTCCCTTGATGCAGCTTGAGACTGGTGGACACAGCACCCAATGGAAGAATAGAGCACTTCTATCAAAAAGGCAGAATGAAGCAACTTGCAGCCACTAAAAATAAGGCCAGTCCTACTCACCTCAGCTTTATTCCCAGTCTTGCTGTTCCCTCTGCTCTTCTGACCTTATGGAGCCATTTCCACTGGTCCAGGAGATGACAAGGAGCTGGATTGCTGCTGGTGCAGGGGGTGTCCTGCCCAGGGAGAAGGGAAGGTGGCACCCACAGATGTGCCACCAGCCCTGCCTGGCTCCTGGCAGCTCACCTAAAGGCACATGGTGGGCTCCTTTGTTCTTCAAACAAAGTAAAAAATGCACGTGGATTAAATTCCCACTGATCTACCAGGTCCTTAAGGAAGGGTTCATGACAACTGTATGTGTGACCGGCAATCCCACTGACAACCCCACAGAACATCCATTGCTCAGTAATTTATTCAAACACATGCCTTTCCCCCTTCCTCTATTGTTTCACAGAATAGAAGAAAGTACTTTTGAGAAGATGTCTATCCTAAGGAAAAAATTACTCATCCTAAAAGATATTCCTTTGCTGATACTCTGCAAGAAAAGACAGGCTGTAACCCCAACAAAAAGGAAACTAAATTTGAGCTAAAATAAAACCTCTAGGTCTATTTTACATAAACCTAGTTTTAGGTTGAATCAGAACATTCAAAACTATCTATAAAATTAATTACATCACATGTAACTAAATTATTAAATGCACTAATTGTATCACATAGATTTAATTAAATATCAGATTACAGTCAGTTGTGCAACAACTACATTTGGAGACAACAGAAACGAGACAAAAAATCTGGTTTTGTGAAGTCCCATCACCCCTCCCCTTTAAATCAAATCAATAAATCATCTGCTTCTAATTAACTATAATAGGCATAAAAAAATACTCTATGAAAGAGAAATGTTTGATCTCCAGTTTTTCTTGCTTTAAGGTGTTCAGTGAAAAGTTGCTTTTTTAAAAATCATTCCACTGTATCCTGCTCATAAACATTCAGTGCATTCATATGGTCCTTCTCCACACATCATCTGTATTCTAAGAGAACACAAACCATCTACTATGTATTCAAATTCCCAGCTTTTCACAATGTTTTCTTAAAAAAAAAAACAAAACCAAAAACCAGTCTTGGCTTAAGCTATACACCCAGAAGCTTCAGTTCTAGTGATGTTGCACATAAGCATTGAAGGGGAGTCTGATACTCCTCTACTGCCTGACAAAAGAAAACCTAAACTATTAAAACCAGTGTGTGTTCTATTTTATTTGTGCTACCTGAAATGCATTTTCAGATCAGTTCAGAGAGTTTTGTGGGTGAGGTTAATTCCATCAGTTCCTTCACAGTGAGAGAAGACTTTTTAATGTCTGAAAGCAAAAAAAAAAAAAAAAAAAAAAAAGTCATAAAACACCACAATGAGAAACTCTTTTATCTTTCCTATATAAACCTCCAGGACTGCTTTGCTATTGTAGAGGAACAGCAAAGCAAATATTCCTGTTCGAAAGGTGTAATTCAGCTGAGGGTTCTACAGCCCATGGACTGCTCTGACACAAGTCCTACAATTTGACTTCTAGTACTGGAAATTCTATATTGCATCAGTACATTTCACTGACTCTCAAGGAATGATTCAAATTCGAACTATTAAATCATTGGCCCCAAGTTTCTGATGCTTCATTAAAAAAATTCACACTTGCAGATAAAAAAGAAATTCAAATTTTGAGATACATAATGTCCATTTAACTGTCAGGAAACAGCAAAGTACTGTGGGTTTTTGGTAAGAAAAGCTAACATTATGAGAGAATTAAATTTGCAATAGAAGTATTTACAGTCTATATTTTGAAGTCTTTAGTTAAAAAAAATCAATCACACGAAACAATTTTATTCATTTGTTTTTAGTGCCACATGCAAAGCACATACAGACCATTTAAAGGTCAGTCAGTCCTCAGCAAGGCAAGGTCAAATCTGTGTTACCTTGTTTGCTTTTTGTTTCTATATTTTAGCTTTTTTTCTGGGATAAGGGAGATGTGTTGGATTTTTGGTTGGTTGAGGATTTTTTAAACAGTCCATTCACTGTTGCACAGCTCTACTTGCAAGAGCTCTTTTATTTAAACCAACCCACAGAGGGGAAAAAGATAATTTAATATATATCCTGTCCATCACAATGCCTCCAGTTTTGTTACTCTGGTTTCATTGTGCCACTCTCACTATTTGCTTACAGCACACTGTCAGATTAACACCATTTTATTAAAAACTAATGCAGTTGTGAGGCTGCAAATATTAAAATTTTAAATATGGAGCAGTGTTTTGCTCTGATAAGTTTTCATTCCAGAAAATTAGATAAAAACAATCCTCTTACCTTCTTTAAAATGTATGCCAACATTCAAGCCCAATATAATCTCATTTATTTCTATCAATTGAAAAACTGCTCTTTATAATAATAAATAATATAATAATAAATAATAAAATAATTGTTCTTTCTAATGATATTTTTATAACTTGATTCTGGAATGTGCAGTGGTGTGGGAGCAGCAGGAGCACGGGGTGCAGGGGACAGGAAGGGCCATCCCTGCTCAGTCAGAGATGCTATCCATGATCACAGCTCCAGACAGAACCTCTGCATGCACCAACTGTGCCAAAAAGCTGCTGGAGCAGATGCAGCACCCTTCCCCTTAGCTGAGGAGCTGTTTTGCTTCTAGGAACATCAGTTAGTGGGAACACATGGTAAACTTGTGAATTACCCAAGCAATACTTTGGGGAACTCCCATGCTGCACTAAGCTGTGTACAGGGGACTGAGTCCCCTTTGGATGTGTGTGGGTTTGGGGTGGTTTCTCTCAAATCCAAGGAGCCCCTGAACTGAAGCTTACAGAATACATTGTCCTGTAAATGTCAGGAGTTACTGTGACAGCAGTCTGTGTGGAAGAGAGGTTTTGATGTTAAGCTGACAATCTTTATTTTCTCAATGGTTATAATAGCAATAATGATAATGATAATAATAATAGTAAAAATAATAAAGAATAATTATTAAAATAAAATAAAATATATAATTAAAATTCTAACTTATATTATATTATACATTATAATAATAGAATTTATTATATTTATAAATAAATTATGTAATTATTATATTTATATATATTTATAATAATATAATATTATTTATATGTTATATTATATATAATAATATATAATACTAGTAGTACTATATATATTAATATATTATAATTCTATATTGTATCCAAGTAAATAATAATAATAGTAAAGAATAATGACTATAATAAAATAAAATAAATAATAAAATTATAACTTATATTATACATTATAATAATATTTTATTATATCTGTTATATTATATATAAAATATATAATACTAGTAGTACTGTATATATTAATATATTAATTCTATATTGTATCCAAGTAAATAATAATAATAGTAATAATAATAATAATAATAATTATAATTATAATAATAATAATAATCTCAGCAATATTAATAGTTAGCAAGCCTGGGAAAACCAAACTTGCTGCTTCTATTAAGTTTTTCAAAATCTTCTGGCTCCCACGATGTGCAGCATGTTCAGAACTCAGGATTCAGGACCACCCTGAAAGGCTTTACCAGGGAGAGACCCCCAGTGCTGCCAGAGCTTGCGAGGCTGTCCAGCAGTTTCATATCTGAAGGTCACAACTTTGAACACAAACTGTTTTACTATAAAAGCTTGCTGATACAAAAAAAGGAGTTGAGATTTCCAAGTTACAAAAGGAAGCACTTAGTTTCTACAGTTTGCCTGGCTTCCATGTAGACACAAATTTTTATAAACAATCAGAATAGCATGTAAGAATCAGAAATATGGGATCCAAGATACCCCAGGACCAACCTCTGATAAAAATATCTGTCAAACAACAGCGAAGAGCATACTAATAATAGTACATAAGGACATGTCTGCAATCTTATTAGGAGGAGCTAACAGCCATGAGTGTTTCTAGCTTACATTTGGAAAAGAAATGAAAAACCTAATCATACCACAAGACTGATAAAATCCTTTCACTCTCCTATTATCACTTAGAAAGCTCTTATTAAAATAAAATCTTTAGAGTACAAATTAAGAGAGTCATCTGAAGATACAGAACTGATTTTCAATAATTCTTGTAAGCCTGGAGGAACTCCAAAAGCTGTGGCTATATTTAAAACCAGCAAGTGAGATGAATCAGGCAACCTCTGCATCATCAGTCTGAGTTCCAAATAAAGTAATAAGAGTCTGCCATTCAGAGCTTCTAACAAAGCTTTTAGTGAGATTGTATAAAATCAGACAGGTGGGTTTAGGGCAGCTGGACTTTGTTTGATGGCAGTTGGGTTTAGGCAGTAAAGGGTTTGAGGTGCCCAGGCGAGATCCTTGGCATTTCAGCCTGAGAAATTTATATACATAATTATATATATATATTATATTATTATATATAATATATATTATAGCATTATTATGTATTATTATATATGCTATATACTATATAATATATTGTATTATGTTTTTATAAATATATAGATATGTAGTCTTTCTTTGGATTACAGTAACAGTTTTATAATTTACAACTAGCAGACCTAGAATCAGATATGGATTCCAAGGGTTTGCACAGAAAGGGACAGACAGAGAAGTTTCAGATAATTACTCACCAGGTGGACCAATCTGGTCTAAGCCACACCCAGCACCTTCAGTTGCGAAGATGCTCAGCTGGTGATGAACACCTCTCAGGATGTGGCCCAAATTATACACACTGGGTCACTCCAGCA
Source organism: Calcarius lapponicus (assembly GCA_039654755.1). Taxonomy (NCBI): domain Eukaryota; kingdom Metazoa; phylum Chordata; class Aves; order Passeriformes; family Fringillidae; genus Calcarius; species Calcarius lapponicus. The sequence goes on from CM077470.1 coordinate 35,035,956, forward strand.
TCTGCCAAGAAAGTTTAAAGTGGTCATTTGACATGGGCTCAATTTATCCCAGTTCCTCACTTTAAATTACAATATTTTACTGCAAATTCTGCACAAAAGCTCATCACAACAAGAAGCAAAATTGACATGTTCTTTTGATGCCTCAAAATCCTAAGCAGTCACTAGGAAGAAAAGCCAGTTTTCTAAAAAACCTCTCTGTTGAAAATACACCAAGTAAGAGAAACTTGTTGTAGGATTGTTAGGTGCCATTTTCCAGCTTTTCTTCTTCTGTTTTTGTCAGAAGTACTGACAAGCACTTCTAAACTTGCCCTAAAAGAAGAGTTAATCAGAAGTTTTCAAACACCATTAAGGCTTCACTAAGGTAATTTCAGCTTCAGTGTAAGGAGGGTTCACTCATCATTAATCAAATACATCAATGAGCTCTTTGGCCTAACGGTTTCGCATACAAAAAGGCAGGCTAGCACAATTGTCACATTGATATTTTCTGGAAAAATCCCTTTGCCTATGATTCTTCTCCTGGGAAGCTGAGAAGCCTCAGAGAAAAAAAGGAATACAATAATTATCTGATTTGCTTCTTCCTGTGTTTTGCTTTTTGGAATGTGGTTGGAGATTGTTTACCCACAGGTGATTGTTTCATTGGTTTCATGTGAATTGTTCTGACTCATTGGCCAATCAGGACCAAGCTGTATTGGGACTCTGGAAAGAGTCAAAAGTTTTCATTATTATCTTTTTAGCCTTCTGTAAGTATCCTTTCTGTATTCTTTAGCATGGTATAGTATAGAATAGAATAGTATAGTATTCTTTAATATAATACAATAACATAAAATAATAAATTAGCCTTTTGAGAACATGGAGTGAGATACCTCATTCCTTCCTGCCACAGGGCACCCCGTAAATACAATACATGATGAGTCTAGAGCAGGCACAGTGACAAACATTTCCAACAGCCCCACAGGCAGATCAGGCTGAATTCTTCAGCGAATCTTCAGTGAATTCTTCAGGCTGCCCCCATCATAACCATCTGTACTAAAATGCAGTTTGGAGAGGAGCTCAGCCTCTCCACACCACAGCCCTCAGAGCTGTGGCTAGCAGAGCACAAGCAGTGTTGGGAACACCCAGAGAAGGGCTGTGGATTAGGGTCTGCTCCCCTCCAGCCTGATCAGAATGTGGCTCAGGACTTGCAGTTCAACAACTGCACATGCCCACCACCACTGTGTGGTCCAGGGAGAGATCTCCATGCCTTGATCCTGTGCACTCTCACCCAGGAGCACAAAGCTTGCCCTCCCTGCCAGCTTCCCTCTTGGAACACCACTTACAAGTCCTACAGAACAGGGATCTATTCCCCACCAAATCTCCCATCAACTCCTACATTCCCCCCAGTCAGTATAGTTGGAGGCTCACAATTCAGATGATGAATTCCATCTTTTCCACCAGACCCGGTTTTCATTCCAGTGCTGGAATCCAGACTTGAGCTAGATTTGATGGGGATGGTGTGGCATTTCTCATCATCAGCTACTCAATATTCTTACTAGTGCTAGCAAATGCACTTGTCCTTGTGGACAGCCGCTCTGGTACTATTTTTACTGCAATATTCATGCACAGGTGCCTGAGCTTGCTGCTGATGGCAAGACTGGCAATGGCAGGGGAAGGCAGCAAGGGTCAAGAAATCAGTTTTCCAATGATAAAGAGTGAATGGTGACACTACGGGTTGTAATTTTATGAGATATAGATTTGGCATAGATAAGAGTCTAAATTTGATTGCTGCAAGTATTTTTAGATTTATTAACTTTTAGAGTAATGGAAATAAAGCAACTGCAACACTAGAACAGCCTATGGCTTGGGAAATGAACAGAACAAGCCTCTGAAAAGTTTAACAGTGCAACTTGTAAATCTTCTGAATTTTGCAAAGCCCAATCAAAACCTCTTTGTTTAAAGGCATATAAATCACAGAAAAACCTTGGCCTGCTATGAATAACAATCTTTCTCTGCCTTTGATTAGAATCTGAGCCATCATTTCCATGGTTGTGAATATTGTTTTTGGGGACCTGTAAGGCAAAAAAGATCCATTCTATTATCAGCAAAGGATCCTTTTAGAAGTGTCCTACTGGAACATGAGACTATGCAGCTGTATTTTGTTCTCCTAACACTGGAAGAAACAAGGGTAGTGATTGTATACATTGATGAGCTTGTCTCTGTTGAAGGGCTTCAGTAATCTTTCTGAGCAGGTGTTAGAGATCTTGAAGAAGTAGTGCCACAATTATATTTTAAATAGGGTTTCAGCAACTGCAGGATGAAGACTTGCAAAGTGTCTCTCATCTCATTTTTAACAAAGGGAAAACAGGTCTAATGCACCAGCTTCACTTTACTTTCTAAAGCAGGCACTATTCATGTAAACAGATGACGATGCAGATTAGAAATACAAGTGCATTTGTACTTAGGACCTCAGTCTGCAATTAAAAAAAAAAATATATATAGACTTACATTCCATTTAAATTCAGGTCAGAGGAAAACTTAGATAAAGAAAATCAGTTAACCATGCAAATTTTGAGAACCCAAGGTGACAGAATATCTAGGTATTATCTTTTAAAAATGAAGATAAATATGCTCTATCTGGGCAAACTGTATCTTCATAGATTATGTCAAAGTATAAGACGTGCATAATTGATTTATCTAGCCCAAGACAAATGAGACACATGGAGAGCCAAGCCAGTAACAGTTTTAAGGAACATTCATTAAGCTTAACTAAGTAAAATACAGTTTGTAACATGCAGAGTAGTTTTCATAATTTATATGTGTTCAGATTTTGCATTTTCATTAATGCATACATTTAAGGACCAACTGACAAATGAAAAGTTCTAGTATAAGAAAATGAATGCACAGGATAAATACAATCTACAAGGCCAGATCAATTTGCCATTATGAGCACAGGGACCTGCTCACAATATAATATTGCTGATGAATGTAAATTTGGTTCTTTGCTTAAAGCATTGAACTTCAGATCTGTGAAAGAGAGAAAAACAAGAGTAAAATAAAATCAAATCTGTCTCTGGGCTCACGGTTTGCAAGGCACAGGGCTGGGTTTTGTTTTGTTAAAAAGGAAAGTGTAAGTATTTTTGTTAGAACAGGTAAAGGTCAGCTGGGAGACAGCCATCTTCCCACAATTTATACTGCCCACCACTGTGGGGGTTCCCATTCTTGAAAACCTCTCCATGTCCCTTGCTTTGTTTTTCCTCATAAACTAATAATCTTTCCTTCTTTTAAAGCTGTACAGATTTTTTAAAAAAATATATTGGTTTGTTGGGTGGGATGATGGTGATGCTCATTCTTTGCAGGCCCAGTTTCCCAGTTAGCAATTCTGACTCATTATGCATTGATAATTCAAGGAGGAGGAAAGATCAGTGGGCAGCCTGAACTTTTCCCTGCCATTTCCTGCACACATTCAAGCACTCGCTGTTTAACTGAAATGCATAACTCAGGCACTGGTACAGGACCAAAGACACCCAGCAACAGAACTGCCCAGGGCCCCAGACTAGAAAGAACCATCCCAGGTTTGTCACATTGAGTGTTTCCAAACTACAATCAGACAGTGTGCAGAGAGAGTGAAAAGAGTGTGAAAAGATTGTACCAAGGAGCAGAGATGTTGTCACACACAGTATTATAAAGTTGCAACAAAACCAGGTGGAGATTAATTTTAACATTTCTCCAGTGGTTTTTACCCTAAGTTTACCAGTATTAGCTGAATTGAAAACCTTAGGCTAAGGAGGTGACAGATTTCCCTTAGCCTTGACTTTAGTGACAGACACAAGGACTCTGAAGCTGCTGCAGATAAGCAGAAATTTTATTGTGAAACAGAGAGCTGAACAAGAGATCTCTGAATACTGCAATAAGAGAAATGTAATCTGCTCACAATTAACAGATTTCATTTTTCATGGCACTGCACAGCTCATGCATTTTAAAATATACTGCACATTTGGGGTGGGGGGGCTTTTTTCATATTTTTCATTTAGATGCATATTTATATAAATGAATTTTGACAGCTGTGCATTTTTTAGAAGGGAAGTAAGATACAGAATAATTTTTGGAGGAATGTAATGTAAGATCAAGCTAAGACTAAGTTTTATAAAGATGTGTCCAAGTGCTTCTTTGACACAGCACTATCACAAACTCAGACTACCCTGCTGCCTGCTGATCCCAGTGATGTCTAACCCTTTGACGGAGCCTCACAATCTAACTTATCTGGGTTCAAGGTGGTTAACTTAATTCTTTTATTGAAAGCTAGCAGAGATACAATGCCCCACAAAATTTTTCCAAAAAATGCTGGAAAAGTACACCAGCATCTCCCAAGCATCCCAGCTTGGTGCATTCAGTGGTGCAGCAGGGAGATTTCTTCAGTTCAGCAAAGACAATCTGTGTGGAAAGGGTGGGGTAGGAGAAAAGCTGCCATTCAGGTACAGTAAAATGCTTGGGAAAGATTATAAACTCAGTCAGGACCAACTGGAGCCTTAAAATTAACATTTTTGCTGAGTACTGCAATTGCATATTCCAACAACATTTTTCCAAATCCCAGGCAGGACTGAATTCTAAACAGGACAAGATTTCTTCTACACTTTTTTTTCTATTGGGAGTTATCAAATAAATTTTATTCCTGAGAAATTTAATCTAATTATTGGTGCTAGTGGCCACACATCATCAATAACATTAATTAGCTTGAGCACTTCTGTATCAGCCAGATCTTGTCCCAGCATCCCCATGAAACATTAAGTGATCATTTAGAACAGAGATTTTTTAATTCCCTTCAGGCAGAGCTAGCCATAGTAATTTGAAAACTCTCACTTCAAGGATCTCTTTTCTTCCTTCACCAGCATAATGTTACAATGACCAATTAAAAAAGTGTCTCACATGCTGTGTTCAGAGGGCTTGGTAAATACCAATTTAGGGGCAAGACAAATGTTTTCTATCCTACAAGACAACCTTACTTAGACATAATTATTTAGCCAAGCAGTATGCCTTTTTTCCACAAAATATTTTCATTAAGGAACATTACCCAAACAAATATTTTCATGTAAAATACCTAATTTAGTAACTGCAAGAGCAGTAAGAAAAAAAAAAAAAAAAAAAAAAGAAGGAGTGAAGTAGTGAAGTATTTACTGGATCTGAAATAATTCTTCATTTTGCTCAGCATGACAATTTACTTCATGTTTTCTAAATTAGAAATTCCATGCTCACCCAGTTCAACCCAGTTTCATGGAATGTAACATTTTTTGTGCACAAGCAGTTTTGTTTCTCAAGGTGATCTAACAAAACCAAAGAGTGTGCTGCACAAACACACACAAAGTATGTCAACAGCTCTCCCAAACCTTGAAGTGATAAATTTCCACTTCATTAAAACAGTGTAAATAACAGAGAGAGCAAGTGGTATTCACAGGTGAGCAGTTTAATACCTAACCCCCCTCTAAATTTCTATAAACAATTTAGAGCAAATGTGATGCTGCAGACACAGATGCACCAGCCCTACCCATCCCACCAGTCCCCTTCAGGACATTTTCCAGTCCACTCAGAACCAACAGATCCAGTCAACCACGACAAGCAATTATTTATCCTGCACCTCCAACTGATGGAAAACATGTTTTTGTAATCATGTGTGTCTAGATAACACATTTCCTGTAAGGCTGCTTCCCCTGGATCAAACAGATCAACAGGTCTGGCCAGCTTATCTGTGCAAGTTTCCAGTTTACTTTGCAGGACCACACGAGAAGTGTTATCATGTAAACTCCCACTCATCTAACTTTCAAAGAGGTTTTGCACACAGTCCTCATCTTGGAACACATTTGGAATGCTCTGTTATCTTGCCCTGAACTTAAACAGCAAGTTTAATTCACAGATTTAATGACAGATTTGGTCAAGTGTCTCTGCTTTTTCTAGCTCCTTTTTCAAGTGTGATAAGTGTATAAAATTTTAAAAGTTTGACTGGTTTTAAATACAAGAGGGAAGGGGTTTTGGCACATTGTTGGTTTTTGGGTTTTTTTAAATAAGCTTTTTTCAGATTTTTAATTTTTTTTTAATCTTTTTACAGCCCAGGGAAAACCAGAGAGATACTTTCCATTAAAATACTGGAATATTTTAAAAGACAGAAAACTGGAAATCAAATGGAGGGAATACATATCTGTTTCAGCGGAAACACAGATTACTGGGCACTACAGAAAATAATTTTAAAAACTCAAAGATCCTTAGCCCAACTCCAACAATTCCACCAGCACAAAAGGAAATGTACAACAGTATAAAGTTACCTGTCAAAGTATAAGCTCAAATCCTCTGGCAACATTCTCACAAGATGGCGGGTACATTGGAAATCAAGAGTTTAGGTACTTTAATGCTTGTTAAAGCAGATATTTCTTTGTTTAGCAAATCTGAATGCAAATTGCTCTCTGGTTTCATGATTCTTTTTGTTCACAGCATGATTTTTCAGAAGCTGTTCACTCAAATATCCTTATTTATTTTCATAAGGCAAGCTGTTTTAATATTAATGTTATTTTTCAACCAAAATTTCCTTTAGGGTATTTAAACAGAGTAATTAATGCCAGGTACCTAAAACACACACCATTTAGTGACCACAGACTCATACTTAGGTCAAACTTTAAATATTTCCTCATAAGAAAAACAAAAAAACCAAAACCCCCAAATTTTCAGAGTTGCATTTTTACCAGTGGGATCTGAGGCATTGTCACCTCTTTACCACACCTACCTATGTCAAAACTGAACTAGGCTTTAATTCAAGTTTGTGAAGCTAATTCCTTGTCCATGACAAGCTGGCTCCCAAGAAAATTCATCCCAGGATTAATCTGATTGCATTTAAAGCCAGTTTCATTAAAAATTCTTAAAAATCCTGTTGCACAGTTATAGTCTTAATATGAAGAACATCTGACTTCATTCATTCGTTCATTACAAATTACTCTAATTAGTTTCATATAGAGACCCTGTTCTAAACTGCAACTAAAGACATGTATGACTGGGTGTGGAGGAGAAAACACCATACAATAAGAGAAAAATATTAAAACTACATTCCTTAATTTAGTAAAATCTAAGGGAGGCAATTTACTGATTCAAAGGAATAATTCCACATTCAAAGTTTACTTTATGAGGAATAATTTCTTATGTTGGATAAAATTCCTTCATGTAAATGAAAATAAGAGTCTGCATTAACTGAAGGTGTTATCTTGTATTTTCAGAGACCCCCAACAAAGGGAGGAATGATGAATCTGACTCTGTGTTCTTAGAAGGCTAATTTATTATTTTATGATACTATATCCTATGAAAGAATACTACACTAAAACTATACTAAACTATATTAAAGAATACAGAAGGGATACTTACAGAAGGCTGAAAAGATAATAATGAAAACTCCTGACTCTCTCCAGAGGCCCAACACAGCTTGGCACTGATTGGCCAATAAGTGAAAACAACTCACAGCAGAAACCAATGAAACAATCACCTGTTGGACAAACAATCCCCAAACACATTTCACATGTGAGCACAACACAGGAGAAGCAAATGAGATAAAATTGTTTTCTTTTTTCTCTGAGGCTTCTCAGCTTCCCAGGAGGAAATCCTGGGTAAAGAGATTTCTCAGAAAATATAACTGTGACAGCATTATTTAAAGGAAAAACAAAACACCTAACAAGAAAAAAAAAATCCCAATCCTGAATTCTGCATTTCTAGAGATTTTTTTAACACCTGAAATCTTTTCTGGGTTAGGGTTGCACCATGCTGGTCTTGCTAGTTTTCCCTTAGCAGACTGGGGTCTGGCAGAGCTGAGGTAACAGCTCGGGAAAGGCACTCTCTTTTCATTACAGAAGCACTCTAGCAGCACATATTAACACAGAGTCTATTGTACATCAAGTTGCAAAATTATTCTGAGATCCAAGAGCCCCTGGCTGATGGCCCAGTAAGTACAGATTTTTCAAACCAGAAGGAAAAGACAGTCTCATTTACTACCAATTTTTATGTTAATAAAGACCTCTTTTCAGCAGTCTATTCTGAGTTTTTAATCAGTTTTTGGCCATCCCTGTGCATAACCTAGAGGAACCATTTCACACAACACTGACCTCTTGCACCAGCAGTCACTGGCAAAGGCTGCTCAGGTGAGGCCTCAGGTTTTAGCTTTTATATTTTTCAGATTCTCTGCTGTTTTAGTGTGTAGTTCTGAGCTCCATATTTAGGGGATGGTGAGCTCTCTGCACAGAGTAGGGAGACAAAACAATTCCTTTTCTAGCTGGGGACCAAGGACAAATGATCCAAATCTCAGGGCCAAGAGCACAAACAATGTGGACTGAACAGAGAAAAACAAGAAGGATGGATAACCTAAAGCTGTAATTGGACAATTTACTCCAATATGCAAATGGACCAGAAGTTATAAAAGTGTGAGACCTTGTAAACTGTTGTCCCTTTTGTGACCATTTTGGTTCACTTTGGGTGTAGCCCTGGCTGGGCTCTTGTGCTGCCCAAGGTGGATCCATTGAGGCCTTTTAATAAATCCCTACTTGATTCTTTAGCTCTGTCCATCCTCTGATCTAGGTAAGCCTACACAAGGCATCACAGGAACACAAGGACTTAGGCACCACACTGACAGCCAAGATGCACTCTCGATCCTCCTTTTCCCCCTAAAGATTTTCTTGTATTATGTTTAACAGTCACAAAGGCATTAAAGTAAATTTTTAAAAAATAGGTATTTCCATGTTCAAAAGTAATATTTTACTAAAAACATAGGCAAGTCCCAAAATATTAAGTTTTCTATTATTCTCATCCAATTTTTCTTTTGGTTAGTACATAGACCTTAACTTTAGTCTAAAAGGCTGCAGGTTCTTATTTAGAGGGAACTTTAGCAGCTGTAACAACAGGAGCTTCCCATCAGCAGATTACAATAAAGACTGCAGAAGAAGGATTTTATTGCTGCCTGATCACTGCAATGACAACACAGAAGCAGGGCAATTGCCACTTTCTGTTTTGCCTTTTTTCTAAGGAAGTTTTTTATATCAAGAGTAAGTATACAGTTCATCCTTTATCACTTATTCTTTAGGCAAAGAGAAAACACTGCCAAGTGAAAATCAAAAAATGAACTCTCTCTCAGCAGAGCAGCTTTTTATTTTCTTTGTTTTTCTTCCCTGAAACCTTAGATCCCTTGGAGTGCTGGGCTAGTCATCATCACCCAAGGGAATGTTTCTTTACTGTTTTTTCTCAAAACATCCAATTTTGTCCTTCTTCCCCCCAAAATTAAATTTAATTTAATAAATTAAATTTTATTAATTTAATACTTTCCATACAGAACTAACTTTTGGGACGACTGTAAAGAATTCCAGGGCTGTCTTCCACAGAGAACACAGAGGCAAATGAAAATATATGGAATATATCATAACACAAGGAAATAAGAATAACTGTATTATCACATAGAGAGTGCTAACTGCTGACCTGCACTTTCAGAGCTGCACCACAGGGTTATAATAAATGCAGCAATGGGCTACTTCCTGCATAGGAATCTCAGCATTTCAAGGTATGATTAAGGAATGGAACTATTGCCAGGAGCTAAGCAGAGAAAATAGAACCTCAATCCTTGAGAAGAACAGAAAGGTCCCCTGCAAGTATTCTGCAGCATTCTGCACATAAAAACGGATGGGTGTGTTTCAATACATACATTTATTGCCTAGATTCTTCACTGGGAGCAGCCCAAAAATGTAATCATCCATTAAAAGAGCCAAAACAAATACTGCACCTTGTAATCTCCCTTACTAGCATCTTAAACAAAAAGAATTTCTTAAAACTAAGAAATTCTCTTCCTCTCCAAACAAAACCAAAAGAACATTAAGTTGTGCCAGAGAGACAATATCAAAGAAGCTCACAAACACAAACCAGACCATATGCCTCGCTGTAAAGTGAGAGTGTCTGTGAACAAGCTCATCAGTTTTGTGAGGCACGTGCCAAAACCCTGAAAGGAATTGCTGCAGTTCCCTGTTGGAAGCTGAGAGTTATTGACCAAGCCAGACTTGGAGATCTTCCATCTTGTTAAAGGTGCTAATGATTCATGTATGCAATTTCTGAAGAAAGAAATGGTCTTCAGCAGTGAGTTTGATTTTTCTGTCAGGAAGTCAAACTGCACTTGAAGTTGTGCAGTGCTGTTATCTTAGTGAGCATGCTGAGACACTTCAGAGAAAAATTATAATTTGATATATTCCCTAAACAATTTGCCTTCAAAAAAGATAGATGCACATGGAGTTTCTGCCTTCTGTACACCCCACTTTTTAGACCAAGCTACTTTCATTAATGTGCTCACCATCACTGTACCACAACACTGGAAACACCCATAAAAAAGCACTTGCAAAGTTTGACACTATCAAAGTTTAACAATACCAAAAGCCTTTCCAAACTGGTAGGCAGGGGATCACTTGTGTCAGTTGATCCTGTATTTATGCATTTTATATGCAAAGCCATGGAAAAATTGTGCTGCAGTACGTTTGTCTGTAATATTTCCTGTCATGTTGGAAAAATAAATAGCTTGGAAAAGTGTTTTCTGTTTGTTTACAGAAGTTTCCATTAGAACCAGGGAAAGCAGAGAGGGAGATGCTTGTGTCTCATGTAGGGAAACTCAGTGTTGTTAAGCAGACACAGGAGGAGAAGAACATTTTGCCTCTGCCTGTATCATGATCCTACATTTTAAAAAGATTTTCCTCATTTTCATTAATTTTCTGGAGTTTCTAGGTAAGTCACGCCAATCAATAAAGTTTTCAAAAAGACATACTCAAAGTGGAGAAGATGAAAAAGGAAAATTGAGTATATTACTGGGTGGGGGAAGGGGAAGACTGAGGAAGCAAAAAAATTTCACCTTTCTGGGATGGTATTCAGAATATGTGGATAATCTCAGACATGTCTCTGCTTTCCAACACTACAGCTGAAAATTCTCTGTTAGTATCCTGTCCTAAATCACAATCCTGACAGCACACAGGAAAACCTAACATGAGCAGCAGTCCTTGTCAGGAACAATGGATCAATTCGATCAGTTTAGTCAAGAAGTCTCAAAGTATAACTTTTTCTTCTAAAGAACTACTTTTCAAGAAATAGTTACACATAGCATGTCTTGTGAATTGCAGAAACATGAAAAAAAATCAAGAAATAAATCAGGTTTGCTGTGAAAATTCCTCTTGCAAATCTGGTAGGTGGTTGGTCTAGGCAAACTCTATTTAGAAAACAAAATGCATGGAAGATATGCTTTGATCTCAGATCCCCCAACTGGGCATAAATAAAATATGTAAATCATTGCCACGAAGAATACACAGCAAGTTAATCCCGCTCAAAGATCATAAATGTGTAGTAAAAGGAAAATATATTCCTCAAAGAAAGATTTTCTAAATTAACTTTGACAGTAAGCCAAAGTTTAAATCAGGAAGTATTTAATCATGTATTGGACATGCTGCATTTTTCCTGGGCTTTTTGTGTCTCTTTTTAAAACCATACTTCATTATGTAGCTGTGTCCCAGACAGAATAGCAGGCTTTTTCATGGTAAAGACAAAGAAAATTGCAGAATTATGCTTGATGCAACTGCCACACTGCAAAATTCCACCTCTTTATCCCATAGCCAACCAACAAATTTCTTAGTTCAACATTTGTGCCATAAAACTTCCTTCAAACCTGAAATGACATTATCACATTACAGATTCACCAATACAGAAGGACAGTCTCAGCATAAGACTAAGAACAAAGCATTATAATTACATGAAACCCTGGTGCTATGAAAAAATTGCTACAGCAAGAGAGATGCTCCAACCTGACCTTCCCCAAATAGTTTTGCTACTGTTACAAAACCCGAACATTCAGACTCCTGGCAGAATTTTTAATTAATCCAGGTACAGGGTAGTTTTCCAAAGGAAATCCTAGAGGCACAGGCAGAACACCATCAAACCTGAACTGGGTGTGATTCCACACTGACACATCTCTGGTTTGCCATAAGAAATTCCACAGTACAAGCAGTTGCTGCCTTTTGCCATGACTGTGCCACTCCTGAGGAAAAACACCGCAAATTGTTCAGCTCCTGCCTGTGAGTAGCACCTGGCTGCAGGGCAGGGGGATGCAAGTGCACCTCAGGCTGGGCAGTAACAGAGTTATTCTCTCAGTGAACACACACACTGAGCAAAACAGTTGCAGAGCAATTGCAATTAACAGAAGCTTTCCTAATTAAAAAAAAAAAAAAACCAAAATCCTACCAAAAAAAAAAAAACTAAACCCAAAACAACCACCCCCCCCCCCACCAAAAAAAAAAAAAAAAAATTAAAAGCATTTGAGTGGAGAAAAATAATTAAAAGGGGAGGAAATTTCTAAACTAGTTGGTCTTCTTGGTACCTTCCATGATGAATGGCAATTGTGGGTTTATTTTTCAGCTCTGCTAAGCAAATGGGAGAAGTTTGTTTTAAACTCACACATTTAAGTGAAAAACACAGTGCCAGTTTGGACTTCACAGGAAAGAAGCATGGCAAGAATTCTTTTCAGTCCAAGACACCCTTCTGTTTGTTTTTGGAAGGGAATTTCCAGTCAGATGAATGAGCTAGAGATCCACAAAAGAAATCACACCATGTAATTACCTGCCCTGCTGGGAGAGGCTCCAACATCTCCATGCCTCAAGCCACTTACCCAGGGAAACCACAGAGTCACTGAGCTTGGAAAACAATTCCAAGAGCATCAGTTCCATCCAGCCCCCCAGCACTGCCATGTTCACTGCTAAACAATATCCCCACAGCCACATTCACATGGTTTTGAACACTTCCAGGGATGGTGGTGCCTTATCCCAAACATTGCTGTGCCCAGCTTTACACCAGCACTTAGCTAAGTGCCACCAGCACACTGTAGGGGTTAATTCCAGCTGCTAATTACTGCTCAGATGAACTCCATCACACCCAATCACTTGTGTAAGACCAAACTTTCACACCTGTCTGGCACTTCCACCTGATGCAGCACAAAGCTCTCAGATCTCCCTCTGATTTCTTCCAAAGAGGAAAAGGACTTGCATGTCCTGAAGCTTGAGGATGCGTAAGGCACAGGCATTTCATTAAAGTCAGAAAGAAAGAGAGGGAGAGAAAATAGGAGAGGAAAAGAGAAGAAAAGAGAGAAAGAGAAGAAGAAAAAAAGGGAAGAGAGAAGAGAAGAGAAGAGAAGAGAAGAGAAGAGAAGAGAAGAGAAGAGAAGAGAAGAGAAGAGAAGAGAAGAGAAGAGAAGAGAAGAGAAGAGAAGAGAATGAGAAGAGAAGAGAAGAGAAGGAGGGTGAACCTGCTCCTTGGGTGCTCTCCTCCCTTGCTTGGGAAAGGCAGGAGAAACTGCAGAGGCTTCAGCAAGTAAAATAGAGCAGACCAAAGCTGGGAAAAGCTGAAGCCCTCTTTGGCAGTGTCTGTTCCCTCCACTGCTCCAGCTTCCCCTTGTGCCCAGGAGCAAACACTCTGCTCTTCAGAACACCTGCTGAGCTCCCTCCTCTCTGCCTTTGCAGGCTTCTCCATCCATCCTGCTTCTGATAAATGCCCAGGGAAAGAGACAGGAAGACAAAAGAATAAGAAAAATCCCGAGTAGGGATTTTTCTTTTTAGTAGGAAAGGAGTGTATTGAGTCAAGCTGACATCCTTCATAGAAATACAGTTCTTCTGGGGGAAGTCCTCTGTTAAGAGGCTTCATCCAGGGAAACAAAATACCTCCCATAAGCTTTGGAATGGTGTTTGTTAATTCTAGTCAGGTGGAAGCAGACAATCCATGGAACTGTCCTGTGCTAGGCTTTGGAGCTCTGAGGGAATCCTGAACACCACACATTATCTGCAAGGAAACTTAGAAATCCCCCTCAAAGGAGAAGTCAAAATTCTCAGAAAACAAAGAAAACATCTCAAAGAGGTTATCTGGAATTAGGACATTCCCTATGCCAAATAAGAGACCTGTAAAGGACTTAAATTCAGAAACGGATAACTTGCAAAGTATTGGCTGTTCTGAAAGATTCCACTCAATCAGGCAGAGCACCTCACCTATGAGGAATATCTTTGGATGAGTACAGGAGTCACTCAAGTCTGATTCACGATTTCATGTAAAGCAGAACACATCATACAGGTTTGCTTTTAGCATTTTTCAAGAGGAAAAACTCATGCAGCAGAACCACACAAATACGTGCAGCACCTAAAAATGAACACAGATGAAAATACTGTTCTCAAGAAATAATGTAACTAGGAAAAAGTTTAATACAACAATGCATCCATTTAGAGCGCAGGTTTGAAGAGAAAATTGATGTTTTTGTTTCAGTAGACAAGGAAGAAGCAACCAAGATCCTTCACAATAGTGAAGGATTTAGGCAAATATTTATCGAATCTACTTTTCTTAAGTTGCCATAATTCTAAATGTTATAAGTTGAGATTAAGCCATATTTTAAAAAGAATAATTTCTGCTAAAGATACATTTCTAAAACATTTCCACATAGGAAACACACTTAGAAATGTGGCAGACCAAAATGAGAAGGCCTCACTTTAACCGACCTGAGTCAATCTAGGCAGCTGCAGTAATAGGGAACAAACAATAAGGAAGTGCTTTTTTTCTTTTTTTATACCAGGACACACAAAGTTGGAGCCTAGAAGTTTTCTGCATTTTGATGGTAGGACAAAAATTGAGCTCAGTATTTGAGCAGCAGAGATGGCTGTGCCATTCCTACAAGGAGATAAAAAGCACCATGTTGCTTTATAAAAGGCCAGTGCCACAGGACCACAAATTGTCCCGAGAGTAGGAGTGGGTTTATACAGACATTGTTCTTTTGGTGAATACCCTTCATCTCCTCGCAGAGAGATGAAAACATTTTTCATCTGGAAGGAGCTGCTTTTGAACAAAAAGGGCTTTCCTATACACTGAAATACAGGCAAAAATAGGTAACATTTTAAATCTGGAACTGCTGGGCAAGACAAAGAAATAAGAAACAATGATCCATAAACAACTTTGGCTGTCTGGTATTCTTCTTATTTCCACTGAATTAAACCAAATTCTGCCTAGTCCTTTCCCACCTCTGGGAGACTCATTCATCATCCCCTTGCAGAGTCCTAATTTGCTCTTGGAAAGCATCCAAAACCCTCATGGACTCCAGAATGCTCTTTCACTGACTGTGCTCAGTGGATCCCCAAGGAAAGAACAAACACCTTCCACTGCTCCTCTCCATGAGTTTTCTCTGCTCCAGCCACCTCTTAGCAGAACTCAGAGTACAACAAGAACCTGTGAGTAAAACCATCCTTCAGAGTTGGCAATAGCTGAAACTTAAATAAAAAACCTGACACAGAAACTCAGTGGGGGCTGATGGTAATAGAGACACAGACCTAAAACAGGCATAATTCTAATTTGCTAGAGGAGGATATGATTTGTAAACTGAATTTATACCTGGGAGAGATTTGGATCTGGCAGGCACACCCTCTAAACCATTACATTAAAGTAGATGAAATTAGGTCCAGAGCTGATTTAAAGACAACATAACTGCCCAGTCTCACATGAAATATAGATGTATAGATTATGATTTCCAGGAATACTTCCAAGGAAATTAATTTTAGCTCTTAAAACAGAGCACCCAGGACAGCACATTTCCAGCCTGTTTAAACAATTTGAAGTGATTCAGGAAAGGAGAGGTTCATTGCATAAATAGAAAAATATACAGGCTAAGTGGAAGTGCTGCTGCTGGCACAAGAAAAATTAACCTCCTTGAGCAGAGGAAGTAGAGATTTCTGTATGTTTGGAACAAACAAACAAAGACAGTTCTGCACATCTTAATTCTCCATCTCACTTTCCTGAGGTTCTTTTCTAGGGGATCCTTGGCCAAGCATACAATTGTACAGATTTGTTTTCACTAGGCATACTGTATCTGGAATGAACATCTCTGGCAATAGACTAGAACTTAATGGAAATGGATTTAAGGAATATTTCATTTCATATGAGTAACATCTCTGCAAGCCCTCATTAATGTCAGTTTCCAGATGACAGCCATATAGAATTTAATAGAGAACTTAAACTGCAGAATTAATTCAGCACAAGCTCACACTTTTTTTCACCAGAAAACAAGAAATAAGAATACTTGGATGAATAAGAATATCTTAATGAACTGATGTCAGATTTGTTGCTTGCTTACAGGTAGATAAAGCAAAACTAACATAACCTTGCTTCTTAACAGTGCTGCTGAGCACAGCTCTATGGGGTTTGTGCCAGGCTGAGCCCTGTGGGCTCTGAAGCCAGGACAAAGGCTAGATTTCTCAGAAATACATTGCTTTATCTCCTGGCCACTTGCAAAGTTGAATTCATGGGACATAGAGGCAGGTTTATCTGAGAAGGCAAAGCCTTCTGTGCTAGGCAGGGAGGAGTAGGGAGTACAGCACAACCCATCTTCATGCACTCTTGTCCATACCTGGGGCTGAAGATTTTTATTTACTCTGCACACACTCAAAAATAACTTTGCTGAAAGTAACTCAAAATCAAGTTTTAAATAAATAAATCAGCAAGTCACTTAGGGCCAAAGGTGACTTTCTGTAGGTGGAAAGTGAATAATTGTGGGCATTTTCTGTCAAAAACTTTACAAAGACACATCAAAGAGATCCCTTTGTTCTAGCACAGAAAGATGAGAGAAGAAAGTCTGTATTTCAGGATATTGTGACAAAACTCAGCAGGAACTTCTACAGGAAGAGCTACAAAGCATATATCATTTGAAGCAGTGAACTTTAATAGGAATTTCATTTTCCACATGGATGTACCCTGTGTGATAATCTCCAGTCTGTTTATTCATCAGCTGGAACTCCAGATATGAATGTGAAGGTGACAGGAGCAGTGAGTTTAATGTTCCCAATTTTTTAGGAAAGGTATCGCCCTTTTAATGGTTCTTCATTCAAACTCAACTTTCCCAGTGAAAAGTAAACCAATCTATTTTATTTTCTCTGTGATATTAAGCATGAAAGGAGGTCTTAGTTCATAGCTGGAGAAATAGTGAATAGGAAAGATTTTATGCTGTTTGCATCAGTTCAGGAGTCGTCTAAGTGACACACAAACAGCAGGATCATCAACGCAGCAAAACAACCCCGTACACAATGATTGAAAATTTAGCCCAAAGGCCTCTCTATTGGTCCTGATCCAGACAAACATCTTCCAAAAGCATCTTTTTTCAAACTATTTGGGATAGCCTAATTCCAATCGTAAGTAAATGTACTGTGAATTGCTTTAATGTGATTTACTGGGGGGTTGGACAGGCTCAGAGAACTGATAATGGATGTTATGGAGAAAAACTGTGTGAATTTCTTTTAAATGAAGGGCAAACCAAGGATTTGTCATTCCCTCTAATTTCAGCTTCCTGGGATGTGAACCACAGGTAGCTTAAAAAACAGAAAAACATTGTGCATAATCTACATCAGATACATTTTTTTCAGTACTTAATTTTTAAACCAAAACTCTAAATAGAAAACAGGTAAATAGCCCTTGAAAATTGTTTCTAAGGGCTACATAACATCCAAATATCACTTTTCTACTACCCAGAGAAATATCCTAGCAGGCATAGCCAGATATGTTTTCCTGTGTTCCACAGGCATTTAACAGGAATAATAAATTTCTTTCTGTGTGTTATTTATCCAGAAAAAGAATTAAATAGATTATCCAACCAGGGCTTTCCCTGCAGCTTGTATTTTCACTGGGCTAGTAACATAAAAATTAAGCCTCATATCCTGGTATTGCTTGGACTCAATGATCTTAAGGATCTTTTCCAAACCATATGATTCTGTAATTCTATCTCCTTGGTGGTTAGGTCTCAGCATTTTCATCCAGACTGTGGATATTTATTCCATTCTTCCCTGTGGGATTAATGGAAGTACAGGCCCCTCACCCAGCCCTTGCACAACACCCATAAAGGGAAATCAAATAACAACATGATTTCCCTATAGTGCATGAAGACCTTGTCTCCTTTACTCTTTTAGATATTAATTAACATTTCTTCTCTTAAAAACGGCTCTGTAGATCTTGGGAGCAGCAAAGGATGTCATGTTATGTATCAGTTGCTATGGTAACTAATCCTTTCTGAAGGGAAGAAACAGAACAAAATTGTAGGACTCCATATCTAACTATGAACAAGGGTTGTCACTAAACAGTTTTATTTTGCAACCCATTGCTTCCTCTTGTTTTACTCTTGTTTAGAAATTATCACAACTGACTTTGTCAGATTTAGACTGTGCATTCCTTTTTTTTCAGTCTGAATATTCTGAGTTTCCTGTTCTCATGAAGTGGCAGAAAAAGAAGTTAATTCCAGATCTTGGACTGATTTTAAAAAAAATTATTTGTGTGGAGGTATAATATTATTGAGCAGTCTTTAAGAGATATATTTTGGGTTGGAAAAGGTTACATTTCCCAGAAAAATTACATGTATTGAAGAACTTCAGGCAAATTTTAACGTATTTTAACATATTTTTCTGTTTCCTTGTCCTGAACCAGAGAGGTTCATCAGGACTGGAAAGTTCCTTCATGTTTCAGTCACTCTGATCCCACTGTAAGCCTCCATCTTGCAGTGGGATATCAATCTACTCCTTCCACAATTAGTTTCTGAGATATCTTTTACAGGAGTCCCAGGATTTATGAAATTCTTTCTTCAAAGAAAAGTATAAGCATCAATCTCCTGAAAGAGACATTTCTTATTGCCTGATCTCTATCAGTCAGAAGCCTCCAGGATTTCTGCCCAGAGATGTGGTATTAATAGTCTTCATAAAAATACAAAAAAAAATCACAAAAAACAAACAAACGAACAAAAAAGAAAAAACCAAAAAACCACCACCACCAAAAAAAAACCAAAAAAACAACAACAAAAACAATAAAAAACCCAACCAAAACCAAACTACTTTGTGGGTGTATCTTCATCCCAGTGTAAGACAAACAGAGCAGTTTGGAAGTGCTGATCTCAAGACCCCCTGACAGCAGAGATACTGCAAGGGGCATCCCTGAGCCCAAAGATAATACAAATATTCTAACAGAGACAGGGCCATTCCCAAGGTTTAAATATTAGAAAATGTGGTGGTGGTGGTGGGTAGGAATGAGCAGAACACCTTACTAAAAAAATCTCCCTGAATAATCTCAAAAGATTTCTTATTTGCTTTTCTCGGCCCTTTCTCTCTTTCCTCATGACTGCTGGACTCCACAACAAGACAAGAATCATAAAGGAAACAACCCGATTCAAGGAGTTGTGTAACAAAAACGTGTTTCATGTTGTTCAGATATACAGGAGAAAAAGCAAACAATTTAGCAATTTTATTAATAGGCTTTCTTATCAATGTGCTGGCAAAGAAAGCTTGTACATTGCCAGGCTGAAAAGCACAGAATAAAGCAGTTTCTTCACTCTGCAGCCATTTGAAAAGTGGCTCCACTTGGCATAGCTTTGAGCCATGGATTTACTTTATCAGATTTACCAAACTACTCATCTGCTTCCAGCAATCACAGAGAGGAGGGAAATGTAGCTCAGCTGTAGCAATACTTTCTTTCAAATGCTACCAAGTCAGAATTAATTCATTGCAGGGGACAGGGGAGTCTTAACCCTTCTAGCTGCTGACCCTGAGAACTGGAAACAAGCACAGAAAAATGAGGACCTAAAGTATTCTATGGACTGCATCATTAAACTTCTAGGTTTAGAACAAACTTGTTTATTTCAGAAAACATTTCCACGATCGTGACTTCTTTTCCAATCCCTATAGCAAGAGCTGGATGAAATAATTTATTCCCTAAGCTAAAATTCTCCATATCCCAGCAGATGCTTCAATGGAGACCAGATTTCTCTAGAGAAGCTCTAAATTTTCCTTATGGAAGAGAAAAAACTATCATAAGAAGTATTTTTTAAAAATGTTTGAAAGCTGCAGTGTCAGCAGAGCAGCTTCAAGGGGAAAAGAAAACCAGGTAGAAACTAGCCTTGAAGTGTGTTTGACAGGAAATCGCCTAAAAGCTGTAGATCACTGAAAAAGTGGCACAGGCAGACCTTAAGGGAAAGGGGAGAGCTGCAGAAAACTTCTGGAAGTTTTGAGGGTTATTTGAGACCAGCTAATTACACAGCTGAGGGAGCTGAGCTCAGGCAAGGCAGGGGACAGGAGCAGAGCAGCCTGATCTAGGTCACAGAGCTGCCACAGCTCAGGTTTTTCTGTCTGAGGAGCTTTTATAGCTCCCATCTGCATAGGAACTAAGAGCCTTACACTGCTTTAATGTGTTTATCCTCAAAAGGAACCTGTAAGGCAGCAAAGCACTCATTTTGTCATTTTACTGATAGTGTGCTAAAACTGGAGGCTGTAGGGAAGATCCTTATTTGGCATAAATGTTCAAGGCTCTGTAAAAACCACTGTCCAGTAAGGGGAGTGGAACTTAGATTATTTAAAGCACCTGATGTTTTTCCCCCAATATGATTTGTTCAAGATCACAGAGGCTCAAGACAGTATCAGAAAATGAAACCACAATTCTGAGGAACACCAACAACTGGCCCATCATTTTGTTTTTCATGTCTGATACAGTTATTTGTGACTGAAGAGAAACCTGAGCTTCAGGACTGTAAAATGCATGAGGGAGCAGTTCGCAGATTTAGTTTACTTGGGCCATGGCACCTTTTCCTGGTCCTTTCTAATTGTTTACCAATTTTTTGGGTCTGTTGGTTTGTTTGGGGTTTTTCTGGGGGGGCCTGACAGACTGCTATTCTACCAACAGCAGAACTCAATGGAAGATGCTTATTTCTCATGCAAAAGAAGTTGGGAGACAAGTATACAGAATTGAGGGGGGTTTTTTTCCAAAATTAATAGTTCTTTTAAAAGTACTTCCACTGTCTTTATAGCAGTTTGAATTCCACAGTTGTGAAGCATACAAAATATTTTGTGTATTTTTTATACTTTAGCAGCAAGAGGATAAAACTAAAAAATTCCCTTCCTGTGAGTTGTTGTGCATAGCAACTGGTATTCTATGACCCATCCTATCTGTTGATGGTAGCATCAACATCTGGCAGCCTTGAACAACATCCACTACATTTGAATTTTTCAGATAGAGAACTTGAAACAATGAGCAGGGATGACAGATGTCAGTCACTGCCTCTGACAGGTCAAATGCAAATTTCTGCTTGAATGGTTCAGCTTTTGTAGGATTTAAAGCAAAACAAGAATTATTACTAGAGTATAAAGGGACTTAAGGCGCACACACTAAATGCCAAAGACAGATATATATCCCAATAACATAAAATTACTGCCAGTCAAACAAAGTACCAACTAGGGGCAGCACAGGGAGTGTACAACTGTCTGTCAGGACAGGAGAAGATTTGTGATCTTCATTGCAAATACTTTTACAGCAGTCAAAAGAGAAATCTTGATCTTGACAAAGAAGGTCTGCTCTGACTTTGAACCTATCAATCACGAGTCCAGTAGGTCCTAACTCAAATAAGATATATCTTAGTTTCATCTTTGGACAAATATCAAGTCTTTCTTTCTTCTACCATTCTGAAGAATGATTGATTTATGTCTTTTTTCTTTTTTTTTTGGGCTATAAGAAATGATCTTTGGAAAGTAACTGATAGTTTCAGAGTTACTGACAATTGCCTCCCCAGAAAAAATATCAAGGTGACAAATGCATTTGAAAATTTCTATTTCTAACGTTGGATGGTGTGGCAGAAAACTAATTAAAGATGTCATTTATGTTTTATTTGTGCTAGGAAGACAGTGCCAGCACCTCACTAATATAACAGAAGAGGCCAGATAAATTCAGCTCTCACTCTGCACAGAACCCACAGTGAGTTCACCTGAAATGAAAGCTACAGCAGGAGAAAGGCAAAGTTCTGCAATCCACTGGTAAGGTCACTGCCCACAAGGACTGTCCTCTGTGGCAAATAGGTTTGAGTCTAAATCTCCATCTCCTCTTCTTTCCTACTCAAGCCAGGACTTAGAAAGCAGGAAATACAGGATAAAGCAGGATAAAAACACATCAGAAATACACAAGGCCAGCTGGGAGGAATGAAAGGTGGGAAAAATGTAAGAAATTTTTCTCCAACATTTATTCCAACTTCTCTGTCATCAACTTCGTTTCAGTCCATCGTTACTCTTGTATCATACCTTAATTCTGGTGGTTATCACATTTATCTGAATAGAAACATTTATGAAGTGACAGACTCTACATCTCAGTTGTAAATCCCAGGAGTAGAAATCTGTAGACAGGTTTGGAGTGTATAATACATCTATATATAAAGTATACATGACATATCTCCTACTTCTTGAAAAATAAACCCCAGAAAATTACTGCTCTGGAGTTCTCTTGGTTAAGCAATATGAAGTCAGTATTATTTTAACAAGACAGAATAAGGAGAATGCACAAATCAATTTCTAAGAATTAAGGACAAAAGCAAGTAGGAATCTTAAAGCCAGTTCAGAAGCCTCCTTCAAAACTTAGAAAAACAATCACATGGATTACTGGCAGTTTAAGGCTTTTTTTCCCCTTTAATTTCTTGCAGAGTTTAATAACAAGGCAATTCCTTGTAACAGGAGCAACCAATGGACTTGGAAAACCAGATTAAGCTTCCTGTCACAAACTTTTTTCATGTCTCCTCTGCTGCTTAAACCCACAGCAATTCTCTTGTTTACATCTATCGGGCAACTTTATTGCAGCCACGTTAGTACCACTTTTCCTTCCCCTTACCTCACAATCCCTGTTCCACACCAGTGTGAACCCTGAATCCTGCAAACAGCACAAATCCTCTGAATCCTGATTGCTGCTCCCTGGTGTGAAGAATCTCCTCATCACCATCAGATATATTTTTGCACCCAATTTGCCAGCAGCAGAAGAGGAGATGCTAAGAAGTTACATAGTACCCTTGAGATGAAACAAAATCCATATGGTTTTGCTACCCCAGCCAGATTTCCAGGATTATTTTGATATGTATGCTCTGGTCCTTGAGGCTGGACAAGCTGGGATTTCACTTTGGGCTTTTTTTTTCCCTTTTTCCTTTTTTTTTTTTTTTTTTTTTTTTGTATCTCCACCATCTGTTTTATGAGTCCTTGAATTGATAATATAAAGGTCATTGTTTCAGCTTACAGGGAATGGGATTTTGTTAATAAGGCAGAAGTTGGCAGGAATTAAATAATATAAACAGTTTAATAAATGGATACACACATGCACGGCCAAGCATAAGTGCTTTGGACTACAGAACTTTAAAATATTTGACAAATGGTTGGGAGGGTTCTCAGGGGAAATTTTGAGTGACTGGGCCTAAAGAAGAGCTTCTACTCCCATCTTGGGGTCCTGGTATGGATTATTCCCATTTAAAACAGATACATTCATGATTTGTGTGTGTGTGTGTGTGTACTTCTCCTCTGGGACCACAGGAATAAACTCACAAAATATTACTTCTGGCAGTATTAAACAGAGACTACTAACATCCAGTTTATTTTTGGTTCATTCAGTCTGGATTCCAGCAGCACCACTGTCCTTCCTGGAGGAGAGACAAGGGAATCAAGGCACTGACACTCTTAGGTGGACAGAGCAGAGCAGGACCTCTGCTGGAGTGTCAGGAGAGAAGACTCTCAAATTCTGGTGTTATTTAAACAATTCTAAGACCAGGCAAGAGGAATATGGGAATTTGTGACTGTGAACCCATAAGTATGTGTATAAAATACATTTTACAAGAAGGCTGTGGGTCTCCTGCTTGATGAGTCCCTTAGGTTTAGAATGGGAAAGGGGGCACAGACATTCTTGATAATTCCCTTGAGTTCCTTGTGCTAGGACAATGCCTTCCCTCCTCCACTCAAAAAAGAGTCTGAGAGCAACTCAAACAAAAGGAAAGTTAAGTGGCAAATGGCATTCAGTAATCGATTTTAACAAGTGGTTTTGAAATGGAATTATTTTAGAACTGAAAAACAACCTTCTTCCTATTGTATCGTGGTCACTACTTCTGGGCACAATTTATCACTGCTTTAACTAGATAATTGAAAAGTTAACTTTTCAGCAGCACTTGTGATGTGAAGGTCAAAGCTCTAGACAGATATTTCAATAAGGATTGATGGGTTTGAGTTTTTTACCAGTTTTACAGAATGCATACATTGTGCTACATGAAAATAAGGTCACATTTTATGATCCCCTACCGTGACACTTGAAAACAGCTAAAAATGAGTCAGAAGCTCAAGTGTTTCCAGTCACTAACTTTCCTACCACTGATAAAAGGCCAGGCAGGGTTTTAGAAAGACTTTCTTTCCATAATAGATGGCCTATTCCATCTACATTAAGCACTGGACTTACAGGAGAAACATGAGTTAAAAAATCCCAAAGATCTCAACTAATAACATAAAATCCTAGGCGTGCTTCATGAATATTCAAACATTTTCTGTGCCACACAGCAGCCACTTCTTGAGCAGTGATTTCCCTGCTCAGCCTGATTCTCTGTTTGCAGGTCAGACAAGTTAATGCATCCCCACATTAGCTCAGTGCAGCTCCCACCGAGGGCAGGCCCCCCTGGCACCACGGCTGTCTGTCACACTGCAGTGATTAGACAAAATCTTGCTTCCCCTGGCAGGGATGAGGCTCTGCCAGCCTGGTGCAGCTCCCCACTGAGTGCTCCAGCTGAAAGTGGGAATCCAGGGAGCTCTGTCATCCCTGACAGCATCCGTCAGGAGCTGCCTGCCAGCTCAGAGCAGCTCTGACCCCAGCTCTGAGCCAGCTTCCCCTGCCTCGGCTGCCTGCAGATCAGGATAGCAGGAGGATCAAAGGATTGGCCTCTGAAAACTGATTTTCTTTCCTCTCTGCCTTTGCTATTCAGTATTCCTGAAATAATTTTCAGAAGCACTAACGTCAATCTGTTCCAGCACAATGAAGTGCCCAAATTCAGTTCTGAAGACATGTAGTCATTAAAATAAAGTGCTCCACACAGTAACCCCAGCTCCAGCTGGGCAGCTCTGAGGTGATGAATTCTGATCTGTCAGCAATAAACAGGCAGTCAGATATTCACAAATAAGAACAACTCTCACTGCTATCAGTGTGAAGCATATTGTGGGCAAAGGGCAACACTTAACTTTTTTTTGGTCACTTTTCAGAGTCAGTATCATGCCTCTGAACTCTTGGACACTTCATCAAACAGAAACTTCATCTGAAGCAGAGTCCTTAGGAGACGCTGAAGTTTTAGAATGGGAAAGAGAAACACAATCTGGTGTAATATTTGAGGTACTTTGAAACTATAAGTACCAAAAGACTATTTTTTTTCTCTTTTTATCATTCCCCATCACAACTGCTGCAGTTGCCACAAAAAAGCCTTTTCCCTTTTTTTTTTTTTTTTTTTTCTTTTTCTTTGGTAGCAGAAGACTCTTTATGAGTCAGCAGTGGTTTATTGCTTTTATGACTCAAGAATTTTTCGGACAGGCCCTCAAATTAGGTTGGGCCTTCACTCATTTCATTCAGGAAGAATTCATTAATTTCACTGTCTGCAGACTGATGAAGAACAAGTCTTCACTCCCCACTATTTTTTTTTCTCATCAACATTTTACTAAAGCACATTTGAAAAGTTTCACTAAACTTCCAGAGATGTGGCAGTCGGTCCCATTAACATCACTGATTTTATTTGCCCTTCTGCATCTTTATCTGTGTCTTTGAGAGCTGACAGAGAACTTAATGGTGTTAAAAAGTGTTTACTCTCTTATCATAAATGTGATAATCTCTCCTACCCAATAGGTAGAATTTTAAAGCTGAGATAAACAGATCTAACACCCCACAAGAGTCATGATCTTGAAGTACATAACAGTAACAAATATTAATGTGAGTAGAAGAAAACCAAAAAGCTTCAGTAGAGACAGGTCCTGCTGTTGAACACTACACCTGAAAGGTGTGAGCTACAAAAACTCACAAAACAGTTTTCCCCATGAGGTTCAATGTACTAGGGAGGGAGCACAAGTGGGACCTCCAGAAATACATACAATTTAAATACACAGAGACAACACAAACCAGCGTTTGTGTTTCCCATTCAGAGTCTAATAAAACCATCCAAAACAGTCAATAGCACAAAGGCAGAGCAGAGACAAGAGGCGCAGCTGTACACAAGGTACTCTTTGTTTTCCTAACATAATTTAATTCAAAAATAATGCTGAAATATATATTTAAAAAATTAAAAAACCAAACCACCGTGCGGGCTTTCTCTATTCCTTCTAGTTAATTTGACATTAAAAAAAACCCAAAAAACTGTAAACAAACAGCATGGTTTTGGTTTGAGCAGTGCAAAAGGGAAGAGTGGGGGATAAGAACACTTACTGGAGAAGGCTACTGAATGATTAATGATTAAACTTCAAACAGCAAACAGATAAGGGACTTGCCCTGTGTCATTCAGGATGGTATAAACCTCTGTAATAACCATGTGCACTCATTTAATTTCTAAGCTATAGAGTTGTTGCTATATCACTTCCTCTGCATACAGAAGGCATTCTGTACTACTGATTACTATTCTCTGTGTTCTTCTAGGTCATTATATCCTTTTCTAGAGTGAAGTGAGCAGACTTGTAGAATATATTGAAATGTCACAGCCTCAAAACCATATGGAGCTGCACAGTGATGCTTCATCTCTTCTTTTTCAGTATTTCTAACACCTTCACTTTCCTGCCCACCAAGACCAAGATAACATTTACAGGAAACTACAATTAAGCTTATAATTCCCTTTCCATAATGGCATATTTAGAACTACCATTGGATATATGAAAGTATTTTGTTTTTCTGGTTGCTCTCCCCTGTGTGCATGGCTTTTTATTGATCAACATTGAATTTCAGCTGCTCCTTGCTTGGCACTGTGAGATGGCAGAACAATGGCCTATGCCATCCTCAGTTTTGATACTCTCCATCAGCAGAAAGCTTTCCATTATCTCTTTTCCATCACACAGAAATATGTTAAAGAGCAATCATCCTAGCCTCTCATTTCATTGCAAAAATAGATAATTTCTTCTGACTGTTTTCTAACTTTAAATTAGCTCTCGGTTTTGGAAAATGCAGTTTCTTTTGTGACAGGTTAGTTTCTTTTAAAACCATTGGCAAGATCTTTGTCACACCCTCCAGTGTGTTTCAGGGGCAGAAAATGCAGCTGGTGCAGAGCAAAGCTATGGAATTAATGAAGAGATACCAATGCTTATAACACTATAGTGGGGGTCAAAATACCCTAGGATCATGTTAAAAGATGAGAGTATTAAAATTAAATTTACCTTCTTATTGAAAAAATCTTGTAAAAGCGATTATTTAATCTGAAAGAAGCTGTGCTGAAAATTGAAACATGATTTAGACTAGAAATAGAGTGCAATATTTTTAAATGTCTAAGGAAATCAATCATTCAAACAAATAACCAGCAGCAGTGGATTCTATAAAAGTATCTTTCCATTAAAATTATTTCTTGCAAGTTCTATGTTTTCTATTATGAAGAAAATTAGATTAGTCTGTTCTAATGGTCTTTTATGAGTTGAAGCTAGAGCCTACTTAATGATGTGCTGCTTTATTAATTCCCCTTTTGGTCCAGTTGTAAAATGTACTGGAAAATGTACTAACAATCCACTGTTGTACCAGTGCAGCCTGGAAATCTTACACACATACTAGTTAATTAAAAATAGCAGTTAATAGTTTCTCTCTCTAATCTCAGCTGAACAAATGTGCTCTGTTAATAAGCATTCCCACTGTGGTATTTACAAACACTGTGCCACTCTCTTACAGGCTGTTCTTATATGAAGACTTGGGCTTAAAATGTTTACCTGCTACCAAATCTCCACCTGCATCCTTTGTCCAGATAACCTGTACAGCTCAGGCAAAGCTAGCAGCTGGCCACTTCCTGATGGAAATTTCAATCTAAAGTGCCATATCCATTCCATACCCATCCAGAGATCCTCTGATGGATATGGAATGCAACAGCTGCTTAAAGGAGCAATAGATGTCTGCTCTCATCTCCCTGAGTGATGCTGATATAATGCCTTTCTTCTCAAATTGCTATGAGGGTCTCCCAAGTGGCCAAGGCAGACAGCAGAGGCAATGCGAGGGTTTACTGCTTTCAGCCTGCCCATTACACAATTATCTTTCTCTGATATACTGTTCCACAATCATCTCAGCTGACAGACACAAGTCTGTTCAATGCTCTATCAATTTGTGTAATATTCCTTCCTGTAATCAAATGCCATATTTCTGATCTAGCCAACTTGGGCTTATACTGAGACCACTGGCTCCAGCTTTTCCACGAGCCCTGCGATCTCAGTGCATACAGAGATTGTCCTTGCTCTGAGCTCCACGAAAAAGAGCAAATGTATTTATTTAGAAGGCATTGGCTACATGTTTTTCCTTAGATATGTGCCCCAGCACATCTCAAGTGATGCCTGTAATCTGTAGTTTGCTGCCTACACTGCTGACCGTTTAGAGATCAAATAACAACGTGTGAGAGGTGTGCTGATCACTGCAGACCTGCTTATCTCACATTGCCAGGGATGTGCAGCAGACTCGAAGGCATCCAGCACCACTCAGCAGCTCATTAATCAGCAGCCTGCTGCTCTCCTGTCTCTGCTATTCCACACTGTCAGGAGCTGTGTTTCCATGAGAGCTCTCAGTGAAGTTGTTCCTAGGAAGGATACAAATACCTGTCTGGCTCCTTTCCTGACTGCAGAATGTGCTCATTGACAAGAGCCCACACAGAGCTCTCTGGATAAATGGATGTCACTTCCCTCAAAACAGCAACAACAAAAATTGTACATGGAAAAGAACATAAAATAGATCCCTCTCACGAGTTCACTTGGAGTTCAGCATGATCACTCCAAAAGAAGGCAACAAAACACAGAGGGGCATTTCCAATGTTTCCTGAGATATGCTTTTCCCCCTCCTCTTTTCCCAACAAGAAGAAAAATAATTAATACTTATATTTAGGAAAAAAAGTAAGCAGTCCAAGACCTAGTCAAACAGAGAGACCAGAAAATTTGCTTCTAAACTGAGCAATAATGAATGTGTACCTCTTATAACCTAGCTTTGAAAAATAAGTGAGTTACCTGCTGGCTGTTAGGGGATCACTGTCTGGGACTTGCTTCTGGAGGCTGCAACTTGGGAAGAAGAAAAGGAGGAGTGGGAGGCTTTGCCAGGATTGTATAGGGGCAAAAAAAAAATGGGACTACAAAGAAAATACTCATGCAAAAAGAGGGGAGGCTGGGTAAGTGTGATTTGCTTGGCAAAGATCTAGTTATGATCCAAGGATTGAACCTGTTGTGCTCATGGAAAACATTGCTCTCCATGAGGACTTTTTGTTAGTGAAGTACAGACACAATGCTGACCTGAATTATGAGCTGAAGAGACTCCAGGAATTAGCTTTAACTGAATGCAAGGAGCAAGATCAGACAGACCATCCATGAGCATAGAATAGAGGTCTGTAATTAAAATTTCTCTGCTAAATTTCCTTTGGACATCTTATGTTTTGGCATTTCCTGCTGTAATTTTCCATTCTCTTGGCAACTCTTTAAAGAGTTATTTAACAAAACCACAAAACATATATTTCCATAGAAAGCATCCAGAACAGTCCTTGTCCATATCTTTGAGAATGCTCATAGTGTGGGGTTATCTATCAGGGTACAACTAACCCAAGAACTCTGGGAAAACCCCACATTATGGTGAGAATGAAAAATTACGGAATGGAAAGTTTTTCAGCCACAATGTAGGACCTTCTTGAGAATGCAGTCTGCTCCCAGATAACAGCACAGGGGCCAGCTACATTACTTTCAGGAAAACAGTCATTCCACATGGAACCCCTGACATGCTGTTAACTCTCCATTCTGATAAATTCTCAAGGAAAAGGCTTTCCATACTACCCAGATCATTTGTGTATCATCTGCTTCAAGAGAGAGAAGACCTAAGATGTGGTGGGATGATGGAACAGTTGAGAAGATGTAGGAATTTCACTGTGAAAACTCTTATTGACCAAGCAATGTGACAGGCAGCCATACCCAACCTGCTGGGTTTTTTTTTTAAACAGCACCCATCTATTTTGCACACTTGATTACATATTTCAGTTAGGAAAAAAAAGATATCTTCTAATTTAGAGCTGGAATAAAAGCCATTATTATCTTGCCTTGCAAAATCTACCAGTGGATATATGAAAATATTTCAGCAGGTGACAGTTCATTTGTTAAACATGGCACAGACAGGATGGGATCCAAAGGAAATCAATTATTCACTCTGATAATTTTCTTATGTATTATTTTTAGGCCATCTGTGCTCAGAAATCAATTTAAGTCAAAAGTTGGCCATTTCAGATACTGCAAAGTAGTAGAAATAACAACCAAAAACAAGAAAATAAAAGGCAGACAAACTTTTAGGATTCTTGTATGTTATGTAAGCTTTCAGACTAGTTATGGAAAACACTGGATTAAATCTCAGAGTAAATGGACAGAACTGTTAGCTCTTATTCGAATTTGGCTAAAGAATTCTGTTTTCATTTTCACAATTACTATCTGATTGTTTTTCTGAGACATTTTAATTTTATTATTTCACTTCTTAGTTTAGGTCATTGGCAGTTTTATCATTCTGTTCCTGCTGATGTAATAAGAATTAACACTACCTTTGGATGCTCGATGTTAAATTAACAACATTTCCAAAGTACTCCTGCAGGAAACAGCAGCAAAGTATCACAACCTGATTACCCAGCTAATTGTTTCCTTCTCATTTGTCCTTTTGACTATTGACCAAAGCACTTTTTGGGCTGTTTCTCTTGTATTTCCTATAAATGAATGAGTAGCCTCAGTATTTTCAATAACAACGAGACACAAAAAGCCCATCAGATAATCCTGTGCATTTGCCTACATCCACAAAGTCTGCTCCAAAAATCCTGAGAGCCATTTCCAAGCTTGTGCCTTGCAACTCTGTCCTCC
The DNA here is from genome assembly GCA_039654755.1 of Calcarius lapponicus. Lineage (NCBI taxonomy): Eukaryota > Metazoa > Chordata > Aves > Passeriformes > Fringillidae > Calcarius > Calcarius lapponicus. Next base: position 35,066,855 of record CM077470.1, read on the forward strand.
TGGCGGGAAAGCTTCTCCTCAATTCCAAATTCTTACAATCTTTCCACAGTTATGTACGAACACGCAGAACACACAAAAAAGAGCATTGCTTTCTCTAAAATTGCAGCTATAGCACCTCTGAGATTTCCAGTGATAACTAGGTGCTCTTTTCAGTCTGAAGTCCAACCACCACAAATCTCAATTGTGGGGGAAATGAGGGAAGGAGTTTAAGCAGCTCCTCACGCTGGTTATTATTATCTGGAGAGTGCAAATTCCATGTTAGGAAAAAAAAGCCACAAGGAAGGAACAAGCAGTGATGCAGCTGAGGGCAGGAGAAATTCACCTACTTCCCAGCTCTGGGGGGAATATCACCTTTATCCTGTCTCACCCGCTGTGCCAGATTGTCTAATTTAGTTTTCCTGCTTTTGGGAGATGGAAGAGGCCGCTCAAATTCATTATGGATTGCTGAAACAGAACATTTATTTTTTTGAAGAGTTGCTCAAAAGCTTGTAATTCCAAGAGGAAATTTTAAACTAAGTGTTTAGTCTGTCCTGAGTATGACTGTCCAAAATGTGAACTAATGGCTACATTTGGAACATACCTCCACAAAGGACATCAGTTTGTCTGATGAGAGGGAAACAAGAGCCTTGATTTGTCTTGGTAGCATCCCAAATTGTGAAGGTACTGCCAGTGAATGTCCTGGGAGGTCTCTATCTCTGCCATCAACCTCTGTAACACCTTTGAGGTGATTATCATTGGTAAATATTGGTCAGGTAATATTTGGCAAGGCAGTTGCCTGATTTTAACTTGGTACACAATACTCAGCATAGACACGTACCACATATATTTCTCGAGACACTGTTAAGCAAACAAAAGAATACTAAATAGAAATATTTTTGCTTTGGAGAGTTTGAACTCATTGTTGAGTAAAGTGATGCAGCCATGTCATGGCACATATGCTTCCAACAAAAAAATCTCAAATCCCTCAAAAAGGCAGAGGACTGCAGAGCATCCCAAATTATCATCCCATGACTCTTAGTGCAATGTGTTAGAACAGAATATGAAGTTTAGGCAGCAGAATGCTATTTTCAGCAGGCTTGATCAAAAGTCATGAAGCTTCATTTCAACACAAAACATCATCTGTCAGTTCAAAAAAGAGAATGAATGATAATCTTTGTTTAAAAACTGCCAAGGAATGATTCAACACTCATCAACTCCCTCCATTCTCATTAGCAAAATCTAAATATCCAATTTAGCAACCTTTCACTTTTCCTTTTTAGATGATGGTGTGTTACCAAATTCATTTCATAGAGAATAATTGGTAATAATACTCCTCTTCTTTCTGTGAAATGCTGAGATGTTTCATGAAATAATTTCCATTTCATCTGGAGCATTTTCCCTTCTGCAGTACCTGTGAATCAGCCCAATTGTCTGCCCTTTTGAGAAATCATTACTCTCTAGTGCAAACCATCTTTTAGATGCTTTCATTACTTCTGAAAGCCTCACCTCCTGATGGATGGAGTGTAATTGAGCACAGATGCTATTTGCCATGAATAGGCAATCCAAACTTCCAAACAATTGCACAGCATTGAGCTCCTCCAAGTGAACAAATAAGCCTCTTATTGGTTTTAATTTTTATCCACTGGACTTGAAAATCGTAGCCACATGAAAAAATTCCCTGAATTATGAAAGCAGAGAAAGCACTCAATGTCGCAAAACTGCAAAGATGTGTTGATCTTACCTGCTATGAAAAGCCTCCTGCAGAATTCCTTGGGGTTTGGGATATTTCTGTAAGGTACAGAAACAAGATCCACTTTGTGTACACTTGGCGTGAGTTGTCCAAACAGAAACTAATTAAAATTTTGACATTTCAGAGTAGTAGTTGGTATTTAAACAGAAATATTTCCAGAGATCATTGCACTTGATATTGAACAATGCAATTACTGACATCAGAAATATGTCATTTCCATTGTGTGGATTAGTGTGCTCAGAGCGATGCACGAGGCGTATCAGCAGCACTAAAGAGCAAAGGAAAAACCAAACCACGTTCAAAAATTCTGTAAATATCAAATGCATTCAAAAGCATGACCTTTTATGGACATCCAATAGCTTGGATACTTCTTCTAATTTTATCTGAAATAACAAGAAATCAAATTTGGAAAGAAGGAACCCTGAGGGCAGGATTCTTCTTGGCATTTCGGTTTTTTCTTCTTCTAGATAACAGAGAGTGCCCTCTGATTAATTTGTATCCCACCAGAAATCTCCTGCATTTTTCAGTTGAGGAAGGAGCCTCAAAGGACTTACTGTTTGGGTTTCCAACTGCTGTTTTGAGTATTCTTGTAAGGAATTGCTTGCGGTAGATATGTCTTTCAGTGAAGTCAATGGGTCTGTGTGGATATTATACAAAGTCTCACAGGTGAAGCACCCCTTGCATGTGCCTCCTCTAGGAAAAATCACACAGGAAAAAAAAAAGAAAATTACCTAGCATGAGTAAACAATGCCTGTGAATTCAGAATAAGATTTTTTAGATTTTTTTTTTGCCTTCGTTATTTCTCTTTTGGAAAGGAAAGAAGAAAAATGTAACTGGCAAGGCTGTCTATAAATCACTTTAAAGAAGTATGGCAACATTTGGAATACATATGCTTTGCAGTTTTAATGTATTCTGCATATTTTATGTACAGGCAAATAACTTTTTTAAACATAATATTGGATGCAAAATTAGACTTCTGTAAAGTTCTGAAACTACCATTTTCTGTCACATTTTTTGTCCCTTTTAAAGAAGCCATGTCATGAGTGAAAGAAAATTAATATACAGTGAAACAACAGTACTTTATCAGGTAAGAAATATAACTGTGCTAATAACTCTGCTTCTGTCTCTCCACAAACTCAACACCTGCTCTTAGATTCTACATTAGATAATTTCTGCAACCCTTCCCCTCATGCATTTTCATGTGACAAACATTTGACAGTGTGTGACTGTCCTCTAGCTATCAGTCAAAAGTCTCCTTCCTCAGGAGACTGACAGCACATCACATCACTGCAAAGCAATCTGTCTGGGCAGTCAAGTATTTGCTTAGGGATTTTTTTAGGAAATCCTATAAGAACCATGCATGCAAAAGTGTCTGTTAATGCAGGCAGTTATTCATGATTAGGGAAAAAAAAAGACAAAACCTCAATTACTGAATGCTGCAGCATTGTGCAAAAAACTTTTAACAAGGCACATTTATCAAGCAACAGTTTAATATTTAGATATGGTGGTGAGCACATTTCTGAATGGAGATTTATTTCATTCCAAGTTCATCTCCAAACACCATACTTGGATTTTCACACTTTGATAAATCTGTTTGGTCTGACTTTATCCCACTTGAGTCTTGGATTTCCATACTTTGATAAATCTGTTTGGTCTGACTTTATTCCAGCTGAGTTTAAGCATGAGTGATATGTCACAATTCAGGAGCCCTGGTTCCTCCCTAATCAGAGTACCAAAGGCAACAGAGATGCTGAGAGGGTTCAGGTATCTCTGGAAGTGCCTGTTCTTTAAACAGGTTCTTCTTTAAATTGTTCTTTAACACACCTTGGAGTTAACAAGAGTGGTTGTGGCCTCTTAGCAATCATCTATCTCAGCACCAGCATTAAAAGTCATTTCCAAGTGTTCCTATGTGAAGTGACAATCTTTTATTGCCACAAAACTTACATACTGTCACATTTTTTTTGGAAGTGTAGGGATGCTGTTTTGTGGGCCACAAGCTCTTGGGGTCAGATTTTTAAAGGCAGAGATACGTGTTTGAGTTTTAAGACTCCCTTATCTTCCTGTAACACTTCCTTTAGCAACAGAAGGTAAGAGCTCAGTCACCTCTTTGCATCTGTAAACAGAATAAGTGCTGCAGAGGCCTCAGAGCAGAATAATTAACAGCAACCCTGTAAGCACTGAATGACTTAAGATTTGCACCCCCATAATAAGAACAGCTCATAGGAATGAAAATGCAGAAGCATAATGGAACAGGCCCTGGTTCCTAATGTGTGCTTCTGTCACAGGAGAGTTAACATCTAATCAGTTATTTAAATTAAAATATCTCAGCATCAAATATAACTACATGCCTCAAGCAAGGGTATTTAGCCAGAAAATGCTAAAACACACATCAAAGAATATTTCAAGCTAAAGGGTATGAACTCAAGGCCCTAAAGGTGAAAAAAAAGCTCTGATTATTTTAAGTTTCAAAGCTGAAACCCACAGAGGAGTTGATATATGCCAGATGCTAAAGGGGTGTAAGGTTGGCTCTTGCCTGTAGCAGAGGGATGATGGATTCAGGTACAGAAATTTGCTGCTGTGTGATTAGGCTACACATGGAAAGCAATAGGTGGATAAATAGAGAAGAATTTGTAAATTCAGGACTGACTCACTGATTAAGTCATCTCTTCCCTCTCACTAACACCCCAAAAGCAAAAAGAAAATTCTTTAGCAAAAATACAAACCCACTAGGATTTTTTGATCTCAGCTCCTTACAAAGCACGTATTCAAGAACTCCTCTGGGTGTATTCAGCTCTTCTAAAGGAGGGCTGAGGGCATAATGTGAATATCAGGGGTATGGAGAATGACATCTAGCTAAAACACCTGAAGTCAGATTGTTTATTACCTCAGAGGAAACTGATTAAAATAAGCAGTCCAGAAAGAGACAACTTTGTTTTACCTGGGCAAATTTACTGCATACCAGCAAGCTAGGTTGGAGAAGTGAAGGAAATGGAGTGCTGTAAGGAAAGGGCTGTGTTATCACTAGGCTGTCATTAACCTTTGGGTTTTTTTTTTTACACAGCCATGGAAACTATCCCTCTCCAGGCTGTAGCAGGGAGGACTGACAATGGTCTCAATGGACTGACAAATTTCTCATCTCAGAAGTGATGCTGAATATCTGCCATCATAAGGGGTGGGACTGGGAAGACAGAAGGCAGGAAGGACTCAGTGTCAGAAAACAGAGGGTGCTCCCTCAGGATTAAAGCACAGAGTTAGGCTACAGGACCAAGGGAAAGAGGAAACTTGTTTCCATAAAAGACAAGCTCATCTGAATGAATCTCAGTCATGTGGAATGCAGTGTGGCATATATAAATCTGGGGAAAGCATGAATCTTGTCTTGTTCATCCTGTGCAGCTGGGAGAGTTTTGTAGCATAACATGAAAAATAGCAAAAAAATGGGTATGTTTTCACCTCTCTATCTTCTTTTCTGTCTCAAAAGCAGCAGCATGTGCTGTGAGCTCCTGGGGTGAGGGCAGGAGCACCAGAGCAGAGCTGTGACACCAACAGGGGCTGTGGGGCAGTGCAGTCATCGTTAACTCTCCAGACAAGATGAGTTATCTGCACTTCAGCCACGTGGCTTTGTGTGTGATAAGTACACAGAGCTGGAGAAAGCAGCATGTGCAGTGTTAGATATGGCAGCCTGTAATCCTGGTGGCCCTCTGTTCTCATGAATGCCTGAATTTTGCCATGAGATAGACTCTGCATGTCTCTATTAGTGGCAGCAGAATGTTCCAGGGGCTTAGGAGGGCACAGAAAGGACTTGACAACCAACCAATCTCTAACAGAGAATGGAGATTGGTTTGGAATCTCTGACAAACAGAGATCTCAGACAAATACTTCTTAAATATGCTCTTGTGGAGAGTCAGTCACAGGCAGTATGCAGACTCTAAAGTTCCCCTGAAACAAGAATGGAACAATCCCTCTTCTATCCAGATCCTACGTTTTTTAAAAGTGAGGTGAATAAATAGTTAAAAAAAGTCTGGACAGGTCAATTCCTTTTTTAGGTGATGTCTAACTCCATGAGCTCTGACAAGAGCAGAGCTTCACCAGTTTTGAGTGGAAAGGATGACAAGAACTCATTCAGATTTAATCTTAAACCAAGATGGGGAGAGAACTGTGAAATAAGCTTTTCACAATCAGTCTGTGTATATCACTTCAAAGCAAAAGTTAAGCTAAAAGCACCTGACCTATATCAGTTGTTTCATGAGCTATCTGCTCTCTCCAGCAGACTGTGCATCATTCTGGGGGAAACTGGATCCTTGTTATTCAAAGAGCATTACACTAATGTTTGAACTGTAAGGAAACATCAGGACAGGGTTTGCTTATGAAGTGACAGGCAGTTCAAGAGTCCCTCACTTTTACTAATGATGTTCTGAAGGAAGTCAGGAGGATTTCAGCCTTCTTGCAGCACCAGACACCAGGAGAAGCTACAGAACGGAGAGATCCAGAGAGTGAAAGGTAATAGAAAAGAAAGCAACTCTTGCCATCTGAAATTTAAAAAAAAAAAAAAACAAAAACCAACAAAACTTCATAAATATATTTTTCGTCACAAACTAGGAATAAGACAGGGGTCAACAGGGAGTCAGCCAGTTGCCCAAAGAGATAAGGGATAGAGCTGCTTTCTTCCCTGACTCTTGTTTCCTGTCTGTTCTTTGGAACTTTCCCTTCATCCTCTTTGTAGTATGATTAATATAAAGCTGCATGTTTCTTGCAGTAACTAAGTAGATTAGTTTCTTGTGAACAGAACAGCTGCTTTAAAAAGGCCCTGTATCACTCCTGAAAACAGGAGTTAGGCACCTAAGTAACTTCCTAATCTCTGTTGAAAATTTCACCCTTAGCATACCATACGCTTCTCTTCCCCATCTGCAGACTGGAGATAAGAGCTTCTGAATGTGGCTGCTGCTGTCATCTTGGGAATAAGAGAGGTAAAGGGAAGAAAAACCACCCTCAGCAGCAGTGAGCACTCAAGCTGCTATAATGGCAGGGCTGCACTGATAGCATCCTCCTTCTACACTGTGGAGAAATGTTACTGCTCATCTTATCAACTCAAGTACACTGATTCTCAGCAGTGCACAGTTTGACCTCCCGTGGCTTGTTTGAACCTTATGAAAACCTATATATCAAATCATACAAATTAACTGGAGCACATTCCTGCTCCTATCAGGCTTCCTGTACACCAATGAAAATGAGAATTTACTTAAATGGAGAAACAGCAACCCTGCATTCTACAGGACAGTCTAAGAAAGAGCTGAGGTCCAAGTTCAGTTCCCTGCTAAGCAGAGCTGATGCTGAGTGCTGGGTTTACCTTTCACCCTGCCTCTATCTGTGCAAAGGAAAACAAAAGCAGCAGGCTAAAGTGTTATGCTGAACCTGAAAGTAAGAGTTTCTTTCATGTGCTGAATGAAACCCTGAGTCCACTCTAATTTGGACTTTAAACTACTGTAAACTTTAAACTACTTTAAACAACTGTAAAGGTCTAATAACACTTAGAACTTATGAGCATTTTCTAATCAGTTGTGGTGATCCCAAACTATGCTGAAAGATTTATTTTGTCTCCTGCTAGTGAAAATTGAACCTCAGAGGCTTGGAAGTCTCAATACCTGAATTGTGAGGTGAGCCTCGTGCTCTTGTGTTGATGCACAAACAAAACATTTCATTGTGAAATCAGAAAATACTCTTGGCTTTATAAATTTCAAATTGTATTTCTTAATCCTTTTTTGTTAAAACCAAAATAATTTAAAATGCCACTTCCTTTTAAATTAAATTTTTAATGGGCTTTGTGCAGCAAGAAAAATGAGTGCCATGGTGTTTCATGTCAAACACTGGACCTGTTAGATGAGAATCCCCACTGGAATGGAAGAATTTGGCACCTGTTCCTTGCTCTCAATTTCACACTACCTCAGGTAAAAGTTGTGTCCCTTGGTCCTCTAGTTATAAAAAAGACTTTCTGCATCTGTGCTGTGCCAATAAGGAAATCACTATTTATGCGGGAAAGCATTTTTTTTTATATTTATCTGAAATAGAAGTGACCAGCAGATGGATGACTCCATCACCCATGGCGTCCTCAGATTTTGCTCCTTTATATTGCTTTGGAGAAGGCAACTCTGTTGTCTACCAAGCACTTCCTTTATGAAAGCGCTGTGGAACCTTCCCTTCATTCATGCGCATGTTGTCTACCCAGCACTTCCTTTTTACAACTCCCACGAGGATGATGCCTCAGGTTTTAGCTTTTGCACTTTTCAGATTCTTCAGTGCTTTAGCGAGTAGGTCAGCCTTCTCAAGTCACCTAGGGCACCAGCTGCAGCAAGCATCAAGCTAAGGATACTTCTTAAAGTGTTTGCATACTGGTCAGCCACACCACCTGTGGCAACACCAAGCACTGTGGTGAGGACGCGAAGCTCAAGCCCTGCAGGGAAGCAGCGCTGCCCCATCCTAATCAATCCAACCCAGGGGCAGCCAGGCTCTCAGCACCTGGAGGGCACTCCAGCCTGAAAGACAGCAGAGGCAAAAGGATAATGCTGGGCTGATGAGCAGTTCTGAGCGAGCAGAGCAAGCAGCAATGCAGGGAGACACTCAACTAGAAGTGGCAGGAGCAGAGCAGCAGCTGCACGAATGGGAGTTTGTTTGCTCCCTATTTCTAAACAGAGACACAGAGAAAGTAGCTTAGATCTGATCTTTTAAGCTCAAACTTTCAAGCTGAGCAAACCACAAGCATCCAGAGTTAGACCTGAGGAGCTCTGGAATATTAGGACGCAGGTGTATGAACACCAGTGATGCAAATCACACACCCGCGGCTCATCTGGGTGAGTGTACTCTTGCTACCTTCATTTGCCCGTGGCTTAACAATTCCACTCCCTGAAATTCAGCAATGAATCAGCATTTATGCCCCACTGCCCTTCCCTGGAGACAACCAGGCCAAGTTCACACAAGCTGGGTTTGGCTGAGACAAAGTTCCTTTTGTTCACCAGAGTATGGGGCTGTGGCTCGGCTTTGTACTGGAAATTATGAACAAAATCCAACCTACCCCAGCCCAAACCAGCCCACTGTAGATTAGTTAGATGACACAAACGTGGATACAGGACACATACAGAGATATGGAATAATACCTACCTGGGAATGAGAGGAAGCACTGCTGTTCAGACAGGGTATTCCCAACTACTGCAGGAGAACACAAATGGTTATTTAATCAGTGCAAGGCCACATTCCATCTGTGAAGTCTCCCTGTATCCTTGTGGCAGTGAATTCTGCACAGCTGGCAAATTAGAAAGAAAAAAAAAGTCATTACAGGAGGTATTCTGAAAGTTTGGAAAACTCTGAACAGTATTAAAGACCAAATATTAATTATAACAAGTATCATTCAAACAACTTATAGGACTCTGAGGTGCTAATGAATTCTGTTAAGAGCAATAATCAGGTTACAAATTAAACTACTGGATTATATATTAGGCAAGCTTGAGTTTGTTGAAGCTTTCTGTGTAATGAGGTTATTTTTGCCTCTTGATAAAATAAATCTAATTTTACATGTTTATTGTGACGTCTGATTAAACTGCTTTATAGGAAGAACATTAGAGATGCATTTTGGAACTCCTCAATGTCCAAGCTAATTTTAAAAAGAACATGAAGTGTTCCTTTTGAACGTTATTATTTTTAAACCATTTATTAGCAAAAAGTACATTTAAAAAAAATTAAAGGGAAAAAAAGAGAAGTGGTAGTTTATGCTTCATCTACAGTAAATTTATACATATTTATATTTATGTTAAGCCTTAAAGCCTGATTTCTTTTTTTTTTTTTTTTTTTTTAGTATATAGATTCTAAAGTCCTCAAATCTTTAATATTAGCAAGTCACAAAAAATCACAGATTTTCCTTTTGCCTATGTCTTTGGCAGTGCTACTCAGAGAGGCTGTTAAACTATTTTGGGACACTTTTATTCAAACTGAAATTAAAACTGTAAGTGAAAATAAGAACTGTGAACAGTGGGATGAGATGGCTTAGAAGAAGGAAGGGGAAAGAAAAAAACTCTCTAGGTAAACACCAGGTAGGGACAATCCATGTCCTGCTGTTGAACAAAACAAATGAAGGCTAAAAAGCATAAAGATGTAAAGTTTTAAGCCAGCAATAAACACAGAGAATGTGACATGTTAAACTTGCATTACCTGAAGTAAAAACAAAGCAAAAATGGGGAAAAAACCCAACCAACATAACCCCACTCCCCCCACAAAAAGCCCAAACACCCCCTTCCCACCAAAATCTCAAGTTCTATCCTCCAACTAAAAATTGTAAAAACTTAATCTCAGTGTACACTCAACACAGAAATAATTTTCCATTCTAAATGTGGTTTTCTCTATTTCCATTGATCAGGTATCATTGATTCCATCAGGTTTCCATTGATTCCAGGCATCAAATAAAATATATAAATTCTTTTCCAGCTCCAAGATAAAACAACTCTATTTGCCTTGTATCAAATCACTTAAAGACATTTTTCCCTCACTATCCACTTATGATTCTTCACGATTTGTGTCACAGATGATACAAACCTACATATCTGCAGGAGGAACTATAAAAAGTTCCTTGTTAAGTAAACACTATGAAATGGTCAATCTATTTGATTGACTCACAATAAGTGATATGTTTTTGCATTGTAAGCATTGATTAGTCACTTGAAGTGTTGGGAGTTTTTTCAGTGTTCATCCCTTAGGAAAAAAAAAAAAAAGTACTCCATTTGCAATTTTCCAGTTTTCCACAAAGAATCTTGCTGTTTGCATAAAGCAGTTTTCAGCAATTGTCATGTCTGGAGCAGCAGCTTTCCATTTTTACCTTTCATTAACTGAAGCTTTAGAGAATGTAAAGCATTATTTTATTTTTTTTTTTTCAGTTTAAAATTTATGGATATGAAATGCTGGGTTTACTGCTCAGAAAATGAACACATTAAAATACAGATAGTGGCATGTGAATAAAACCACATAATTCTGCACAAGCCCTGAAATTCTTTTGTCAAATAAGCTTCAGAACCTACCTAAAAGCAAAAAGACTAAATGAAATATGACCAAAAGATTAAATTGTGAAAAATTATACGTATTCTACTAGAAATACAATTACATATGCAACTTTAAGTTATTTGAGCATCCAAACTAGAAAAAAACTCCTGAATAGGTTTTTTAGTGGCAGAACACCTGTATTGACATGCAGAACTCAAGCCTTGGGTTGGTTTCCTTTGTTCCCACTGGCTGTAACAGCAGGAAAATTTTCTTGTAGCCCCCATGGAATGTCATCTTATATATAAAACCAAATGCTACTCAAAACCAAGTTTGCAGTGGCAAGACTTAATACTAAAACATTAACGATAATTGTAAGCATGCAAATACCAAAAGATTGGGTGCAGTTTTTTAATAAATGATTTTCCCATGTCCTTATAAAATATATTTAAACAAGTGTTAGGCCACCTCAGAAAAATAGCCTGTGGATCAGAAGGCTCTCCCAGCTGCTGCTGCTGCCAGTGCCCTGTGGAGCAGCCCTGGCTGGCAGCTCCCTTTCCCTGGAGGAGAGGGAGGAGGTGTGGGAAGCACGGCCAAACCTGCCATGTTCAGAGCTGGAGTGCATTGAGATGTGCTTGGAACTAATTGTTCCATAGCTCTGGGTCATTTCCTTCTCATTTCCACCTCCTTTAAAGTGCAATTGGAGCAGCTCTGCTGCACACCATGACCATATGGAAGCATCGCTCTACCCCACGCTCTTCCCAGCCTCCTGAGAGAGTGAGGAAATTGCTTGACATTTGTATTTCAGCTCAGATACACTAAAAGAGAAAGGGTGATGGTGGACAGCTGCTGGAAACAAAGGTTGATCCTTCCTCACTGACATTTTTCCTGGCAAACTCTCTGCACCAAAGATAAACCACATATCAGTACACTTTAATTCCCTTCCCCTTCCTGAGGAGGAGTCACCCACAAACTTCCCAAGGAGGATTCTTTATCCTGGAAGTCTATCATGAGCATTTTTTGTTTGCACTTACAAAGCATTTTACAAGGTGAAAAACAACCACCTGTAAAGTAGGTGAAGCCTCAGGAAAACCAACCCCCATAACTTCTCCAATATACCACTCCAAATGAACTTTGGACTTTTCACAGAATCCCTAACCTGCCCTGGCAATACAATGGCAAGAGGAAATTTACCTAAAATATTCTCCTAAAGAGCAGAGGAAAAAAAAAAAAGGGTTTCAAGTGACAATTGAGAGAGCTGCAGAGCTCCCTTTTCTTTGTCATTTCTACAGCCAGATCCTTGAGGGTTTTTCTTTTTTTTTTTTTCCTTTACAATTTGATTTATTCATTCTATTTCTGTGTGACATGTTTCTACAAGCCTCATTACACGGCTATGGAGAAAATACTGCAGATGAATTTTTGTTATCTGAAAAATGAGAATGCTTCCCATGCTAAATGGTTCAAGGTTTGTTAGGTAGGAAAGTCATTATGTAAAAAGAACTCTCTTGCAAGAAACTCCAGCTTTTTGACACCAGGCTCTTGAACTTCTACAGCTAATGAAGGATTCTACATAATGATACTGGACCTGCACATTCTTTTGGTAAAATATAAATAAGCAAGGAAAAGATATGTAAGGAAATGTTCCTTGAAACAGAAATGCATAAAATTAATTGAATTATTTGACTGTTGAGTTTCTTATATTTTCTCTTCCTCAAAGGATTGCCTTAAAATTAAATCTTTAATGCTGACTGAAGTAAGGATGATTACAGTTTTATAATCCAGAGTGCTCTTATACATCTGTTTTGAAGTGCTTCTGAAGGCCAGACTCCAGGTGAAGTTTACACTGTAGGGTCCACATGTTATTTCAGAGGTACATTCTCAGATCCTTGCAGCCAGACTTTGTGTCTGAGGAAATTAATAAAATTAATTTCTAACTTCTTTTTTGACAGAATTTTGACTAATTCTGAAAGCAATCTGTCAAATTGAACTTAGCAAAGCCTAGCAAACTGAGCATAGAAAGCACCACACGTATCTATTTAAATATAAATATATAATTATACTATAAATATAACATACATATGTTATACATGTAATATAAATATAAAAAATATATATATTTATTTATATAATATATATTTAAATATTCTCAGCATCTAGGACTCCAACACACTAACACAGGCACAGAGATCTGCATCTATCCCTGCTGTGCCAGTGCATGTGCACACACACGTGAATACCTGTTTCAAGCCTGTTAACTATAGGCCATTTTAAGCCAGTTCCTTCCTAATTAGGCTCTATATGTAACAGAAACTGATTAAAATTTTCTTTCCAGGAGCAAAGCTAGAAAAACCTCTCCAACTTGCAAATGGGCCTCATTGCCGACCCTTGAGCTGGAGTCATCAGTACTGAGGGAGAAGGAGGACTGAGTCGTGTCTTGCTTTTTTTTCATGTTACACCTGCTAATTTGGAGAAGTCCTGGATATTTTGGGGTCCATTTAGCTTTATTGTATTGCTTCCTGTATTAAGAGAGACAAGTGTTTTAGTTAAATAAATGTGCATGTGGGAGAAGTTTGTCTGAGGACTCCATACATTATTCTGGTACATATGCACATATCAGTTTCATTAGAACTTATATTCATACTGCTACAAGCTATTGCTGGTTTTATTCTGCCTTTGCTTAGTGAGTAGATGTTCTGTTAAAATGTTCTTTTTTCGCATTCTGCAGATGTGACCTTGGTTGTGTTTAACGACTGACATCTTGCAGGTTAAGTAAAGCCTTTCATTTCAAAGCACAGTGTGAAGTCTCCTTACCTACAAGAAGAAAATGTTCTATATTCCTGTATGATAGAAATAACTTCACATCCACGCTTTCTGAGGCATTAGCAGAGCTGAAGTTAGTCAAAATCCTGTATTCAGTGCTCCCCTCAGCCTTTCTGAATCAGAGAGAATGAAAAAGAGATATACGCAGAGATCCAAAGCAGTACATCAGAAATCTGTGCTAGAAATCTGTCACCAGGACTGCAGGCTTTGCTGCAAACAGCACAGCAGTCAGCAGCTTGGGCAGCCAAAAGAGCAAGTAAGGTCACTCAAGGAACTAACACCACAGACCAAAAAGCTGCTAGAAAAGGATAGGAATTGTAGAAAGCACATTTAAATAACACAGAGGTCACAGCATACACTGCTGCAAAGCCTCAGGACTGCCACTCCATCAGGGCTTAGTTAAGTCACCAGCCAAGGAGTTCAAGAGATTGGAGGACTTGCTTCTTAGCAGATGGAACAGAAGCTGCCCATTCATCTGAATGTTAAAAAGTTGAGTTTTATTTTACATTGCTACGTGGTGGCCAGCAGGCCATGATCTTAGCCACCACAGTAAAACAAACAAAAACAAAAACATTTTTTCCTCATGTTGTCTTTATCCTGTTCATAAAAGCAATGCCTCCTTTGAGAGTGACTTGTATTTGGACTTGGGAGAAAATGAACAAATGGGTGCCTCACAGAGAAGTAGCAGAATATGAGATGCAGTGACAAAGTTCTTTGTTTTCAGAGGTTTCATGAGATGTTTTTCTTCCTTTTCTTCTCTTGGTGGTACCAAGAGAACTGGGAGCTCTCCCAGCCACAAGAGCTGAATGCAGGCAATCTAACACACGTGCTTCCTGTGAAGAACTGTGTGTTTTCCTGTTTTGCTTAGGGAATTTGATTCAACAATCACATGGAACTCCATCAGCAGAGACCAGCTCCATACTGATGCTGTACAGAGAACAGCAGCTCATCAGTGCCTTATCCATATCACATGCCTTAGGAGATGTTTGAGACTGGAGCTGGAATTAACTTGTTAAAAATGTGGGTTTATTGGATAAAAGAGCTGATTTGAAAGCTCCGTATGATCAATTCTGCCGAGGCAGTAATTGTGTTCTTTACTCCCTTTTCATGTAGGATCTTAAATTCTCTTCCTTACTTGGAAATTACTTCTCCTGGAATTCATTCAGATACCAGGTCCTCACCTTCCTGTGAGGACAGAACAACTGAACACAGCAGTGGTTATGAGACCACATTAACTAAAGAAGAAGATACTTCTAAGCTCTCAGTTGGTAAATGAGATGAACACTATTTCATGAATGATTTGAGATGAACACTATTTTTTTTTCCTTAACAGGTGGTAATGCCAAAAATCTTTATAATTTTATTTTTTCTTTAATGTTCAAATAACACCAGAGTCATCATTGGAGAGAGAAGATCAGAAAAATTGACAAAAGCTGCAACAAAAGCTAATTTTAATACTGAGGCTCATGAGCATCACATTTTCAATCAGTCTTCTCATGACCACTAATAATCAAGTACTAATTGCCTAGATTTTTGGTAACGAAACAGGTGTGCAATGGTATAATCATATATTATCTGATACATTTGCTTGCTTTTCTTTCTCAGTCATTGACAGACACACTGAGCTGACAGCTGCTGATAAACATGTCTGTCAATTTGGATTAATCAAATTTTCACCCAGATAACTGAAGGCTTCCACACCACAAGGCTGATCAAAAGAATTTTCAAAACGCAAAACTAGATTATTTTAATTTATTATTATTCCAGTGAATAATTGCAACCATGCAGCATTTTTAAAATTTTGATATTGTATTCTGATAATACTGTCATATTTTCTCTATTTACTGAGCATCCAGTTTAATATACTGATTACCTGTGTTTACTTCAATTGATTGACATAGTTTTACTTTGCTGTTTACTGACATTAGTTCAGTCTAAGAGGTACATTCCAGAAAGAGTTAGTTGAAAATATAACATTACTGTTTTAGTCTAGAGACACACACACAAAAAAAATAAAAGCCGGGAAGAGACTGGGGTTTTTCCCAAATTTTCAACCTAAACTCAGAACCTGCAAAAAAAAAAAATTAAAATACCTTTCATTCATAATATTAAAAAAAAAAATCTTCTATTTCTCGTGTCACCTGTAAGAGATCATTTTTGCTTTGCAGTTTATATCTACTTCAAAGTGCTTTCTATCTGACAAGTATTTCAGGCAAGTTTAGCTTCTGATTTCTGATCTTGCAATTTGAAACCCTTAATTCAAATACTTACAAAACTCCATATGCAAAGAAGAAAGAATCACTGGAACTGCAGGACCAGAGATGAAAATTTTATACAGCTTAGATACATTTTCAGATACTGGCCTACCAAGTGGCATTGGCAGAAGAAATGTTCCACCAGTTCAGAGATGCAATTTCTTTGCAACAGACCTAGAAGGTGAAGCTATTTTTATAAGCTGTAACAGCTGAGCTGATATGGGGGATCCTTCCTGAGTGGCACTATTAGATCAGGACACAGCTGGAAGATTGCTGTGCCTTATTTTTTATCTATCTCAAAGTATCTCACTGTATAGCTCACTACTTGAGAAGTACCTCAGAAACTTTTTCTGCCTCTGAAAAAGTGATCTTCCTTACACTTCTCGTTCCTTTGAGCTAATGACTGAAAAGCCAAATAATCTACTGCAGACAAGTAATTTGGGCCTTTGGCATTTAGTGCTATTATTTTTTTCTAGCGATGCATTATAAAATCCTACAAGAGATTTTATTGCACCCATTCCATTACATCCTAGATGAATTTTGAAGCCTAATTTTGACACTAAAACAGAACAGAATGCATGCCAACTGGCAGAAACAACACATTTAATTTCATGTAAAAGCTCTGTTCAGATAGTGCTTTTCTGTATGAGCAGATGCGATCTAGAAGATGCTGATATGGTCATACATTTCTCTGCTTGCTGGAAGTATGATCAAACCTAATAACAAAGTTGCAGAGGGATATGATGCTTGTCTAGGGCTACTGGGAATATTCCCCAGTGACCAAGAGAGCCATGGTCTCACCTGACTGTGTGTGACAGGGAGGACAGTGCCACCAGGATTTGTGTACAGCTACACAAAATCAGGGTCTGCTGCTTCAAGGAGCCCAAAAATACAAATCTGAAAGAAATACCAACAAAAGCACTCCATAAAATGATCTTAAATGATTGTTGTGTGGTGTTTTTTTTGGCCTTTCAATTGGTGTGCAGGAAGCATGAGATGCCCATTTAAGGTTGATTGTCATCACCTGTCTTTATGTTAATTTTAAAATAATGATTTGAGCACAATGAGTATTGCCCTCAGGAGAAAGGAGGCTGGGGAGCACAGGAAAGTCAGGACCAGTGATAAAAAATTACAGGGTGCTATGACAAGGCTGCTTGGTCTCAGAAGAAAGTGATGTTACTCCAGAATGTGTCAGAAAATGAGCAGAGAATATAATAACAACATTATGGAGTTAACTGGTGTTGAATCCACGGAAACTCATGACGGAGAGCTGAGCTCTTTTGATAAAAGCTTTTGTACAGGTTTTGCTCCACACCATAAGAAAAGGCAAAGATATAGGTAATTTCCTTGATTCAGCACAATAACTTGCCCATTTTCTCATTTCATTTTAGCAACAGATTCTCTTTCCCCACCAGAGCCATTCTCTCCCTCCAGCAGAGATAAAAACATGTAGCAAGCAAGTGTATACAAAACAGCAGCACACCAGTGAGAGTCTGAAGTGGAACAAATAAAGATGCTTTCAGAGCTTAGCTGACTTAAGAGACACATGGTATGAAGAGCAGGCTTCAAAAGACAGGGGTTTGCTTTAGAAAAACATCTCACATCTATGGGTTAGAGAACCAGGTCTGGAGAATTTCAATCTCTAAAGGATCCAAACACCATAACTTGTCACAAGAAAGTTGGGATTTGTTGTTTTGTTGGGGTTTTTTGTTTGGTTTTTTTTTTTCCTTCTTAACACAGTATCAATCATAATTCAAATGGAACTATTCAATATTTTCTACTGTCAGCTTGCCAGATTGGCTTAGAGATTAGCTTAGTTTTCAAATTAACTATTTCTGTAGCAGAGGTGAATGAATAAGAAGGTAAAAATATCTTTATGTAGTTTATAAGTTGAAAACACATTTGCACCTTTGACTCTTAATTTTTGCATCTGTAGCTATAGCTGGGATAAGAAACAGTGAGGAGGTGTTAAACTATTGCTAAAATCCTTAGCTGAAACAGTTAGGAATCTGATTTCATATTTTTTTCTTGTTCACTTGTGCATATTTCATAGAATGATTCAACAGGAACAAAGCTTAGGTAATGACTAAATTTTGATTGTTCACCTGAAAGGCACCAGTTAACCTTCTGTAACTTAGTCCATTGATGTCCTGATCCAAGAGACTGCACTAACTGGGAAAGTTTTTGGCTACCATATTTTTTCCATACATAACTTCACATTACTTGTTCAAACCTGTGGTTCAGCAGCAGTGATTGTGCTGACAAACAACAGGGAGAACAATCTCACCTGGGCTCACTCTCCTCTCGCAGCAGGATTCCCACAGCTCAGACTCTCCCTTCCTCTGCCAGCAGAGATTTTAAGCAAGAGCATGAGGTTATGGCTTGTATGGAGATGTAGTTTCAAATTTCAGGAGTAAAAGGTTCAAGTTGTTTACAAGATAATGCTGCAAATAAAAATAGCAACCCTGAATTGTAGCACATACATTAGAGGCATTATTTTCTCTTAAATTTTTAAAATGTCCTGTTTCAAAGCAGACCACCTCCGAATGTAAATAAGTTCATACAATATTTTTTTTATACTCTCTCACTTGACTGGCACAAACTGAATAAACCAAATTTCTGTTCCACTTTCAGTCAATCTACAATTATTCCAGTATAAGCAAAACCTACCAGAAGAGTATTTTTGAGCATATGTACACTGTCAATCTTGAATCACACTAGAATGCTGTCAGAATACTTCATTCGATATTTTATTCCTTCTAGGCCATATTCAGAAACATTTGTCTTTCAAACAAATGGCAGAATCTGTATTGTGCATAGGTAAGATGATCTGAGGACTTGTATCTGGGGACATGTTTCAATAATTTGAGGTTAGAAATGTGTTTTAACTATTATATATTTTCTTTTCACGCTGCACATGTTTTAAAAGTCCTATAAAAGAAGATTACACAAAATGAAAAGAACTTTTCAGAAGAAGCCAACGTTAAACTGTCCTCAGATTTATTTTTAAAATGAGTTTAACTACCTTCTTCAGTAAAACATACCATAAATAACCCAATAATATAAATTAGCCATTAAGTAATGAAATTTGGCCCCTAAGGCTCAGTACCATTCCTGCAGCTTTAGAAAGCTGAGCAACAAAGACACTAAGGCCAAAATGAAACTCAATAATGAAGTATAACATGCATGAACAAAATCGTTGTTTCAAAACTCATTTTAGCGGTTGAAGGGAAAATAAGTCCCAGAATTCTGCCAGCCTTTGGCACTTCTGAGAACAACTCCAGAATTCTTTTCAGCCATTTCTGCAGTATTATCAAAGACATCTGGGCCAACTAAAGGCTACTTCTCGTGCTTGCACGCAGTTGTAATGGCAGCACAACTGCAGGCAGGTACAGAAACCAAACCCTGCCCCTGGATTTTAAGATCACTGTGTAATTCTCATTGCACCAACACTTTGTCCATTCTGTTTGGAAAATATGTCAAACTGGGCCCTGAGGGGTCAAAAAGTTTAGCCCCAGTTCTCAAAGGAATCTGAATATGTGAATGACTTTCTCACAGTTTTGTCTTTGCCTTTAGGGGATGCCTCACCACTCACATGTGTTCATAGTTGCCTAGTTTTACCAACCTGCTTATTCTAGTGGAACATCAGGGAAAACAGCAGTTTAATTTAACATCTCTGTTTATCACAGACTTAGCTGTGTTACAAGACCTTTCCAATTTCAAACTGAGTGAAACAAATAAAACATAGGTGCCAGGTTCATTAGCATTTAATGAATAACAAATTAACTTGCCTCTGCTAGTAATCTGAACTTGTCTTACTCCTGAGTTTTTCAATTATGTTATCTTCTTTCATGCAAATTAAAGGACTACACAAGCACAATTAGATGTGGCAGCTACAAACAACTGGAAAAGAGCTCAACAAAATAAATTACAAAACTCTTCTTTATTCTAGCCAAGCGTGTATCAATTCAGATAACTGGCAGCTCTCCTCAGCTTTTATCTATTGCAACCCAGACAGGAAATAGGCATTAGCTTTGTCTTTCTGTGGGAAAATAAGCTAGGACTTAGCTAGCTCCCCTCTTTCATTCTCTCTCCTTTCCCAATGCTTATGAATTGAGTTCCTTGCTGTTGAACTGATACACAGCCTTGTTCCCCTGTCTGACCCAGATCTGCTCACTAGCATCCATAAATAATCATTATTTTGCTGATCTTAATGAATTCTCCTTTTATGACATTATTTGTCAGAGATACTCAACATTTTTTCTTGAATTTCAGTTATGATTGCCTTTAGCATCTCAAGCTCCTGCTCTTTTCCCTCAGAAGCCAGCTACAGGGCAGCAGAAAGCTACACCACAGGGAAGCTTTAAATTTAGATTTTTTTCCATCCCCCAAAAAATTTAACTGCATTTTTCTCTAAAACCTTGTCCTATCTGTTCAGAGGCATGCTGTTGCATAATTTTGGTTGTCATTTTTGAATGATGTTTTAATTATAAATGTCATGTTCAAAAACGTTTCCTTGCTCTTAAGAAGCCAGTGAGTACTTTTTACATTTAACTCCCTCATACAAGGAGAAAACAAAATGTCTTCAAGTAACAATAAGCATTGCTTCAAAATGACAGGTTTTAAACATTTTAATAATAAAATGCTCATTTAGATTTAATAGCAAACTTTTTCAAAGCAATTAAAATAATTTAGTCAAAATGCACTGCTGATTTCCCTTTGCAGGTGAGGCAAAGCACTTGAGCCTCTTTTGTTGAATTGTGCTGCTCACAGATGATGTTTGGCACCTCTGAAAAGTAGAGTATCCAAGAAGCTGAACCATTAATCACAGTAAGGAGCTGAACTGATGCTTATTTTGGTCTTTGTATTTCTTTCTTAGGCAATTCTGCCTACAGAGCTCATGAAAATGTTGTGGGGCAAGGTTTACCTGACAATATTTAACAGCTGGCACCTACAAAGTTTATATATAGCCAGAGGAGAACACTGCAAAGAGGATGCTCTGAAAAATACACTGTGGACCTGCTCCCCACCCAGAGTTTTAGTCCCCAGAGCTCAGCTGTTGCAGCCCATGACTAATGAAGGCACAGCTGATAAAACACTCCCCTGGGCAGAAAATGGAAGATCTTAAAATATGTTAGTAAGAACAAGGTAGAACAATTCACAGATTACAGCTGTGGGTGAAACAATTAGACAACAGAACAATGGCTGTGAAGTTTGTGGCATTAAAGGATCAAAAAGTGTTTCTTTGGCAGTTCCTTGTTGTGGTAACACAATGCATCTCTACTTTGGGGTTAAAAATTAGAATCATCTATCCAACAGGGGCAGACCCAAGAAACTGCCTTCCACGTGCCACCTATTTCAATCTACAGCAAACTTTGTCTTTAAAAGGTTGCAAAAATACTTTTGACAGTGCAAAAATCACCCCTAAAAATCAGTTGGGTTCTTACTGTATTCTTGCAGGGAGACTGGTGATTTTTTCTATGCTCTTGTGATAGTGAGATCTGCAGAGAAGCTGACCATATGTCCAGCAGGCCTTTGCAATTTTAGGGGATTAATTAGATTTCCACAGCCAAGTAACTTGAGAAGCAGAAGTCAAGATATTTGGTGTCTGCAGTTGAACTGTTTGATATCAAGGCAGTGCTGACCCTCTCCCCAGGCCTTAAAACAGGCCACAGATGAAATTAATGTCTCAGAAAACACTGCTGGCCCCTTCCTGCACCCTAGAAATCAAGCAAAATTAATACTTTTTTTTTAATATAAATTCCTGGAGTATGTTGTAGGTAGGTCAGTGAGAGACACTGAGAGAAGAAGGAAAGCAGGCTGATCCAACATGGAAATAATCTTTAAAAGAAGGGGCTATGGAAGCCTTTTCCTTTCCTTGTCAGCAGTAGTCACTGGTACAACATGGGCTAAGCAGGCCATAAAGAAGCTGTGACTTCTTTGGGGAAACATTTTTTCAGACAATCTTCTCAGCAGTTTATGTCTGCCTTGTACTTAAATACACATTTAGGGCACTGCTACATCCGTTATAATTTCTAAGCCACTATGGAAAGTGATTTCACAGCAGGAAGAAAACTGTGGAATCTGCAACCCAGTGCAGAAGCACATTGAGCTGTTGGTTTGTTTTTTGGTTTTTTTTTTTTTTTTTTTTCCCTGTAATATCTCATTTCCTTTCATGCTCTAAGGTTCAGCAAGAACAGATGTGAGATGTTGTGATCACTGCTTTTTCTGCGAGGAGAATAGTTTAATGGTTCTGTATCGCAGGCAACAGCTTCCCACACTTGTTTCTCTGATCTTATCAAGGTTGCAAACTAACTAAGCAAAAAAAAAAAAAAGTATTTTGATGTTTGCAGCCTTCTTCACAGTTTTTTGTTTTGTACTGATTAGCAAAAGCAGCAAGTTATCTTGATTTTTAAGTGTAAATTGAAGCATTGGTAGCATAGGAAATCATGGGCAGAGAAGTAGGAGTAAGCTTTGGGAATTTTTAATATTAATAAAGAAGCCTGCAAAAAGTAGGAGACACCACAGAGGATGTAAAAGATTGAAAGTACTTTTCAAATGAGGACAATAACAAAACCCCTTCAAATGAAAAGAAGTTGAAACAGTCTGGAGAGTGGGGGAGGAGGAAAGGGTATCCTTTAACCTGTAAATGTAAGGAATCTCTGAAAAGGGAACACAGAGGCATGACCAACAGAACCAACCAACACTTTCCTGGCATTTTTCACATCAATTGTGCTGCTTATTGGCTTTCAGAAAGTGAGAACCTGCTCTAAGAACATTCACCCGTGTGTTGGTTAGGAGTTACAGGTGTCCTAGCCCACCCTCAGAGACTGGATGACACGGTTCACTTATGGCCATTTCTCATTTCTATCTTTGGATGTCCATGTTTTATTAACATCTCTGGCCCTGCCACCTTCTACAAACAGTACCCACCACCTTAAAAGCGTGCTCCTAACAATATTAGCTTGAACGTGGAGCCCTTCCATGTGTCTTGTTTCATCTGGAAAAGCTCAAAATCTCAAATCTAGACTTGCATGCCAACTTAAAAATTGGTTCAAATGAACTTTGGTTACATGGATGCAAACAGGAGTTGTGCACCAACTACAGGTAAATTTTGGTGTCCACTGAGGGCAGAAACAAATATTTCATTTGTCGTAACTCCTTGTAAAAAACTTCAAATCTGGGAGTGCAGTGTTACTGCTCAGTGCCTCATTTCAGAGCTGAATTGGGTCAATGACCATCTGTCAAACACAAAGCACAGGAGCAGAATACCCTTGGATTTTCTTTCCCTTTTTCTAGTGATGGTTTGTATCACATGTACCTGATAATGGCTCTGCTCATCCCCAGGCTGTTATCCTGTTATTTGCATACAGGAATAATCACATCTACGTGACTGTCTGCTTTATTTTTAAATGTATTTGTCATTCTCAATAATCAGAACAAAATTATGAATTATGAAATATTTCTAACAGCATATTTCAGTTTCAATTTAGTTGATCATGCTGATTTAGTTTTAATTCAGTGCAATTCAAGTTACATTTCAGATTTTCTCTCAGTGACTGAAGTCACACTATTTTTGCTCTGATTTCCCATCCCTATTCTCCATCACGGCTCTACACTTTTAGTACATTCCTTTTCTTGTGTCACATTGATTTACAGCTTACTTTGGGAAAAGCTCACTCTTCAACATTGTGATTAAATTATGGGGTCGGTTCAGATATATTCCTCACCTAGAAATTCTCTTGGCTTCAGTAGGAATTTGCATGTGCAAGGAATGCAAAATATATCACATACCAACACAAAGAAAAAAATCACCGCTCTTTCACTGTGTACTTCCCTGATTTTCATCCCATTCCAATAGAATAAATCGATGGAAATTATTTTTTACCATTTCATTTAAATTCTATTAAGTGCAATCTTGCATATTTGAATAGTTTCATTAACTATTTTGAGAAATATCATACAAATATATTTGTTTCTTGGGAAGTGTAATTTTGGAATGATCTTTCGTGTTTTACTGTTTTGCACAACTCTTTAGAATTATGATGCATTTCATTTGAATTTTCAATTCATGTCATCTCTTGGTTCTTTCTGTGTTCTTTTGAGAAATGTTTTTTCACTTCTGTACTTTTCACTTTTGTATATATCAAATTTGGTTTATATGTACGTTCCCGGCGGAATGTACATATTTGGCCTTCATCCCTTAGCCTTGAATATGATGGAATTTCCTTGAAGACAGATAACACACAGTTGTTCAGCCAACAATCAGTAAGAGAATTAAAGGCAAGAATAACTAAAGATTTGTATGAAAATAAGTGGAATTATGGATTTCTCATAGGTACACTTCATTTCTGCTTTCTCTAACATTTTCCTGGTTAGAAATCTCTCGCCACCTGCAGTCTAGAGATTTTAGATTTGTGAGCAGATATAGATATTTGTGCATGCAAAGGTGACAAGTGGGAGTATAGTGGTCTCTGCACCCACATTATCCAGGCAGCATGGCCAACAGCTACAGTACAACATTTCACAGAAGTTCTGGCTGTTACTGGGAAGTTTGTACATAAATGGGAACAGAGAGGGAATGGTGAGGGTCAAGCTTCATAAAATTCTTTTCAAATACAACTCGGTTTCCCACAATGATGTAAATTCCTCTGGAAGGGCAGGCTTGCCAAATAATTTCCTCCACCAAGGCATTACATCAGTCTGTGGGATAACAGCACATGCAGAACTCTCTTATTTATTCTTCTAAAGGTAGTTAAACAGGAAAGGACCTAAAATAGGTTGGCTTAAAAGCTCATTTTAAATAATAATTCTAGCACAATATTAACTATCAAATACAAATAAAGTACTACTCTTAAAAGTCATGTGTTTTCTGGATTTTCTGCATACCAAAAGCATACTGAAAGCACTTTATCCAAAGAGACACCAGCAGTTTCTCTCCATTCCTTATACTATGAAATATTTGAAAATTCAGTTGGCTATGGGCACCATCATTTTGATGATAAGAATTCAGCTTTGAGGTAGAAATTCCACAAATATTTACGCAGCATCTCTGTTTTCTTATTTTATTTTTCTATGAAGAATTTAATTCTACTTTCTATTTTTCTACACAGTTCCACTGACAATACTCTGTAATATATCAGCAAAAGCCTCAGAAACAGACACAGAGATTTTAATCACAAAGCCCTAAGAATTTTTCCTTAAAAAAAAAATAATTCAAAACAGAGTGGTATTTTTTTAATGTAAAATAAAGCCTATTACATTCCTCTCCTTTCTTTTATCCATTGTACCAGCTGGAGTAATTTACTCAGGGAATTAAGTGTAAAGTTCAGGGGGGGAAAAACCAGATTCAACCTCTTAGTATGACTTACAAGTTTTTGGTTTGGTGAACAAAGTGGCATCACGTGCCACAGTCCAACCCTCCAAGCTGCTCAGTGCTCATTTTGAAAATGTTTTTCTCTTTTCTTCCAATTGTCTCAAAATTTATTTCCTTATTCATTCCATGCTGATGAAAGGCTCTGCAAAGCAGCAGCAGTAAAATGAAACACTCACAGGGTTTTATATATAAACAGCTGGAAAATGAGCTAAATGGAGAATTGCATATGCACTCTGCAGAGACTGAAATTCTAAAGAGAAGACTGATGCAGTTCAGGGAAAACAGGAAAGTAGCCATGAATAATGGAATTAGGTGAGATACAGTCAAACCTCTCGTTCAATTTTTATCTTTAAATCAGTAAAATTATTTCTAGCAGTAATAGTGTAGGAAGTCATATGCTGTTTCAGCAATCCATTCGTATTTAATTAAACTTATAAAGTATAACTCCCAAGTTATCATTTTTGCCTTTTTGATTCATGCTACGGTTCATTTATTTTAATGCCTTTGGGAGTTTTGCCAGTTAATAATGGAAGAGGCCATTTTATTATGAATTGCTTCTTGCTTTTCCATCCTATGTATGTATTTATTTAGTTCACAGTGAAAGGAATTTTCAAATTTCAGAGGGGCTACCAATAGGCAGAGCCACTGCCAGCTCTGGGTTGCAGAGTGAGGCTCAGAAATCATTGTCAAACACAGGGAGACAGCTCTCAGATGGGTGGATTTGGGTGTCTGTGCGCTGATCTTTGATTTGTTTGCTGAAATGTGCTTCTGCAACTGATGTGCCATAACCCATCAATATCTGCAGGGAAGTTCTCGCTGGCAAGGCACCATCCCTGCAGGATCTGCAGTCAGCAAGTGAAGCTCACTCATGCTCTCTGCTCATAAAATATTTTTCCCCCTTGGGGGTTTCTAAAACAATGCATTTCTAAACCAATACCCTTAATAGCAAGATGCAGCAAAAGTAATGTTTTCCTTGGGTTTTTGTTGTTTTGTTTTTTTTTTTTTCCCAGACAAACTAAATCAATGTTCATCAGAACAAATATTGCGCTACTAAAAAAAAAAAACCCTCACAGACATTTTTTCAAGGACAGGACAGGGGAGGGAGAGGAGAAAACAAACAGCCTCTATTTTAATTATTTTAATTGACTACATAATGACTCTGATAGTAGGAGATATGTTGGGAGAAATCCTATAAATATATTCCACACCTAGAAGATAATATAGGCCACCTGGTGTCCCACATATAAGAAGGAGGGACCACAGTGATAACTTTAGCAGCCAAATCAGAGCCTCCTGCTGTGCTTCCTGTTACTATAAAATAGGATTTATATGGCCTAGTAATCTGTCTGGTAGATACATTTTCTCAGCAATATCAATAAAACCTCAACTTCAGTTGTGTTCCAGAGAGGCCCGATTGTGCTTTGTGGGCATTTCTCATTTCCATCTTTGGATGTCCATGTTTCAACATCTGATTTTAACATACCAGTAAAGAATATTGAAAAATTCATCGTAACACATCACACTCGGCCATAAATGGGAATAAATTGATACAATGTAGAAGCCCTTCTATTCAGAAGATCTGAGGATAAATTGTCTTTCCCTGGATTCTACTCTGTGCTATTCAGGAGTTCTGATACTTGATGATTTTTTTTCCTAAGGCTTACAGTTAAAACAGATATTTTGCCTTACTGGCATTTAAATAATGATAATAAAAACAATTGTTTAGACCAATCAAACCTATGCTTTCATTTCACCAAACATTCATGAGCACTAAATATTAGAAAATAATCCAGCAGCAAAGTCCACATATGGAATGATCACTGGTGCCTACCTATATTTCACTTTCCCTTTAATGGCATATCCATAAAACTATTTATTATTTTTATTTTTTTTCCCTGCTTTCTATCAAGCACAATGGCTTTTGACTGTATTTCTATCTCCAACAGACACACTTTTGATTTGGACAAAACATTTATACCTCCACCAATGGCATTTGAACCACATCCACCATCAGTCATGTCCTATGGTACCAACATGAGGAACAGCACAAGGCTTGGGGAAGCTGGCAAGAGAGAATTGCCTCCAGAAAATAAATATACAGACTGCTGTGCAAGGATTTCTGACAGGAAGAGATCAAATTTTCTCCATGCCCTGTGATGGGCTTGCACAAAATTACCTGGATATCCTCTGTGGAGCCTGGGATGGGAATGACACCACCAGAGAGCTCTGATGGCTGAGGAGATCCAGGAGATCCTAAATCTTTGGATTTGCAAACAAATCCCGTGTGTCACTTTGATTTTTTTTAAGATTTTCTAAGCTTTTTAATGTTTACATTATCGTAACAGACTTCCTTATACACTTTCCACAAATAACTTATTGTTTTGCAGTCTTTTATAGAAGAAGAGAAATTTGACAGACTGTTAGTTTGTCCAGTGTCATTGCAGAGGTGGCACTTTCACCCTCCAATCCACTGTCACTTTTAAAAATCTATAAGTGTTAGAATCAGAAAATAAACTCCCCTTTTTTCACCTTGAAAACAGCAGTGTGTGCACTCGTGTTGTTTTGTGTCCTATAGTGACACCCATGCGCAGCCAACACAAAGACCTGAAGCGCCTTTTAATCCCTTTAGTGTACCAGGCTCCTGTCTTTGTGCAGCCCCAGCATCCATGTGAATAAATGCCTTGTGCACCACCCATGGGCACACACAAACACCCCAGCGTGGCTTTGAGTGTCACAGACCAATTCAGGTGCACTTCTCACTCCATCTCTGCAACCCACAGCCTCCGACTCCTTTCAGAGGTGAACCTTGGGATTTATCCAACATATTTTTGGAGCAGACACAGACAATCTAACTTCCTTGGAATATATTAGTCTATGTTGCTGCTATAAAGGCTCCAAATTAAATTCCCTACAGGGATTTTTAACTGCACCACTAAAATGTAAAAGGTTTTTTTTCCCCCTAGTAACAGCGACTACAATAATGACTGTTGAATTTGGTTTTGATAATGACAGATGTTACAAAGACAAACTAGGAATGCTTAATGAGATTTTGGGTGCCATATCCCAGTTTTGTATATGTAACATATTTTGAAATTTGTTAGCAATAAGACTGTTTCCTGCAACATAAGATACAGCTTTTCTTATTATATTAAATACATTTTCTGTATGGTATCAGATTCTGTCTATAAGTTGCTCCAATTCAGTGTCTTTATTTGAAGCATTGCAAAAAAAAAAATTAACTTCTTGTGGTGATATATAATCCTAATACATGGAGAAACAGATGAATATAAGATCAGAAGAAGGGAATTTACACAAGTCCCTGGCTAGGTACAATTTGTTCTCTCCCTGTTGCTATTTTATGTGTGGTTATAGAAATGTGGTTGAATAAAATGACAAAGCATTCTATTTTGATATAATGATGGATAAAAACACTACCCTTTTCTTTTAACCTAAAAGTGCAATTTCCTTTTTTGAAAAAGTGCAACACCTACATGGTGTAGGAAGAGAGATTACAAAGTTCTGAAAAGAAGAATACGGAAAAGACTGAATAAAAAAAACAAATAAATAATTAATTAATACTGGATTCTGATTGTATTTAGAAGTATAACAATGGAGATGTGGGTACCATGGATATTTTTTTTAATAGTTGAATTCTTTCAGAAACCTGTTCCTTATCTTCTATCTCTCCTTGCCCATTTCCATCTTCTTTACTAGAATTGAAATACTCTGATCTATAAGGAGTTCAAGAAACTGTTCATGTAATAGATTTTGGAAGTTTCAGAAATAGGCAGCATGTCTGAATGCTCCCAGAAGTATTCACAGATTCGTAAAGCAAATGCTGAAGGTTCCATGTGGGTTTTAATTACAATATATTATTAGATTCCTACATCACTTAATTTGCCACATCCAACCTGAATTGTGCTATCTATGTCTTCAGAACACACAGCCCACTTCCAACTCCTGCTTGCCAAGGAGGGGCATCTGAGTCACCTCAGGGGCACAGATGTCAGCCCTCAAATGTGCTGAATTACCCCCAAAAATAGAAAAAACACTTACATGCATAGAGCTGATACACAGGAATGAGCAGTTAAGAACTCTCAAGACCCTTATGTTTCTTTATAACACTGGATTCGCTCCACTCTTTTTGAATCTCTAAGTTTCTGGCTGGAGCAAACTCTCTGTTGTGTTTCCCGCCTGAAACACCAGCAGTGAAATATTTTCAAAAAGAGTATTTTTAAAGAACAATTGTGGAGTTTTATCCATGCCCTCAAGTGATATTTCCACCACCCAGCAGCTACAGTATAGAACACAGAGAGCAGGATGAGATGGCAAACTAATGGCAGCCATTTAAGTATCCTCTGAATAATTAATAAATTAGATCTATGGAAACCATTTAGAATGTCTCATTAAGCCGATTAACTCCCTATTTCATGAGCAAACACTGGGTGTTCTAACAGAATGGAAGGTAGGAACTAGTAGATAAATAACCATTATTAGAAGAGCTGAGATTTTTTTTTTTTGGCAGAACTGCCAAGCTAGAGAGAAAGTGTTGCTTGAAAGTCTCAGGGAGGACTTTCAAAAATTGAGGTGACAGAAAATTAGCATGAACTATTACAGAAAAAAAAAAGATAATCTGATTATATAAAAAGTGTTTGTAACAATGGAGCTAATAAGAACACTATCTAATTTGTACAGGCCATAAATACAGCAGCTGTAAATTAAAGCTACAGGTATATCTCTAGTTCTGCTGAGGATTTAGTGGCTGGGCTCAGGCACAGAGGATTAAAGCGTGGCCCCTCAGGAATAAACCTGGTGCTTCCAAACAGGGAAGAGCACTGACAAGAGGGGATGCTTCAGGTGGCATTTTATCATCTGTCTGCCTGTGTAATTTCAGCATTCTTACTGTAGTGTTTATTGCATTTTAAGTGATTAAAGAAATAAACTTGGCGCACAAAAAATAAACTGTATCTCTGAGCACTTAATGAGACTTTCTAAACCACTGTCGTCTCCTTTATCTATTTAAATGTGGACTGGCTGCAAAGGAATTAGACATTTTATGGTGTACTGGAATTAAATTAATGATGATTATTTGGTGGTGTAAAATTAATGCATTTTAATCAGCTATTATTAGCGAATCCATTTGCATGCTATTCTTTTCCTCAAGTACTAAACACAGAATAAGGATGTAGCAGATTAAAATTTTGCAAATAATTGACAGTCTATTACCTAATATGTTTTCATCTACACCTGGAAAATTTCAAGAGTACAGCAGTTTATTTTCTCAGTGCACAAAAGACTCTTACAGAAGAACCTAGAAAGAACATTGGTGTCTGAATGCAGTCATGTTCTGTGACTATTCACTTAGCAGCTTTTCCCAGGATAACTGAAATTCACATTACATGTTCTTGACATGGCCCCTTAAAATCCTTCCAAAACTGCATCATCATGCTGGGGATGTTCTAAAATGCCTTGCAGACACCTAAAACCTTAGAAACAACACCAAACCAGTCTCATATCAAGGATGCTGATACGTAGATTATAAATCTTGCTCTTTCCTAGCAGTAGGAACTATTCCTAAGAATTTGGAAGCCTTAGCAACATTTTCAATAATTAGATATTCAATTATTATACAATTAGCCAATGATCTTAGCTTAGCTCTCCTAGCTGCTCAGTGGTAAAACAGATTTTCAAATACAGGGTTGGGGTTTTTTTGCTCCTTTAAATAAGTCTCCGAATTTATGCTATTTGGATAAATAAAAAGCTGTACCTATTTTCAGCAGGCATTAGCACAAGGAAAGCTTGTCTCTTGCAGAAGACTAAACTCTGCAATCGTAACAGGCCCCCTCCAGTCATATTTATAAATGAATCTCCAAATTATTACTTTTATTGTCCTTGATGAGTGCTACTTTGCATTCCAGTTTCTGTTATTTATAGCACAAAGCCTCAGGGAGTGAGTACAAACAACATATGGAAGATCTACCAACTCATGCATAATCCTTCAGCTTGACTTGTGCTTCCACAGGGATTTGGGTACTAATACTGAATTATTTCCTTATTGGTCTGGAACCCTCTGAAGGCAATCCCCATTCTTCAAACCACGTGATCTCTATTCAATAAAGGAGGAAGAAAAGGAATGGAGCACAAGCTCAAGTCATCTTGTTTAGTTGGTTAAGAAGCTACACAGCACTAATGTTTTCCTGATATAATTAGGAAGGTTCTCATGTTAGCTCAACCAGCACACTGTGTAAATTTGATGTAGTTTTGGCACCAGGCTGCAGTCTCTGTTCTGCTGATTTGCACAGGTCTGATGGCATAAAGCATACAAAAAAGCTATTTTTTCAGGGCTAGAGAAACGCTCAAAACAACAACAACAAGAGTGGGTAATTTTTCTCCTTTAGGAAAAACACCTGGAGTAAAGATCACGGGGAGAATGTCCCCGCCCTTTTGTAATTTCTCCCAAGTCCCTTGACCCACATAAATGCAGAGTTGCACACAACACTGGAGTCTCAAAGGCATGGGGAACATTTTGCACTTGCATCTTGCACCTGGGGGCTGCCTCATTTAGGAAGGAAAGAGAAGGGGTGAGCAGGAAGCAGGAAGAGGCACCTGAAAGAGGAGGACAGCTGAATTTAGGGGATTTGACCCTGAACCCTCCAGGGGCTCAACACCAAGGGCTTGTCCTGCCTGGGAATGCTGAGGAGGAGGATGCTGAGGCAGAACATAAAGATGGATTATTGCTCATGGCTCTTGAGAAGAAACACTGGCAAGACTATGAACTGTAAGCCAAAAAAATCTCTTCTCTCATTCTCAGCAAAAGAGAATTAATGCTCTCAGTGGAAGACGTAAAATATATCCTGTCAAAGAGAATATACTTTATTGTGCATTCCTTTAACAGCTAACAGTGTTCACCAAGATACTTCAAACATCAAATTTATTTGAATTAAAATGTGGTCTTTTCTGAAATGACATTTCAGAAATGTAATAATCTCTCTTGCTACAGTTGTAACTTAAATGCCTATGACTATTCTGCATTTGTAAATAAACTTCAAATCCCACATGTGTTTCCTATTATTTTCCAGAGAGAAAATGGAAGCAACTTTGTAAACTTCCCCACCACCCCCTTTTGAAAGAGATTAACAGCCATATTCTGTAATTCTGTGATATTTTCCTCCCTCTGTCTTCCCATAAGTATTACATGACCAATACCTGATGCTACCTCACAGCTGAAGGCTAATCTTTCCCCTAGGGTACCGTAACACTGCTGTGGCTTATTTATAAAAAGGAAGCTGCACTCAGAAACTGTACAAATGCAATGTACTTAACCTCTTGCTCTTTCCCTCCTTCCCTCTCCCCCTCACCTCAAAACTTGATCATGGACAACAGTTCAATGTATTTTTGAGCTACCACCATTTTCACCAAGGTCACTGGAGCCTTTTTTCCTTCTTAGCAATCAGATTTCATAATCTGTCAACCATTTTACTCACTTCAAGATGAAAACTTTTATTTGTTCACTTAAGAACAAACCCTGGCAGAAAAATGCAGAGGTTAATGTTCTGCTCTTGAGTACAGCCTTGCCAACAAAAGGTTTTTTCAAGCTTAGGCAATGCCCTGGTCCTGATGAAATGAATATTTGCATGTTTGTCCTTATGCTTCACCATATGTCATTGCCTGCAATGATGTTGAGTAATACAGCTGTCAGATTAGCTGATATGGCAGCTACTTTAATAGATTGAACAAATAGAACCTGATCACTTTAAATTAAATATGGGCATTGCTGCCATATGGTATTTTTCAAGGCTATAACACCGATTGCAAACATAGCCACTGTCATAAAATAAACTAAAAATCCTAGAGAGACTATTTACATAGATATCACAATATTGTCTCTGACAAATGAAGTGGAATTTCAGGTAAGGCAACGTTGTAATCAGATTTCAGCGTCTGGGGAGAACTCATTTTGCAATTTGTTGTATGGCTGTAAAAACAACAAATAATGCATTTTATTACTTGAAAACTCAATTTCTTGAAATTACAGCTTCATTTTTATGATGAATATATCTGAATATGAAATGTATATCAAAATATATGAAGTATAAAAAGACAAGCTTTGTTTCTGAAATACAAAAGTCCTTCTCCCATTATATAAACAACTGAGTAGTTACATTGCAATTATTGTCCTTATTTTGTTTATTAATTTGTGGAATTCATTGCCCCAAGTTGCTTTAGATGGCAGGAATGTAAATGAAAGAAAATCCCTTGGGGTAGGCTGTTCATATACACAAACTGGTGCAAGGAGCCCCAGATGAGAGAATTTATCAGCTAAAGTATCACTCCCATCCTTGCTCCAACAGTATTTTCCTTCCCCAAGTATCAGCTATGCTCAAAGAAGGTGTAACTTATGATTGTCTCATCTTCAGTACCTTCATTTTTCTGTTCCTCATACTAATTGGCTGAAAACAGGAGAAAGGAGCTAAAGGAGACAGCTTCTGCCTCTCCAACACAAAGGCAGCAAAAGGAAAATGTCCACATTTCCACTTTGTGACAGAAAGACTTTGATTAAATCTATCACTCAGGTGTACTTTTAAGCATAAAAATTATCTCATACTTCAAGTTAGAGATTAATCTTCCATGAAGATTATTTAAATGAAGAGGGGCTGTATGTCAATGTTACCAGTTGAACTAATATGAACAAATTTTTCATTACATGCAGTACCTGAATTTGTTGTTATGAAACATTAAACTTAGTAACAATATAGCATGCTTTGACAAGAGCAGTTACAAACACATCTTAAATAATCACATTTCTTTGCAAATTTCTTTTTTCTACAGCACTGCTCAGATTTAAATCTCTAGAATGTCTTCTATTATTTGAAGTTTCCAAAAATATTTGCTAAAAATTCTATCTATTTGTTACTACATAAAGCTTTCTGATATACAAACACACTGCAAATAAGAATGTAATTTTTAAAATCAAAACTATAAGGGGAGAGCATTGGGAATAGTGAATTTTAAGCACAATTTTAAAATCTGATAAATTATCTAAATTATAATGATGGTTAATTGTGTTCTTCCCTTTACAGACAAGACTGAGTTGCAAAGGGGAACTGCATCTTGGTTTTAGTACACAGCCCTCAGCCCAGTCTTTGAAATGCAATGAGCAGTAGAAAAATTTGGTGTAGTCCTACCCTGAGACAGTGATTCAATTTTCCAAAGAGGAGAAATTGCTCTTCTGTGAAACCCTCATGCCAATATTCCCAAGTGGATCAGGGTTTAAAGGCCAGGAGGAATACAGTGCATCATGCCAGGTCATTAATAACACTTCAGCATAGAGAACTGTTTTGTCCAACACTAAGGAAAGTTTCTGCTGGTATTGATCCTAACATTGGCTCTTTATCATCAGTCAAGACCCATCAAAATCAGGATCCATTTGAGGGGGAAGTAAAGTCAAAAAAGGAGAAAGAGAAAAAGGCTATGGGACTTGACTGCAATGTAAGCGTGCTGCTCATTAATTTAGGATTAATTGATTCAGAAAGCTGTCCTGATCAGGATAGGAAGCTGGAAAACATATCTTTAAGCAACTCTTTTCTAGAAAATTATTTCAAATAATAGTATTAATTATTAGTTCAGGAACTGGCAGGAAGTTTGTCAGATGGCAAGACTTCATTGATGACATTTTCTGGAGAGGCTTTAGTTAGCACTCAGAATCCCGACAAATAAAGGAGGTTATTGATTTAAAGTGTGGAGGAAGATTTCTTTTTACAGCACTGTCTTCCTCTCTCTTTCTAACCCTTCCCACTCTCAAAGAAAAGACAAAGGCAGCAATATGCTCCTACTTCCAAAAGCTGTCTTAGAGATAAATTAATATTATCTCTGCAGCTGTGATAAATTAACACATTGCTTGGCCATTTACAGTTCTTAGATTTTTTAAAATTTATTTTTACTTTGTTTTATCAAAACAAAAATGCAAAAAACTTTTTTCTTTCTTTCTGCCAGAAATATTTTGCTTTTTTGTGCACCCACTTTGCAGCATAATGTTCACTGTCAGCTCATGGGTACACTGATCAAAGGGCAAAGCTTCATTGACATTTTTAGTGCTAGAAAATCTTCTAACTACAAATCTGATCACAGTTTATAGGAAATCTGAGCAGAACTAGACAGAGACTCAAGACAGGGGAGTGTGACTATGAAAGAAGAGCTTGAAGAACTGTATCTTGGCTTTTTCCTGGCATTCTCAAGGCTGAGGTCAATCGCAGCCTCATAGGTCCTTATGGTGCTCTTTGATTTTGGGGAGGTAAAAACTGTTGTCCTATTCACTGCATAATGTCAGTAATAATACCAGAGTATAATATCAGAGCAGAGTATAATAAATCCCTCCCCCTTTTTTTTAGTATATATGAGAACTTAATTTGGAAAATCAACCAGGCTTTTGAATGTTTTCAGCTCACAGTACTGAATCCACCACCCTTCAATCCAAATAATAATCAAGTTGTGTTCACAGCTTCTCCCCATAACTCTGTGACAAAAGTGGAAGCATTTAAGCTTTTCACAGCTCAGCCTGCCAGTGTCGGGCAGTTTTTCTGGTTTCAAAAGGGAGACAGGCCTATGAGAGCTATAAATGAAGTAACCTGAGCTATATGAAATAAAAAATGTAAATGCAAGCAGTTCTTGAAAGCTGCACTATGAAACAGCCATTTAACTAGAGGAGTTATTTCACCTTTTTCCAATTAAACAGAGGAACACAGAACTGAGGTCTAAATTTCAGATCTATCAGGTTGGTATCAGATTCTGGTTTTGAAGAACAAATGCTCAAGACACACTTTTGAGGTCCCTTCTGATCCTACACATGTAATACTCTAAATTTTGAGTCAATAATCCCTTTGGAGCATGTGAAGACTAAAGGAAGGCCAGGACTCTGCATTATTAAGGGGTGTTCAGGTCTGGAGGTGCCAGCAAGGCAAAGTAATTAGCTAACACAGTTCAGTGTCCAAGTAACGTGCCAGATGAAAGGAGCTTTCAAACCTCTCCCTCCTCATCGGCTTTGATTCCTTTGTACTCCAGCAGTTCACAGAGAGACTTACAAGGAGAACTGGATACCTATTGACAGCTGAGAGGAATTATTAAGGTGAACTGAAATGAAATGCCCTTGTTTCCTGCACCAGTGAACATCCCAAATGTGGCATCTCTTTTATTAGAGATGAAACTACTCTGTTATTCCCTCCATTCCACCGTTCTCTGAACGTTCGAGATAGCAATTTCAATGGCAGCCAAGGACACTGAATACACTGTATTTCAGAGACAAAGGGCCCATTGTGATTGTTCACTGGTATTTCTAGCCTGGAAAATTACAATGGCACAACCCATACTAAAATTAATAAACATGTAGAAGCATAGATCAGTATTATAATCATCATTTTTAAATCTCTTCTACAGTAGTGAAATATAAGAAGACATAGGATAAAATAAAAAAAAGTGTCTCAGGACACTTACTAATCAAACTAATATAATTAATTAAAAAATTAGTAAACTAGCAGTGAAAGGGAATATGACTCTAATCTATTGTCCCCCTTGGGAAAAAAAATTAAAAATCAATCCTAAGATTTTTTTTCCAAACATTTCCTTTGCTAAGAAACCTCCACAAAATTTTCCATTATGTCTGTACCTCAAGTATATTATAAGTGTCTCGGTTTGAATCCATTCTGCTGCATAAACAGAACTTCCAATTGTTTTTGTCCCTAATAAGTGGGGGTGGGGATGTGTGTGTGTGTATTTTCATGCAAAAAAGCCCCCACACCAACCCAAAACCTTTATGTATTCACTGTATTCCACCAAAGTCAGAGGTATTAGAACAGATCAAGAACCCAATTTTCTAGGGATTAGCTAACACAGGAAAAAAGCCATGAAGATTATGCAACTGGAAAAAGAAATGCCTGTTTGGAAACTGTATAAGGCAATGATGGACAGCAAACTTTACATTCTACTGTAGAGTTCAGCACACTGTACTACAGTAATTATAAGTGCATTATCAGTCTGTTTAGTAAATTTTTCTACTGCATTCTAGTCTGTAAAACTGGCTGATTTTTACAGTTCCAGCTGACTGAAACTGTTTTCTGACCTCCTGAAAGTGCCTCTTCCATATTCTGATAACATTTGTGGAACACTTATCTTCAACAATTAGTGATTTTAGGGGAGAAAAAGAGCAAGAAGCCAGCCAAGGATTCCAAATGCACTGCTTTAGTGCTTCACAGCATCCAAATGTTTTTTAAATGATAATTCCAAATACAGCACTCTATATGCTCAATATTAATGCAATTTGTACTGGTGGCCAGTTTATGCTTTGTCATGCAGAAATGTGCTTCTTTTAAAGCCTATGGCCAAGCAATAAATTGCACAGTGCTCTCTAAAACAAACTTATAATTCACATTTTTATCCAACACCTGATAACACAGGGGCCCCTGAAGTCATTGTAACATGCCAGATGCAACTTCAAACAGTGCCCATTTTCTACAATCAGCAAGCCAGAGATAAATTTTACAGCTTCCTTTCACAGTAGTTAAACATTTGTTGCTCTCTTCCAAAATGGGAAAAAAAAGGAATTCAATAAATTGAAGAAAACCTAAAGCTGCTGAGTTAGGAGAATGGATTCCATCTTGTATCACGAACAGATATGCCATAAATAAACAGTTAATTTAAAATGTCTTTGCTTGGGAACATAGAGAACTTGACAGCATCTGAAAAAGATGCTGGGTTCCCTAGTGGTCTGGATCTTACTTTCAGGCTTTTAAATTTTCTTCTCTAGGGACTTTTAAAATCTTACACTTATGAAACTAAAAGTGCATATAAAACATTCTTAAAAGTATTATGTACTTACAGTTTAAAAAATTAATTGCTCTTTTTTAACTTAACTTCTCTTAGCAAGAAGCAGACATATATCAAACATGGTCAAGGGCAGAAAACAATAACTAGAATCAATTTTCAACAAGTTAGCAATTTCATTCTTCATATTCCAGCTCAGCATCAGTTAGGTGAAACATTACAACAAGCCAAATCCCGCAATGGAAGAAAATAGCTTTTTACATTTTTGTCATTTCTGCCTTTCAGGAAAAGCACCTGTGATCCTCTCAGAGTCTCAAAGGGGGCTCCTGACTGACACAGCAGTGAAGAGCAATCAGGCACCGACTGCTCCTTAAAAGGAGGCTTTAACGTGATCAAAAGCAGGGCAGGCTGCCAGTTTTCCTGGCAATCCCAAAAGCACAACACTCCATTACTCACACCTCCTGCAGCCCCAACTCACGCTGACCCCAAACAGGAGCCTTGGCTGTGCAGCCTGGGTGGAAATGGCAAGCAGCCACTCACTCCAGTGAGACTGGATCAAAGAGAGCAGCCTAAGAGACAGAGCTCATTACACCACTGCTCCTTCTAACCTGATTGATACATCAGCAGCTTGGTGTGTGTGATACCTCAAAAACCTCTTTCAAATTGCTTTTAAGAATTCATCCCCGTTTAGGCTCCATCTTGCAAGCCACTGATGCGTTTGCTGCTGAAAACATGACCCACTGTGGCTGGAAAATCCCAGTTGTATTACACATCAGGGACTTAGCCAAAATGTGGTTTTTTACTAGAAATTAATTTATGCACAATGACTTGATAGCATAATTATTTTGTAATTATATTTTCTTATTGGAATTTTTTTGCTATAAGTAATAAGTACCCTAAATTGATCCAAGCAGAAATGAAGACAGACTATTTGTTAGTCCTTACAGATCTGAAGTACCCCAGGTTTTGCCTGCAATTACTCAGAGAAAAAGAAATTATATTTTCCAGCAGCTCCAATGTCACAAAAACAGTCACTTTTTCCCAAGAGTTCAGCTTCCCTAATGCTCTCTGAAAAATGTAGTCTGCATACTTCTTTTTGAGTGCAATTTTACACATTTTATTTAACATGCAGAATTTTTTTTCTTGGGACTCTTGGGCTTTGTTGTCAGAGGTGGCCTTGACTGACTGTTAATTGGAGATTCCGCCAGAACCACCATAAGAAGCAACAAAAGGATGAATTTATTCACTTCTCCATTAGAAAGAAAAGACCCAAGAAAACAGTCCAAGAAAGAAAAGGGATTATTAAGAAGAAGGCCTTGAAAGCCTCAGACCCCATTTGTATTTTCTAGGTCCTTGACATCACTCTCCTGTTTTGACACTCATTCAACATGCTGGTTTCCAAACCTTCCTCGACTGATTATTCCATTTAGCACAGCAGCACGTAAGGCCAGGATTTGGGTAGGCAGTTAATTTTTCAAAACACTTGTTTTGCACCTACCACTATTCTTAAAACTCCCTCTTTTTGTTTGTTTTTTGTTTTTAAAGAAGTGTTTAATTTAAAGCATTTCTTCCCTCCAAATTCTTGCAAGAACATTAGGTGAAAACAGGACTGTTACCTTTCATCATTACATTCAATGAGCATTCTAGTTGCAATAGAAACATTTTATGTCCTCTGACTTTCTCATAAAGCAGTATTTATAAAGATTATTCACATGGTCCCATTACTTTTTCCATTCACATTCCTCTATCATCTACATTATTATAGTTTATAAATCCTTAACATGCTAACATACAACAAAATTTTGCTGCACCTAGAAAAGAGAAAGGGATCATTTATTCACCACAAAATTCAATTCATGCTGTCTTTTTTATCTGCTTCTAGAAATTCCTAATTCCAGCAGAGCCATTGCACAGGAAGTTCTATTTCAACAGACAAGAAAATAGTAATTTTTATATTTAAAAATTGTTTACCTCCATCTTTTTGGACACAGCCAACAAGGACTAACAAGTCTCTTCCCCTTATAATACAATATAGCAATTTAAGGAAAGCTGACTGGAAAGAGAAGATTCACCAGAGCCTGAAGAAATTTTCTGTTCCATTCTGACTGCTTCTCTCTTCATGATTGATTACTGGTGCCTATTTACAGTGTAGTGAACCCCCAACCAGTTTGAGGAGAGAGGAATCAGCAGTATTGTGTGAACACCACCAAGCAGCACCAATCCCAGTGCCAAACTCAGTGTGGTGTGCAGTAATTGTTCCCATGTTTCACTCCCTGGTGTGCGGACAGGACTTTGGATCCCTGAGAGCCAACAAGCTCTGTAACTGTTGTGGTGGATGACAGCTCTCACACACTTGGGGTTGACATTACCTTGAGCAGAGGATGTGAATTGACTGAGGAACTCACATCCTGCAGAGTCCCCACCCTCAGAGCACTGAAAACTCTGTGCCTGAAATTTGGCATTTCAGCATTGACTCATTGCTGCCATTCTGCATATTTTGAAAGCCATAACTTTTCAAACTACTCTGGCCAGTTTATTGTCCTCAAAACACCACAGCTCCAACAACACCACTAGATAAAACATATGTGACATTTGGCTTTGTTTTCTGCTGGATGAATGCTGTTAGATAGATGCATTCAAATAAATTTGTTTTAATGGAGACACCTTTTTAGCATTTGAGGTCTGAAGAGAAAATGAATGCAGTATTATCTTTCCTGTGGAAAGAGAATTCATTGGCAAATACAGAGCTCCATAAAATGAGCAGAAAATGTAAGACCAATTTGACTTTCTTCTTCACCTCAAGCTCATAATAGCACAGAAAGCATTCTGTTCTGTCTCTCCTCATAGAAACATTACTGAGACAAGCCCATTTAATTGGAGCAGAAAAAGTTTTTTTCCCCTGAAAAACCTTCAGCCTCGGTGCACATGTTAATCTGCCTTCATTCCAATTTTCTGACAGCAAGAGTCATTGGATTTATTTCACTGAATTGCAGTAGTTCACTAGTGAATTATACTATCATTTTAAACTGATTGCATTTTCTAGGCAGATAATAGCACAATCATTAGATAAGTCCAACTCCTCATTTATCAACATCTTATTCAGGTAACTCTGAAAAGAAGAAGGTATCTTAAGACACGAGGAAAAATTAAAATACTTACAATTTACAGAGAAAATAAATTCCTGTCACATCCTTGACATGAATATCATAATACTTTCCTTTCAGGCATCTATCTAAGAAAACTTACAAAGCACTGGGAAATTCTGAAACCTTCAAGGCTCAGCTGGCTTCAGGTTCTTAGGACAGGAGAAGAACGCTCAAGTTTAAATTCCTCTGCTCCACCTTGTAGCAGAGAAAGCAATCAGGAGAACATTGCTACAGGGGGGCAGGATGTCTCAACACCTGCACAGACCATGCCTTGGTTCCAGGGGCTGCTGCTCCCTGCCACCAGGCAATAGAAATCTCACAAATTACCACAGAATTCATGGTGGCCTGGGGGACAGGAAGCAGGAGAGAACACTTAATTACTCCCCAAAGTAATAAAATAGCAAAGCAATAAAATAGTGCTTGTAATTTTTCACTCTGCCTTTTCCATCATTTCTGCCACAATGGCTATCATACTTTTTACTGCTGCTTCAAACAAATATAGAGTTGCACTTCTGTTCACATCACCTTCTCTCCCTGCCACAGTAAGATATATTTTTTCAAGCATCATATGTTTCAGCACCCTGATGATTAAAGGACGCATGAGGCAAGATGCACAGATATTGAAAATACACCAAACAC
The DNA here is from genome assembly GCA_039654755.1 of Calcarius lapponicus. Lineage (NCBI taxonomy): Eukaryota > Metazoa > Chordata > Aves > Passeriformes > Fringillidae > Calcarius > Calcarius lapponicus. Next base: position 35,108,645 of record CM077470.1, read on the forward strand.
CAACTGAACCCACATGAAATATTTATAATGCCCTCAGAAAAGCCAGGATGAGGCTGAGGACACATTCTTTTTACTTTACTCTCCAGGGTCAGACTGCAACTGCTGTCACTAAGATCTCACCTCCTTTATTCCCTCATTCATTCCTTCTCCAGCAAAAGCTACAGTTACAGTGGACATTGTGATACACAGAAGGAGAGAGGCTCTGATTATTGTCTAAATGTTGTGGTCTAAGCAGCAGGCAAATCAAATGTACTCCAGGTAGATTTTGAGGTTAGGGAAAGTTTGTCTCAGAATCAGGAATTTCTAGAAAAACTTGCATTCACAGTAACATAGTCAAGGCTTTTACTCCCACAAGGTTAAACTCACAAATGAAGAAGTTCTGCTGATGAAATACCAGACTGCAGAACTCCTACTAGCTTCAGTATTTTCTACTCTCCTGAATGCAGCACACTTGGCAAGACTGCTTATTCCTCTTAGTGAAGAAAGGCAGGTGTAACAATCTGTAAGAGCCATGTTAAGCCAGCTGCTTAACCTGGCTCTAAGACTTCTGCAGGAGCAATCATGGCAAGGAGACCAAGGAATAACTGGTTTAAAACATTTTGTATAAATCTTAAAAAAATAATGAAAATGTGTGATGGGCAGCAAGAGAGTGAAGGAAGAAGCATGTCTTAGCACAAAGTAGAAATAACAGTATTCTTATTTAAAACAGAGAACTTCACACTAGGTTTGCATACCTAACTACTTATAAGTATTAATTCATAAAAAGAATTTAATCACCTATAGCTCTACATCAGCTGCAAATATTTCAAGTTACCAACAACAACATCCCTTTTTTAAGAAATTCGAATTTTTAGGGGTCTAGAAACGTTGCCTATATAAATAGAACCTTTCAATATTCAAGTGGAAAATGGCCATTCACACTTCAGTATCCCTGCAGCCACATCTATCAGAAATGTACCTTTCATCCCAATTAATCAGGAGAGTGAATACTCCATTGGAGCATTTCCCAGTTTGGATGCAACCTGGAGGTTAACCAAAAGCAAAGGTGTGATTCCAGAGCAGGGAGGTGCAGGCAGATGGGCCCAGTAGGGCAGAACATGGAACAAGTTCACATGAGAAATCATGAAATAGGTAAACCTCTGGCAGAAATAATGGTTTGGGATTTTTTCCCCAGAGAAAAGGAACTTAGGGCTCCCTGGATAGGCTTTATTTTTCTATTGCATGGAGATCAGCCAATTGTATGGGAACAATTTATAGTTGGTGGAGAGAAGTGGGAGTCAGCACAGCTGACTAAAGGTAAAAGCAAGAAAATCTCTTTGTTTCCATGTATCATCCTACACAGAGAAAGACCAAACACATTTCAAAACGAGCATCCTTTTTATCCTAACTGCTGCTGAGTTTGAAAAAGTCTGTAACAGGAGTAGGGGGGTAGCTTTCACCATAGCAAGCTGTAAACTCTTGTATCCCAAGTCCTTCCCCCTGAAAGCATTCTGAAAAGATGCTTCAAAGTATGCATTTTGGGTTTAGTTCTAGATCATAGAGGAAACAGTCCATACTCAGCTCTTTCCAGTTAAATCTTAGATAGTTCTTGAGTTAAATGAACTCAGAAATAAGTTCCAGTCGCTAGAGAAAGAGTAATCAATTATTTATCTGCTCTTAAGAAAGTGGTTTTTGGTGTTAAAAAAGATTGCTTTTTAATACCAGTTAGTGCTTATTTTGCTCATTAGATGTTAAAAAAATCCAATGTTTCTTTTTAAAACAGCAATTCAAACTGATGGCAGTTCCTCAGTGGGACATGTCCCCACAGACATTAGGAATGAGGAATTTGATTTTGTTACATTTACTCTTCTAATGTTGTACAAAAGTAAAAGATGAAAAGGTAAAGGCAAATTCATCAAATGCTCACAAATCCATCTGAAAAAAGCAATTTTCTTTGCCACTTATTATCCATCAATCAATCTGAGCATCTTTTTTTCATTTTTAAGCTGTCAAATCAAACTCCATTTGACTAAAATGAACCTTTGGAGTCAGATGTTGATATACAGTCTGATATTTCCTGGTACATATACATCATTTGGCTATTTGACTACAGCTCCCTCCTCATTTGAATGAGCTCTCATGCCTTTCTGACATGTGCCTCCCAGCCATCTTTCCTGACTATTGATATTAATGCAGCAGAATGCTAATAAACATGATTCAGAGCATAAGAGAAGAGAGGCTCACAAGGCTGTACAAGGCTCCCATCTGTTTGTTTTTACTTCCCTGGATCATCTCCCCTGTGCCACAGTTATCCAGGGACACGAAGCTCAAAACAAGAGCTCCAGACACCAGACTTTTGCTGAGCTCTGTCCTCATCTCAGCACAGCTCAGCACTCAGGGGGCATTTGGCACAAACACGTTTGTGTGTGCATTTGTACCCACAAAACCAGCAAGAGTAAAACAAAATAAGGTGGCAAAGCTGCTTGGGCCACTAAGTATAGCAAGAGAGCTGTGCTCAGTCCTCTCCTTTCCAAAACACAATGTAAATTCACTTACCTGCACCTCAGTGCTGAACTTGGAAGGGGTGGCAGGACTTCCCATCTCCTGTGGAATCTCAGACTCTGTATCTGGAAGAAACAGATTATTCATTCAGAGAGAGGTTTGGGAGTGTGTGAGCATCCTGAGCAGGGAAAAAAAAAAAAAAAAAAAAGAGGCAAAAATGTAAATGTGCTTCATTCCTTACGGCACATGAAGTAGAACAGTGATCCTGGTAAATTGTCCATCTTGGTAAATAGCTCATCTGCCCCACTGCTCTGTTTTCAGCACGGTTCAGATGTACTTAGGGCAAAATAAAACCAGGGAAAACATATTTAACTTCTTTCCTTTTGTACATACCTTATATCCAAGTACTTCTAGCCCAGAAGTTCTCCTTTTAATTATTAATTATAATTTTTAATTCTTAATGTAATGACTAATTGTAATTTAATCATTTTAACAGTTAATTCTTCAGCAAGTGCTACTTAGCCTGTTAATTCTTGTTTGTAACTCATATTTTATAAATAATCCTTACTCCCACTTGTCAGCAATATTTAGTAGCAGATGCTTTATAAGGCCAAATACCTGACATTTCAACAATAAAACATCCAGCTCTATTGATTAGTGCAGTGTCTTCCATAAAAATTCAGAACTAAGTTTTAATTTCTTTTGGAATTCATGTTGCTATATGTAACTATCACCATTATAAAACAAAACCAAACCAAGATCAAGAGCTTTGGATTAAACCAAGCAGAAGTGTTCCCAGTATCCATTTTTCTGTGCTTTACCTTAACTTGGTAAAATATGTTGGTAATTCAGGCTTAGCAACACTGCCATGAACGTTAACAATTGGATGGTTTATTAAGATAGAGAAAACTCATTTGGACAGAATGAGATTTTTTTTTTCCAAGCTTTGGAACTACTTGAAGTTCAGTGCTGTTCATTGTTAGAAATCAGTGTCAGGGAGGTTGACTCTACCAACTCATAAACCATGGGAGGGTTAGACCCAGCTGGCATAATTCTATTAATTGTGCAGGATTTTTAATGCTTTTGGCTGGCACAAGTCATTTTCACATGTTTTCCCCTTCTGTTCTCTGTGGCTGCTACTCAACTTCTACTCTAACTTATTTCTGTATTACAGCTCAGTGCTATCCCAAAGCTTCATTTTATTCTAGAGGTCAATTTCTGCCACAACAGTAATTTTAAATGCAAATTTTCAAATAAATAATAATGGGAAAGAAACCCACAACCAAATATGTTTGTAAAGTATTTGTATTCGAAGCAGAAAACTATCTTCTTTATTATGCAGAAAAGTCTTGGGCCCTCATTTCTCCTGGAATTAGAATATTTCAGTCTCAATTCCAGTAGTACATTTAGTTTATCTCTACAGTTTAGCAATGCAATTTAATCTGAGCCTTAAGCCAATTATCTAATTCTAGTGTAAACATGCAAGATATTCAACTTTATTTAGTCTGCCAGGCAGAACAGAAACCCTCAGTATCTACTAGGAATGAAAGAAAAGTTTACAAAAATTATGTGTCACCTAAAAAAGTACATGTTTGTGAAACAAAGGTATTTCTCTTTTGACTTTCATTCTGAAAAGTTTATTCTCACCACAAACCATGTTTCCTGACTCCATCATGCAATTTTTTTAATCATTGTCTAGATAAAATCTACCAAAGAACTGCTAAAGACAAAGAATAAACATAAATATCATTCCTAATGATAGCCAAAGGACACGGTAAGTACACAAAAGTTAAACAAACAAAACCCTAAACCCAAAACCCACTTGGAGTCATTTTCTTTGATCAAGAGTCTTCCCGGGGCTGTCACACCACAGAAGCAGCATAGGAATCAAAACCATAGGAAAACCCAAAAACTGCTCAGGCCATCCTAATTTCATTTATGTGAAATCTTTCTTCAAGTACTAATATATGTAGAACATAGTTGGGGGAGCTTATTTGTTTTTTTTTTAATTCTGTGTTAGGGATTTTTTAATATTAAAATCCCATTTTCCAAACAAAGCTGTAGTTGGGTTAATAATCCCTTCTTGCCTCCCTAAATACAGATTTATGTCAAGAACATACAGATGAGTTTTGTAAAGTTACAGGACTGGTGCTCAGATCGATGGTTCCTGTCTGTCTGTCACCTGAAACGGAGACTTTCAATAAATGCTTGAGGCATGACTATAATTGCCTCTTTTTGTTTTTAGTTATGTTACAAATATTTTATTGGCAACTCTTTGTAAATGAAGTTGCTTAACTGTGATTCAAGGTAAATGGAAACCATTCAGCTCTCACGGGAAAATAAGTGTTCTCAGGGGAAGAAAAAACCTCTTGATTTGTAGTTGAGCCTACAGATGAATAACTTTACTTTCCTTTGACAGATTTTTGCCTCCAGCTGCTTTGCTGCTGGCATTTAACCATTGCTGTTAAAAGAACCTTTGGGAAGCAAGGTCACTGGGTGCATTGCTGACCCAAGCCTTGTACAGGGGATGTTGATACTGATACCTCAAGTCTGGATTGAGATCTGGTTCTGATGTTGTCTGGCCCAGCACTGGCACAGAGTTAGATTCAGACAGAAGCCTTCCACAGCACCGTGACACCCTTCAGATCCTACTCAGCTGCATCAGCTGTGAGTTGCTGACCGAAAAGGAAAATGCTTCCAGCCCATGTCCAATTGCATGAGCCTCCAGCCTTCCAGAATTGTTAGCACTCACCTTTAGAGACAGCAGATTAGGCTCACTTTCAGTGCCTTGCCATCTGGCACTGCATCACTTCATGGGTGAGCTTTCCATTCTACTTTGATCAAAATAAAACAGAAAATAAAATTCATCGCAAACATCGTGCTGTACACACACCATCCGAAAAAACTGATTGAAAAAACACTTGGTGCATATGTTGCACGAAGTGTTTGCTGTCTGAAGAAGTTATGTTCCACACCTTTTGCCAGGAAAAGTCACTGAAGTACTAGAAAGGTACCCAAGTAATCAAAGTCTACGTAGGTATATTTACAACAGAAAGCAATTACTTCAGAAAATGATAATTCCTTTCCTCAGAAGTATCATCTAAAATCCTATTTATCCATGGCTAGCCTATAGTAAACTCAGTATACAGCCTAATGATTCTAGAAAGCAGTACTATTATACAGTAAAAATAATTTAAATCAATTCCTACTAAATGAAAAAATACAGGTCTTTGACAGTACCTCCCCAGAGTGTGTGAAAACAACTTTTTCTATTTACCACCTCCTTTTCAAAGTAGTCTATTTTTGTGTGGATAACTAGCTGTAACTATTGGATCAGCAGTACTGTTGATCAAAGTATCTAGAATATACCAGAATAACATCCTAGAATTGTACAGAGTTAAATGAAACCAGATCACAGTTGTGATACCAAATCAGGCAGGGTTTTATTTCTCCTTGCTTTCAGAATAACTTTAAAAAAGTTACTATAACTACTATCTTTGCAGAGTGGTAATGCAAAAAATGCTGACTAATTTTTTATACTTGTTTAAAGTGTATGTTCACAAGGAAAATAGGATTTTCCTCCAGAGAATGATTTTCAGAGAGGCAGAGAGAGAGAGAGTTGGGTGATAGCAAGGACTTTGTTATTTGACAAAGTAAAAACAAAAAGAAAAAGCTTTAAAGATGTTCAGCATGTTTCTCAGCAAAGAACATCATGGTGAGTTGGAACTGACCTCCTTGTGTGATGAGTTGCCTTTGGAGGCCAAACATCAGGAATTTAGAGAGAGTAAAATATCCTGCCCAGTGTAGCTGATGCACCCCATCAGCTTCTGCTCTTTAATATATCTGCTGCAAGGAAGAAGAATGTTTTTTATAGTATTCATCTTTTACATGCTGAAACATGAAGGACTATCCATCTTTAAAACCAAAAGGAAGCAAGAGACTTTGCAATGATACAGTTCCTTCCTGAGAGCATTCTCTCATCCATTACTCTGCATCAGTCTACACTCTGTCTCTCTAATCTTTTTAAGTCTTGATAAAACCCACTTGTCATAAAAATACGTTTGAAAAATGAACTTGCATTCAAATACTTAAAATTTAAATAGAACAACACAGTCAGATTGCAAATATTCAGTATTAAGACTGTGATAGTATATAATCACCACTTATTACAAAATTCTGTTTTGTTTGTTGCACAGAGTGCAACACAAGTGTACACTTTGTATAGCCACGTACAGCTGGTGTAGACTACTTTTAGTGTCCCTTAAACTTCTGCCTCTGTAATAGTCCTCAGATTTTTTTATTCATCTCAAAGTGGATTCATACCTGAGTTTTGAAAATAATCCCATCTTGCATGTGAGATGAAAATATACTGCTTTTTGAGCAGCTGGCCTCTCCCTCCCTCACAATCAGTGATTTGGCTCCAGTTTGGTGCATTTCATAGCACACCTGTGTTACTGCTTGTAACTTTCAGGAACATCAGACGTGTGTAGGAACTGTCCAACACATTAACTCTTTACAGTTATTTCCACATCAGGCTATACTTTGGAACAAATTCCCAATATTCCATCTCAGAGAAGACATCTCCTAACATGATTTGTTTCAATCACAGCACTGACAGTAGCTCTTGGAAATGAACCACTTCGTGTTACCTCTGAGTAACCTTTTCATCACTTTTGCACTGGAAAATTGTTCCTGTTGTAAGTTAATTGGCAATTATGCCTAATGACACAGTGCCTCAAGAATAAAACACTGATTCTTGCTTTCATTGCTTCATATTTGTTAGTAATTTGAGTTTCTGAGAGTTTCTGGCATTCATTTCTAAACTTTATAAATGCTGATTATTAATAATTAGAGAATACTGTGGATCATAGGAATAGAAAGGAAGAAGTTGTGTCTCCCTGCCCCAGGGGAAATGCTTGCCAGGTTCTGCCTTCCCTGGTGGATGTTCTAGTCAGTGGCCTCTCATGAGAAAGACTTCATACTTCTCTGATCAATTTGTCTGGTAGGCATGCCATTAAAACATTTTTCCTAATTCCCAATAAACTTTGCTTTACTTCACAACCAGGGGAAAGACACTGCACCTTGCTACTTTACAACAGCTTGCTACACACTTAAAAGTGGTCATTCTTAGTGTTTTAAGTTAAACACTGACAGTTATTCCTTGTGGCAAGACTGTGGGAATCAGTCGTTCCCATTTCTTTTCTGTGGGGTGGTTACTGACTGCCCTGCCCTGGCTAAAAGCTAGGCCATAGTAGAGACACTGCTGAGACTGCTTCACTGTGCTATTTCTGGGTTTTGGTTGGGGATTTCTTGTTTTTTTTAAAAATATTATCATTCACTACAACACACAGAGCTATATGATACCAATTTAAACTATTTTGCTTGGAGAGATAAACCTGCTTCAAAGCCAGCCAGGGCCACAGTTTGTGGCAGGTCAGACTAGAGAAAGCACAAGCACTGGGCTGAGTGCCATGCCCTGTGCTGGGGTATTGGATTTGGCTGTGGTTTGATTTTTATCTGTCCTTGGAGCCTGAGAAGCAGCTCTCTGTCAAAGAGGACAGCACTGGCACATCTCACCTTGACTGGAGGGGAGCATGAGCCCAGTTGGGCTGCTGTGTGAAATGTTTGCAACCTCGCCAGAGCGTGCCTGGTGAGGCAGGGACAGAAGCTGCAGCAGCACCACCTCTACTGCTTTATAAAAAAATCAGCAGTAGGTTGCCATGGAATTCAACTTTTTCATAATTATTATTATTATGAACAAAAATCTTATTATTTTCTCACTCCTCACACTATGGCAGATGCCACAATAAAATGATGATAAGAAATTGGGATGCAATCTTAATGACTATGATATTAGAGCTGGCCCACAGCTTTTTACTATTTTTGGTGGAAAGAAAGATCTGTTCAAAAAGGCCTCCCTAACTCAGAGCAGAGGTAAAAAGAGCTTATAAGTCTTGAAATATAGCATGACAACTCAGTGAGCACCACTAACACAAAAATTCAGCCCAAGATGAGCACGTCACCTCCCACCTGTTGTCACTAAAAACAAAACAAAAAGTTGGTAACATAATGAATTGTCAACATGCTCCCTGAGTTGTTAGGATCTATGCAGATTATTAAGCATTAAATTTCCATAACTTTTCAGGTTTATCATCTGCAAGATGATGTAACAAGGAGACAGGATCTGTCCAAAAATTAGAGATACCACTAAGCCCTTTGTGTGAATACCAAATCTTGCAAGTTGATGTTGTTCTGCTGAAAATGCACTTGGTTTTGAACAGAGGTTTTATACTCCAGTTGAAAATCTGAGCTCTGTTTTAAAGGATTTACCAAACTTTCTAGTGAATTTAAGTCAACAGTTTTATAAAAGGCATCTGAAGCCAGAAAAGCAAATTTATTTGGATGTACTCAACATAGCCTCAAGTGAACCATTAAATTTTGTTCATTAGACTCACTGACATAATTTAAAACACTTCATCCAGATAAATGTTATGTCAAGCACAGTTTGATTTGTCCCCATGTGAAAAGTCCAGTCAGCAGAAGTTCAAAATGGGATTTAACAGAATGAGTAAAGTATTTTAGTGATAGCTAGCAAGAAAACCAATAAAACCTTCAGCAAGTGTATTTCTGAACCTAAGAAAGAGATCGCTATGCATCAGTAGGAAAACAGATATCCCTCTTTTCAGCTTGCACTGATATAGTAACCACAAAAACCTTCAGTCAGCTTTTAGGGAGGATCCTGTTTCCCATTAAAACAAAGCTTAAAGCCACCTCAGAGGCCTTGTTTCAGTGGGTTGCTTATTTCCCTTGATAAACCAGAAAGGGAAACACAGAAGAGGCCATGGCTGATGTAGTGAAAGCCTCTTTTTCTGCTCCTTATATCTGAGGAGGGGGGTCTTTACACACTTAAGCTCAGGGTTTCTCAGTAATGCAAGCAAAAATCTTTTTTTTTTTTTTGGGGGGGGGGGGTATTGTCCATACTTTTAAGAAGACAAAAATACAGTTTTGCAGAAATTGCAAAACTGATTCTACAGAATAACAGGATACCTGGATCAGCAGGCTGCCAGGAGACAGTGAGGGTTGAGAAGGTTAGGGGATTCCAAAATTCATTTGGTGGAAATGAGAATTTCCCCTCTCTTGCACACCTGCTCAGTCCAACAGGACCATTTTTGCTCTGCTTCCTCTGCTCTCTGTGCTGCTCCAACACAGTCAGTGGGTGACTCCCCAGTGCCACAAATTTTACCAGCCTGCTATGGTGCCTTTGCACTGCCTCTTTCTTGTGGGGGCTTTATGCAACTTTTGTGGACTGAGCAATTATCTGCATTTTGGATGTACTGCTTTCATCCCCAATCCTATCTTGTCATTCGCAGGTTCTGCTGGAAATCTAACTGACCTACCAGCAGAGGGATGGACAAATTCAAAAGTAAATATCTTGATCACTGGAGGGAATATACTACTGCCTTTTTTTTTCTTTATTTCAGGAAAATATTAACTAACACTGCCCAAATGATTTGATAAAAATTTGCAGTCTGCCCCTCCTGAGCTCACACATTGCACAAAGACAAGGAATGTGACATTTTTTCATTGCCTGTTCTCGGTGATAAACAGTGAAAAGTGGGGACAGAAGGCATAGGCAGAGTGGAATATTTACTTTCCCAGGCACAGACAGAACTCCCAAGTGAAACACAGAGTGCTCTAAAATTATTTTAGAAAGCTCTCTTATCTCTTGTCCTCTGTCATTGTATTGAAAGCACTGGCAGCTTTAGTAATTTTGGACAAACCTTATCTTTTCCTGCACTCTCCTTTTCCCATGGGCTTTCTGAAGAGAGGACAGGCAAGTTCTGGGGAACTTTTAATAATAAAACTTCATTAAATCATACAAGTGTTCGTGATGACCACTTCACTAAGCAGCTTGTGGTGTCTGCACAGATGCTCAGGCTGGAGGACTCTGCCTGAGGCTGGTTCAGTACCCAGTATTTTAACACAATTTTAGCTTTTAGAGGGATCTGGCAGTGATGCATTCTTGGGAAGAGGCCATTTAACCTGCCTTAATTTTTGAGGCTGACCGTGCTGTTTTACTACTTCTCTCCAGAAATCCATGCCAGACCTCAGAAGTGCTACTTGGCAGAACTGCCTCCTATAAAAATGAAGATATTTCTGTGAAGGGCTCCCCTTTAGGGAGATACAGGTTTCTGTGCAAGAACAACATTCATAGCAATGGGGAACAAATAAACATGGATTTTTTGCTTGTTAAGTTCTGCACTTAACCCAAACTAGCACTCATTTGGCTGCTCATGCATCCCTTTACCAACCAGCATTTTCTCATCATACTGGTCCGTAACACTCCCATATGTTCCATATGCTTTAATTGCAAAACTAAAAAAAATCCAAAAATATAAAAGTGAACACCTGTGAATTTTCCCAACTAAAAACTACTTCAAAAAGCATGAGCAATTTGCGAGAGGTTAAGGCTACCTGACGACACATCTAGTGGCAATGTTGAGCTTCTTAATCCTCAAGAATAAATAAATTTTAAATAAAAATTAAGTCTGTCTTTTGACCATGTTTCTTTATTTCAAATTTCTTTTGAAATAAGGAAACATGGTCAAAAGACAGACCTTACCCTGATTTTGAAGCCTGAAAATTCTGTGGGCTTCATGCAAGACACAGCTTAGTCAGCTCCCAGTTGAGATATAGAAAAAGTTTGCATGTTTCAAGTCAATTCTGTCTGCACGTGCACTTTGAAAATCAGTTTCTGTGCTCTCATTCAGATTCGTATTTCAAGCCTGGCAAGAAAATGAACTTTTCACTCTTTATTTTACTCCTCCAGGGACTAGCTAGTCTGGAATTCTTTGACAGTCAGGTATCCAGAGATTAATTAGGGAGAGAAAACACTCCTCCATATTGAATCCAAAACAGAAACACAACCACAAAACCATCCTTCTAAAAAAATAGAATTTGAAGCACAGCAATGTTTTCTACACAATCAGCCAATTGGAATCAGTGGAATTCTTTCCTCTTCATTTGCTGTGAGTCTCCGCATTCCCAGGCAGACTTGGCAGTCTCAGAAATAAGCACTGTGCATTTGAGCCTCAATATTCCCCTTCTTTCAACCTGCTGTCAAATTTCAGAGCACAAATTAAATATAAATCTCTCAGTACAGCAACTCTTTTGAGAAGAATGGGCAGTACAAAATATTTACGTATTCCATACCAAAAGAAAAAAAAATGGTACTGTCTCACTTTTTTTCCCCCCCAGTAGAAACACAAAACAAAGTCTTACAAGTCCATACCTCTAGGAGGTCCAACAGAAACCTGTGTTAGCAGGCCATATGAAACAAAAGACACTATTGATTAATGTTGCACTATATTTTAAACATCCAACTGATTCAGATTCTTGGATATCTTCAACTAAATAAACATTTAGAGAACAACGTCCTCACTATTAGCATTATAAGAGCAATTACAATAAACTTTATAAAGAAAATGGTTGAGTTTGCAAAAATAAAATTTATGTAGGTAAAGAGAACTAGAAATGTAAGCACAGGATTTCTTGATTTTCCTCTCTCTGACTCAGGATGAAAATGGGGATTAAAAGGGAAAATACTTAGAAAAGGGAAATGAAAAGGTTTATCTGTTTTATGGGTAGATCTTTACAGTAAACCAAATGATTCCACTGTACCCAGAGGTCACTTCTATGTTTTTTACCTTTTCTTATAAAAGTACAAAAAAAGTAAAAATGCAAATATAAACAAAAAATATTCCAATTCTAAGTATGCTATACAATCCCTGGAATTTAGTAGACAGTGAGAAGGCCAAGCACACAACAGCTTTAAAAATTACCCTAAATTACACATACATACAGCATTGTGTGTTTGAAGTATCTGAAGAAACTCTAGGTTAAATATAAAACGCAAGAAATTTAAATTTTCATGCTTCGTGAATGTAAGACTTGGACTAATTGCTGTGGTTGGGAAGCAGTAGACCCAGGAGGCAGTAACTGGATTCACTCCATTGCACAGTTTTAGGGACCTTTCTCTCTGAGTTGTCTGACACTGGACAAGCTGTAAGAGTGCAGAAACCAAGAGTCTGCTGCAATGTAAAGCTTATATTCCTAAAAAAGAAGACTTTGGAATTATCTCTATATTTGAACTGTTCCTATCAACTACTTATCCATGTTCAAGTGAAATAGAACAGTTCTGCGTTGCATTTTAGTAGAAAATTATATCTGTGGACATACAAACATCACAGAACCACCACAAGTTATGTAACATCTGCTATCTGGCACAAGCCCATCATAAGCACACCTTAAAATAATAATAATAATAATAATAATAATAATAACAACAACAACAACAACAACAATAGTAATAGTAATGGAACAAACTGAATAGCCACAAATCTTTGGGACACAAGGCTGCTCAAATAAAGATTCTGAAATTTTTCAAAAATATTTCTGTTCAATTAGATCAGTATGGAATATTTTGGTTGGTAAATAACTAACCCAAATTGTTTCCCTAGTGACGTGAAACAAAAAAAAAGAAAAAAAGAAATGCACAGTGATCTAAAACAAATTAAATTGGAGCTACGGTGTCATGAAGACATGAATAAGGCACATTTAAATAACAATGCACAATAATAGGAAGCATAATGCTATCAGAATTATTTCTATTATGCACATCCTTTACTAGACAAAAGATATGAAAATATCCTTAGAGAGACCATCGAAATAAGACTCAAAGAGTCTTGAAATCCACGCTGTCTATTGTTACTTAACAAAGTCTAGCAGGAAAATGAAACTTAAGTCTTGAGAAGAAGAAAATTATGTTTTACATCTCCTCCTCCTCCATTCAGTATTTTTTTTTCTGGAAGAACAGTACAAATATTCTAATCTAACCCCGAAATCCCAGGATCAGCTGAGTGAGTCACTGTGTAACTGACACACAGCTCTCTACAGAGAGACAACACAAGGGTAGAAACCTCCTGCTGCAAAAGTTACCATCATCAGGTAACATTTTACACCAGAGCTGTAAACATCACAAAATACAGGAATAACAATTAAAATGCTAATAAATCTTCAACAATAATGATAAGAAAATGAGCCTATAATTATTTCTGCTACTCACAATGCATTTTTAATTCACTTCTATGTGGTAAGCTCCATCAATTACTATTTAGATTATGAAAAACAAACCAAATTATCAGTTACTCTGACATTATATACAACTGTAAGGACTTTGTGAAGATTGGACTCACTCAGAACATGACTTTCCATCATTTTACCAGACTTTAACTCCCAAATTCTCACCTCACCTGCTACAACACCAGACTTGAGCCCTGAACAAAAACAAGCCAGAAGAACTTAGACAAGAATTTAATGACACAATATTTTAAATATTTAAGAGTAATTTGAATAAGTACTAGTCATCTTAATAGCACAATTTATAAATGCTCACCAGGAGCACACACTTTCTCATGATAAATTCTTCTATTATAATTCAGAAAATGTATTAATTTTTAATAAGGCAATGATATTGTTAGCATTAAAGGTGACTTCCCCTTTCTTTTCACATTAAAAAAACAGGCCAAAATGCTCAAAGGGGTTAACCTCTATGTGCTAGGTATAAAGAATGATGATTTTTCACACATTCTAAAGCATGGCTGACATGCTAAGAAAATAAAGAAAATATATCATTTAATGGTGCAAATAGGCTTCAACTCAGCAGAATGTTTTACCTTAGAAATGTATTTCAGCTGAGAAATAAATCTTAGTTTTTCTGTTAAGTTCAAAATACAGTTACTTTTTAAGGTATTTTCATAATTGCCCTTTTATTGTTTTATAATTTTTGAAGCATTTTTAATAGTCTACATTTTAAAAGTTTCATAAATATGTTGCTGTATGTATCATAATCTATTTAAATACTACACTAATTTGATAATATATTTAAATACTACACCAATTCGTTATACATTTAAATTATTATTTTTTTCTCATGGCCTAAATTATTGTTTATAATGTTTATGCTGGTATGATAATGCAACAATAATATAGTCTTTCAGTTTTTTAGTCCACCTTTCCTAAATAGTACTAATTTAAAAAACCAAAGTCATAAATTAATGAAAAGCAAGATTAATTAAGGAATTTTGCTCAGAACAGAAAGGAAGCTCTCTTTCTACAAAATGGGGAAGATTGAAGTTTTTTAGCATGTGGCAAGAATCAGAAGAAGTGGAAATCACATAAGAATGTTTGATTTTTTGACACTGTGTAGCACAGCTTGCTCTAAATTTCAAAAACTTTCCCTCTGACAGGAGAAACTACTCAATGAACATTTGCTGCTCCTAAATTGATAGAAACACACTCAAGTAGTGTAATTTAAAACAAGCAATCCAGACCGAAATATTTTAGAAATATGCACAAACTCTTATTTCATTGAGAAAAAAATATGCACGTAGAGAAAGCCGAGCTTTCACTCAGTCTTGAGACAAGTTTAGGAGAAGAACACTCTGGAATTAGTGTTTCCTCTAAAAAAAAGGTCCAACAATCCCTTTCCACCAATAAGAAATGAATACTAGTGGATGAAAGTGAAAAAAACCCAACTGTTTATGGGATGTCAAATTTTAGAGGTATACAGATACTGAGTTTATTAGCCTACACATAAATATCTCAAGAAGAACTCACACATACTATTAAAGACCTTTTAAATTACACATATGTGCACATATAAAGTGTGCGCATACAGAAAGTGGAGGCTTTCTGACCTTTGTCAGTGTATTCTACACATGTAGATCTTTAGCAAATAAACACAATTAAGCTAAGTACAAAAACTATTCTCAAGGGAAGAAAGCATTGTGAACTGAACTGACGTTGGCAGAGTAATAAAATATCCACTTTCTATTTTGAACTTTTTTCCTTTCAAAAACCATGCCAGAGACAAGTGAAAATGTAGGTGCTGTGTTTGAGCCTGCACAGTTCTCAGTCTGAATAAATAAAAATAGGGGAAAAGTGGGAAGCAAGGACACAAACTGGGTTTTATAAACTGCCTAGGATTGAATTTTCTTAGTTGATCCTAAATTAACTGGCCATGTGTGGAATGCTGCCCCAGGTTCCTTGGCTGAGAATTGCAGTGGTTTAGCACTCCTGTCACCAGGAGGGAACGTGACCTCGGGCTGCAGCCCAAATGGGTTCTGTTCTGCACATCTGCACAGATGGTCCCACTCAAGAGCCCTTGTACCAAACAACTCACTTTTTAAGGACGTGCTGCTGCTCCCAGATGTAGCCACACTTCAGCCAGATTCACACTTCCATCATTTTCAGGATAAAGAAAAATGCTGAATCAGTGTTTCTAAGTGGAGGACTGATAGGCTAAATTCATTGGGGTTCCTTGTTTGATTTTTATTAGTTTTGTATTATTTTCTCTACGTTTTAAATAAATTCTGTGGTGCTAGTCTTGCTATTACCATCAATCCTGTGAGTTACATGGCATTTTACTGCCTTCAGACTCAGACTTATCTTTCATAGCACTTGGGCTTTTCCTCCTGGTAAGTTATGTGGAAAATATTTAAAGAAGTATGGAGCTATCTAATGATGCTTCCTTATAATAAAAATAAGATATAATAAAAATAGATGTTATTGATATATATTTTATATATATGTTGTTGCTATTGATATAATAATATATGCTATTGATATTGTCTATGTTCACCATTATAGTATGTTTTAACTTATTAATGTGTTCAATTAAAAAGAAAAAAAGCTAGTGGGAGAAAACCATGTAAACCAAGCACATAACATACATGGTCATACAAGCTTTGCAGCTTTTTCTTATCAGTCTCTCAACCCATTACTTAGACCTCAAGAAAATTAAGCTTTGATTTATAAATATAATACTAGTGTATACATAATAAATTAACCTGAGGCATTTCTTTGGAGCTGAGAGCTAACATTTTCAAAATTCATTTCATACAAAAGAAAAATCCTTTGTAAATGTGAGTGGGACGCAGCAACCTTACTTGTGACAGGAAACAACAGCATGAGCATCAAATTAATGCACAGCACTCGCTGAATGCTAAGTTGTTAAACTGTCATGTTCCATCTGAAGGCAGCAGAGCAAGGAGAGATAAAGGCAGCTCAGGATCTGGTAAGTAAGTACAGAGAGACCCCACCCTTATAGAAAGCATTGAGAAAATGCTTATGGTTCCCCCCACAGAGCTTGTGGAGCTGAACCCAAAGTCTCATCTGTTAGTCTGGCCAACAGATTTCTTTTTTGTTTTTATTTCATAGTGCCGTGGTCTGACACTGGCCAAACACCAGGCACCCACAGAGGTGTCTCACTTGCCCTCCCTGCCACAGCTGGGCAGAGGAGATGGAAAAAAATTAATGAAGGGTTCAGGAGTTGAGATAAGGATTGGGAGATAACAGTTCAAGGGCAAAACAGGCTCAACTTAAGGTTGCAAAGTGAATTTATTATTAACAGAACCAGAGGAGGCTAATGAGAAGTAAAATAAGCCCTTAAAACACCTTTTTCCCCCAACCCTTCCGTCCTTCCCACCTACAGCTCAGGGAGACAAGGCAGGGGAGTTTGGTCAGTTTGTCACCTGAGGTTTTCTTCTGCTGCTCTGGGAGAGGAGTCCCTCCCATGAGAGACAGTTCTCCATGAACTTCTCCACATGGATCCATTCTGATGAGCAGCAGCCCTGCCCAAACTGCTGCAGTGTGAGTCCCTGCCACGGGCACACAGTCCTCCCCACACTGCTGTGCCGTGGGTCAGTGCCACGGGGCGCAGTGCTCCAGGGACAGGCTGCTCTCCACTGGGGCTGCCACTGGGGCACAGCCTCCTCCAGGCATCACCTGCTCTGCCATGGGCACCTCCCCAGGGGCTGGGGGTGATCTTTGCAACCCCCATGGATCCCCAGGGGCTGCAGGGGTACAGCTGCTTCACCCTGGTCTCACCACAGCCTGCAGAGGAATCTCAGCTCTGGCCCTGGAGCACATCCTGCCCTCCTTCTGCACTGCCCTTGGTGCCTCCAGGTTGTTTCCCTCACCTCCTCTTCTTGGACCGAAACAAGAAAACTGTGCCCCACTTAGTTTTGATTTTCTTCTTGAATATGTTATCACAGAGGTGTTACCAACCTCTCTAATTGGCCCAGTTTTGGCCAGCAGCAGGTCCCTCTTCAGATCCATTGGGGATTGGCTCTGCTGGACATAGTGGAAGCTTCCAGCAGCTTCTCACAGAAGCCACCTCTGTGACACCCCTACCAAAAACCAGGCCA
Source organism: Calcarius lapponicus (assembly GCA_039654755.1). Classification (NCBI taxonomy): domain Eukaryota; kingdom Metazoa; phylum Chordata; class Aves; order Passeriformes; family Fringillidae; genus Calcarius; species Calcarius lapponicus. The sequence continues at coordinate 35,126,395 of CM077470.1, forward strand.
TAAAAAAAAAAATCTTATTTTTATCTCATCTTTCTTTGAAGAATGAGGTATTTGCAAATTATGAGGGAAGAGAAGCTCTTGTTTGCTTATCCCATGCCCTTTTACATCTTCCACTTCAGTGTTTTACACCATGTTTCAAATTGACAAAAAATGAAATTCAATGATGAGAGATCACAAAACAAGAACAAATGTTTGAACAAAGTGATAAACGCTGGAAACATAAAAATGTGGACATTTAAATGTATGTCAAGCTTTCCATCCCTGCTATACAGCATAAATAACATGGGAGGATGTGGCTTCACTACTTGAGAAGACATACATCAAAACATTTTGACACATTCAATAAGCTGCTGAACACGACTGAAATGCTAAAGAAGTAGATGAGCTGCAAGGAAGAAATATACCAACGTGTCAGGAGAGATGAACTGGATTATGTAACAAAGGGACAATCCCTTGTTTCTCTTTTGTTTCTGTGAAGAAGCAGCAGAACCAGTATAAATGTGAGATAAAGGAAGTTTAATTTCACAAACCAAACTCCTTGTCTAAAGCAGGACAGAGACACCCCTTCCTGCTATCAATAAAACTGTGACAATTCTGGAGAAAATTTCCTTTTCTTCTAAAGGACAAAGCAGTGTATCTATTGGGCCAGATGGAGGAATCTGCATATGCACCACATTGCATAACACCAACTGTACACTTTTGTTTCTAAATACTCATTCACACATTTATTGAAGGTATCCAGAAGGATAAATCCTTCTAAATTTTCTAAATTTCTAAATCCTTCTAAAGTTGCTAAATATGTATGCATATACTTATAAGAAAAGGAAACTGCTTCACTAAAGTAGTGAGTGATTTACCTCTTCTGCTTCAAATGTCATTACTATTCCTTTTGTAATATCAGCTATCATACAGCACATTTTACCTGTATTCATTTTTTATTTTTTACCAGGTTAGTGCCTTTCTGATGCCTTTAAAGACATATATAACAATTTCTTTTAAAGACTGCCTCCTTTGATTTGAAGCACTGTAAAGGAACTGCAGTTTGACTTGTCAAGAAACAATTCTGTTTCTTAACAATTTGCAGAAAAATGTTGATCCCAACACAAAAAAGCACATGGCTATAACTCTTCTGCCACAAAGACTGCTATAAAAATATGTTTTCTTAGATGGAAGCAAGAGAAGCTGGATGGGAAAACTGGCAAAATGAAAGAAGAAAATAACAACCAGAGTGAAAGATGAAATTTCTGCTGTGTTGACTTTAATGCAGCCCAAAGTGACTTCAGTGTGGTGAGAGTTTTAGTGGTCTGGCAAGGCCAAACTCTCAGTTTTTGGTGTAGGAGGTTAATACTGTGGTACCTGCCTCCATCTCTTTATACCCAACAAGAATCCTCTCCTGTTTCTCTTGGATTGTCCTCATCCAAGGTCAGTTTTTGCCAGCATCTTCTCATTTAACACAAATCTCTAACTTTCTAATCAAGGCTCCCATCTCTTCCAGGCCTCCCTTTCCAGCCAGCATTGCCTGCTTTGTAAATCAGTTATACAATCAGTATTATTGGAACCATCCATCTGGGCTAAATCTCCACCCTTGCCCCACTACTGCTCACCTGCTACATTATTCCCAGATCCATGCTACTTCAATAACAGGAAACATTTCTGAGTCCCATTTGCATCAATGTAAATGATTTTTTAATTGCCTGGCTAAAGCACAGCAGAGATTGGATAAATAGAGCTCCAAAGATGGGGTAAAAGTTAAAGGAGGTGGAAAAAACTCTCTTTGAGATGAAGCAAGCCCCTTATAGTCATTTCAAATTAAATATAATCATCAGGAAGTTGATTTGTGGGTAAATGTGAAAATATTGAAATGATCACTTTAGAGTAAAGTGACAAAAAAATGGCAAACAAGGCACTAGCTCATGTCAGAATAAGGAAAGAATAATTAATTTAATGTATCAATATAATGCAAGGCACCCTTTTAATCCTGAAATATCCAGGAAAATATGAACTAAAATGTTGCAAGAATGTTGCACTGACTTACAGGACCAGAGAACAGGAATTTTTGAACAGTCAAGTACGCTGAACTGGAGAAGTATTGCACAGTGAAAAAGTGCAAATGGTTATAAAAAATGTACTGAATATGGAATGACAAAGGTTGCCCTAGCTTGAGTACATTTTTTACTACATGAATAAAGCACATCAATTAAAATCATATCATAAGAAAAAATACTAAATAGTAAAGTCCATCATATAACACAAAAGAATTGATCACATATTTATAGAGGGAGTGGTTGCCAAATTTCTTTGCCCTCAATCTGCCCCTTGACTACACAGACCATGTGCTGGCTGTTCCTGAGAACAGGCATGGCTTGTCATCTTCACTGATTAATGGAAATTACAGTGACAAATGCAAATCCAGACCTTACCTAAAGGTGACATGTAATCAATAAATTTGCATCCCCTCACAAGCAAGGATAAGGAGGAATATGATACCCTGAATTTATACAAGAATAAATAATCTCGGCTATAAATGTAAGAGCTATCCATCACTCCTACTTATTTTCCCTGTCAGCTGCCTGGCAGCAATTTTTCAAGCTGGAACCAGGATCCTGGACATGGAGCACTGCTGGGATTGCAGGAAGAATGTGAGCTGGTGTCAGGTTATAAATTGCTGCTCTAGTCCCATATGGCACATAATCCTCCTGCAAGGCCAAACAAGGATCCATGGATTTCACATGGTGCTTTTATGAGGCAACAGAATCAGCAAGTTTGAAACAAGCAGCTCCTAGAGACGTGAAGCGAGGCAAATTCAGCAGAAGGGAGTTCTAATATAACTCTCTGATTGCAGCCTGCTACTCAATTCCGACTTCATCTTTGCCTCAAAATTGCCACTAAAGCTCAAAGAACCAACAACAAGGACCTTTTTACTACTGCTGCAACTTGAACCATAAAACTCATACAAAAAGAAATTCACCACCCCACTCGTATGACTAATTGAGCCACTGGATCTTCTGCTTGCAATAAGGGGCAAAAATTTACATGAGGAACAACTGAAGATCAGGCCTCTGGGCTTGAAAAATCCTTGAGGCAAACATTCTTCCAAGCATCATCAGCAAGGAGAAGAGGATCTCTGATTTCAACGTCGGGTGAGCATCGCCGGCAGCTCATTGTTAGCTCTTGCTGGCAAGGCTGTGAGCAGCACTCCCTGTGCTGTCCCTCAGCCCTGGCACATCCATCTCTCACTATGCCATATGCAAGAGACAATGGAGCATGAAGATCTCCGAGCCTGAAAGGGATTATGAGGCTTTCTGATTAGATGCACTGCACTTCCTAAAAGATATATATTTCCCTCTTTCTTAAAAGAGGCTTTCCACCCAATAATTCCTGTCACTGAGCCAGAACACAAAACTGTAGAAAATGTTACATACTTTGATCCCAATTTAATGCACAAAGTTATATTAAAAATAGAGGATATGCATGAAAGGGAAATGGACACATCTGACTACACCAGGAATGCCTTCCCTCACTCAATCCTGATCACCATAACTAAACACCACTACAGCGATTCAGGATTCAAACCTGCACTTCTCAAGGCATTCTTCATCCTGAATTGACAGCAAATTTTTACCCCTTGAGAGTGTCACTAAGTGATATAAAAATTGAGCACAGAACACCCCAGAGATATTAACTTGGTAGTAACAAATGTCACCTCTCTGTGTGTCCCAGCAACACCTGTAACTTCTGACACAACTGCTCAGCCAGTTTCATCTCCATTGTCACATGGGTGGGGGTATCCAAGTTATCTGTAGCAAAATGGAAATCCACAATCCACTCCTCAAATGTCCACTGAAAGACCAGGGTGTCCGTGCATTGACCTACTTCAATTTCATGGGGAAATACTAAAAATGCTTGCCTAAAATCCCATCAAAACACATGAATCCCACCACTGTGGTGAGCAAGAACATCTCATTCCTTTTTCCTGTCACTCGGGCAACACTTACAATGTCACTGAAGGTTACTAGACAAAACCAAATATTTGGACAAAACTCGCACATAAACCAAATATTGGGGACTAAAACTTGGAAATAAACCACATATTGGGGACAAAACTTGCAAATAAACCTAATATTGGGACAAAACTTGCAAATGTGCAGAAAGAAGTAACAACAGACTTAAATTTGCTTTGCCACTGTATGAATGTTATGGCTATCACAGGAGTAAAACAAATCACAAGGGGTAGATTTAATTGATGTTTAAAAATGCATTTCACTACTTTCTAGCAGAAAACCATTTTTAGCTGGCCATCATAAGAAGAGCATTGTCAACACAGCTACGCCCAGCATAGTGTAAAGGGTCTGTAATTTTTTTTTTCAATTGAAAATACCCTTAACACATCAAAGTGAAACAGCATCCTGGAACTGCTGCTGGCACAGATGTTCAGTGGGAATCTGAATAATAAATGTGAGTGGGAGTGAGTCCAAGCCTGAAATCAAGTGTTGCCCAGCAGTTCTGGTGGCTCTCAGCATTCCCCTGTGGCTGAGGAGCTTTGAAGCACTCTAAGAGATGTCTTTTCCTCATACTGGTATTTAATCTCCAGCTTCCCTTGGGAAGGACAATGTCTGGAGCTGCCTCTATTAGAGCATGTGACAGTAACCAGCTGGAATGTCTGAGGGATTGCTGAACATGCACAGAGGTCCTCCCAACCTGAGACATATGGTGTATTATCCATTTGGCAATCTTACACGGTTACACTCTCTCCCTCTAACATTTAAAATGTTCACAAGCTTGAATAAATGATCTGTTGTCAAAAACAGAAAAAAAAAGTATAGCTTAGCAGGAGAACTGGGGGCCATTGCTAGAAGTGAAGCAATCATATATTTTCTTGATTTCTGAAGTCTTTTTTGAGACCTGAATGATCTTGACAAATACCTAATGAAATACTTCAGTATATTTTCTTTATGCAGTATGTACATTTATTGACTCTTACTGCTGAAGAGTGCATTAGAAATAGCTACCTTTCTCAAATAATTAATCACCATTTTTATCAGTCAGACGTAGCTCAGTTCAGGTTTAAATGGTGACTACTTTCCCTAGACTGCTACTATTTTTAAATTATTTATAGGATTGAGGACATTTCTATTAAAAGATTTGATGTTTCCACGTAAATTTTCTAAACATGAAATAGGTTATTGATCATTGTTCAACACTTTTCAGTGACCAAATACAGCAGAGAAAAGCTATTACAAAAAGCAATGCTGTACTTGTCCCTCTAATTCCAGGTAATAGACAGACGGCATGATGGGAAACTGCTGATGGCACCAAAGGATTTACATACAATAAAGCTGCTTTTACTGGATAGAAAGCTGCATTCCAAAACTCCATTTTTCAAAAGAGGAAAGACAGAGGAAACTGGAGATCTTTCATTACCTGGGATGTTACAGGGAAAAACCTTCAAACAAACTGTTGGTTTTTTTTTTTTTTAATTTTTCTCAAGTCCTTTTATATGCTCTCAAATTCAGAATGCAATTTGATGTAGCAGTGATACAGAGTAATATTTTTTTTAGCACAAGGGGAAGAGTTCTACGTGCTTCTTTGCTGGATAGGACCAGAAAAGGCAGCTGAAAATCCAGCTTTCTTTAGAGCTGGAAGTTTCCACACACGCAGTGATTCTGCTTTCAATGGGAAAAGACACCACTTTTTTTTTTTTCCACTTTTCTGGCCACTACTTAATCATCTGTTTTTTTCTTCAAGTCACTGAAATGTCCCTCAATTAATTTAATTTAAAACTTGCCCAGCTGACAGGAGCTATTAACACCACTACAGCTGTAGAAACTGCATATGCTAATTAGATATTAGGTACTTGGAGCTGTGATGGACTGTCCCCTTGTACTAAATGAAGACACAAAGTGTGCCAGAGCTTGTTTATGCACCATTGGAGAGGTCTGCACAAACACAGGGGTTTGGATAAATGTACTGATGCAGTCTGGTTGATTTAAATAAAGGTTGCAGGATCACTTCTCCAAAGCAAACTGGCAGCTTATTCAACCTGACTTCTTCAGAGTCATTTAGATTTGTTCGCCTATTGATTGCAGTGGCCGGGTCTAGGATCTCCCCAGACAGAGGAGGAAGGGAAAACCATTTTCAGAAGAAATAACACTGAATATCAAAGCCAATAAGGATTTCTAAAAAAAAAACCCATCTTAAATACTCACCTTTCCCCAAAAACCATTCTCTTTCTTAGCCATATTCCTATTTAAGTAGGTGCTTAATAAATGTCTTCCTTCTGGCTTTTTGTCTGCAAAATCAACAATCTAACAAGGGCTGGAATTTCATTTGAACACCTTAACTAGAATCCTTTTTTGTCAATTAAAATTTTAATTTTACTTTAGGAAATCTTTAGATTAAAAGTCCACTTTTCCCACCAGACATTGGCCTGACTTCTCTTTAGTCTATCCCCAAATCCACCACCAGGATTGCTTACAAGCAGATGAGTGCAACCAAGGTGATTCTCCTAATGATCATTGCTTCCACATCCTCACAGGCATCTTTGTGTCATGAAGCTTTGTTCTTCCAAAGAGAATGATTATTCTTCAGTCTGAGCACAGAAATGAAGAAAATGTGCACCTTCAACAGGGAGGAAACAAGTACATGTTCCTAACTCTATGTTCATCCTATGTTCAGATTGACAGCTCCTTATCAGAGTGCAATTATTTGGAGAATATAAAAATCCATCTGAACTAATGCAAGTCCTTAAACCACTGTTTCCTTTCACTTATTTGATCATGTTTTGGGGCTTTTTTTGGTAACTACATTTATATGAAATTAGTCACAAAGTAAATATAAATATTTCCTTAATAAAAACTAAATTAACTTGATTTAATGCACAATGCAGAACATTGTCCCAAACTCTTTCTTATTAGAAAATATTATTCAATGGCCTATTTATCAATTTTTCATATGAAAAACAGTGTCATTTAATTCAGAATGCTGAGAAGATTAAAATACCTTTCTTGCCATTTGGCCTAAAGAGAAGCACTTCAAGATTCTTTTGCACTGAAAAGTTTGATATCAAGACACTACCTAAAGAAAATAAATCACAGTTGTTTTCTTAAACCTTGCATCACTTGAAAAAAAACTAAATCACCTTCACATTGTCTACAAAGCTCAAACATTGTGTTTACCTGGAAGCAATGTATACTCTCATGCCTTTTAAATATACAGTAATTTTATTATGGGGATTTCTTTTCAAAGGAAATTGAACAAGGCAATTTAAAGGCTCTCAAAGGAATAATAAGCAGTAGTCAATCTTGGTGGATGAAGCAGTTATTTCCTATTTATTTTTCTATTACATGTTCATATCAGAAATATGCTTATAAATGATCAAGTAGGGAGCAACCTCAATCTCCAGGATAAAATGACAAAAAATAATTTGCACAGAGAACTACAGACCCACCAATAGGTTTTTTGGTAAGGCAATCACAGTAGAGTTGAATCTGTACAATTAAAGAAAGAGTCTGTTTAAGAAATGGAAGAAAATAGCAGGACATCTGAAAAAAATGATGACTGTGTAGATGATGTTCAAAGGTGGGATATCTTGAATAATTTTTGGGGGAAAAGAAAGTGAGAAAAAGATTACATCAAAAGAGGGCACAGAGAACACATTTGAGGTGAAAAGCAAAAACTGAAAATACTGATTTGTTCTTTAGAAATGGTGTCTGCAACTGTAAATTAAAGAGAAACTGCTTACAACTGGAATTATATCCATGCTCCCCCTTCAGAACTGGAGAAATGCAAGGACCAGGGTGCCAAAAAGCCAAGTTACTGAAACTAAGTACTGGTTGGTGAATATAATGGAGTAATAAAATAAAGAAAAAACTTAGAAACAATGAAAATCGTCACAAAAAATATTAAAAAAAAGTTGTGCATTCCTTTAGTGCTAAGGTGGGGAAAACAAAACCAAACAATGCCATATGAGAAGATACAAACCTAAAACAAAGGTCTGCAATTGGTACAGAAGAGTGTACAAGACTATATATTGTAGACTTCCTAGGGGAAAAGGGGATAAAAAAAGAAATGTTATTGATGGCAAAAGGAACTAAAGAAAAAAAAGAATTTTTTAGAATTTTTAAATTAATCAGCCATTGTGTAGGGCTAAACTTCAGAGGTATTGCAAATGAATCAGGAAAGGTGGCACTGAAGGATTAACACCCTCAGAACAAGAAATACAAATGTGTAAATGAGGAGGTCAGATCAGTAAATTTGATGTGTTTTATTAAATCTGTTTTTAGATATATGTGGGCAGAAATATGATTTCATGCATTAGGCAGTGGAGAAGTTATCTAAACCAACAAGAATGGCAGCAAACCCTCCAATACTGCATGTATTTGTTATAACAGTTGCTAAGGAAATCCAGAGAAATGTTGAACTGGACTTATACACCATTAAAAAAAAAAGCAAATCAAAACACCAAATTATTTATTCCACCATCTGTTGTATACAAAGCAAAAGTTATGAAAATTTCAAGAGGCTTTCAAGAATAAAGAAAAGCAAAAGGATTGTTAATTAAAATCAGCAGGGGATTATATCCTCATTCGCTGACTCTCCTTTGATCCTCCTTAAAAAGTAGTGAAATATCTAGAGACCCAAACATCTGGAGTGAAGTCAAAAAAGGCCACAGCATTTTATTCATGTTTCTGCTACAAGCCCCTTCAGGTCTATTCCTCTTGTCCTTTTTGATAGATTTCAAAAAAATTAAACAGAATGGCAATATAATTCTTTGTGATACATTCAGCTAACTTTGCAAGACTTCAAAAAGGGTCTCAGAATCATTTTAATTCTGAAACAAATAAATAGGTGGTTCCACAAAATCCACTGTTTAGTGCTCCCTCAGTCTTATGATTTCAGAGGACAGAATAAAAGACAAGTCAGTGAAAATGATCTGAAGTTGTCCATCAAGATGGAAGGGACTGGATGATTTCAGGTTCTGCTTAAGGAAAGGGAAAGCAACACCTAGAGTACATTTCTGAATTTGTTTTTTTCCAGTAAACCAGCCTATTTTCTCTTTGTTTCTATTTTCAGCTACTCTAGAAAGGCTTGTTCAGCTGTTGTAAACACTGCAACTTCTAGTGTTCCATTGTTTGGTGTAGAGAGCCAGTGGGAAAGCAAGTGAAGCACTGCAGAAATGAAACTCAGCTCTGAGAAACCCCACTGCTACGGCCACATAACTCATGCCATATGCTCAGTGCATACCATGGCAATTATCTTGCAAAAGGCCGGGGCAAGGTACATTAAAAACATTTTTGGGGTTTTTGCTAAGTCTCCATGTTTTACATTTTACAGCTTGAGCCGCGTAGAGCTGCAACACAAGTTGTGTGTTTATTTATAGGAAATAAGCGGAGCTTCTAATAATCACCTGTTTAATTCCAATGTTATTTCTGCACAAGTAGAGATTTCATCAGCAAAAAAAAAAAGTTACATGAAGAAAGCTTAATATTTCATTCTGTTTTTTTTTAATTTTCATTTCTTTCTGTGCTACAGCGACCTGAGAATGTAATTATTGGTAGAATATGGTCAGGTAATTGCAGGCAGTTCAGAGCACTTTATGAAGTTACTGCCCTTGACAGCTCGTTCTGTGCAGACCTGTCATCAGCTACAAGGCAAAATGAAATGATTTTGCATATGTTTCTTTCAAGGAGGGACTGCTGGATCAGTAGCAGTATGTTACAGAAAGCATACCCAGAATTCCATGGTTATCCAGAATTTGTGGGTCCTGCTTCTCTGAGCAAGCAATATTACAGTTACAGAATTCCTGCTTGATCACATACTGCATTTGATCTGAGAAATAAAATACCGATTGCAAATTAAACATTTGATCTGGGAAATGAAACACACACTTACTCAACTGGCTCTCTTGGAAATGCTTTAAGAGGGTGGCCCCATGGACACAGGAGGAGTAAGGCATTAAGAGAAGAGTTAAGAAACACTACGTGAATTGAAGAGCATTTTTTCAAGAAGTAATGGTCTTTTGCCCCCTCTCATGTTGCTAGAGAAAAATCTCCCTGAAAAGGCTGACATGCCTCTGGAATTGGTAAGGCCCAGCAGGGTCTGCTGCAGGAACTCCAGATTTCCATCCAAACCCGGTACAGATCTGTTCCTGGACAAATAGCAAACCTCTGCTTCCCTCTCCTACATTCATTTCTGAGTGGAACTCAAGAATTATTAATGCTGATATCCTAAAATAAAACATAACACTTCTCCAAAGCACATCTGACAACTCCAACATCATCCAAGTCTCTCCCTGCTGAGAAAAGCAGCTTTTGAACAGACAGCTAAAAGATCTTTACCATGACCATTGTCCTGTGCAGGCAGGAACTTAAAATTCTGAGTTAATGTCTGAGCTGAAGTGATATTAAATTGAGATTAATTTAAAATTATTAAATATATATGAACAAAACAGCAAGGAAATCAAGTTCAAGACACGCATGCAATTTACTGAGTTTGACTCTCACTTCACTTAGCATTAAAGCAGTTACTGCAACCAAATTATTGTTTATTTCCTCCAGAGAATCCTGTTCCACATTACACTGTATTCCAGCCACTCCAAATCTGATGAACCACAGGCATATATTGGTGAGAGGTTTTATTTTAACTACTATTTATTTTTTTTCCCTGCTCCAAATGCTATTTCCAAAGGTTCCTATCCAAGTTACTGAATGATACTGCAGTTTTCAATGTTACCGTATTTGGCCTATAATCTATACAAACCTATCTAACATTTTGTTTGTGGGACAAGCTTTCAAGTAAACCAGGTGTGGGAACATCCTTCAGTTATATGTGCTCTCATGGGCATCAAAGAAATTAAATAGCAAACCAGGTCTATTTGAAAGATGAAATAGGGGTTTTGATGATACATGATTAAAAAAATTAAAATGTAAGTTTATTTGGCTTTTTTTGAGGAAATTATTACAAATATATCCAGTTCTATTAAAAATATACATTTTTTTAGAGATGCATTTGTTTTGTTGGGTTTTTGGGGGGGTTGTTTGGTTTTGTTTGGGTTTTTGCTTTTGTTTATTTTTTTTTGTTAGTTGGGATTTTCTTTGTGAGAAAGGATGGATGAAAGCGGCTCATCTTTTGTCTGTGTTGAGTTCTGGTTAAGAATTTTCAAGCAATGGAAAATAATTCAACTCCACATTTTCCAGGCAATGTGAAACAAAATGCTGTTTACTTGCTCTCAAAGCTATACAATGAAGATTTAAGAGCTCAAGACAAAATACTGAAGTCTCCTCTCAGTGAGGCACAAGAAATTTTTCTCCTCTTGTTTAAAACCTCCAGTACTTTCTCATGAAGGTTTCATAAGAAATGATTATTTGTTCACATAGAGTAGACGGTAAATTAGCATTCCAGTAATAATTCCAAATTAAAATGGATTATCTTTGATTTCTGTAGCTAAAGTATTCATTAAATGCCATTTTACTAACTAGAAATTAGAAGCAATTATGCATGTGCAAGTAGTCACAGGGTAGGGACATTTCTCCATTTGAAACAGACAGAATTATTCACTGCTGGCTTGGAACAATGCACTCTTCCTGTGCTCTAGGAATGTCCCTGGCACCACCAGCAAACACAACAGCTATTGTAATTCTTTCAGCACATTATCTCCTATGAATGAAACTACAGCACACCATAGGGCTTAGACCAGGTAACACTAACAAAAAGCTTAGACTCAGCCTTGAGAAGTACATAAGCCCTTGTCTCACTTTATTTTTCTTAGCAGAACCATTGATGCTAATTGGGTAACTCCTGTGCTTAGCTAGGCATGTACTAAAGTGCTTTATCCAAAGGTCACACCATGCCAGGGTACATCTGAGGAAAGGTTATGATGTGTGTGTGCATCTCTGCAGTCAGGAAGAAGGGAAATAATTTGCAGTCAATAAATGCAGTGAGTTAATGGAACCATTTCTGCACTCAAGACCTGGATCAGTTACAGGAATCCTTAGACTCCAGAGTTTCCCACCTTCCCAGGGTCTGGTGGCCACAATTACCAGCTACAGAACCAAAAGCTGAGCCAGCATTGTTTCGTGGGGAGCAGGTTTCTTGCACATTTCTTTGATCCAATTTTGAACTGGTTTTAACAACCACCACAATTATTTTAATGTCTCATACTCCACCAGGTACAGATGTACCACACAGAACCCCAGGACCCAAGGGAATTACAATGGTCAATTTCCTTCAGATTTCTCCTGGAACTGTCAGAGAGCAGCAGTGTTACCATCAGTCTGCTGCTCACTTTAACTGCTCTGCACTGCCACTTCAACGAGTCTCACATTCACAATTTAATAGATAACAAAATACAGACAATACTAAGTGGATTGCTGTAAAGACACTGATTTTATTACAGTGAAATACTAAGATGCCAGCCTGCTATGTTAATCAATACGGTTGCCTTGGTTGCACAAAGATAATTAAATTTTAATTGAAATTCACTAAGAGTAAGATTACCTATAAATATTTCAACAAAGAGGAGAAAAAGAATGTTAATATTTTATTTATCATGGATAACACTTGCAAAACACCTTGCAAAAAACAAAGAAAACCAGAAAAGAATGAAAACTAAATGTAATTTTTTTATGGAGTAATAACAAATATACGAATCTATAAGTCATTCCTCTACATACTCAGTTTTTACTTCATGCTTATCAAGACTTTTTTGTTTATCTCTATAGATGACTTTTGACAGTCCAAACTGAGAACAGGAGAAGATGACCTCTCATTATTAAGGTTTGTTTCAGGCAGACATGTGGATCCCTACAAGCACGAGATTGAAACAGAGCTTAGAATCATAAAACAGGTTCTTTTCCTCATTCACTTAAAGAAGAACAGATTTGTTCCACCTGTATTAAGATAAAACACTGGATTTGGACTACACTGCTTGCCCTGGAAGACCACCCTAGAAGATCACCCTGTAAATGGGTGAAGAGTGCCCAATTTCCCAGCAAATTCCAGCGCCACTATCAGAGACACATAGGGTCTGAAACAAATCAGCAAGAAACTTCAAAACTCAGGCTGGACACTGCCTGCACTGGGTCTCCATCTACCCAAGCCAAATTGCCTCTTGAATTGCCCTGAAACACAGCCACAAGAGTCATTGCTAAAACCTGCTCTTCCAAACTCAGAGTAGATTTTGCTACCTGGTGCTGTTACTGTCGCTGTGGGTACCTGACAGCAACGTTCTGGGGAGCAAAAAGACAAAAACACAAGGAGGAAGACACGCCCACTTTCATGTTTAGGATCAAATTCCACACCTGGGGAGCTTGCCTGACTTCAGTGGTAGTGCATAGCACCCAAAGGCTTCATTTAGTAATTTTTTGAGGTAATGATCTTGAGTGTGAGAGTATAGCTAGAGAGAAAAGAGTATCAGTTTTAAGTGAATTTCCCATTAACATAATTTTTACAGGAAGCAGCAGGCAAAGCACTCCCAAACACTATTTCTGCCACAGCACCACCTGTACCTGGAATTATATGCATGCACCCAAATCTCACAGTCAGCTTGGAAAATTTATCCTCAATGGTTCACAGTGAGAAGAAACTATTGATTACACTGCTTCAGTTCATCCAAAAAGTTACCAGTGGAAGGTAGATTTTAAATCACTTGCATTAAGGGTCCTTTGACCTGAGGAAGAAGAGCCAGATTTTTTTTACAACTACGCCAACTAATTCTCAGAAATGCTAATGGAAAAAATATTGCCACTTGCAGAAAGATCAAAATAGCTCTCAAAAATGTTTCAAAATATTGACTGCCTTTGAAATTGCAAAAGAAAAACAGAACTCTACCCTGGTGCTCAGATGGTAAGAAACAATACAGTGGAGCAAATGCTGGTGGTACACATCTGGGATCCTCCATCCCTGGAAGGGCCAGGAACAGATGTTGGATGTTTGCAACAGCAACTACTATTCCCAAACCAGTACCTGGTGCAATCATGCCTGGCCTGACAAGGTGTTCCATATGCCAAATAAAGCAAAAGAGAAAGAGCAAAACGAGAGACAGAAGAAAGAAAATGCACAATGGCACCTCCACAATCTTTTTCCACACAAAGGGGTGTGCTTTCACATCCCTTCTGCCTTGCAGCCAGAGCACAGCAGGATAAGAGCTGTGGCAGCTGGCCCTTTCCCCTTTTTCCTGGGAAACAAAACTCCCCAGCCCAGGTTCATGATGTCAGTTTCAATGAGGCGCTTGGGACTGTCAAGGCAGCCCCAGTTGGATAGGGTGGCAGGATGGGTTTGGAGGGATCCTGTGCTGTTCAAAATTTCAGGAAGCGGCCACCCACTCTAGGCCACAAGCCCCTGAACACCAATGCCAGCACTTTTCCTTGGGAAACAAAACTCACCGGCCCAGGTCCCTGGTGTCAGTTTGCAGGAGACACTTGGAAACGTCAAGGCAGCCCCAGTTGGACAAGGTGGTGGCAGGTTGGGTCTGGGAGAAATCCATGCTGTGCAGAATTTCAGGAGGCAGCCGCCTACTCTAGGCCACAGGCCCCTGAACACAAACGCCAGCCTTTACCCTGGGAAATGGAAGCCACCAGACCAGGCTCCTGGTGTCACTCTGCAGGAGATGCTTGGAATTTTTAGGGTAGCCTGGGTTGGAGGTAGTGGCAGGTTGGTTCTGGGAGACATCCTGCGCCATTTGGAATTTCAGGAGCCAGCCGGCCACTCTGGGCCACAGGCCCCCGAACACCAATGCTGGCCCTTTTTCCTGGCAAACAAAACTCAGCATCCCAGGTTCCTGATGGCAGATTGCAGGTGTCACTTGGCAGTGTCAAGGCAGCCCCAGTTGGACAAGGTGGTGGCAGGTTGGGTCTGGGAGAAATCCATGCTGTGCAGAATTTCAGGAGGCGGCCATCCCCTCAGGGCCACAAGCCTCTGAACACGAACGCCGGCACTTTTCACTGGGAAGCAAAACTCAGCATCTCAGGTTCCTGATGGCAGATTGCTGGAGCCACTTGGCACTGTCAAACCAGCCAGTGTTGGCACTGGTGCCAGCTTGGGTCTGGGAGGCATCCTGCACAATACTGAAATTGAGGAGCCGGCTTGGGCCACTCCGGGCCACAGGCCCCCGAACATCAACGCCAGCCCTTTTCCCTGGCAAACAAAACTCACCAGCCCAGGTCCCTGATGTTAGAGAAGGTTTCAGTCCTGTCCTTGGCACCTGGCACCACCAGAGTGGAACATGAGCCCCACTGATTTGAAAACATTCCCACATGGCCATGGAAAGGATCTCCCTGGTAATCACTGAGCCACAGCACCAGAGTACCCTGCATCTTAATTCACAAATATTTTGCAGTTTAAGGAAATCTCTTTTAGTACATCCCAATTTCTGCAGGACATGGGCAGAAGCAGCTGCTGTTTCCTTTACAGCAGCAAAGGTTTCTTGGAAAAAAAATAAAAAAATAAGAGAGAGCTACCTAACATTATTTAAGAGACTGAAAAACAGCTGCAATAATTACTTAAGAGGCTGTCAGGAATCTTGGCTAAGGTACATTTAAATCATTCATATTGAGCTACTACATAAAATGTCTAATTTCCAACATTTCCCTGTCTGATCAGTGTCTGTTTTGAATTAAAGGAATGAAAGGGCTATGTGTGTGTTTGTGTGTGTGTGTGAATAACAATCATCAGCTGGAAAACCCTAGAAAGCAGATTTCAGCAGAGTATATATAATTCAAGGAAAACTGCAATACATAGATTGTAATTACGTTGTTGCTTTTCAGGAATCAGATTATAAACATTGCATTGGGTTTTATTTTCCTTGTTGATTCCGGGCTGTTGGAGAACCCAATACATGATTTTTTGGAGGGATTAATGGAGAACAGGAAGAAAAAACACTTCTACCTATAGGAATTTTACCTTATCCACATGGAAGGTAGCCAGTTTATTTCAAGATAATTTTCATAAAATGTGCCAACTGAAAGCCGTGGAAAACACAAAGAAAACATACTTCAGAGAGCAGAAAATCTAGCTAAAATAAGAAGCTCAATATTTATAAAGAATTCAAGTTTTCTGGTCAATTTTCAGCAATTTTAGACTTTAAAATCCATGGATGGAGCAAAGCACTCCTTCCAACTCAAAAATGCCCTTTTTTTATACCAAGATCACAAATCTGTATTTCCTTCAGATTTTTACATATTTACATTTCAATTTAGAATGCTATATTAATTTAATCATTAAATTGATACTGTTAATGCATTTCAGATTTAAGTAATTGATTTTGCAGCAAGAAAAAGAACCAGTAATATTAAAAAGAAAAAAGGCATATTTAAAAGCTCTCAAGGATACTGAAATGACCAAAACACTTGAACCCTTTTAACCAGTTCAGTTTCCAAGAATTAAAGCTTCTCTGCAAGAAAACCACAACCAAATTCTGCAAGAAAACTTTAAAAATGTTTCTTCTGAGTTGCTGATTACTTAAATTATTTACTTGTCCCAATTATTTAAGAGTATTTGACAATACCTTTGCCAAAAGAAACTTGAAGAAGTAAAATATAATTTAAAAATTTCTCCAATAGTTCACTAAAAATCTTTTTCCATTTCTTCCCCCAAGTCCACAGACCATAAAATTACAAATCACAAAGAAACCTTAAGGAGTGATATCCATTCATTTCTTCTGGCTTTGTTATATCCAAGCTGTACACATGGATAGGGATTATTGCATCCCTTGAATATGCATTTCCACTAATACTTTTGCCTGACTCTTTACATCTGAAGAGCTAGAATATTTTAATTTATGATCATATTAATTACATCTAGGGTATTAGTCCCTAAGTCCTCCAGTTCTAGGATAATTCAAAATTGTGCTAAGTTTCCCATTTGAGTAATTTCTATAGGGAGCATTATCTCTTTATTCTAGCCCATGCAGATGTGATGGGAACTCCTTTAATGAATTAAAGTTGCAAACTCTACCAGTATATCACATTCACATCTCTAGTAGCTTAGTAGGTAGTTTTATCCCAGCTGCAATAATATTCCTTAATTATAAAGTCATATTTAGAAGTGTCCCTAGTACACAGAATATTACAATCTAAATACCAAATTATACAGCAGCATTATGGTAAAAAACAGAAAGCATGGGTTTTAATCTAAATATTTTCTGTATTTATACAGGAAATGCCAAATTACATTTTTAAAAAACGTCAGAATAAACAGATTCTCAGGTGAAGTTCCTGCCCAAACTGTGAGATACCAGAAGCAAAGTACTTGCCAGTGAAGTTTATCAAGATTTAAAAGAACTGAAAACTGTGTATTTGACAGTACAAAAGCGTGCCTGAAATTAAGGGTTTTTTTTGAAAAGAAGCAAACCATTTTTTGCTGAGTAAGTGAGGAAATAGTGAGAAATCTCTGTCCAATGCATGACTAAAAGAATGCAAAGGGATCTTGACGAGCAGATATGAACCAGTGTCTGTGATTTGTTAGATTTATTTTGTTTTGTGTGGCGTTTAAGGAACTTAAAACAAATTACTTTTAGCTTGATCCCCATATCTCCTGCTCTAAAACTTCCAGGGAAACCTAAACAAGAGTTTTTCCTGAGTGATTATCAAATAGTTAGGCTGTTGTTCCAGTAACCAGAACAATGTCTGTCTCCATTCTCTCTGGCATTTCCCATTGTTCGGTGTCAAATTCCCAGTGACATCTAGTGATGATTCACAGGGAGCATTTGACTTTTCTAGTTCATCAGTCTTTTGAGTAATTATTACTATCTCTAAGCCAGGTTGTCTCAATACAATTGCTTCATGCTTCTATTTCACATATTTAGAAAAAAAAAAACCAGAAAATTTGAACTTTTTATAAAAATAGGACCTAAGAAAAATACTTAGAGCTTTATCACAGCATGGGTAAAACTGATCAGAATAAGATTTAAATTTAATCTAGAATAAGTAGCCAACTAGGATTGTCAGCAGTGACTATGCTTATCAGAGGGAAAGAGAATAAGATTTTCATTGCCAGAAATCTAAACATTGTCATGGCCTCGAGTAGGAGGGCAGCGTTCCTAACACACACCGTGTATTTCATATACTGTGCTAGCAGCATCTAGTGTGTCACTGAAATTGTGAATTTCCTGAATTTTAGAGTATTATTCAAGCTTTCTGTTGCCATCTTATTGCTCAGGAAAGCCTTAAAGCACTCTAAAGCCCTTGATCATTGTAATTCACCTGAAGCTCAGCCTTTCTTTCAAAATTAGCTGACTTATTAGACAGCAAGGCAACCTTTGATAAGAAAATGTATGACGTTCGATACAGAAATGCAAAATAGATTTCAAATGAATTATTTCTGTCTCTTGTGAGTTAATATTGTATATGATTTATTTTAAAGCTGGCAAAGGCAGAATTTCATCTGCATTTTAAAACTAATTTTCTATTGAATAACAATACCTGGCACTGGCAGCTGAGGGAACTGTCATTTGTAGCTCACTCCACCTGGCAAAGCTGATGACAATCTCTCTTTTGCAGGTAAGCTTCTTGTCAGTTCTACTGTCAAGACACACTGAGATGCTTACACAGGGAAACAATTACTAATGAATCATTTGAAAAGAAAATCGTTTCTTGTTTCTCTCCCTCTGCCGAGCTCAGTGAGTTCTGTTCCTTTTGCAGCACACAGAGTACAGAACCAAAGAGGGGATAACCAGGAGCACCTCCAGCCACTGGGGATGCATTTTGGATTGACATGACAAAGGCTGCTTTAAAAAAACAGTGCTTTAAACCAACACATCTCCTATCTCGGGTGCCAGTTGCTCAAAATCAACCTTGAAGACACAGACACAGCTTCTGTTGATGGCAACACAAGGGATGAGAGTGCAGGCAGATTTTGGTGAGCAAGGATTCACTGCTAAACACTGCAGAGCAGCTACCAACAAGGTAGATTAGAAACCATTTATTGTTCTCTGTTTGCAAGCTACACCCAACCTCAGCATAAGATTAATAAATGTTATTCTTTCCTGACTGAAAGCACTTTGTGTTTAGGTTCTAATTGCTGCGCACAATGTAAAATGAACCCAGTTGTTCTGCTTGTGTCACATGCCAAGAGAATAACTCTGCAGAAGAAAGGCAAAACCAGTCTGGCATATGTTTTCTGCATCCCACTGAAGCACCATTTTCCCAGGCACTGCCTGAGGCAACAATCACCAACAAAGCTCAGTGAGAACACTGAAAATGAGAGAATCACAAACGAAAAATTAACAGTCACATCCACTTTATCAACATCACACAGACTAACAAAGCAAGTGGACTTAGCAAACCTGACTTACATTACTTTCTCATTTTGCCCTGACCCAGTGATTTAGGATTCACATCAAGGAACATTGATCAAAATAAAGAACTTGTTATCTTGCCACTAATATTTATTTGACCCATTTTTTTTTAGAAGGCAGACATGGGAATTTCAAATGTTCTATAGGAAATAGCTTTTTCATACCCTCCAGTTTTTAAAATACCATAGCTGTAAAGAATTTTGGTACACAAACCCTGGTTACATCACCAAGACAATCATATAGCTATTACTTGCTGTCAAGTCCTAACCACCTGCACATATGGAAGTCATTATAAAGTCAGTTAAGTGGCTGACTACAGATACATGATTTTATTTCAGGTTTCTAAATAATTCTTGACCTAAGCTTTCCATCTTACTATGATTTGTAGAGCCAGCTGCAGATGCATTTTGTGCTAAGCTATGTAAGTAATTATTGCTATGTTTTCACTAGTACAGCTCATAGATGGGTAGCACAAATTGCACTGCTTTTATGCATAGACATTTGGTCACTATTTCAGAAATGTCTGGGAGATTTGGTTATTTGGTTTAGTATTTGGAGTTTTTTTTAACTAATTTACATATACTATAAGAGGTAAAAATTTTAACTGGAAGTAATAAAAACATTGAGAAGCACTAAACCACATGAAAATGAGATTTTATACAAATTGAGTGGATCAGATAAGGGAAACCAAACAACTTTTAATTGACTCAATATTATTTTCAATTTAAAAATACAAACACTGTTGAACTTTTTTTTCATTTTCTTCTGTTCAGAATTATTTTCTTGTAACTTCACTTCATTAGTATGAGAGAACAGAAGTTAGTGGAGTTGCTACAGAGGTTTTCTGTCTTAATTCCTTAACTCCAACTCCCTGCCATGTTCCCAGTGTCACTCCTACCATTCAAGAGATGCCAAAATTATGATCCATCTGCATATGCATATTGATTATCTAAGTAGCTGCTGCTTAACAGAATTTATAATGGCTGAGAGTTGCTTGTCTGGTCAGCAGTGGGAATGCTCATTTCCTCTGCACAGCTGCTGAAGGTCACAAAACTCATGGGAAGCAATACCACAGACTTTTTTCCCCTCCCTAGTTAGACTTATTGACAGTTTGTTTAAGATGCATAATTATCACAGGTGGATTTAATTGCATATTCTTCAGTTATTTAAAAAAGAAATAAAATAAGAAAGGCATTTCCTTTTCCCAAACTTACAAAGACCAAACTCAGCCTTACACGGTAAGCTGCAGAAATTTGTACTTTGAGTATTTAAATTAGATGCGCTCATTTCACTATCAGACAGAACTTTGTGACAAGGAAATTGAAGTTTTTTCCAAAGGAAGGAAAGGTTTCAAAATTCACAACTGAAATATCCAGTACTCTTATAAATTAAAAATTAACCAGCCTTTTCATGTTTTGTATTCTACCCCTGTTGTAGAAAAGAGGAATCCTCTAAGCTTAACAGGAATAACTCAGAAACAACAGTGTTTTCTTAGACATCCCAAAATGATCACCTTTAAAGTATGATCCACTTGATATTTAGTTTTTCCTCAACTCTTGAAAAATGCTAGCAAAATTTTATTAACATATATTGACAGTAATATGTATATCAATTAAGAGAAGCTTCTTATTATATTTTGGAATCATCCAAGCCAGAGTTGTAGGCTCCCTTAGGTACAATGTTAGGAACAGATGGTCATCTATTCACCTCAAAAGAAAATTGGTGTTTTGATAATGAAATCTTGATCACCTGCCATCTGCCTGCTAGTGATTAGGAGCAACAGGATCATTTGTCTGAGGAGAAGCAAATCTTGGACAACTTTGTGAACCAAGATCATCAGACCCCTCAAAGTAAATTAGACATCAAATATTAGAAAGGTTATCAGTGAATTCAAGGTCTTCATTTCTCTTGTCAGGTTTTGACCTTTTTGCTGAGATCCTAGCTGGAAATTATATGTACATTAAACTATTCCATTTTCTGAAACCACACGCATGTGACCCTCGTGCCACCATTTTGTAAAGTTTTGGCTTCCCAAAACAAAGACATACGGTGACACTTGAACTCTGCAAAAATCCCAAATTAATAAACCCTGTTGGTTTCCAAGCTGGTATTTGCAAACTCCAAATCCAGCAGCAGAGGAAGGGCTGTAGCTGACCTCAGCCATGCACTTGCTGTGGAAGGACTTGACTCCCTGCCTGCTGTTTCTTTGAGGCAACCCCTGCTTGCAGTTGCTACAGTAAGGTTTTTATTGAACACAAAAATAGCCAACTACAGCGTGTAACTGCACGTAGCGAAAGCTTATTTCTCTCAGGGGAAAACAGAATATGGCTCAAAAACAAATATCTTACAGCCACTGTGCCTATAAAGGGTAGGACTTTTCCCTCAGATTTTCCTTTGTACTTCAGTAACTTTCTGAGTTTAGACTGAGCTTAGCAGACCAAGAAATTCTTTCTGTGGATGTACAAGACATAACGTCTTCACTTCTGAGGCTGGCCAGCATGACATTAACCCCTGACCCTCTCTGAAATCTCCTGCTTTCCCACCTTGACCTTCTTCCCACTCTCTCCAGGTTAGCATCCTGCCCCTCTGGCAGCCCAAGGCCCAGTGAAGCCCAGACATGGCACAGCCACACCATGGCACGTGAGCAGTTGTCCCCTTCATCCTTCTCCTGGGACATGGCTTTAACACAGCACACACAGGGCTGAAAGCAGACAGAAATTGTCAGGTCCTACCATCTGGCATCCATCCCTCCTCCCCACAGGAATCCTAGAGGGATTCCCTCCAGACATGACACAGTGCTGTGGCTGTGCCCTGAGGGGATGTTCCTGGACAGCCAGAAGCATCAGGACTTGTGCTTGTCGTGTTTCTCCTTACATGCCATATGTTTGACAAGAACAAATTTAACCTCATACATTTTGAATTCTTTTTCTTCACAGTGCCTTCTTATTTTAGAAGTGCATTTATAATAGAAGGCTTCCCTTACAAGCAAGACAGCAGTTTCTCAAGAGATTGCACAATTGCCGTGTTTCTTCTTTACTGAATACAGAAAGGGATGCTTTTTCTGAAAGGAATGTTACAGGATGTAATATATCTTTCTATTTCTTTCCATGCAACACAGCAGATTGGGATACATCTGTGGGTACAGCAGAAGACTCTTTGGGTTGGTTTGGTTTTGGGTGTAAAGTTACATGTCCATTTCACCTGACCTGATGTGGATTTTCCATACTGCAGTTCTAGAAATTGCTACAGTTTTAGCATTTAACAGATCTTATTTATGGTGTTATTTTTGTTTGCAGCTTGGAAGCTCCATCAGTATAAATGACTGTATCTTTTTCTATTATTTTCCAGCAACACAGAAACTAAAATCTGTCCATTACCTTTTTAAAATCACACTGTGCTATATTCTGCAGAGAAACCTGGTTTCTGTCCCCAAGCTGTGGGGCAATAGCTCATTTGGCTACTCACTTCTGAATCATCTAATCAACATTCTCCACATAATCTTCTCCAATAAGACTGATATTCCCCAATAAAGCCATTCTCCCACAGGAAGCAAAACTGGCTGTTATTTCGACCCTCTATGGGTATTTATATTTTTTGAGAGCACATATTCTGTTTCTCTTTCAGTGTCCTTTTTTGTACTCTTCCCACAAGCCTTCCTTTCCATAATCAGTGTTTTCCTTGCATTCCTCCTGTCTTGAGACTACATTTTGCCATGTGCCTTTTCTTAGTGCAGAAGAAACACTCCTCTGCCAACTCACAAAATTCCATTCTATGTATTAACTGGGTGACACAGTTTGAGCAGCTTTAGGTTTCAAACCTTCCCATTAAAGATTTTTTTTCTAATTTTTCCCCTCTTCAGGCTTTTTTCCTCTTGGCCCATCCTGTTTCCCAACAGATTTCACAACAGTGGACTGTCAGCTTCCAACATCACTGGGTTACACAGAGATAACTGACCTGCAGCAAATGCTTTCCCACATGCTCACTGCCTTCATTTACCACGGGGCTGGTGGTCCTGCTGCTCCAGCACACACAAATAAGCTTCTAGAGCACCCCCACGAAGTAGGACACGGCAATTTGAACAAAAAGAGAGTGCAGCGCTTTTCAGTGGTTTGGAGAAACCACTGAAAAGCAACATCTGGAGAGATCTGTAAAGAAGGATGTGTGGATCATGCCAGATTTGCAATACACAAAAAAAAAAAAAAAAGCAAAGACCTAATTTCAGACTCACAACCAAACTACATGTGTTGGAAACTCAGGTTAAAGTTAATTAAGTGGAGTACCTGGAGAAAGAATAATAGTGCAGTCACTGATCTTGGATGACTATTTTTTAAAGTCTTAATAACTTTTCCAGGAACTAAGACCACAGCTATTCATTCCACAAAACACTAAAGGTACCCTTTAACAATAACAGTGAGAGGTGCTAACAAGACTGATAAGCCATTACACTTAACCTTGCTGAGTAGATCTCATGTACCTAATTATGCAGATTCACAGCAGAGAAAATCCTGCTCGGCAGGATTGTACTAGACAGGCACATGCCTTCCACTGCCACTGCTATTAATGCCTATGGAATTGCAGGTTATGTTCTTGCTAATAAAAATGTCAACCTTTGGAGAAAATGCATATAAAGCTATTTATGGCTCCTTACCAGCCCCCACCTGATGCTATCTGAAAGTTACTCAAGGTTTTAATACCCAAAGATAAACAGTGGTATATCAATGCATAATAAAATAAGCAAAAATATATTGAAATACCATATTTTACTACTATTTTAAAAGTTTAGTGATTTAAAAGAACTATCACAAGTTACAGAATAAATTTCCAAGGAATAAGAGACAGTTAAATTCTCTTCTACATCAGTTTTTTTCTGTGTAATAATTCCCATTTACAGAAATAATTTTCCCTTTCACCTACCTTTAGAATGTCTTTTAATGAGTATCTGAATCATCTCACCATCTTGAACAATTCAAAGACAGCATATTAGGTGACAAGCTAATTATTACTATTATTCTGCAATTTTTTCCCCCAGGTCATGGTCACCTGCTTTATGTGCTGGAAAACTCATGACCTCTTGCTTCTACTTCTTCCTCCCCTTTGCTTCTACCTTTCCCCCCTCTTTTTGTAAAATACTAAGTGCAAGACATCATACACATTTATTACATTTCAAAATACTCTCCCACATCTCTTCAAGTCCTCTTGGTTGTAAGGCATTCCTTAATGCTGTGTTACAGAAGTACAAAATATTTCATGTAAAAATTAATAGAAAAACATTGCCATTGCTTACCTTGGGAGGTTTAAGGATACAAGGTTTAAAAGGAGCATTGAAATATATGAGGCTAAACAGAGTAGTTAAAAACAACAGATTTTTGGGTACAGAACTATTCTGTCAAGTCCAAAATGCAAGCAGCAACTCTCATACTGACAACAATTAATTCCTTTTTTTTTCCAGCTGTAAATTCATGTCTCCAGCATGAATGTCCTGATGTTCAGTCCCTGGGAGCTTCCCTCCCATCCACCCAGGGCTACTTCAGGTTTTATCCTTCCCAGACAAACCCTTGTTAAACATGATCCAGACAAGTAAGGATTGATACTTGAGATGAGAGAAACGTGCTAAGATTGTCATGCTGTGCTTGATTCAATGTTTGTTGTTTCTGCAGCTTTTGGATCAAGCACCCTCACTACCTTTTCCTTCTCTGTGCTCTGGGGGAAGTTTTGAACCTGAGACTTACTATTAGCAAAACATAAAAAATATAGAAAATAAAAGTAAGTTCTTCTTGATTAATTTTTTCATTTTTCTCACCAACATTCAGCTGCAAATCTATATATCTAACACAGTGGAAATAATTCCCCCTCAGACTAATGCAAAACCCCCCAACCACAAAAATTCATAAAAAAACAAAAAAGATAATTATAGCTATCATGATTATTTGCAATCTTTGATGTGAACACACATCCCATCACACAATAATGAAAAGGTTCAGACTCTCAGCGGTCAGAAGAGAGGTGAGAAGCTTTACAGCAATATCGTTCATTTCATCACAGGCCATTATCTTGTAGATTTTAATAAATACCACAGAAATAAATAGAAAAGGTACATAATCAATACAGTCCATATAGTTCTACTCATTTAGTTCATTAATCCATAGATGGCTAAGTGTTGATTTAATTGCATCATAATAAAGATATACAATGACCTACTCAATGCAGCTTCAGAAAACATAAAAATATCTTTCAATGTAAACTTTTGAAAAAGGACATATTTACTATATTTCTGTCAAGTTATTTGCTTCATTGTTTTGAAAAAAAAGTAGAGCCAGAAAAGTCAGACCTAAATCTCTTGCACCAGTATTCTACTTTACAATGATAAATAATTCCCAAAAAGTCAAATCCAGACATAAGCTTTGCCCCAAAATACCCATCCATATCTGTTCAGCAAGACAGACCCTGAATATTATCTCCAGGCAACAGCATGTGGAAAGAATATATATATATCTCAGGAGCCCCCCAATCATCCTTGCAGAGATTAATTAGTTTACCCAAGACTCTTTATGATAAAATAGTGCAAAATTAGGCTTACAGATTGCATTTCCCAAAATATACAGGATCATAATTCTGCCCTCAAGGAATAGATTTCCTTATTCCTACAGGGGCCCACCTTGAGTCCTACTGCTAACTTGCCTCCTGAATGACAGCAGGGGATACAAGTAGGCTTGTTTTACTAAATTTTGGGTTGTTCATAGCAAGGGTCCTGCTCCCTTTAATATGGCCATTAACAGTGGAAACAGTGCCTGTGCACAGCTCGTGTGCCCCAAACCCACAGAGAGCTGGAGGCACCCAGCTCTGCCAGCAAACAGGTGGTGGGAAAGATAAACACAGCCCAAGGCACATGCAACTTGCTAAACTCATTATTAAAGAAAACATCCCTGCATGTGCTCTATCACTGACACACGCAGAAACCTAATGCCTTTCAGGGACTCAGTTTTATTTTGTTTGCTTTTTTTTTTTATGCACAGAGTGAAATTCCGAGGTGGGAAGGCAAGAGAAAAATGTAACAGAGCATAGGGAAAGGGACATTTGAATTTATTCATCTGCATATAGAGTTGCTTCCTCTTTCTGTGAGCCCCTGGGCAGCCAGGACTCCCCTGCCTTGCCAATCAAACCCATGAGGAGACACCAAGTGAACTAGCTGGAGCATGTCAGCAGAGTTCTGCATGGATCAATCACTTAAAATACTGCACTGCAGTGAGAAAAGACAATCTGGAGAGACAGCAGGAATCAGCATTCCCTCTCCTTTCTGTCAAGTAAGGCCAGTGTGATCACAAATGGAGATACACACAGCAGATCAACGGGCCAGAAGTGCTGCACCAAGCACAGGGGAGCTGCTGAATCAGCAGGAGAGACAGCCCTGGACCTGTTCTGTCACTCTGAGGGCTGCAGACACACAACACAGCAGAGCTGTTAAATGGCAGCATGTGGAAATCAGTTGCCACTTAACACAAAGGTACCCACAGCAAGCCTGAGAATGGTTTATGAGCGAAAGCACAGATATCCTTTGGCAGTAACACCTGACAAACACAAAGACCTGTCGGCTGAAGCACTGAACAAGGTGGCAGATTGATCATGTAAACCAGCTACCTGAATGAGCAAAAGTTAATACTGCTCACAGCAAATTATTCTCTCATACTCTTAAAAAAGGACAGTGAATTGTCTGAGGCACTTTAAGTATATTGAACACACTGATATCATTTTATGTTATCTTATTAGAAAAGAAATCAACTCTTTATATTTTGTTATAAACACAATCTTCAAGAGAAGATTGCTTTATGCTTGACTACAGTCACATTTCCAGTTCTAGTTTTGATGCTCATTTTCATTTTATTCTATCCCATTCTATTCTGTCATTTAGTTGTGCCTTTTGCAGTTAGTATTTTGGACTTCATCCCAACATTTTCAAGGTATCTCAATCCTTATACACCAAACCCACTCCTGCTCATTTCACTTATTTCTGGCAAGTGGTTCAGTTTGGCAGCACTAAAATTTAACAGTGTCCACAAATGTGCTGTTCACTGAGGTGGACAAGCATGTTCAAGAATGCATCTGCCCATCATGACCAAGAAAGGGAGTTGGACTTTATCACCTTAATTCTAGGGGCACATTTAACCACAAAAACCCCATTATATGTTATTGGCATGGGAATTACAGACAGCTGGCTGTGCCAGCAAGGGAGAGCACAGGGCTGGAAGGGGAAGGCCCATTTCAGTGAAAAGTGAGCATCACTAAAGTGGAGGGCAAGGAGAAAAAAGCAGTATCATGAAAGCCCCTGCTTCCACCTTCCTACAAGCAGGACAATTGTGAAAAAGGCCCAAAACATCCTGGCCTCTGAAATGTGTTCTTTCATATCCAGCTAATCAGAGTCACAGTTTTTAACTTCTCTCTGTGCTCCCTTTTGCAAAGACTTTGCAGGAAGTCATATTTCCACATGCTTTGTTCTAATAACAAACAAAAACACAAAACAACAAACTCACAAAAAGAAAACCTTGCTAAAACCTAGAATGATGTACAAATAGCACCATGACAAAAGGCACAATCTAAATATACGGATGTAAAATTCTGGATCATATGTTTAATCTTCGTCACCTCCCTATTACTATCTGAGAAATGTCATAGTCACGCTTTATCACTAATTCCCATTCATTAGTGAATTTCACTTATTAATTTGCTCATTAATTCTGTTTTGCTTTTCCTCAGGACTTCACTTTTCCCTTCCTCTCACTCCACTAGGGCAGTTTACTAGTCTAGTCTGAATGAAGCAGGATGCAAGGAAAGTGCTGAATGTCATGGTATAAACTCCAGTGGGATGTCAGTGAGCTTGACACCAGCTCAGATGGACTTCACAAGGTTGCCCACGCCCACCATGGAGGCCAACACAAAGAACAGAAGGCAGCACCATGGAAACCAGAAGAACCATGCCCAAGAGCTGGAAAACAAAGGGAGAGAAAGGAGGCAACTCCATGCTAGGTGCAATGCAGAGCAGCAGCCCCTCACAGTGTGTAAAACCATACAGTCACCTCCTCACCAGCCACCTTGGGGACTTACAGAACTCGAGGGAGACTCAGGAAATCCCATTCTACGGATGGCTGTTCATACAGGATCAGTAGAAGCTGTTTGGTTTGCCAAAAAGCGACTTCAGAAAAGCCTGGAATGCTAATATCAATTGATTTTCTTTCTATATGCTTCCCAGCTCTAAAATCCCAGCACATCAAAAGGCTTATTACTGAAGAAGAGTGAAATCCATTCATGGAAATGGCTGAGTACAGGAACACCAGCTGTGTTTGACTACTACAGCATTAAAATTAACTTTACAACTGATTTTGAATCTGTTTGTTATAATGGCATAAAAGTACACACTGTAGCCTATTTTAGTCCTAATCTTAAAAGTAAGCAGTGCCTCTGTGATTTGACACTTAGTTATGAAAGATACAGAGATAAAAAAAATAAAAGCATGTGCTTTGTGCATATGCTTGAGTTCCCTACTGAGAGGAGAGCTCTATCCACATCTTCATGAGCTATTTCCTCCCATAAACTTGGAGCCATTTACTTATTGAGTGCACAGTCTTTAATAGTGATTACACAATTTAGTATCTTTCCTGAAAGCCGAATTACCACGCTGTTTATGATGTATGCTTAGGCTCCCTGGTGAAAGGTTTATGGATTGTTATTTATAACTCTTCTCCATCTCTCAGAAATGCTTAGAGCAGCATTATGAAGGATGAAGTGCCACTCTGAAGAGGACAAAACTGAGCACAGGAAAATAGCAAAATTAATTAGATGGCAGTGCTTAATCAAAGGATTTGCTGGTTTTCCTTGGGAGATATCTACAGCAGAAGTTATGGGGGAGAAGTAAGTAAGTTTCATTTAAGAAACATTTTACTAAAACAGATACTCTTCTTTGAAAAATATGTTTTGAAACTTTAGACTCAAATAAACTAAGATGTCTTATTTATCTTGCAAATTATTACAAGAAGTTTTGTTTAATAGTCTGCTCATGTTTTGTTCTTTGAATTGCCAACTTCTTTGGCATCTTGTTAATTACTCTCTGATGATCTAGCAGATAAAATGGTATAAACAACAGGAACACATGCATACATGTCTATCTGATATATTGCACAAAGGGCAGTAGGAGAAGGAACACAGAAATCAATGTGGGGGAAAGGAGGGGGAAAGGGCAGGATAAAAAGATCAGTGTCAAAGAACAAGAAAAAAAGCAGAGAAAAAATACCAGTCAGGAAAAAATAATGAAAGAATAAATGTAACAATAATTCAGCCAAAAATGACATGGGAGAGTTGTACAGTATAAATATTCCAGCTTAAATGTAATGGAAGCAAAGCACAATGAACCAAAGCAGCTAAAACATAAAACAAGGAACAACACGAAAACAGTTCTAAATAAAACACAAACATTTCAAAAGGTTTGTTTTTGACACAGATGTGTCAAAAAGTGACATAATGTAAAAATGTATCTCATGAGGAATCAAGTTTCTATTCTGTTTTAAAAGCATCTAGAGCAGGGCAGGCTTCTGAACTGGATACTTGAACTCCCACCAGAAATTAATCTGAAGGTAGGCCCAAGTCCACACTTCATTCCATGTCACACATTTAATCTTACAGGCTTCTGAGCACTGGAAAAGAATTCACCCTGACTCAATAATCAGTGCCCCCAGCTTCAGTGGAGCAATTGCAAACAGGCATTTTACAGGATGCCTTTGAAAAATCTGGGGTCTGCAGTGCCAAGTTCATACAGAGGGCTGAGAAAATAAGAAAGCATTACAGACTTAATAGCTGATGGCCTTAAAGATCCCATTGAGATCTAATAGAGGCTGATTACTGACCACACGCCTTCTGAAATGCCAGGAGCACTGGGAAACAACAAGGAAGCAAAGGAGAAATAAAGATTTCACTTCTCTGGGAAACCACACCTCCATCTGAGTGCTTTGTTAATTACATAAGGATGTTTCTGGGTTATTAAGAAAATAGACCTCAGCATCTGATGGGTATGCTGGGGGATGTGGTGCTCCATCCCCACCTTCTGTGGAGTGCAGCCTTCAGCAGAGATTCCTAAGTGCTACCTTATGCCTTTTGGTGCATTTCTGGCTCAAACCCAGGCCCTCTAATTTACTTTGCATTAGCTTGCTACCTCAGGCAGAGCTAATGGCATCGGAGGTGATCCATCATTCCCACTGTGCTCTCCGAGTGGGAGGGAACATCTGAACCACTAAATGCTTGTCTCCTGCTCCTCTTCATCACAGCACACACCAAATGGGAGCAATTCTGTTTATAGCTGGAAAATTACAGGCTCTGATATTGTTAGGAGATTATTTATGGCAGATTTCTTTCCACCTGTGATGCTAATTGTGAACATTTAGAGCCATCATTCAGTGCAGCTACACGGGATCACCAGGTAATGAGGTGAAATGCAGACAGACACTGGGGCACCCACACTGATACCTTTGTGTTTCTCATCCACATACTCTTTGTTTACAAGGACAGAACAAAAAAACAAACATTTTAGAATCAGCCTACTGATGTGAATGTGGTTTTGATCCAAAAGGATGTGATACCTTTACGCTGAGAATCCAAATATAAAGATGATCTTTCTAAGTATTGCTAAATACCACATCTTCCTTGACTCGCGATTATCATTTGTGCCCTAATCTCAAGTCATCTGCTTTTATAAAATTTAACTGCTTTATTTCATATTTTCTAATAATTTACCTTTGGACACAGGTAGTTACATGCTTTATATTTATTCTGTTTTCATCTTTAGTTTCAGGTTTCACAATAAAGTCTTGAATGTGAGCTTTTATTTTTAGAGGCATCGCATTACCTAGACCACATGGTGATTGTGATACTATTTTTTTTTAAGGAGTACAAAAGGCACCTGGGAAATTATCCTTCCAGCTTCTGAAATGCTTTATCTGTGGTTCTTCTTATGAGAGTGAAGTGTTTCAAGTATGCTGAATCTTATAGATGAACATTAGGCTTTTAGCTCTTTCCTTGGTAATACTATCATTTTTTATTATTTTACTTATTATTATAATTTATTATTATTATTTGAAACTAAGAAAGTTGATTGCAGAATTAAAAGGGAAAAAAAAATCTTATCCTAAATGACACAGGGCACCAGCATTTCCCAGTCCTCTCATAGAAGAGAATGCAGAACTTTGGAATTACAAAGCTCAGTCTTGAAAACAGGTCTAAAAAAGCACCAGAAAAACAAAGCAAGTAGAGATATAACACAACAAACATATTTTTAAAAGAAACCTTTCTGCTTTACTCTTTAGACATACATTGGGCTCTCACAGGGAGTTAGTCAAGGATTTGGTGAGAAAGCTCAGCCAAAGGCTGCTTCCAACAGCACATACGCCACAGGCCACCTCTGTCACCTGAAAAGAGCCCTTTAAGATGAAATAAAAGCAACCCCCCTCTCATCCAAGTGCTCTCATCCTCTCAAGATTTTTTGGTCACAATGGCTCTCTCCATCAAGTCTTAATTTCTGTGCATACATTTACAAATGTGGGCATTAATTGTGCCACATAGAGAAAAGCTGTGCCTCTGCAGTCCCTCAGATAATTAAGTCCTTGTGCCTTACAAAAAATGGGGCAGAAATCTACCTGAAGATTTCCAGCATGGGCAGCAGGCAGCTGAGGGCAATCCAGGAGGCACCACTTAATCCACTGTGCACTGGATCGTGGTGCAAGCAGCACATGCAAAATAAAGTGAAATACTGACTATCAATTCAGAACAGCAGAAAAAAAAATTCCATTTATTAGTCTAGGAGACTATACCCTTAATACCTCTGAATCACAAGAGAGGAGGACTGTTTTCCCATCAAAGAATAAACAACTTCATTTGTCTTGAACTGTTAATGTAAGACAAAGTATAACACCATTGTATACCAGTAAAAATGCACATAGAAGCCCTGAGAATCAGCATGACTAATATAATATGTTGCAGCACTGAGGGCACAGTTGTATTATAAATATTCATTCAAATGGTAATTTATTATAGTAACATTGCACCTGCAGGAAAAAAACATATTCAGAAAACCTAAAATCTTTTAATGAATAATGAAGACAAACAACTTAAGCACTATATAAATGTACTGGATGCATTAACTTTGTTACTTACTGATAAACAGAGTTAAACAGAATATTCCTATGTATTAAAAATTAATTCTTAATGACCACTGTAGTCACAGGGCAGAGATCTGGTTTTTCTCTACTCAATCCAGTCTGATCTCCTTCCTGGAAAACACAGGGACTTTTCCATCCCATTCCAGCCATGATGTGCCACAGCTCCTACACAAATTATCTTCACTCTGCCCTCCTCAGCCATCTCCAGCTGATGAGAAACTCAGAGCTGCCCCATGTTATCCCTAACTGGGTTTACGATCTCTCACTCCATACTTCTGAATTTCTCTTCTTCATGCTGCTCCCATCCAGATCATTCCATTTTTCCTACACAATATTCAAATCCTGTTCTATAGTGATTATTCCCTCCTGGCTTTAAATGGGCATCTTGATTAGCATAAACTAGTTTTATGGTTTAAAACCAGAAAAAAACTGCCTGTGAAAGAGCTCACTGAGGTAACCCAGCAGTAACATCCTCACCATCTCTTATATTCCTTTCTGGCACTATTTTAGAATTCTACCATGCTCTTCATCCACTTCCTTATTTTGTATTAAACAAGTCTTCTGGCTACACCAACCCTTCTGAACCTTCCTCCCTTGTTCTCCTCAAGGCCGGGGCAGCCAACTAAAAGAATTTCTGTTCAAATTTCAATTTGTCAATGACTCTGTAAAATCAGAGGTTTCACTATCTTGATTCTCTACCACACACAAAAATAATGACCACAATGTCCTCAAGAGACAATTCAACAGAAGTTCAGTTAGACGTTCATTAACATAAAGCTAATGAATTAAAATCTTATACCAAATTATATCACTAAGTCTGCTTTTTTTGCAGCAATATTTTCCTGCAACTGTAGCTGTTTAGAGAGGCAAAATAACAAATGATCATCTTGTCCCGCTTGCAAATTTTTACATTAATATTCATCCTGCTAAGAGAACATTGCTCCCAGTGGACTTGCCAGGCACACGCTCACAGATTTGAAGTCTTACCAGAAGGTGCTCCAATCCCAGGAAGCATTAAAAAAGTTTTTGCATCAGTCTCAGCCATAAACAAGGCCAGGACAGTGGAAGTATTTTCTTTCCCCTAATTCCAAAACCAACCAAAACTCATACTATAAACAG
This sequence comes from Calcarius lapponicus, assembly GCA_039654755.1. Classification (NCBI taxonomy): domain Eukaryota; kingdom Metazoa; phylum Chordata; class Aves; order Passeriformes; family Fringillidae; genus Calcarius; species Calcarius lapponicus. Next base: position 35,159,998 of record CM077470.1, read on the forward strand.
CAGGTCCAAAAGAATTATACCAAGAATTACCTTTATAATGCCCTTTTTCCACTTGCCAACTGTGTCCTCATTAAATGAGCGCTCTTGAAACTTGCAAAGTTTCCCAGCTGCAATAGGAAGTGCAATTTGCACACCTGGAACAGCTGGCCAGCTGTGCTACACACATACCCTGGCTGTGCCAGGTGTGACTACTCTGTCTGAATCACTAGGGAACCTTGTAGCAGCACACAAGCCCAGTCCTGCCCAGCTCAGGCACTTCAGACCAAGTAAACAGCAAGTTACAGTTGGGTAATCCACCCTGCCTATTCCATTTATCCCCCTTTATGAACGTGCTTGGAGCCAGCATCACACACTACTGAAAGCATTGGAAAGGCTTTGCCTCCCTACCTAATTGAGACCACAATTATTTTCTGTTTCTCCTCTCCACAGTCAAAATAATTTAAATATAAGAGCAGTCACTGATAATACCACGACTCTGCTCCCAAGTGATCTTTTCAGCTGGGCTCTAATAGGAGAAACAGCCCCTATGGATGACCAAGGAAATGGCTGCAGTCAGGCAGGAATGGGCATGCTGGAAGCCAGCACGAACATGGAGAGGTCTGGCACGTCCTCCAAGGGGAGTGGATGTCCCATTTGGCTGCTGCCCATGCCTGTGACACCAGCTGGGCTCTGTGTTCCACTCACCGACCTCACCACTCAGTGTGCCTGCAGGAAACCACATGGCTGAGGAAATGCCAGGGGGTTTTCATTTCTCTTTTATTTCTTTTACATCCTGCAGGTGTGGAAACTGGAAAGTTTCCTTTTCAATTTCATAGCCCCTTTTCCCAGGATTTTGTGCGTGCATGGTGAGGAAAACAAAACCCAGCAAAGCTCTGCTTCTCAGCAGTGGGGCAACGTCCTGAAAAATCTGTGCAGCTCTATTCTGTCCTCTCTTCTCTTGCTTGTCCCACACAGTGCCTGTGGTCCTGTTACACTGCAATAGAGGTGTTTTTGTTTAAGAGGTGAATGAGTTTTCAGTCTTGGGGAGGAAAAAGAGGCTGTATTCCAAGCTGCCACAGGTTCCCTCTGTTTTAACCTCTCCAGCTAGAGCCACGTCACGTCACAAAAACATTTCTAGGAAACTGTCAGCACTTCCCGTGCTGTAAGAAAAAGCTGTTGCATGCTGTTTGTGACTACCTTTCTTCACAGGATCAAGTCAAATAAACTGCACTAATATATAAAAAAGCAGCAGCAGTAGCCTCTCTAATAAAGATACCTCACAAGGCTTAAAATATGCAGCTGCTGCTGAGCTGCTCCAGCATTAGCTGCTGCCATGTCTAACCTTGGCAGAGATTAAACACTGTAAAAGAAAGTAAAGTAGATGGTAAAACAGGTTTAGCAATATGAAGAGGTTACGTTACTTTTTCTGCTCATGAATTTATTCCAGTATTTGAATAGATTAGCATAGACCACCAGCTATTGTGTTGGCCATAAGCAGGCAGAAGATGAGGAAGTCATGTAAATTACCTGCCACTGAAAGTGAAAATTATTTATGCCTTAAAAACTTTTTACATTATTTCACCACCACTGTCTCTGCTGGATGATAATGAGAGCTCAGCTCCAAGGAGTGGCAGGTTTTTCACAGAAGGTGCTTTAGTTAGTAATTATATCTCTTCACCTGGCCTTCCTTTATTCTTAGGAATAAAGATATTTTTATTTGGGGCAAGAATAGAAGTAATGTTGTTTTATTCAATGCTATGTAAAATGCATTTTCCATTATCTGTTTTAAATAGGTGAATTCAAAAGGCCAACAGAAGCAAGAGAAGCGTTTTCAGCCCGTTGATCATTTTGAGACAAACTGGAAAACTGCCTGGATTCAACCTGATAGCAGATGTATTTATTCTCTATTTGCTTGTTCCAACACAGCAAAACAGGAGTTGATGTGCTGCTTGCATTTCTGCCTGGGGGACTGAGGCTTTCTATTGTAGTTAATGGACCATCTACAAACAGAAAATTAATTTGGCAAGAACTCACTGATGTTGTGGCAATCAGAGGAGCATAGTCCATTCTGAAAGTAATTAATCCAGCCAACAGAGAAATAAAATATCAGTTGTTTGGAGCACAAGAACTTCGACACACGGACAGCAAGAGAAACAAAGCCTTTGAAAAAGAGTTTAGCTGCAGAGGGACACATTGGAGTTTGGAAATGGTGCACACAAAAAGGTAGTTAACATTTTCAGTTATGGAGCAAGGCTGAAATGGCAGTGAAATGATGTGCACCTTACTTTGTTTAAAGCTGTGCTGTCTAGAAAAGTGCCATTTCTGTAGCTCCTGGTTTCCTGACAAAGGGAGCACGCTGCTTTGAAAAACCCAATTGAAAAGCTCCTGAAACCATTTGCTTCCTCAGGTTCATGCTTGGGGGTTTCCTTACAGTTAGCTGGTGGCCACCAAGAGGACAGGGAAGCTTCTGCTCAGAGCAGTAGCACATTCTGCTTCTGTGTGTATCCATGACTTCACGGAACCCATGGTCCTTGATGCCAAGAATATTGCACATTTCAAACCCCAGGTTCACACATTTGCTGAGAATTTCATTGGCAGGTTCTTACAGAAAGAGTGCACGTGCTTCCAGCAAAAATGGGTTTCAAAACCAGGCACCAGTCATGCTAATTAAACATCCACATCCAGAGGCTGAATTCGTTAAGGCAGTAATGGGCCACTATTGGATAATGAGGAGAACAGCAGGAATACTGATGGTTTTCTAGTCCCACAGTGGCACAGTAGAACCTCAGCCCAAATTCTATTCTATACAATTTTCTTAGATCTCTTCTTAAAAATACATCTTGAACAGAGCTACAATGTTATCAAAAGGTTTGAAATCAGTATACACAAAACAATAGAAAACTGAATTGTCAGAGAGGGGAAGGACGTTCATGGACTTGAGGGCTAGAAAAAGGAGTGAAGCTGTTGGCATTTTTTGGCCTGTTACACCTTCACTACTGGGGATGATAGATCAGCATATAAGGTTAAAATTCCATCTCACAGTGTTAAGCTTTGCTAGGAAGAACATCTATTTTTTAAATGGAGCAAAAGTGAAAACTTTGAAGCATAAATATGCAATTAATAAAGATGTTTTAAGGATTTTTTTTTCTTTTAGTGTCACACAGTACTGTAACGAAATATGGCCTCTGATCTCTCACCATCAATGGAAAATAATGAAAAATAATGCCAGAACACAAAGTTTTACTCTTTAGAACAGAGCTTCATTCTCCAGAGAGGCACTGACTAGAAATATCCTGTTGATCAAGCACGGATTTGCAGCTCAGCTTTTCCTTCCTAGACAATTAAATACACTTTGATGAAACTAGCAACTTAAAAGTTTTAAAATTAACCTTTATATATAAAGACAAGAGCATCTTCCCTCAAGGCAGATGCAGTGAGACACCATGAACTCATCAAGGGGCACTCTCTCTGTGCTCCTTCCTCTATCCGCTCCAGCTTTCTCATCACCCTCTGAAAACATGCATATCTTCTCTCATTAAAAAGTGGCAGAAAATTACATGTAACAGCCTAACTTCTAATGAAGAACTCACATCCAGCCACCCAAAGGGAAGAGATTGCAAAGCAACTTTGGGAATAACAACCATTAAATCAACCTAACATTGATTCACCTTTTTGCAATGGAATTCATCACAACTGGATTTATGGCCACATAAGACTGAGTCAATCACTTAACAGGTCCACAATCCACTAAAAGATTAGTATCCAGAGGTCAGGGAAAATAAGAATCTCAACTTCTATCTTGTGGGCTGGTTTAGGAATTTAAACTGTCTGTTAGGGTGTGAATCAGCACAGGCACAGATGCCCAGATTTGGCTTTTACTCAAGGCGAGGAAAATGCATTTGTAAAGTAAGTACACAGCGTGTATCTGACTGCATAAACCCAAAATAATAGCACAGTGAACCGGAGACAATAGTGCACAGTTTACATGACAGGTTTCTCCATCACCCAAGTGCCAGGGTGCCTGAAGAAAACAGAGCTGGCATTAAATAAGGATATATTGCTCTCACTGAGCTGCTAATAGATGTGATAAAGTGGCTGCATGTCCAGTTATGAAACTCAAACTTCTAAGCCAGAATGCATATAAATAAAAGAACATCTAAAATTTCATATATTCTGTAGTCAGAGAAATAAATCAACATAGGCATTCTGCCTGTAGATGCTCAGATACAGTTCTCTCCAGAATGAAGGGAAAAGCTTGAGCAGGTACACAGATATGTACATAAATGGATTATTGAGAAATAGTTTGGTATGCAGACCCTAAAACACTAAGGTTCTGGTCCTGATAAGTATCTCAGCAGTGGCTCAAAGGTTTGTCTTAGAGCAGAAGCAGGTTTTTGGCATTTAAGCAGCTCCACAATGTGTTGAACAAAAGCTGTGTGATTAAAAGAGGACTATGAAGGCTGGAATAAGGAAGAGAAAGGGAAATCCAAATTTCCTATTTGTCTAAGCAGAGTCATGCACCTATTTGCTTTCTTCCTGCTGCAGACAATTGCTGTTCTTTCCAGGATTTTTTTCGTATTCTACTCTCTAATAGACCATCAAAAATAAAGACAACAAAAAGCACAAACAACAACAACTGGGAAAAAAAAAACAACAAACAAACAAAGGAAAGAAAAACCCCCATGAAAATGAAACCAAAAATCAGATCTAAACAGAGCACCCACACATCACCACCCCAAACTAACCGATATTCAGGCATTCCAGGACAATCCAGGTGTCATGGAAGTGAGAAAGGCTACAGCTGGGAGCTTGTCAAACTGAACACTCATCACAAAAAAAAAAAGAAGGTTAGAGTTATGTAAGCAAATTGCTACATTTAGCAATAAGTGGTCTCCTTAATGGAAGTAAACAACAAAGACAGGTATAGACTGATGCCTTCAGCAACCCCAGAAATGTCTAAAGTAGCAGCAACAAATCCCAGGCAAAACCAAACTATCAGAAATTTACCCCACTTCTGTTGTGACTATTCCCTATGGAGACAATTTGGAATTTGAAAATTCTCTGGACAGAATACAGAGAATAAACAATACAGCACTGAGAGAACAGGGCTTGCAAACATCTGGGGTTTGTTTCTTTAATTTTTACCTAGCTTTAAATATTAAACTTCTTGGCAAACAAACATTCTAATAAAAACAGACTCCTCATTAAATCTCCCACATGCATATTTTATTTGAAAATCACTCCTCTTTCTACTCAATTTTACAAAAACCTATTCATACAAATTCCACCCTAAAACATCCTAGCCTATAAAAAGGATATATTTTGTTAGAAAAATTGGAATTGATATTTTTAAAACTAACAACAGTTTCACTGTGAAAACCTTAAGCTCGGTCTTCTCTCTGCAACCATTTTATCAGGCAAGGAGAGAAGAAATCACCCAAGCATGCTGCCAAGCAAATTAATATTTTTAATTAAAATTTTATCTTCTAAAAAATTGAGTGCTTATTAATGAATTCAAACATGTTTATAGGAGGGATTTTGATTGTGCGTGCTCGCTCTTTCTTGGCTGATGAGCAAATGAATCTAATATAAAATTAAAGTCTTCATTATTGCTGTGCCTCTTTCTCTGCTCTCTCTGCTGTGCCACAGCTCCCTGCTGCACAGGAACACTTCTGGGGAAACCTCATCTCAGAGGGAAAATTTGTGTCTCATGTTTAAGCCAAGCCTGTTGAGTCACAGAGCAGCCAGTGATGCTCCGCTGGTACCCACAGCATCCTGCTAAGGGACACCAAAGCTCAAGGGTCCCTGTCCCAGCCAGCCAGGAACAGAAAAAGAGCTCCTCCCTTTTCCCAGTTCAGGGCCAATACTTCATACTGCCTCCTGCAGTAAAGTTTAAAACATTATTCTAACTTTTAAAATAAATATCTTTATTTTAGTTAAATTTGACTTTTTTTAAAATACACTTCTGCTCTAACTTGTCATTACTCATGTGTGGTGGAGTTCGCAGGGGTCCCAGCATGAGGGAAGGGATAAGAATCTTGAGTCCATGTTTCAGAAGGCTGGTTTATTATTTTATGCTATATATTATATCAAAAGAAAATGATATATTAAAACTATACCAAAGAGACAAAGGATTACATCAGAAGGCTAGCAAAGAAAGGAATGGAATGATAAAATCTTGTGACTGACCAAAGTCCCAACACAGCTGGACTTGTGATTGGTCATCAAGTAGAAACAACTCACATGGACCAATCAAAGATGCACCTGCTGCATTCCACAGCAGCAGATAATTATTGTTTTTCTTTTCCTCTGAGGCTTCTCAGGAGAAAAAAATCCTGTCAAAAGGATTTTTCATAAAATATGTCGGTGACACTCGTAAAAAAAAAAGCAAAATTCCTTCTGCTTATAACACAGAAACTTGGAAAGCCCCTGGCATGAGCAAGTATGGCCACAACAGAGACACTGCTTGGTACTAGAGCTGCATGGGAAATATTTCAGCTTAGTGTGTCTTGCTGAACAATATCAGCAACAACCTGACCAGGGAAAAATCTTAGGCAGCAGCTGTAACTTCACTGATTTGTACAGAGCTTTCAACACCTCCCCATCTAGGTACTAAAGACAAGTACAGACTCCAAAATACATAGATGGGAACAGAGTTCTCTATAAATAGCTATTTTGGGGGTTGGGGTTTTTTGGTGTGTGTGGGCTTGTTTTTTTCTTTTTGGTTGTTTGGGGTTTTTTTGTTGTTTTTATTTTTTGTTAGAGTTTAAGGAACCTGCTCCTTTCACAAAGATGCAAAGTCTTTGTAGCCAATTCGGTGGTAGGGACCTACAGAGTATTCACTTTTTATCACTTTCAGCAGAAGGATCATAGCAATACTTTCATGGAAACAGTGGTAAAGATAATATCTAGGTTTAAAGAAAAACCAATGAAAAAAAGAAGTAATGAACACCTCCAAACTTTAATTTAATTGGTAAGTGCAGAAATTAGGAGGGATGTATTTTCTGTTTCCATCTCTTACAACTTAGAAGCATCCCCAAGAGCAAGCAGAGGCTGTTTTGTATTCCAGGTATTTATCCAGATCATTAATAGTATTGTGAAGATCAATACTTGTGAAATCATATAAGGTTTGCTTCCCTACTCAACTCTTCTGAAGCAGAGTCATTGCAATAATTCAGATGCACAACAAAGAGGAGAACACAATCTTAACTCTGGCTCCACAGCTCCAGGTAACTAAATTCTCTGTAAAATAAATTCACTACAGCCTTTTCTACAAGCTCACAAAATGTCTGGTGATTGTCTTTTTTCTCATAACACCAGTTTTAAGCACCTGCTCCAAATCCCACATAAGTCAATGGAGCTCTTTCTGTTTACATCAACAGACTTGGAGAGAAAGTCCAAGTCAGATTCTCAGTTATCTCTGCAGACAAGTACAGAGCTTAGCCAGGGAAAAATAATTCCTTTCCTCATGAATTCAGGTCAGTGGGAAAACTGCAAGACTGCTGGCAGATTATTTTTCTTCCTCTAATTCACTGCAGCTTTCTGCAGCCCAGCAGAAAGCCCTTGACACAGGCAATGGATGCGCTCGCCGAAACCCCAGAAGAAATCAAAACAGGGCAGTGAGCCGTCTCTGAATTCAGCTCTGCTACACTGTGCTGAGCAAGGCAAAGCCTCTCAGAACCACATAAACAAGGCAACTTCAGAGAAAAACAGAGGCAAAAAAAATTACAAAGAAGAACAAAAAAACCCCAGTGTTTCTGGAGAGCACTCCACCAAGTAAATGAGGAGTGTCTGGTGGAAGCTCTCCCTGCCAATGTGATATAGATTGACAGAACCTCCAGATGGTTTTTTTAAATCATACTTTACTCGTAGTTTCCTACTCACTTTAGACATACAAAATCCAAGAGCACTATAATAAAACACGTAGATGGGATTAGTAGCTATCCTGTGAGCTCAACAACTGTTAGCAGGAGAATAAATTGATAAAATACCAGTTTATCCATAGCAAGGAAGAAAGCAAGGCCATTAGCATCAAGGCCATTAGCATGGAAACTGGTAAAATAGACACAAAATATGTTTGCAGTTAGAAGACAGGTGCCTTAGTGAGCAGCATAAATGCCTTAATAATTTGTTGTAAATTCCTGCCAGTTATTGACATGAATTGCTTTGTACCAATAAAATACAATAAACTATTGCTTTGTCCATTAAATATAATGAACTGTTTCGATGTAAGTAATGAATTAAGAACACATTTGATTAAAAGTATAAAAACTTGTAAACAACTTATCATAAAATAAATTCCATTACTATCTCTACACAAATGTGTGTATATGTATATATATATATATATCATATAGGTATCTCAACAACAAAGATGCACACAAACTTCTCTAAACCATACAAATACTGACTAAAAACCCCCTAAGTGCTAACAATGTATCCAGTTCTATACACATAGAAATCATATCTTAAACCTCACATTTCTGAGTATTTTTCTTTTACAGAGTCTTTAAGTAATTAGGTATCAAACAACCCTCATTTTCAAGCCAGCCTTGAAATCAGGCACAGACCTGGGAAACAGAACAGGCAAAAGTGAAAAAAAAAATTAAAGAGTAAAAGAAGCAATGAAGGTAATAGGTAAGAGTAGAATATTAGCACAAAAAAACCTCAAACAATATCCTCATTGATGTACATTTGTTCCATTACTGATCTGTCTTGGGTCCACAAAGCCTCATTTTGCTCTCAGCTGTTTATTTTTGCCTTTGTTTTATTCTTTCTCAAAAATTACATCTTTTCCAAGAAACTCACTGAAACTCTCTCCCAAATCAAACTTGATGGATGAAAAGGAGCAAAGTGATATGATACTGTGAGAGGAGAAAGTAGGTCTGACAACTTGGGAAACAAAAGGTGTCATCCAGGGAGTGATGCACTAACAAATTTAGGTGACTTAATAAAAGAATGTACCATGTTTTAAGAAATCATTTTAAGAGGAAAGAAGCAGGTGGTGTCAGCAATGCCAATTTACTGTGAGCATCCTGTGCTTTTTGGTATGCTACTGCCTTACCAGCAGCAAAATCATTCAGATAAGAGCAAATAGTATTGTGGAGTATAAACCAGACTTGACAATTTTATATTAAAACTAAAGAAATGCATTAGGAAGAGAAGTGAAATACCAAGGCAAAAAGAACATTTAATTTATATATAGTACACTTATATTACGGTCAAATCCATAATATTTTCCTGAATCTTTGAGATTAATTTCTAGTTTTCTAATAAGAAGCCCACAGCTTTCAATACAACACTTGCAGAAACTTCCACAAAATCATCCACAGAGAAACCTAAAATTAGCTAAAAAGATAAGTTTCAGTCACCTAAAATCTAGGTTTAAGATAGTCTTAAGCCAGTTTTAAAAAAGACACCAACAACTGAAGTTACACCCCCTGCGGAAGGAATTTCACCTTAACACAAGTGTTCTCAGATGAAGCCCAAGGCTTCACATTTAGAAGAAATGACTCAGCAGGATGGTAAACTCTGGATGGGATGGGGGCAAAAAGAAATGCACCAAGAGGCAAATAGAAATGAACCAGAAATGGTACAGAGGGAAATCCCAGCTAATCGTTTACTGCCTGCTCCCAGGTGATGGTGTTGTTTCACCTTTCTCCACTGTTTTGCCATAAAAACTACTGAAAGGACATGGCTGATGCAAGAGAGATCCAGACAACCATTTAATGAGTAACAAATAAAAATTACAAGATCAATAGCTACGTGTATCAAATCCATTTTATCCTGCATGGAAATGAGTAAACCCAATCAAAAGGAAACCTCCAGCTTGGTTCTCTTTGGGGCTCAGTGAAGCAGTCAACAGTGACTCACCATTGATTAATCCTTCAAAACAATTATCAACAACAGCCTGGGAAAGGTTGAACAGGTAGGAAATATAACTTGCTTATGGGAGTTTTGGACCCTTTAGACTGGTCTGCTGTCACCTGTCTTCCAGCACTTCCGAGATCCAAATCATATCAGTAGAGATGATACATGATGCATTTGTCTTGCATCTTATTTTTCTACAATTAACACGGTGATGTGTTACCACTACTGATTGACCCTTTAAGGAGGAAAAAAGCCACAGACACAGCCAATTGTTTGGCCCACGTATCTGAGGAACATTACTGTGATTTGTAGGTTTCCTTTTATTGGAAAAGCACCTGCTGAATGCACACTACAAAGACATAATGCATATTTACTTACTCCTCCAACAAATTAATAGTAAGCACTTTACCAGGCCTTTTAGGTCTTGGCTGGCTCTCCTTCAAGATAAATTGCTGTATATTAGCACAGGCTTGCTGAGTTTCCCAAACAAGAGGGAAAATTTCTCATTTGTCAACAAAGCTCCCTCTTAAGTGCTCACACCAGCTCCTGACTCAAATGGCAAGTGCAGGTAATTTCTCACAGATCTTCACTTGCCCTCAGTGCCTGTCACTCCCCAGGCTTTTTTAGGAACTCCAAGCAAAGATGCCTCGAGCAGGGAGAATTAAAGGAGTCATGTGGGAGCATGTGCTGAACACCAGAAATCAGTCTGAAGGAAAAACATCAGCAGTCAGAAGAAATACTGACTGCTAAGAGACCTGTGGCAAATGAAACAAGGAAAGGAAAATTTGACCAAGGCATAACAAACCATCCAAGGCAGAGAAGAAAAAAGGTGCAGGGAAAAGTGTTATTTCAGAGGATTTGGCTTGAAGAGATATAGAAGCACTGTTTAGCAGCGAAGATAAAGGTCTGCACATTCTTGCTGTGTGTTTAATGTGTAACATTTGATTACTTCTAAAAATCATATTGAATATTTGACTCAATTAAAAACTTTAATCCCTATCCTCTCCCAAAATGCGGTTTAGGATATGGTTGATGGGAGTTGCCAGCAAGCTAAGAGGCTACATAACTTGACTATTTCCCTTGAGTTCAGCAAGTACCAGCATTTAAAAATGCCAAACATTTGCTGTGTGACAATATAAAAAAGGTAGCTCTACCAGAATTGTTTGATGTAAACCTTTTATGTTGATGGATGCTCTCCAAGTTTCCATAAAATGCTATGCACGTGAGAGAGAACTACTGAAAACACAAATGTGGTAGGAACAGGTCTCCACTGACTGAGGAAATGTCCATAGTTGAATGATTTTAATTATATGTATAATTAATTATGTGTATTAATACATAGTAATACAGACAATCACTGCATAGGAATGAAAAGGAGACACACCCCATGTATTTACATTTCATGATACAGCTCTAATCTATTACTATTGCATGCCTCAAATTCAACCCATTTTTCACACTTCACCTGTGATTCTTAGGAAATGTTTTAAAAATAAGCTTGAGCAGTGCAGATTTACCACATGTGATATTTTCCTATGACAACTTCGAGTTCCTTTCCTACATGCTACCAGCAGGAAGCAAATCTAAACCTAGACATTTCGTTATATATCTCATTGCAAGGGTCTATAGCTTTGCTCAGGAAGATTTGTTAGAATTACACCATTCAATTAACCCAGATTAATGGAAAAAGAGGAGTGGAGCTTGAGAAGCAGTGGAGCAACAGTGACAGAGAAGCAACCATGTAAAGACATTGCTCTTTCCCCCACTAGCCACTCTGAAGGTAATATTGCCCTCTCTGGGGTTGCTCAGAGCATAGCCACAGACGCTGGGAGGCCTCTGGGTCCCTTTTGCTGCTGTTCTGGGTCAGAGAAAGCCAAAGCTCTCTGTGAGGGCCATAAACAACACCAGGCCAAAGGGAACAAAGGTGGCGTCCAAAGAAGAAATGCCACCATCCTCCTTCCCCATCAAATTGGGATCTGCTGTACTCCATTATACAAAACATATTGCTAATCACTTAGAAATACACAAAAGTTTGGCTTCAACAAGCAGAACTTCTGGTACTTCATCTTACATTTTCTATTCTGTTCTAATATTATGTAATATCGAGAAAATCGTTGCATTAGGAAATACACGTTCACGTTTTTTTGCTCTGAACTGATTCTCTTCAGTAATTTCTAATATGATGCTCCAAGGATGAAATGAGCCATATTAAATATCTTTACGTGTCTAGTATAGACAAGATGTTTCCAGGTGCTCAGATAAACAAACTAAACTCCATGCACTCACAACTGCCACAAGGGCTGTGTCTTCCTCTAAAGCTCAGAAATTTTTGTCTGAGGGGAAAAAAATTGAACTTTTCCAAGAAGTAAACCTTGCTAACAGAAGTCAGCCTTCTTTTTTGCTGGTGAAGGCTGGGGCGCTATTTTGCTGTTGTGCCACCCTGACCCCACATTTTCTTCTGTTCTCAAATATATCAATTCCCAAGCATGATATCTACAAAAACAACTGCAACTATTAATTCCCTACAATAATTATACAGTGCAGCAGAAAAAATTAATCATTTGAAAATCCATCAATTATGTTCTTTTATATGCATATTTATTTGGAAAATGGATGATGAAAGAGTCCACACTCATTCCACTTGCTTCTTGGGCTAATTTTGAAGGTATTTTCCCAGCAGGATCAGAAAGTACCCAGTGCAGAAGACTCATTCTGGACTTGGCACTGTGAAAATCCATTAGCAACAACACATGAGTTTAGTCAGAAAGCTTTAAAAAGGTTTCCAAAATACTATAATGCTTAACAAACTCTCACATGCACTTTCATCACCTTCTTAATTCACATACAGGCCTAAGACTAAAAACACCTGTATGGAAATCCCTAAAATAAATGCACCACATTGGAAAAACAATTAAAATTAAAAAAAATAAAGAACCACCACAAAGCCAGAAGATATTGGTTGCATGTGTGAGACACAGCTCACATTTTATTTGCTTTTATATTTGGTCTAATCATAAAGCTCAGTGTCTTCAGGGTGATATCTGTGGCTTCTATTAAAGGAGAAGTTTCAATCTTTATCTGCATCCCCACAATCACTAAAGTTCCACATTATTCATCCTGCTTTAAACATGCAAGCAGATCTAGCCTGAAAAAAGTGGCATGATCTAAGTATAAACTCCTTTTTGAAATCACATATTAAACTGCTTTAAAGGGAGAGCAGCACAAACATCTCACATTGTTTTTTGGGGTTTTTTTTGGTTTTTTGGTGGTTTTTTATTTTTGTTTGTTTGTTTTTTTTTTTTTTTTTTTGGAAGTTTTTTGGGTTTTTTTGTTTTTGTTTTTTGTTATAATTTTTCTTTTTTATGTTTTTATTTTTAAGTTGGGGTTTTGTTTGGTTTTATTCTCTTGGAGTTTTTTGGGGGGTTGCTAGTTGTTTTAGTGGTCTTTTGTTTTTTTGGTTTGTTTTTGCCCTCAACTTTTTCAAAATTGTAAATTATTTCTTTCTATACACCATTGTTTGTCAGCACCTGTTTCAAACACAGTTTCTGAAATTTTTGCATTTTTACCAACCAACAGTGAGTGGCAGCTTGGATGCAATCTGTTTCCAAGCTGGGTGGAATAGTTGACTCCTCAAATTGAAATCAGAAAATACAGCTAAAATATACAAGCCAATTACTTTTAGGCAAGTTATCAAGTAAATGCAGAAATAAAATCAAATGAGATAACCTACTGCATCTTAATTACCAGCAATATTCTCTCTTGCTTACGAGAATCTAAATATTCATTAATTCTGAGCAATTAACAATAATGAAATGAAAGCCTGTGATGCTGAAGTTTGGAATTAGGTATGCCAGAACTCAATAAAAGATGCATGAATTAACTTCTTCACATTTTCCATCAAGAGCCCTTCAGGAGCACCGTGGTGACAAAATTATTTACTGTAAATGCACAGGGATCAGGGGTGGGGAAGTCTGAAGAAGCTGCTAAAGCAAATGTTTGTTGTAGACACAGGGGGTGACAGCACCTTTTACATCTCAGTACCCCATGAAGCTGTGTTCAATTCAAAGCACAAATCCTCAACTCTCCATCCCCAGAGTGCTCAGGTTTGATAGCACAGTACCATGACACAACAGCCTTGTAGATCTATCCCAATAAACCAACAGGAAAAAAAAAAAAAAGAATATTCCCAGGAATCATTTGCTTATATATTCTATTTAAGCCAAACAAGCCTCTGGATGTTACTTGCATAAATTCCTCATTACTTGGGTCTGTTTGAACTGCAAAATATTATCACTCCTTCCAAATGATCAGTAAATGCAAATACAGCCTAGAAAGAAGCTTCTACAGTTTTTAAAGGAGGTGTAACCCAATCTTTCATAAACATATGCTATTCAGTCATGAGTAACAGATTCTGAGACATCAGGATCATGGATTTCCACATCTTGTATTGCATAAGGCCACAAAATCAGAAAACCAGAACCAAAACATGGTGCACAGTCTAGTCTTTCCTCAACGTGCCTGCTACAAAGAAATTTTACATGCCTTTGAGCAGCTTTCTTTCCCAATAAATCAATGTAACTTCATAAAAGATCATCAATTAGTTATTATATTACCTAAATTAATGCAACTGAGGCCTGCAATTATCCAATTTATCCCTAGAACAATCTCACCTGCAAGAGAACTGTTTTTTCTGATGCTGATATTAAGCATAAAACAATGTTAAAAACCTTAAGCTTCTAAATTTCTGCTGAAAATGTATCGGAACTACTTATGTAACTCAGTGCTACTAATGAGAGAACAAATGAGAAATCCCCAAGGAGACATTGAGGAATAATTTCAATCATTGAGCACAGAGAATAACCAATTTCATTTCCTAATCATCAGAGGTATGTCCACATCTACACAAAGACTTACTATGTTATATTCAACTTGAAGGTTAATTAGAAAATAGGTTACTAAGGGCAATAGGTTCTGCAGGTATAATTTTTCTCTTGGCTTGCAGTGATTTGATGTGATCTATGGTAGAGCTTAATCAAGAAACGTTGCAAATGGGGAAAAACATTCTTCACAAATTCTGTGGATAGGCCACCCCTCTGATTCTGGCCATTCTTACAGATCCAGCAAGATGTCACATTCATCAGGTTTATCACTTAGTAAGTGTTCTAAATCATTGAATCAGATGCCCCTTTGTGATCTTCATTTCCTAAAAGTCCTAATGAAGATTTAGGTAATGCCCTTGGGGTTCTGTTTGACTGCAGTTCCTCCACCACCAGGGCTTTTGCTTACTGAGCCTGACACTTGCTGGCTTCCTCCAGGCAACACGCAAAAGCTGGAGTGGCCAGAGTTTTATTTATCTCTTCTAGTTCCACATTCCCAAGAGAAAATACCTACGTTTGACACCTTGCTTCTCTGGACATCTTACTGCCTTTGTGCCTAATCATTTTCTGGGTCAGGTCTTTTTATAATTGGAATGTATAAAACATGGGCATGTCTGAGCTGACTCTTTGCCACCCTGTATAAATATCACAGAGGGAAGTACAATCCTGCATTTTCCTTTCAAATTAGTCTTCTGCAATCAGTTTAAAGTTTAAGAAATACACAATAGCTACTCCAGGACAGACAGTTGAAATGTTACCATATATGCTATATCAAGGTACTTTAGAAATTAATTTGTTGAATTAATTATTGATTACTTTGAAGCATAAAAACTAAATCAGTCCTTAAATTATTTACTACACTATTCTTCCGTAATTTTGCTTCAGAATTCTAGCCAAGATAAGTTAGAATACTTAGGTTATTTCAATCATGGAAATTGGAATTAAGCACTAGCTAAAATGCCAATAACACAATGAGCCAAGCTCATGCTTCAGTGCAAGTTAAAATTCACCAATAAAAGCAAAAGCTTTAAATTAAGGCACCCTCCTCCCTCCTACCCCACTCATTACCCTGGCATACAGAAGCCACCAAACCAACTTTGAAACACAGTAGAAGAAGCCCCTGAAGTCACCAGCTCTTGTGTACATTTTCCATCTTATTGGTGTGTGATGGATTGGGCTGCTGGGTAGCCCAGAGCCCCAGAGGCTGGCTGCCAAAAGGGTTAAACAGATAAATCTTATTCATACAGAAACCTTCTCAGTCACAGATAAAAATGAAAACCAACCTAAACTGAGTTTTCTCTGCAGGGATGTTTTCTTCTCTTCTGTTCCTATCCATGTATCTGAACCAAAACCCTTTTACCTCAGGGCAATGCATTATTGAAGCAAGAGCATCATGTGGTCTGAAACTGCTCCAGAGGAGCCTGATTGGCTCAAATAATCTAAAACCACAAATTTTGAAGCCCACAACACTGGAGGTTTGCTTCAGTTTGAAAGCTCAGCTTACAGAGGCCTGTTTCAGTCCTGGGGGGAACTACTCTAACCTGGGAAATGTTGGAAGTGGAGGTAGTACCTGAAACTGGCAGAACAGCTCTGTGTTCCCCCTCTGCCCTTCCCTTCCTGTGCCTTTTTTTAAGATGATAATCCACTCAATTTCTATGCAGTGGAAAATGCCAACTTCCTACGGAAAAGTCAGTTTAAAAGTATCACTAAAAATTCCATATGAACTGGACATTGTTGCTGCTGTACAGGAGAAACTCATCTGGCCCAAAACCCCATCTCTGAACCCCACTGGTGCTCCACACCAAGGGCAATTTCCAACTGGCTGCACCAAACACTAACAAGGAGCCAGTGGTCGCTGCTCAGCACAACCGGACTGCAAAGGAACAAGGTGTTACTAGAATGGAACAAACCTGACTGCACAAGAAATAAACAAAAATTAACATCATCAGCTTTTCACTAAGTATCAGTCAGTGCCATGCAGCAAAACCTTGAACAGTTCAGGGTTTTCATCTTTGGGTTCCTTTTGTTTCTTTTATCCCTGGAAGAGTGAAGGCACCAAAGCCAATCTTCAGGTCCCTTAACAAGGACCAAGGACTCATTCCACTGACGGAGTAACTGCAGGTACTACTATTTTCATCTGTATTGATTTCTTTCCAAAACCCTTTTAAAACTGTATCACCTCTTAGTGCACAGACCCAGCAACATTTTTCAGATACCACTATGAAATGGCAGAATGTGTCCAAAACAGTATTAAAGGAGCAGTTCAAGTTAAAAGTACTATCACAATTCTGTTATAATTATGAAATTATGCTTAAATGCAATTTCAGATTACCTTTATCCAACTAATCCTCCATTGAATTTAAACTCTTTTTTCATTATTGATTTTTTGCTTTTTTGTTGATTGAGGGGCTTTTGTTTTTTTGGGTTTTTTTTTTTTTTTGTTTTTGTTTTTTTTTTTTTTTTAATTTTACTTCATGATTATTAGTCTGGGGTTTTTTTGAGTTTCTCTGGGGTTTTTTGTTTTTATTTTGTTTGTTTTGTTTTTTATTGATTTCAGCCTTTGCTTTGTTCCTTTTCAGGGGCTGTTGTTCTTTTTTTATTCTTTACATTTCATTTTGGTGTTTTGGTTTTGTTTCTTTTGGGTTTTTTTTACTTCCCTTTTTTTTTTATCTTTGCAGGAGTTTGTTTCTTTTGGTTTTTGGAGTTTTTTTCCAGAGGAGTTTTTTTTTGTTTGTTTGTTTCAGGGAAGGATTTGTTAAGTTTTTATTTCCTTTGGGGTTTGGTGGTTTGGGTTTTTTGTTGTTGTTTTGGGAGTTTTTGGTGGGTATTTTTGTTTGTTTTATGATGGTTTTTTTTTTTTTGGTTGGTTTGGTTTTTGGGGTATTTTCTTTGTTTTTTGGGTTTTTTGTTTTGTTTGGGTGTTTTTGTTTCTTTTTTAGTGCTTTTTTCTTTTTTTTTTTTTTTTTTTGGTTTTTGGTGTTTTTTTTTTATTTGCGGTTTTTTGTGGTTTGGTTTTTTTTTCTTTTTTTTTTTTTTTGTGTGTGTGGTTTTTTTATGTTTCCAGGTATTTTTGGTTTGGGATTTCTAGGGACTTTTGTTTGGTTTTGTTTCTTTTGTTTTGAGGTTTTGAGGGTTTTTTGCTTGTTTTTTCAGGGGGTGGTTGGATTTTGGGGAAGGTTTCTACAATTGCTTGATACACAATAAACAAAAATAGGAATCATCAATATTTTTGCCAAATTCTTCTTCTGTGTTCACAGATTTAAGACCAAGGTGATTCTAATCAAATTAACAGTGATTAAAATTCAAAGCTTAATCTCCTACCAACACAAGTATGAGAAAAGTAAGTATATATATTTTTATATAAAATAATAAACACCTAAATCATATAACCATCCAAAAAGATTGCTATCACTTTGAATATTTAGTTGCCTTTTACTTGTAAAGCAATAGTTATAGGATATAATTACTTGGCCTTTCTTAAAGCCAACATTACTCAAGGATGGAATATTTTTTCATGCTTCACCCTAGCACTCATAAAAGTCACATTATTTACTGCTGTTTCCAAGTGGTGCACAAATAGTTTCTATTTCTTCTTCACAAACCTAATTATTGAAGAAATAGTGGATTCACAAACAGCTTAAGAACACAAGATTTTGCTTTTACCCCCCCAGAAGAAGTATAATGTTCTCCTCTTGTCCAAGTTTCACAGCCAAAATATTATCCAGAATTAAGGCACAATATTGCAGTGGAGTTCCAAGTCCTGTCACACACACAGTGTTGCTCTGGGCTTTGGTACCAAATGGACATTTGTGCATTCATCACAAAATGTACAGAACACTTTTACCCAACAGCCAGATCACCTTTAGGTCAGCACCAGTTTTCTAGGATTGTTCATTACTGCAGAGTTGCAGACATTCATAGATATAATGCAACAGGGATTACCACAACCCAAGCACAGAATTAATTTCTTAGTAAAACTTCTCTAGAAATAGATGCTTCTAGTGGTTTTTGCTATAGTCATCAAAGCCAAAACAATTTATATAAAACACGAGGAAAAAGCAAAAAACCCCACAACAACCCCCTAGACAGAGGCTCAGAGCACAAAAAAAGAAAATCTATCTAATCAGTAAATTAAAATCCATAATATACCTAAAGAGCCAGTATTTACATATTCATCCCATCTTTCTCATCTTCATCCTTACACCTCCAAAAGCTTAGGGATAAGAGCTGGTGGAAGGAGGAATGCCCATAAGGTTTGCTTTCAAACGCATTTTTTGTGCATTTTTGCTAATGTATTGTATCTATTGCTTGCGTGCATATAAAAATTTTCCAGCTCATTTCCATGATCACTGTAAAGTCTAGTCCATACGCAACACTCCAATGAAGTACCAAGTTCACAAAAAAGCAAAATTAAAAAAATTAGAAACGTGTGAAATGGATGTATCTGTACCTATCTGAAATCCAGGCCCTCCTACAGATCTGCAAACACATAGTACAGGAGCAGTTTTTCTTCCTTATTCATGGCTGGCTGTCTAAAAATTGCCATGGTAATCCTTAAACCCTACAAAAACATCAGCCTGGATGCTTATGTTGCAGAAAGCTTTCCATTATGTGCAATGTGTATTACTTAAAGTCTCTGCATACCTAATACCCATCCCAAAACCAGACTTGCTAAAGCAATTGGAAAATCTGCTGCAGTCAAACTATGTATTTCAGAACTACAGAGTATATATTGTCTCATTTTCCTCACATGAAAAAAAATAGATGAGAAGTAACAATCTAATCTTGATGATGAGAGTGATTGGTTCAAAAATATTAGCAATAAAATACCAGGGTTAACAGCAGCAGCTCCCCACGGCTGAATTCTTTCTCTAGTGACAAGAGCACCACCTATAGACCTACACAGTCATCCTTTTATCGTGTTTGACCTTAAAACACAGTTCAGCTTCCAGTCTTGAATAAGTCTAAGAAGTTTCAGCTGTCTCATTTCTTAGGAGTAGTGTAGCAATTTTAAAGAATTTTTATCAATTAAAGGCATGGTCCTATTTCCTTAAAAAAGTCACACTTTCAGAGTATGAGCTCTAGCAAAAAACCCTGTGTTGATAAAGATAAGGACATCTGGCTTGAAAGGGCCTTCCCACATCACTGCCTTTTAGTGGCAGTCCTTAAAGGTTTAGGATGGTGCTCAAAAGCCAAACACACACAGAGAGAGGTTAATGCACAGTGAGCCAGAGTCACCTGGATGAGTGGGTGTGGAAGCAGTAAAAAGGCTGGATGCTGCTCAGTGGGCTGCTACACCCCTGCATTCTGTTTTGGCAGCTTCAGGTGCCCTCAAGATGCAGATTAAAATAAATAATAATAAATAAATTAATAATAATAATAAATTAAACCTTTACTTTTCAGAGTCACTGAGGCTGTACTGCTCACACAAAAGGCTCAGTCCCAAAGGACTTGTCAAAATCCACGCCAGCCTTGGCCTGATTATAAGTACCCTGGTAGCTGATAACACTTTAACTTGACAGGGTGTTAAAAATGTTCTGCTAATATGAGAGAATCAAACCACTACAAGCCTTAAAATGACAGTCTTTTCAGTTTATAAAAGCAAGAACAGAATTTTCTATTTCTACAATTACATATAAGATACCATGTGGCTTTAAAAGTAATTTAGATTAAAGAAGAATGGTGAAAAAAAAGCAAGCAAACTTGTTTTCCAATAATATAAAGAGTGGGCACAGATGAATAATATTGACTTATTCCTAATCACTGTAGCAACTCCCCACTTTGGAAAGAGCTAAAACTAAACCAGAATAGAGCAATCCTCAGAAAAATTATTCTGTGTTTTTTCTCTAAATAACCTTATTTTGAAAGAGTTAAATAATCAGTAGCATTAGGTCTAGACAAGCTACAATTTCAATTTGTGCCTGTTTGCAGGAGTGTGTAACATAATACCCTCTATATCTGCATCCAAGCTGTCTAACCCAGCATGAAGCTTGCCCATCTCAGCTGCATGCCATGATAGGATACAAGAAGAAAAGCTCTTGGATCATCTTTTTCCTGTCAAAATAGTGTGATATTAACATCAAAAAAAGCATGATCCTTTGCTTAGCTATTAAAAACAAACACAAAATTCTTTAGTGCTTTTCTTGATTTGAAAGCACAAATTAAAAAAAAAACCCACTGGATTTCCTCAATTTTTTCTCATCAGTCATACAAGCCACCTCATTAAGAACAATCAGACTCCTTATGTGCAAATTTTAGGCAAAGAGATTTGGAAAGGTACAGCAATTAGTGCTACACTTTCTAGGTTCTTATCTGAAGTGATAGAGAAAATGTGAGGGGTTTAGCAGTCAAAGTCAGACCTACAGCAATGTAAACCAGCTTCCCTGGTTTATTTCCCTAGGATTAGCAGGTTCTGTTTTGTGTACTCTGAGTGAAGTCCTTTAAATCATCAGTGCTCATTCGCTGCTGTTCAGGACTGCACATGACCAAAACAAAGATCTATACTTTGCTACAAAGCCCTCCTTAGAAACCTGAGCTCAAGAAACAATGAGAAAATAAGGCCAAGGAAACCTAGGGAAACTGGCTGGATGCTCAAGGACATTACAGTGATATTTAATAGTATAGAGAGTTCAGCCTGCTCATAAGGAACGCTTGGAAAATAACAAAAATAATTTTCATTTTCACACAACCCTGCAGACACTGCTCAGTGCTTCAGCCAGAAATCAATCAAGATCAGGACAGTCTTTCACCCACAAGCACCTCAAGATGCTTCAGCAAATGCACAGGTGTTGAATCTTGGTCACTGCTGAAGAGTTCAAAGACAATGACCCCAGTAAGTGGAAACTACAGAAAAGCAGATTAAACAGAGAATTGTCATATATGCAAGTCCCTATACCATATGACTTTGATCTTCATATATGACCATAGAAGAAGACAGAAGGTCATTATAAGCAGAACAGAGAAGATAACCAAAGGAAGATTTCTTGGCCTAGATGACACTATCAACACACCAGGAAGATATCCAGATTCTTGAGTTAAAAGTAATTCTTAAAAGAAATAAAAGAGTAGCTTTTCAGATACTTTGCAAAGCTCTTCCACCTTCTGAGAAAGGGAGCTATCACTGGCACATTTAAATGGAGCAGTGACCTCAGGTATGCAAAGATTCCTCATTGCATAGCAGTTATGGGCTTACACAACAGAAACCAGCAAAGTTTGAAAGAACAAAAACAGGAAGCTGAACTGCAGCTGATGTAGATGAAATTACCGGTTTGGAAAGTCACCCTCGCAGCAGCAATCCCACCAGGGATGAGCAGGAAAGCAGGAATTTGCCAAAGGAAGAGCTCTGGAGTTATGAAGTGATGGGATTCTGACTGGGAGTATCAATCACACGAATCAGGGTCAGGGGATGTCATAGGGATGGGTTTGCAGAAAGAATTTCAAAGATGTACAGATGGCCTGAGGATGAAATGCCAGGCAAGGTGCTGTCAAGGAGCCAGAATTCCTGCATGGAATAGTTGTAGGATTCTTCACAGCTTGAATCAAGCTGTTGCTGCACTCATGTGCCCTGTGAAAATTCAGGCAATTCAAGCCATTCTCTTATACTACTGTATTAGACTTTGGAGTGATGCAATATAATTTATTATTTAACAGCAATTTAACTTTGCAGTCTCTTTTATCAACTTAAGGACATAAGGATGCTACTAAATTTAACTACTGAAGAATTCACAACAAGAGGCCACAGGAGAATGCATTGAGATTGCAGTTGTAAGAAAACACCAATCTTCTGATCTGTTGGCATTAATTAGCAATAAACTTACAATAAATCTATACAATCAACACTAAATTTCTGAAAATAACTGGCAGAGAGAAGGACTCCCTAATGAGAGCTCAATAAAGAAGACTAAAAGCAAGTGTCTGATAGGTCTGGGGCCTCCTACAACCAGAAAAATCAGGGTGGAACAAAAGATTTTAGTTACCTTCTCTTTCACAAGGCAGACATTTCTGACAGCTGAAGTTACCATGAGAGGCAAACCCTCACACTCTCTCATATTTAATTTTACCCCATCCCATTTATACTGGGAATTGTTTCCAGAACTCTTAGAAGCAAATACCATTTTTCTAGCCTAAGCAGCAGAAACACTTTTCTGCCCTAAATCAGGCCCACACTGAGGACAGCCATTAGATTTCCTTTTGATGGATTTCTCTCATGTATTTAATCCACCCAGGGTTAGCAGGCTAGTTGCAGGAAGTATATTTGGCAACAACTGAGTTGTGATTATCGCAATCATGACTTTCTGCTTTTGCCTGCTCAGGCAGCAAACAAAAAATATTGAATCTGGACCACTGCACAGCAGGCCCCTGGAAATCCCTGCAAGATGTGTGTGCACTTACATTCATCAGGATTTTTTAAAGAAAGATGATGAAATTTCTTTTTAATACAATGTCACGGACATGGTCTGATTTTTGGCAGGGAAGGAAATAAATTTCCAGCAGTATCAGAAGTCAGGAAGAGCACACAACTCAAAGTCATTCCCAAATCAATCAAAAGCATTTCAAGCTTTCAAGCTGCCAAGGTTTTCCTTTAACACTTGTCAACATACACGTACATAAAATATAGAAAGCATTTTTTCTTTATCATTTATTACCATATTTTATAGCTAGACATATTTCTTCATATTATATCTATAGGTGTATATATTTTAATATTTTTGTTATGACAGCTTTGCACTTGAGGGACACCGTGACTCTGGATTTTGCAAAATTACATTTCAATGGTGATAAAACGTTCCCTATTCTTATTCAGTCCTTAATAGCCATGTTCAGGATCTAGTAGTTTCAGCTACACACAGAAGCTGCTGTTTGGAAGTCTGACTTAGTTCCACATAAGAAGTAGGCATAATTCTGAATATAGATGAAGCAAAAGAGGGGAAACAAAAATATAGCAGAAAAATTAACAATTCCTGTTACTAAACATGCTACAGTTATTTCACAAAGTTTTGTACTTTGCTAAATTCAGACTGGCCTTGGTGCATTTTGAGTGCTCTCATGTTTCCAACTCTCCTCTCAGCAGGATTCCATGGAAAGCAGAGCATTGCTCAAGTTGTTATTAGATTAATCTGACCTAGTTTAGTATTTGAAATTAATTCTCTTCGGAAGTCTACCCAGAATGACAACTCAAGGAGATCTTGAGCTTAAGAAAAGAATCCAACCATCCCACAGGCCTTCTGGCAAAGTTCCTAAGCTTTTCTTACCCAAGTGTTAAAATTTTGGACAGACATACCATCATTATAAGACAGTTATAACAAAAGGTGCTATAATACAATTTGGAGCCAAACAAAAAAAAAAAAAAAATCACACAAAAAGTATCAATTTTACACTAGGCTAGCCAGGACATTTCACCAAGAATTCCTATGTATTACAACTTGGAGTGCCATAAAATTGAAGTAGAATTAAATAATGTCTCGGTGCTTCAAGTCACAAAAAACCCAGATTTTAAATTATATTTTTCAGGCAAAGTAATCAGCAGCAGAAGATGAAACACATAAGGACTATAAGAACAGAATTAATTTACAATTTAAAACAGGTATTTCCATCTTTGATGGCATAAACAAGTAACTAGTTAGCAATTTTTGTTCAAATTAAGTAAAAAAAAAGAGGGAGTTTTAAGCTTGATTCAAATCAGAAAAAAAGTTTAAAAAATAGGTAAAGTATTTCTTGAGCTTGGAAACAGTTATTCTGAAACATGTTCAGGCTTTGGAACAAAGTAAGAACAAAGCCAACAGAATGTCAGAAAATTCTAAGGAGAGCTTTGACAGAGTGGGGTTTTTTGTTTGGGGTCAGGGTATTTATTTGGAGTTTCTCTAAATGTTTTTTTTTTTTTTAATCAAGTTAGTTCAGAAGACTGAGATGATATTCAAGTGCCAGCCACAACACACAAAGTTGTATTCAACCTTATTTTGAAATTCCATTCATTTAAACTTCACCATTTTAGGTCTGTTTCTCCTAATTCTGAATATGTAAACAGTAAAAGCACATAAAACCAACAAAAGGGGGCTTGTTTATCGTGAGTATTTCAGCTGAAACCATTTTAAATTAAACCTCTGGCTTAAAGAGTATTTGCAAACCAAGAAAATAATCTGGCAGAACTGAGCTGTAAAACACAATAGTGGCTGAAGTGATTATTAAAATAAAGAACTGCACCAAAGCATCTTATCTATGGCTGCAGAATAATTGCTTATCCCAACCAGGTATTTTCCTCCTAATACTTGTAGACATTGTAGAAATGATGGGAGTAAATGGAGAAAAGCACTGAATCCAGGCAAACTGACATTGGCATGGAGAAGAGATAAATGCACCATTTCCAACCCCCAGCCCTTTTTCAGGGCTCAGTTGTAAAGCACAGAGAAAGTCACTGCTCTAACTAAAAAAAACAGAAAAAACCCCAAAAGGAATGGGTTTTAATTTTACCTAAATACTTTCTTGGGCAGTTCCTGATTATTCCATCTCTACTGATGATTACTCACTGGCAACAAATGATAAACTCACTTCTATTTCTTTTTTGTTTTTAATCTAACATCTTCAGCCAGACTCTCCTATTCAGCTATCCCACCACTGCTGTCCATGTAGCTATCTGAGGGAGCTGAGGATGCTCTCTAATTAAAATGTTTATTGAATATCTCAACATAAAAATGCGTAACAACACACCTGTCCAGCACTATGGTACATAAATATTGTATAGCACAAGTCAAATAATGTCTCAGGCCAAGGGTTACCAGCAGAGAGATCCTCTGGCTCAATAAAACAGAGCATTTTCTAGTAATGTAGAGAGCATGAACATACATCATTATTAGAAGAGCTGTTCATCTTTTAAACAATTCTAAAGAAGTTTACTTATAAAAAAAAATATGATCCTAAAGGGTACATGATGGCCATTTACCATTCAGCTTTGTAGCCCTTAATCTTCAACTAAATTTATGCATTTTAAACTGTCCTTTGCATCCATGATAACTGTGGGTTCTGAAACAGTGCAGACTTTAATACACTGAGCTTGATGTACAAAGTAAGGCATCTGTTTGTCAGAGAAAAAATAACAGGGCTAACTTATAACCTCTATAATTGATGTGTAAGGAAATATCAAGCTGGTTTTTTTTTTGAGCTAAAAACATTACATACAATACAGCACCCCAATAACAGTAAGAGAAGGCCCACAAGGTGAGATGATGGTTTGCAAAGGCATAAAAAAAATGACCTAAAATACTAGATATGAAATTCTACAATTCAGTTCAACTGATGTAAAACTGTCCTCATCATCCTTTCTGCTGCCAGCTAGGAAAATGCCCAGAGCATGTGTTTAAGCAGCAGGCACTAAAGCCTGGATGCATGTTTGACTAGTCCTGGCAATGTGCACAAACCCAGGCTGCACTCACAGGTCAGAGGTAAATCCTCTTTCCTCCTGAGATACACCTGAAAAAAAAAACATTCCCTGCCCTAAGAACAGAAGGAATGCACACAGGAGGCACGGAACACAGAGTTTTCATGGGCAGCATCACTTCACCCTCCTCTGAATCCTCCTTGCTAGGAGTGATTTCTCATCTGGCTGCCAGGATGAGCTGAATGCCAGGGAAAGACAGGTCCTAAAGGGGGAGACTTGACTGGCTTAAAAAGTTGTGCCTTAAACACTCAGAGTTGTTCCAGGGACAGAAGTTGACTATAAGCCAAGGTAATTCTCATCTCCATGCTGCAGATACAAGAGGAAAGAATAAAACTCACTAGTTTATTCTGTCTTTGTCGAGTTTTTGGTAGGATGGTCAGATTTAGGAAAAGGAAGCTTCTTGAAGAAAAAAATGCTGGAAAGAGCAGTATTTGCATTGCAGGGAACAGAATAGGGTAGAAAAACCTGGTTTTGGGAACTTTGAGAGGGATAGAATGAAGTTGACACAAGCTGGGGGTCTTAAGTCCTCGGTGAGACACTGCCTCTGCCTTGTAAAAGCTGTACAGACACACTGCCACTCACAGCTCAGGGGAGGGACAGCTTTTCCAGTTAGGTCAGCAGGAAATGGAAAGTCTCTGGAAATTTGAAAATTATCACCAACCCCGGAATTTTTGTGCAGAATCCCAGAGTGTAACATCCAGGTATTTTGCAAAGCCATCTGGATGCAAACCTCAGCCTCCAACAAATGAAATGCAGCTCAGCTGTGAGGGTTTTTTCCTGTAGCATCTTTTTAACATAATAGGTAATTAAGAACAAGTTATGTTACCTAGTGTTATAAAATGGATTTCAACTACATGCAGGAACTGCTTTAGACTTTGGAGTTGTTTTTAAAAGAAAAAGGGTCCACTACATAAAACATGGCCCAAAAAACCCCTTGCAAGGTAGTTTTAATGAATCTTTCATGGTTCAATAAGCTATTGTATTAGGTCATTCTCCTGATGAAGCAATGCTCCAATCTCATTATATTTAGTCAGAAAGAAATAAGCTGCTAGTGTTATTGGATTTCTTATAATTAGTTAAAAAGCAATTTTTTCAAATTTCCTTTGCTCATAGGGTTTGGAAAAAACCCAAAAAGTTGAAACAAGTAATATTGTGCTGTATTTAAGTAAAATATAGCACTGCACACACAATAACCATTCCCTGCCATCCTGCAGCTGGGATGTGCTTTTAGCCCCTTTCTACTACATCCTTCCTTCATCTCTACTTTTCCAAACAGCAAACCTAAGAATGAGCTCAAATGGCTAAAAAAGCTCCAAAAGGAAAAGCACCAGGCAGTCCCCATAGCTGATGGTAATTAATAGAAAGTGAATCAGTTGCTTTGTACAGCAGATAAAGAAAAAGCCCAGTCAGAATAACCTGCCTCATCATGACATTGTGTTCCCAACAGAAATTAATTTTGTGAGCTGTGGGAGCCTGAAACAAACATGTGAGGGCTGAAAAGACCTAATGCCATCATCTCAGCATGGAGAGGAAGAATGAAAGGTACTTTCAGAATAACAGTTACAGTCTCTGGGTAGGGACAATGTTTTCCCCCTGTGGTCTCTATGAAAAAAAAAGAGCAGAATAAATAGTGCCACATGTCTTCACAGCTGGAACATCTGTGGCTGAGAGGTTGGCACAAATTCATAATCTTACATGACCACATGAATCTAGCTATAATTGACAGGCAGGGCCGTAATGACAAAATCCCATCGATTTTCCCTGGGCCCAGAGCTTCCCAGGCTTGAAGCACCAAACTGTGCTAAAAGAGCATGAGATTTCTCAAGCATTCACAGAGGAAAAATATCCTCACATTTTATAATCTACCCCTGATTTTTCACAAGCCCAAAGGCAGCCTGCAGAAGTTGATATAAAGGCATCAAATGTTGCTAAATACACAGAAAGTCATTAAGTGCCTGCTTCAGAGGAGCTGGAGTCTGGAAAAGCCTTGAAAAATATCAAATATGCTTATCCTGCTTCTGGGTAGAAACCTGCTGTGAACACAGCTAGAAATGGGCTCATTGAACTCCATGGAGTTCCCTAAATCTCTTGTTTCACATCAGATACAACGTATGGAATTGCAAGTCCTTGTACGTAGGTGATAAAGCAGCACGTCCACAACCAAATAAATGCTCTTTTATAAAACTAAAGCTTAAGTATGCTGAAGACACTTAAAAGTCTTACAGTAAAGCATGAACTATATTACCCCAAGCAAACAGTATGAAAACACAAATGGTGGGAGCAAAAGCTCTCTCAGATTTTCAAAACCTACACTCTTCTCCCCACATTTAAGTTTCTTCTAGATTCAAGATTATTCTAGTATATAATTCTAAATTCTTAAAGATATGATTACATCTTCATACCAGCCAATGTTTTTTTACTCCCACTAAACTGTGTTTTGCAGATAAATATTTCCCAATAGAAAACTCCAAAGCATTTCACAGACATATTTTATAAAAAAGAAAATAATAGGTTTGCTAAGGAATTCACAAGTGTGCCATGCATAGTTACAAACCTCTTTCAGCTGTGATCAAGACAGCTTCTGTATTTATAAATTTTAAAAATTAAAAGAAGTCTTATTGACTGCAAAGAAGCTTTGTGGTTTTTTTAAGAAAAAAAACCCACGCTCTGATAAGATTGTGAGATTCTTTTTTTCATAGCTTCATTTCCTGCTTTGGGGAGCACTGCCTTTTTAACATATTTGCACAAGAGATTCAGGGAGATATTGACAGGCACTCTGAAATACTGCAGAGATGGGCAGGGACCCTTCTTCCCTGTGTCCTGCATTCCTATCCCTCATTCACACTCCTGGAAATGCTTTTGATAACAATAAAACATGCTGAATTATTTTAGTACTCGGTAACACCACTGCTAGATTCCAATAAGAAATATAAATAGAAATTACAAATAAGAAAATAAAAGATTTGCAACCGGCTTGGATTAACAGCCAGAAGAAAAAAAAAAGCACAAAACTGGGAAGGAGCGAAAAAGTAGCCACACTTTGCCATGTCCAAAGGAAGGAAGACACAAATATTTCAGGAAGACTGAATGCAGAATGCAACACTTGGAGATGGAAGAAGTTTCAGCTCACTCACTTTCCTACTATTTTTGCCCATGCCCAGTGACCTCCTGACACCGCACCACTCTTGAAACAGAACTACTGCTTCTCACAGAATAACCATTCCAGGGAGGCTGTTTTGAATTATTTCACATACCCTTACTTTCTGAAGGGTCTGTAAAGCAGCACTGCTTGTCTGCTATACTACAGCCACTGATCTAAATTGTAATTATTATTAATGCAAAAATATTTATGAACCAAATATATTCCCTTGCATTTCTGCGTCTCTTTCAAACCTGCTAAGGAGCTGTATAACTAAGCATGGGAGTGCCCTCTGGGAAGTCATGGTGATTTCAAACAGGAAATTGGAAATTCAGAGTAGGGCAAGAAGTTTAACTCCAGCTGTTGAACAGCTCCCATAAAAGAAAGGGTTAAGCAGACAAGGGCACTTCAGTGAGGAGAAGAGGCAGCTGAAGGAAAGGTAAAAACCAGACAGCTGTGAATGCAGGCACCGCACAGAGAAGGTGAATGGAAAACAATTATCCTTTTATAGAAGAATATGGAAACATCAAACTAAACCAGCAGAATGAAGATTCCTCACAGTGTGCAATGGGGACGTTTTTGGACAATCTTATGTCCCAGGTGCACAGTTTAGGGACTGTTCCAGAGCCAAAAGACTAAACTGGAAATCTCCTTAACTGGATTTAGCACACGTTTACAGCTTCACTGTGTTCAGAGACACGCTCACCATAAAGGCAAAATCCCCAGGAAGCCCCACACAGCACACTGTGGAACAGCTACCTTCCTCCTAACCCATTTCAGGTTCTTTGCAATGACCTAAACAGAAGAATGCCAGCAAAGTGGATTTTTCCCTGATATACCTCATCTTTCTATACATTAAATGTATTCCCAAACCCTTTTAACTGCCAGGTTTTAATTATTACCTCTACCACTTAAAAAAAGATTTTCAACAATTTATTTAAAAATCACTGAAGCAAGGCACTGTTCAAATGAAGGAGAAGCCTGTGCAAGTTGATTTTATCACAACTGTAGTGACCACTGGTATATTTATTTATTATTTGTCTCAGAAATCATGCTATGCTAGTTACTCTGCTCACTCAGTGTTGGTGCTCTGCACAGACTAGGCAAGGGCTACACCAACTGCAAATTCCCTGATGGAAAGGGGCTCTGAAAAGCTTCTGGTTCTCCCCACAGGGAGTTCCCTTTTCCCCCAAGCCAAGCCCAGCACTGTGACTCTGCTGAATGCCTCACACAGGAATTGCTGGATTTACAGGATTTGTTGACCTCATTGCATACATCCATCATATTTCCAGGCTGATACAATTCAATGGGGCTATTTTAGAAATTTTCTCCATATTCAAACTTAGTTTTGTGATTTACATGCTTTAGCAAAAGCAGTATTAACTGCTCCCTGCCACTGTAATCGAGCATATTCCTGCTACTAATTCAGCACACATAACCCAGCCATTACCCAGGGAATGCAGTGATTAGGCAGCTTTCCAATAAACAGTCCTTAAAACAGTTCATAAAAATTCCATTTAGAAAAAGCTTTGTTTCTTGCTCGAGAATTTGATAAGATATTGCAATAACTGCTTAGGGATATATTTCAAGTCCA
The DNA here is from genome assembly GCA_039654755.1 of Calcarius lapponicus. Taxonomy (NCBI): domain Eukaryota; kingdom Metazoa; phylum Chordata; class Aves; order Passeriformes; family Fringillidae; genus Calcarius; species Calcarius lapponicus. The sequence continues at coordinate 35,190,888 of CM077470.1, forward strand.
CCAAGTGAGATAAATTCCACTTCCACACACACCATCATTGCTTTTGCAGTTTAAAATACTATAAAGTAGTTCTTGTGTACATATAAGATGCAATTAATTTGGGTGATGCTTTTTTTATAAGCACACACTTAGAAAATCCTAAAAACTTGCAGTGAAAGAGGTGAAAATAACCATAAAACAGTCCACAAAAGGCAGAATCTCATGTAGAAATCCAGTGGTATTAGCTGAATCAGAACTTGCCCAGACCAAAATCTGTTTTTAGTGATGGAGACAACGCAGCATCAGAGTCTACATATTTTTTAGCATTCCATGAGGTAATGTCCTTAATTCACAGGTCCCAGAAATAACCAGAAACAGTCCATTTTATAGAAGAAAAGTCCATTTTATACAAGAAATACTACATTTTTGGCACAGTAATTCTTAAACTTAGAGCATCAGTTTGTTATCCACAAATGGAAAACATTTAGCTTGCTTTAACAGCTTTCTATAAAAGACAAGATTCAATTGCAACATTTATTACCTAAAAGTGTTTTGGTCGAAATAAAAACGAAACTCAAAATTATGATCCTTTTTTATGATAATAGCTGATACTTATTAAGCAATAAACTCTTGCTCCCTCCTATTTTTATTTCCTCAAAAAAGCTACATACTAAAACTCTGTGTAATCTCATGTGTTCAGGCTCCATTTTTTATTTGCTCTGAGACAAGGCTTTATAACAGCTTCCTTGAAGGAACTAAATCTTTCTAGTTTAATAGAGTAATAAGGTGTATATGAGGGCATCAAATGAAAAGGAAAATGAGCTGCCCTGATAAAGTACTACTGAAAGCACTTATACAAACTGCATGACAAGATAAAATAAAAATAATTATTTTGTTCCTTTTGTTTTAACCAAAGCCTTAACATTTAGGACATGTAAACCACTGCCATTTTAGAGTCAGTCTCCTTTATAACTGGATGTAACTAGTCCAAGCAAACATGGCAAAAATTGAAATGCTCTCAGATGGTCTTTGCTCATGCACTAATCCATCCTCACCACATCACATAAATCTTGTAGTTGATAATACTTTACATGCTTACATAATGACTGTAATTCAGACCTTGCAATCCAGTTTCCTAAGATAAATTAACATGACAAAATTATTCAGCCCTCCCTTCTCTTCTAAAGGTAAACTCAAAGCAGTTTGAAGCTCACTATGGGTTTAAAATTTAATCCAAGAGCTGATGGTCTGCAAGATGATTAGAGGCTTTCCTATGTCAGAAGTTAACGGAGCAGATTCTATTTCAAATTAGTGGCTCTAAACATCTAATAAAGCAATTATATTAGATAAATTACACTTTACACATAGTTACAACAAACTATTGCATTATTAGGCACCTGTCTGAAAGACTTGGCAGTTTCACAGTGAAACAATTCCAGCTGATGCATTTGGACCATCACAGACTGGGTCGGCCACTGGCATAAAATTCCAGATGGAAAAGGCCAGCAATCCTAACCACTTCACAAAACAACAGGTAAGAAGGGAAATACATTAATATGCTGAGCTTGCCCCTTTTACTGACAGAAGTTTTGCATGCTTAAAAAAATAAACTTGTTTTTCTGTGATATCAGTCAGCTTGAATACTGATGCTTTTTCTTAATTCAAGGTACATGGAGGTACAACTTCTTTCACAATGCCCAACTTTGTATATTTTTCTTTACTATTTCCTCAGATTATAATTCTAAAATACTTTTGATTTCTATGCCATTTGCCTGGTTTAATTCTTCACTGCTGTTAAGTGAAGTGCCCTTCTCTTTTCTGTGGAGCTAGACTGGGTTACAGCAGCTGAAAAGCTGTGAACTGCGCAGTAGTTACAGGCTTTTCCCCTCCTTGTTCATGCTTAGATATTTAAAATGCATTATTTGGATCCATTAACAATTAAAGTTAACATCACTGACACATGATTATGAGGTACAAAGCTGGGTCAAGCTCCCTCGAGAGGGTTTGACACTTCCTTTGCGAGGACTAGAATTCAACCCAGGGTTTCATTTTCCGTTTGGCTGCTTTTAAAAGACAAGGCATCTTGAAAATGATTCTTCTATTTGGGGCTCTTACTATGGACCTCACAGGCACTGTAAATACAGAGTGGCCTCGTGTCAAACAGCCTATTCCTGCTGAAATGGCAGAGCATTCTGACACTCATTCCACAGAACAGACATTTGGAGTGCAACAATGATGGGACTGTGAAAACGCAGCATTAACAACTGCCTCACAGCAAAGAGCAAACACAACCTAAATCTCTCTATTTCCTTGGTAAGATCACACACGAGAAGACAGTTAAAGGCAATGTTTTGGACTTGCAACCCATTTTCCTCAAGGTGGGACATCTGATTTCAACAGGTTTCAGTCTAGGACTGAAGGCATGCTTTTGGCGCCGTTGCCATTAGACAGATTCTATTCAACACCCTACTTCAAAATTAAAATGGCAGGCAGGTGGGGTGAATATTGGTCAAAATTAAAACGTTCAATACCTGCTCACACCTTATTTTCAGATATCCTCCAAAAAGGTAGGGGACAGCACCAAGAAAATACATGTTTGTGTCAACAGGGCCTGGATGGACCATCGCAGCTGGTTGATACAGCCACTAACACACAGATGATGGGAGAGGTTTAGCAACACAGTGTTTAAAATTCAAGCAGCAGGAGCCCTTCCACCAGGGTTTCACCCAGCTTTGGGAACAGACCTTCTGTTTACACCATCAATTTTCTTTGTTTTCCAATTGAGCTGCCAAGCAGCAGGTAGTGCAGCATCACTAAAGAAACAGAGCTGTGGCACAAAGCAGCTCCAACATCAGAAACACCAAACCAGAAAGGCTCAGCCGGTTTCTTCAGCAGTCTGGTTGCGGCAGTCAGACCTGAAGTTACTCATTGGAAGTGTTTTTTCTAGGGTCTGAGAGGACTTACATATATGTTGGAATACACATAGCAAAATGACAAGGCAGCTTCACAAAGTCAATGACAGAAAACCTGTGCTGGAGCTGTCAGAATTCAGAAGGGACTTGAACCTCAGTCACCACCCTCAGTTATTTGGTTTGCCTCCCTTAACCTTTATTCTTGGCCTTTTCTCCCAGCTGTGATCTAAAGCCATGCTAAATAAATAATCCAAATAATCACACGTGCCATGTATTTCTTCAAAGATGGGATAAAATACGCACTTATCATTCCTAAAAACAACCCCAGAGTAACTAAAAGGCAGCGCTGTTGTTATAAATTGTTGCCTACAGCCATGCATGTTCCTTGATAGCAGTGAACATGGAAGAGAAAATATCAACAACATCAACCCAACCTCCTGGTCTGCACCATGAGAACACTTATTCCAGTGTTCTATACAACAGCACAAATCAATATCCAACAGAGATATCCTTAAGTCACAGGCACACCCACAAAAACTGCTTTTCGACCAACATTCTACAAAAACATCACAAAAATGTTGAAAGCAACCTCATAGGAGAGATGTGGACTTAATAGGGGTTTAACATTAAGAACCCCGTTCTTGAAATAATGCAAACTGATTTTAAAGTGAGGTTAGGTTTTCAAATGTTAAGAGCATAAAATTGAAGAATGAATTGAATTTACTGTCCGTTCAACATTGCTAATGTAAATTATAGATAACTGTATTGGGTCATCCTTGACTAAATTAGGTGCTATCTATCATTATGCCATTACTAAAGGCTTTAAAAAATTCTGTTGTTAAATGCAATCAACTTTAAATTAAACTATGTGTATTTAGGCAGTGTCTTAAGCAATGACTAGGGAAATATATCTTTAGATGGCAGTAGGGATTTATACCTCTACACGCTACAACTTCTGACGTAAAATTTAAATAAATTGGAATTTGAAAAGCAAACGAAGCTTTACTGCATTTTGCCCACAAAGCTTTTCCTTCCATTTTGATTCACCACTGGTCTCCACTCATTAGATTGAAGCTCACGAAGTATTAACCCCTTTTGAGACCAGCCAGCATTTTCACCCCAATTTAAAAGTCACTGAAGGCAATGAAAATTACATCTGTCAGCTTCAGTTAGGCCTTCAGTGCTCAGCAGCTACAAGGAGCAGGACTGAGAGGGTCTGAGTAACTTGGCTAATGCTGAGGATATCACATGGCAATCAAACATCTTCTGGAAAAAATCAGAGATGACTACTTATATTGCTTCAGCACAGCCATTTCTGCTCTGAGATTACTTGCTGTACAATGGAAAAGCAGAAATATGTGAAAATACATATGTATACACCTGACTTATACACACTGATATTTATTAAAAAGCCTGTGATGACTTCTCTAAACTCTCACTGGGGAATGACAAACAACAGGCATTTCAGCCAAACTGGGACTCACACATCCTCTTGGCTGTGGGAATTCTGGGTCACACCCATGTCTTGTACCATTTTTCCTCTCATGTAAGTGAAAAGTGACACTGGCATTTGTTCTTTGGAGAAGTTACTGTTATCCTCCTTGTTGACAGAATTACCCTACTGCATGATATTTTGTTCATTTTCCAAGCAGTTGCCAATAATAATGTTTATGCCTGTCATCTGTCTACATGCTGACTGATATCTACTCTTCACACTGGAAGATCAGGATCCTTAAAAGAAGCTTCCATTTTTAAACTCTTGAAAAGATATTCCCACCACCAGAGTCAGTAGAATCTGAAGATGTCAGCTATTAGCAGTAAGAATTGATGACCACAATTTAGCCAAAGCACACCATCACACCTCCTACCCAGCAGAGTTTAAGGATTGGTAAGTCTGTTCTATTCCAGCTGTACAAGTCCTTGACCATGTAATTTCCATCTCTGCACTGGGCACTGGCAGCTTTTCAACACAAAGCACACGAAGCCATCACCAACTCGTTCAAGTCTGACTGCTGAGCACTGTCATTAAGCACTAGCAAACATTAGACACCATTAGTTTTGCCTGAGGGCAGGTAATGTTCCTGATCATAATTCCCTCACTCCCGCGTTTCAGCTATGAAAGTCTATCTTCTGACAGACCTGAGCTTGCTTCCATCACGAATCAAACATAGGGTAAAGCACAGGGGTCAGAGCTCTCTCCCCTGCTTTGGAGGAGGAGGAGGGTGGGCAGGCACGGATGGGGGTGCTCAGGGTGCAGAGACGCTCCACAAACACTGCAGGGACACGTCAGACCTCTGAAGAGCTCAGCTCCCATGAAATCCTGGAGCTCAGGGCATGGTTCACTCATGAATAGCATGGATTATGCAGCATTTGCTTGAGGACAGATGTATCACTGCCTTCTGCAGGAGAAGCTGTCAGAGCCTTTCTGTGTTTGTCAGTTTGCAATTCTCACACCTTCCAGTGGCTGATCTGGAAAACACATCAGCCATTCCCATAATGGATTTGAACCACTAATGTTCAAAGATTGCTCAAAACACTCGTGAGGCAGCCCCTTCAATATAACTTGGTAGCACAGGACATAAGGCATGGATAGACACCAAACAGCAGAGAATTCACCACTGAACTGACATTTAAAGGCACATTTAAATAGCTTTGAAGTGCACACTTTCTGATGTTCCCTCTATTATTTTGTTAGATTACCTGTCCAAACTTTCAAAGCACAATACCCAAAATACAGAAATGCTTTTCCTAGACTGCATTTCTCCCCAGAGTTAATGTTAGGATCAACTCAGCTGCAAAGCTGCTGGTACTCAGGTGTAAAACTTCTCAATTAAAGCTGAATCTTGTATTGGACAAAACTAATGAAGTGCAATAAATTTCATATATAGATCCCAAGGCTGACAAGTGTCCCCTAATGTCATACTGAAGAAACCTGAGTCAAATAAATGCCACCATTCTTGGTCCTTTTCACATACTCTTTTTGCTCATCAGTTGCAAGAGAAAAGGCAACACCCATTCTTCCTGCTGGCTGGAGGCTATAGCTACATATCCCTTCAGTTAGACATGGTTTTGGTAACTGAAGTAATCTATAAATTATAAATGATCTATTTTTTGAGTATAACAAAGAAAATATCTTCCAACAGTGTCCAACATAACCTTCACCAGCTGAGGAGCTAATCCAGAGAGAAGAGCATTTAAATGACTATATACACTCAAAACATTTTTTATCCTCAGCACATCCCTAAGGTACTGACTACTGCACCTTATGACAACACCATGGAGCTGGCCCACTAAAAAACCACCCTTTATTTTTTACCTTCAATTAGAAAGTGTTTACAAGTTTTTACATGCTCCCACATACATGCAAGACAACAGAAACCCATTTCATAAAATATTTCAAAACACATTCAATAAATTTACATTCCAGAAGCTTGGACTCTTGATGCTTATTACTGCTACCTCATGTAAAGACCTTTTAAGCAAACACACAGTAAGCAGTGTTCCAGATTCTGCTTTTAAGAACTCCATCATTAAAAGGAATTATTTATCTGCTATTTTCCACAACTCCCTAAGAAAGTATAATTTATATTACACACTTATATTATTTAGACTAAAAAGGACTATTTTCAGCATCAAATTGTGTAGTGATCTCAGTTTAGTCCTTCTATTTAGTCCCTCTAAACTCACATTACAAGAATTTTAAATGCAAAAATTATGGCAAACACAAGGATAGAAATGTACAACAAAAATTTAGCCTGCTAGGCATATATACAATATTTGTCTCTCTAAGGTTAACTGTGCAATTTAATAAACACAAGACTGGGACAAAAATTATGGACATAGAATGTGAATGCTCTTGTAAATTAGGTGACACAACAAACAAATCAAAATGAAAACACAGCAAGAAAAAGACTAATTGGAAATATTAATGCAAAGCAGACTTCAAAAACGTATTTGGGAAAACGTAACAGTTTCTAAGGGGAAATGGGAAATTAAAAGCTGCATTTTTAAAGAACTGTGTAATGTTTTAATAATATATTTGTGTGTGTATATATATCAAAGATACAGAAACAAGAATGGGGGAAATTAATTTTGAAAACGCCTTATTCTTGATAATGTTGAAAGGCAGAAGTCATTTAAACAACAGAAAACCCACAAAAACAACTGCCAATATACAAGAAACACCACTAATATTTAATATATTGATAACAGGTATTAGTTTCCATGAAGAATCTAAGTGTACCATCAGGCCATAGGTCCATTTAACCCCATCAGAAAATGACAACACTACTTTTTAATAAATTTCTGCATAACAGTTGAACTAGTAAATACTGAACTCTCTGAGCAGAGGGAAGCAGGGCAGGAGCAGTACAGCATTACTCATCTCATGAAGGCCTTCATGACCATGAGGGGCTGTGACAAACCTGCAGCAAGCAGAGATTATGGCTCTAAGACATGGACACCAGAAGAAACAATGGCCAACTAAGTCTCATCCACAAGGTTCAGAGAGCTTTGCTCCCCCAGACTGTCATTAAAGCTCTACAGAATCTCCAAATTTAGCAGTTTACGCTCAGAGTCACAGAAAATACAAGTCCCTTCTTTGAAAAAGGTGTATTTACATATGTGGAAAACCTATATACAGGCCCACCAACACAGTCCAGTCACCTCAATTTTGGCCTGAATATACCATTAACATGTACTTTTAGAATACGTTCAAGTTACACCCGAAATGAGCATGAAAAGCCACAGAAAACCCTGCCAAATTTCTGGCATTCCTTGAACCTTGGGAAACTAAATTATTTTCCAACTTATTATCAACTGTATGAAAATACAGAGTGACATTCCTTCTAGCTAGAAGAAAACATGTTTATATTTAGTTTCCTCAAAACTGCAACATTGAAAGCACATTTATTCCCCCAAATGTGAAATAGCCTCATACCTTGAACGATCTGCTCAGCGTGCCGCTCTTCAGATCAGACTATGATAATTTTTTTTGACAGATCACTAAATAACCTGGAGAAGCCAGTGCATCAGCAGAGCAGGACAGTTATTGCCTCTGACACCTGACTGCAGCAGAGGAATTCCTTGCAATTGAATCAAGGGTAACTAAGCCATGCTTCTATTGACTACAGCTGACAGTCAGCGCTGCCAGCTGGGCGCATCTCGCAGCTCAGGGATGGAGCTGGAGCCATGGCAGCAGTGTTATGGCGCTGGGCTTTTCAGCCAGAGGAACATGAGTGGCCAAGCACAAACCATACCAATCAGGGAACTGAAATTGCTGTTGAAAAAGAACTAATTGAGGCTAAAAAATACAGGATTTTCGCAGAGCAGGACTGGTTGCACGCAGCTAACTTGAAAAGCCATCCTACTACCTTGATTGAAGACCTGGTGAGCAGCTTCACTTGTGTTCTGTCACATGGTTTTATCACTGAGGGCCTTTTTCAGCCTTCTGTTTAAAAGGGCCTTCAGCACTGAATTCACTTGGTCTGTACAAACAACTCAATGCTTTTTTAGTTCCAACACTTCACTACAAAAATAGTTTCCCAGCATTTCAGTAACTAAAACAAAGAACTGTATGTATTCTGAAAGTAAGTATTCTGAAAGAACTAAATGTCTTCTGAATTATTTATAAAGTTTCTCAAAAACGTATTTAAGTCTGACGCAGAAAGCAAGCATTCCCCAACAGCTAACATGCTCATGTAACTGTGACACTTTGGTCATTATATCAGTTGGTTCTTTCCCAAAACAGAACAAACCCTCCCAAATTAGGCCAGCAGAACCCTGGGCTAACACGCACAGCAAGGTGGAGCTCCAAGATGGACAAACGCAGCATCACACCAACCTTAGTGCCCCTTGGACTGCTTGATCCCTGCCAGGACAGCAGTCCCAGGTCATTCCTAAATCTCCACACCCATGCTCCCAGCGCCTTGATTGCCCATGTTTTTCCTCTGCTCCATGGGGCATCCTCCAGTCCATCACCCCAGACAGCTGAGAGCCAGCTCATTTGACACAAACAGGGTATGTGGCTGCTGCCATGTTTTTGATGGACTTCAGGAGAAAAATGATTGGCAACTTGATAAACACGTTACATTCCACTGCCCCCAGGCTCCCAAGCTGGTTTATTAATTTAGGCATCATTCAGCCTGAATAAAATTGAGAGCCAATGTAATTTACAATACAGCTAAAGACAGAAGTAGGCATCCACATCAGAATCCCAACACTCCAGTCGGCTACCAAAAATCAGACAGCTATAAACACTGGCCAGAGATCTCTCCTGTTACAGAGAGGAAAAAGACTTCTCAGAAGAGCTAAGGGAATTGCAATTCACAGCCCCAAGGGACACAGCTGCATTCAGAGCAGTTCCTCACAAGTGCCTTTGCTCAGTATCAGAGCTGGATTCAGATCCCAGGTGCCACTACTGCCATTTTCAATATTTGACCTGAGTTATATTATGCAGATGACATTTCTGGCAGATTCTAGACAAAGACACAGATTAACCAAACTGGAGTAAAGGTATCCTACTGGTGTATCTGCATTAATGCCTGACTGACACGGCTTGTGGCACGAGTTATCAAGAAAATGACCTTGATTTGTTTTGTCAATGCAGAAAACTGATTAACACTTCATTACAAACTAGAAAAGTCTCAGTCACCCCAACATATGCAGAATATTCTCTTTATAGAAGCATCTGGCTGTCTCTCCCACCGGCCCCCATGGAAAGCCACCTTTGTGCAACCATCACCAGCCACATCACAGGCTCCAAGCAACAGGCACTGCAGAGCTGAAGCAAAATGCTTCAAGAGTAAAAACATCAAAGTCAGAGCAAGTTAAAAGGGTGCCAGTTGCAGGATGATAGCCACCATTAAATAAGAAATTGTTTCATAGGCATTAAGAGCCCTGTAATGGCTCACAGGGGGAATTAGTAGAACAAGATAAAAAAGATATCAAGTTACAGGTCTGATTGACTGGACTTTTCAGCAAGGTTCATAAGAAAATTGTTTTGTGCAGAAGATCACAGAGTAGCTTAACTCGATATAAAGGGAAAACCTGACAGAACATTTCCCTTTCAAAGGAAGACAGCTGTATGTGGCAAGTGGAGCACAAGTCTGGGTATAACACTATAATCACATTAACTGTTGGATGCAGAAATCCTTTTGTAGCTGCAGCTTTCATATTTTCCCCTCTGTATTTGGATCCTATTTTTCACCATCAATAGTATGTAATTAATGATACTGCAATAGGAATAAAGTTTTGAAAAGTCATTGCAAAACCTGAACATTTAGAAAAGGCCCATGGGAAAGCCCACACATCTCACGTATTCAGCACTAGCTTTTACAAAATACATGTAAATACAATAGTTACTAACATATTATCAGATAAGACTCCAATAAACTTTTGAATTTAACATTAACATGCTAGATTTTATTTTTTTTTTTGGCATAGCAAGGGATACATTAGTTTCATTTTGGTATTTTCACATCAGTATATTATGTCAAACACCCTTTCACATCATATAAGCCTCAAACCAAATATGGATTAGAAGGAAGATAGGTTCTATACAGACAGCGGCTAAAAGTGAAATTAAAGGAAAATTGCTACAGACAGGAAACAGCACTTGGTTCCAGTAGCTACAAGTCACCTATACAATTCACATCCAGGTGATTTTCCTCCATTTCCAAAAACCTTGTTATCAGAAATGCAAAATAAACTTTTGGCACTCAATTCTGTCACCCTCAGCCTAATGCATCAAAGCAGAGATGGGCACAGCAGCAAAGAGCATCTGTCCAATTGGTCACCACATCCAAGTGACTCAAAGTTACACTGAGCAGGACCAACAGAGATCCTGAAAATCCTTATACACTGGTTTTGTATGGAAAAGAATAAAAAAACAAATTCTGTTGAATCTTGTCCCATTTTTTACACTGGAAATGTTATTCTATTCTAGAAAGTAAAGTTCTATCACATGGCAGTCTTTTCACATACTTTAAGTAGGAGATTAAAAACAAAATTAAAAAAAAATAAACTGATAAAACTGAATTAAAATTACATGTACTAAGTATATAATTACCCACATTACCATTAATTCCATGACCACACACTCTCAGCACTGAAGTAAACACAGAACCAGACTATTGTAGACTATTGCTTACTATGCTGAAATCACAGGTTTTTAAACTGCTTCCAGTTGTCAGCTACAAAACTCTACTTTTTTTTATTCAATAACAGAAGTTATTTAATCTTAATCTGGCCCTTTTACACTCTTCAGTTTTTATTTCAGCCATTCCTATTTTATTTTGAAACTCCATACTTGTGAATATAAACAGCTTTAATCTATTTAATGAGTCATCATGTTATTTTCAAGTTAATTCTGTATTTTCCCAGTTCTCTATGACATTTTTCTGTAGGCTACAGAACACTGAATATTCTAGCACCAGATAAGTACAGCAGTAATTGAATATTAGTCTAGATGCTTGTGGGCAGGGTACTTAGGGACATGACAAAATATCTATGAGCATAAAAACAAAAATGTTTTATCACTGTGCAAAGCCAGTCAAACACACTGGTTACTCCAAGGAAAGGATTTTTAGTGCAGTTATTAAAATTTTATTTCATTCACCTTCAATACCCCACTACTGCATGTGTTTTCCAGTTTTCCAAGCCAGTGCAGTAAGAGAATGGTTCTCAGACACATTAGGATGGACATGGAAAAGCTGATAAGATCTCTAAATCCTAGAGTTAGTCCTTGCTTCTGCAGTCAGGAACAGTCAGGAAAACCTGGTGCTCAGGTGAAGCCTCTGATAGTTTAAAAAGCTCCTCAAGCTTATTTCAAAGTATGATTTCACAAGCACTAACTTCCCACTAGATTGAAAATTTGGCACTCTGCTTGAAGATTTAATTCTATATTCAAAAGCATTTAGTAATAAACTAAGTATTACTCTTCCCTTTCAAAACATTGATGACTAATTAATGCTCACAGTTTGGATTCAGCCAGCAGGGAAATGAACACAGCTAAATGCAATCTTTCAAATTAACAGGCTATCTCTATAAACTATAAAATTATTCTTTAAACAGAACTACTGTTTTATTACTACTGGGATCTTAGGTTCATTATGTTCTCATAATACTCTCAAACATATCTATTAATCTGCATAATTACAACAGGCAAGAATTAATTCCAGACAGATGCAATAAGTTGCTTATTCATTCTTGATTTCAGCAACAATTTTCAACTAAAGATATTTATATTTCAAAGAACATTTCCAGTGCATAATAAAAATTATGTCTTATTCCTAACATCACAAGTGTAACTGCTAACATGAACACCAAATGTAACAAAAATTAAGTGAACCAAGCACTTCTGAGTCCCAAACTGCACAAAACTCAATGTTTCTACTGAACTGGAAATAAAAGCCTTGGGTTTTTGCTTTCTTTTCATCTGCAAGCAAATAAATTAGTCCTAAAATTTTCTAAGCTTAGAGGTTCAAGTTTTCATAGATTTCTTCTGATGTTTGCAAGAATTCCTTTCCCTATCTGCACATACACCAGTGCATCCCTGAAAGGTGAAAACTCCTTTATCCTCACAGGAAGAGACACGATTATAAATTCAGTCATGGATGACAACAAATGCAATTCTGCTATACTTAAGAAGAACTTTTACAGCCTAGATCTCAGCTGGGAAAATGTCTTTTTTTTTGGGGATGGGGGTGTTTTTTTCCCAATCCTGAATTCAGTTTATCGAAGTCAAACTTAGAAAAAGCCACAGGGCAAAGTAAAAAGCATGGCAACACCTGAGACCCTTGACATGTGAATTACCAAATATTTTGTGTCCAAGCTGTATTGAAACACATTATTCCCCAACTTCCTCCTAAAACCAAGGACAAATACCAGGAGGACACTAGCTTTTGCTGCAACTTCCTCTTCCCTAGCCTCACTAAAATGTATTTACATAGTTATTATAAATTAAAATACACATTTACACTTGCACAGGAGTTGAAGCACAACACCACTGATACGGAAAGTGCTGGTACAACACCCTTTTGTATTTGTACCCTTTTGGTCTACGGGGGTACAAAGCGCTTTGAACACAACAAGTTGGGGACAAGAGAACTACATTTACACTGAGAGTATCCCAATGAAGCTCAGGTTATTTGTGCCCGAGATCCAATTTATTTTTGCCAGCCCTGATAGTGCCGCTACGGTCAAATAATTATGGTCAAGTATTATTAACAAACCATCAGTAACATAAAACATTGCAGAAACAGAAAATTTGACTAGAAAGGCAAAATAAAACTACTCCCCAGGTGAACCCCAGAAAGAGCAAAGGCAGGCAAGCCTCAGAAGGTTTAGTTTTAGTCCAGACACACATCCCAGTACTCAAAACACCAAAGCATGCACTGCCTTTAGTGGACAAGAACAAAAATTACGTATTCTAAGCATGAGGAAAGGGTGACTAGTAAGTTGGAAAACAACCACACCCTAACAGCTCTTTGGATTGTTTCCATCATTCTAAACACTCCAGACAAATAATTCCTGTCTTTGCATTCTTTCTGACTCAATTTTTGGGCTGAGAAAGGCCCCAGGATTTTATATGATGGTTTGTTCTAGAGGCAAACTGAATTAGCTCCTGTTATTGGTGATGTTTCCATGATGGGAGCTGGATTAGGAGTTAACAAGGATCTTGTAATGGGAATATTTTTTTCAATGTAATCTACCTGCCTAGTTACTATTTCAGCCTGCCAGTTTGCACTGAGGGGGAAATATAAGGAAATAAGATACACTGAAACAATGAACCAAATAATGGGGAAGGGGGAAGAAATCAGAGCTGAAAAAATGAACATGCAATTACTGACTGCAAAGGATCAAGCAGGGATTATTTTTCTTCTCCTCCCTCCCCTTGTATTTTTTCCACAAGTTAACAAAAAAAATGAAGTAAATATTAGGTGCTGTGTCTGTGAAACAGGAATAAGTTAATCATTCATTCAGTTAATCCTCAGCATCACCTGCAAATAGTTTAATTATTTGATAAAACAATAATAGAGTTTCTAGAGCATCTTCCATAACACAAACTTCATAAGTAGCTCATAAATATTGAAAAGCCTCACATTTACATTTATAGCTAGGAAAAGTAAATCAAAAATTCATTTAGTGTCAGTCCAGAGGGCCAGAATCAGATTCTCCACCTCCTCCATCAAATTGACACAAAACAGAATTGTTTGTGACTGATCTAACCAGGAAATCCAGGTGTTTCATTCCACACAATATCAGCAGGGGGTGGCTGTCCATCCTGATTCCCCAGGTCATTTCTGCAGTCATGGCTGTAGATGCGCTTTTAATTTTCCTCCTACTGTTCAGTGTACATAACTTGTGCTATTTACCAAATTCTTCTCCAAATTTTGAAGAAACTTTTTGTCTTAGATGCTGCCTCTACCTCAGTTTTAAAGTTCCTCCCATTTGTTTTCCCCCTCTAAGTAAAACAGCTATGTATTTATTTAAATACCTATATGTTTAATGCTAAACTATTTAATTCTTCTCATCTCTCTATCAGCCTTTTTGAATAGCATCCTTGTTCATGCTTAGTTATTTATACTCCAGGGCCACAGAATATAATTTAGTGTTTTCTTGATAAAAAAATGTAGTTTTGTCATTGACTATATTTAGGAGTATTGTTATTCTGCTACAGACAACGTGATGTGTCAGGGAAACCACACTGTGCAAGCGCTTTAACACAATAACTCACTAACAAGTTCACGGCTCTTTCTCAGAAAAACAAAAAAATATGCATTTTATATACTCAAAACCACTTCTCTCCCTTTCCCTTCTTCCCCAGCTTTTCCAAGGTCACAGATACAGCCATAACAAGCTACATAGCGCTGGCAAAGGTCCATTCCAAACCTCATATAAAGAATCAGCTCCAGATCCCCCAGCAAAGTCTTTCAGTTCAATGTGAAATGCACTGAGGTCAGAGGGAAGATGATACTTCTGCAGGAATAAATAAATCATTTCTCATACTGGGTTTCTCTTCACAAAATTCCTACACTCTCCAGCACATTCTTTGGAAGCTTTACCAAGAGGGCTTCCCAGTTGTCAGTCACAGCATAACATGGCCCTCCAGAGACATTGCAGAAGGCAAATTGTTTAATAATTTATCAGCTGCTGTTGATATGAGGCACTGCAGCACACTGAGTCTTGTTATTACTCCTCATTATTGAGAAGCTTTTATCTGTTCTCAAACTGAGACAACTGTGCTGCCAAGTCTTCATCCACAATGTGAAGAATTTAACTAAACGTGATCACCTCACTCTTGAAGATCATCTCAAATGAGAGCTGAGCAAATGCTTGCATTTTAAAAACTGAGCTGCCAAAGACACAAACAGACCAATAGGCAGAGGGAAATTTGATTAGTTTTGGAAGGAGTAAGACAACTCCTCTCCCACAACAAGCTCAGGAAGCTCACTCCTTAAATTAATAAGCTGGCAGGGGACCACAAAATTGCTGGAATATTCTCTTTAAACCTTAGTCTCAGCAGAGGAATCCACTGGGGAATAACCACAGGGCCTCATGCACAGCATTAAGTACAATGGGTGATACATGCATGCCGATTATATTTGCAATAAACAATAGACATGAATTTTCTATCAGTTCCTTATGATGTCCTCAAATCCATCTTCCCTGTAAGCTACAAAATGCCTTATTTAAATGACATGACAGCAAGATATATGAGAGCCACTCATCTTTCAACTGAGTCAGACTGCCCAACTCCAGTGTTTATCTGGTTGTAGACAAGGGACTGATCTTGGATATATTTATAGGTTCATTAGCACTACCAGTTTAATGAAAAAAAAATTTCTTCCTCTCTACGTGTAAATTGCCACCAGGCTTTTGAGGCTTTAAGGATAGGCATTTTAAGTATAACTCCTTTCTTGAAAGCCTTTTCACGGTACCAGCCTCTACAAACCCAAAAAACACTGAATTCCATCTCCAGATACCCAGGCTGAAAGTATAAACACATAAAAACATTCAGCTTCACCACCAGTGTGCCATCCAGTGCTGACTCTTAACATGAGTTTCTTACCAAGGAGTGATGTGCCTTATTTCTATTTAGTTCAAGCAAATAAAATGCAAATGCTTGAATATTCTCAACTCAGTCAAAAAAGGGAGGGCCAAGCCACCACCTATCTAATTCATTACAAATCATTTTCATATTCAGAAAACTACAACATACTTCCTGCTAAATACTACTCCTTTCAAAGTAGCCCAAGCCCAGGTACCTGCAGCACAGACACAGCACAGGCTGAAGAGCTCTGGCCTTCACAGCAACCCCACTCCATTTTGGGACGATATAACTGAGCACTAATGAGTGTTCAAATAAGTAAAACGCTGCTTCAATTCCTAGCTTAGAAAACATCTTTCAGAAGTATTTCCAACTGCACTAAGCACTCTGGAAAGAGTTGTCTTCCACTGCACCACGTTTGCTTTCACAGCGAGCATCAGGGTATGCAAGAGCACAGGACCAACTCCTCATGCACAAAGCTGAAAGCAACTCTTTCATCTCAAACTTGTTTTGCAAAATTGCTACCAAGCTTCATTGCTTTGACCTCACAGGCTAAGGACTAATGAGCACCAGAGCCATCAGTGCTGACTGTATGACCTCAGCTCAGTGAGATGGGATACTCATAGAGGATAGAAATTAATGACTTAATCTCCTAAAAGCTCAAATTTAAAACTAGTATGATTTATCAGTCTTCTAAACAGTCTTTACAGAAACCTGTTTCTCTAATAAGAAACATTCATGCTTTGTTATTTCTGTGGATACCCAACAGACATGCTCAGCTGCAACACTGCTCTGATGCTACAGTTGTTGAAGTTTTTTTGCCCCTTTCATGCTATTCCAGGTCAGCTGCAACCTCCTTATTACCCTGAGACTAACACCCCACAAAAGCCTTAACAACACTAAATAAAGGGCAAGGCAGATCCCCAAAGTTTTCATGCCCAAAATACCCAGTTTCTTATCCATCTTGCAACTCTCACAAAGTGCCTTTTGTTGCAACATATACTTCAGCCCCCCACAAGTTCAGGCAATTGAATGATCTCCCAAACTGAGGAAGAGAATAAGTAAATAAATAAGTAATAATAAGAAAGTAAGTGAATAAATTTTGATCACAGTGCCTACTAAAAGCAGTATCAATAAAGGACCATACCGGTTCCTTAATATTCACCATTAACTTGGTAGTAACTGCCTTTCTAAAGAATTTTCTTCAAGCTGTCACAGAACACATTAATAAGCCTAAGATTAGCATTCTTACACCAAAAAGGGTGGTGACTGTGCAGTCTCTACCTGGTTTGCAACTATGATCATGAAAAAGAAGCAATAAAGTCCCTTGTCCTAGATACACAGATGGTTTTCAAGTTATAACATTTAGAACTTTAAGTTTTTATATTAAATATTTTTATGAGTTTTTTTAAGCCAGGTATTAGGAGACCAAATAAATGGCTTACTTCAAGGACAGAATTTCTCTAAACTTTGATGGTGGTACTTCAACAAATGCCATTCCACTTACTTGCACCAATAACCCAGACACTTGAGATATCCACATCTGCCTTGACCTTCCATTCTATGAATAAGCAGCACATCACTACATTCAGCAAAGCAGAACTTCATGGAGTTATTTCCATGCCTTGAATCTGACATTTTCCCGTGCCCTAGTGCTACAGACAAAAGGAGACAAAGATCTAAGCAAATAAACTGCAACAAATTAGGCTTATGATCCCATCTTTGGAAGTTAAGATCATCATTAGCTGATGGCTTATATAAGAATAATTGCAAGTGTTTTGTTTGGTCAGATTTAAACGTACATTTACAAAATTTTCACATAAATGAGCAATTACAGCCCAATTAGATACCAAATCTAAGTAAACACCCTGCTATAACAGCTTTAATTAAAGGATATGTTTGAGAAACAGTTTAATAAAGCAACCCTGTCATTAGAGAGACAATTCTTCTACTGTATGTATTCTCTTCACTATGCCAGCAGCCAGTTACTGTCTCTGCCATGCCTGCCTTTGTCTAATTAAGAATATGATTTGAATTCTACTCAGTGTAAGAATATATTAAAGAACACAAGAAAGAAGATGTTATCCAACTAATCCTTATAATTTGAAGGACCACAAAAACTGATCTTCATATTTACCTCAACTTGTTCAAAAATTTAGATTGCTGATAAGCTGTTTCTTCTAGAAATCTTAAGTTTTTCCTTGTGTCCTTAAACACTGCAAACTCTCCAATAATAAATCTTTGCCAGAGTGGACTTGGAAGAAAGAGTTTCTCCCCACCCAGGTGTAATAGATAGATTTATCATAATGGATAGATTTATCATGCACAGCAACTCCCACAGCAGGGCTGTGTGCATGCAGTGTATAAACCCTAACCTGAGAAGGGTAAAGAGGTGCTTTTACGCCAATCACAACAGTTAAGGGTTACAAAAATACTTCTGGGCCCACATGAAACAGTACCTGGCTAGTTTCACATACTGTCATTATCAATGCTTAAGAGTTTTGCAAAAAATCCCTCAACTCCAGAAAGCCCTCAGGAATAAAATCTTTCTATGGTCATAATCTTAACTTTTAAGTGAGGAGGCTGAAATAAATCACTGCAGTTTGGAACTCGCTTAACATGAAGTCTAATGGAGACATGGACAAGTGTTTACTAGCAAAGATGGAATTTTTTCACTTGATGAGAGAACTAAAACAAAACCTAAAAACAACAGCTCAAAGTAAAAGGACAGGGACCAAATCAATCCTACTCTGTGTCTGACTGAGCACTTGAGTGCCTTGAAAATACTTCACCAGCCTTCTGTTCACCATTTCTGCTCTTTACTACTAGCAAGAACATGTAAAAATGAGTTATGGGTAAGTGACAACATCGACTTAAGTGCAACACTCCTCAAGAGCTACAGTCCCATCTTCAATCAGCAGAGCCACTAAGCCACAGTGTGACTGGCTTGCAGTCAATCAAAGCAAGTCATCTGGAAAATCCACCCATGCTTCTGCTAACAGACAGGGAACAACCAACACTGAAGCAGCAATTAAACTACCTTGATTTATCCCCTTCCTTCCTGAGCATAATTGTCCTTGTTTCAGACCTTCCCTACCTTTGCTCTTTCATGGAAATTCAATGCACTGCATCATCAAGCCTCCCTTAATCCATTTTCTATTCCAGATAATGAGCAAACAAACAACCATCCCTTCCAATAGCTTTCAGCTGCCCAACCCAAGCCCTTTAGCTGAGAACTTCATCTTTATTTAAATTGTTCCTTGGCCTAAAAAAAAAATATTGCTGCTACAATAAATGGGAAGACTCTGCATTTCATTGTGTAAAACGGTTATGGAGCTATTGACCAATGATTAAAAAGTGACTGAAAGAAACAAACAAAAAAAATAAAGACTTGAAAAGTGGTTCCTCTATTTCCCAGCCTCCTAATTTCCCACTACAAGCCTTTTGCTATTCAGTTGCAGTTTCATTTGAGATATTTGTTGAAAAGTACGTGGAAAAATACTTTAACCCATCACTTGTGACTAAAATTTTAAAGACTATATCTTCTAAATGAACAAGAGAGTATTCAGCAGCACTGCGCTTTCTGCATTCAAGAAACTATTTTGGGACAGTCAACTTCTGAACATCATCTGATATTTTAAAAACTGAGGTTTTTCACTACACATTAGTGTAACTGCTAAGCCCCTAGGTTTGCTGCTAAATAAATACTCCTGCCTATTAAAATTATTTCATCACTATTGATCCTCAACTTGTGCTTCTCAGATTGTTATATCTTAGTACATTTCAAGTGTGAGTTTTGAAAACACAAGTCAGTATGGATGTGCTTAAACCACTTGAAAACGTTCAAGAAGTCACCAAAGTTCACACTCTTTAAATATCACCTAAAGCATTAATTAAAATTCCTTTCCAGAGGGGTGGAAGAAATCTTGTTATACAATGGCACCTACCCCTAACTTGCTAAAAGGAGAGGATGCATTTCAACCTCTATAATTTGATGCTGACAGTGAAGTTACACAACAAAAATCTCTCCTGCCAAGGTAAAATGTGCAAAGATGACAAACAAATTGCCGGGTAAGTTGGATTGAAAACTGGCAGAGCTACTGTGTTCAAAGGGTTGCTGTCAGTGCCACAGACCATCAGTGGCACAGCCAAGGGGCCAACACTGGGGCAAATATTGCTGTCATTCACTAAAGACCTTGATGATGGGATCACGTAGGACTTCACCACTTCGGAGACACCAAACTGGGAAGACTGGTTGGTAGAGCAGATGGCAGTGCTGCCTTTCAAAGCCACCTTTCCAGGCTGGAGAAGTGGTCAGACAGATTGTACCAGAGAAAGAACTTGCTTCAGCATCAGGATGATTCTCAAGTCCCAAAACTTGGATATTTTCAAAAGCAAGCTGGACACAGCACTGAACAGCCTCTCCATTAACTTGCTCTGAGCAGAGCAGCTGGACCCAACCACCTCCAGAAGTGCCTTCCAACCACAACCACCTGATGATGCAGCCGCCTTCAGCTTTTGGACAGACACTGTGGACAATTGTACACTTTAATTACATGCCACTAAAAAGCCCCATGGGTTTTCTGTTCTTCACAGAAGTTGACAAAACCACACTGTCACATCTTGTCTCACACAGCAGATCTTCAAATTGAAGAATTCCAAATATTTCTTAAGGAAGTATATTAAGGGCTAGTAAGGCTTTTTCTCTTCTGCATGCAATTTAGCAAGCATAAATAAGAAAGCATTGCACTGTCTAACCACTTTTTCAAGGCTAAGTATTTTGGAAATGTTTGTTGTGAGAATGAATTACATCTAGGGTTTTTTTATATTGTTGGGTTTGGGTTTTTTTCCTGTTGCTTTCCCCTACAGCCCCCTCATGGAGTTTTTCTCTGCTAAGAAAGCCTGAGGAACATAACTTTGTCAAACTCTGTTTGCATCTCTGCCTCCTGAAAGGGTTACTCCTCTTGTTCCTATTGCTTTGGTAAGCCACCTGCACACAAGATGCTACCTGCAAAAAGGTGGAACAACCTTCTTCCCCAAGCACAGAAAAGTTTAAATATGAAAGAAAGATTTTTCTTGAAGGAATACCCATTGACTGCCAACTGCACAAGGTACAAACATGAATCTGTTCTCCTTCAAGACCTGCAGTTTTACTCATTCTGGCTCATCCATTTGGCAGTCTGTTCTCAGCTCAAATTCTACCTGGGCCACAGATTCAAATTGTTTTTCCTCCCCTCTGCATTTTTTCCTCACAGCCCTAATCACAGATGACCTCTTGTACATTGACTACCTACCAACACCCATGAAATTCCTACTCAACCATTCTGCAAAGCTGAGATGCCCTGGTCAATGTCCTTGTCCAAGCATAAACTGTAGGAAGAACGGGAGCTGAACTGATATTGCTCCTCTTAAAAGCATATTTTGGGAAAACACAGAGTTCTGATACATTAAATGAGAATATAAATGAGACAAAATGGACTAATGAGATCAGGCAATGAAATTTTCATAAGAATAGAACTTTATGACTAAATTTCCTGTGCTAATTAAGGTTACATTCTGAGCTTATAAGATATACTCATTTTACAGTAAATTATTGCTGGAACAAAGTGAATATTTTTCATGCACTCTGTGGTAGGTGTCCAAGATGCAGACTTTAAAGTCAGCAGTGACTTTTGATAACTGTGAGCTTAAAGAATTGACTGACTCTGTTTTACCCTTAAATTTCTCAGCCATCTCAACCTCCCTCCCAGTAATGCACCTTTTTGAGCCCCAGGAGTGTGACACACAAGCACAGGATTGATGCTCATTCAAGAATATTTCCATAGTTCTTTGTAATTATTCAAATTATTACAAATTGAAAAGTGTTTGAAACAAATATGAGTGAAACCCCAATTCTGTGCCATCAAACAAAAGGCAGACAAGCTTTTTATGTCTCCACTTGTACTTGACCAGAAATACAGCTTCCCCTTGCTTATTTCTGCTGCCCTCTGCACATGCAAGTCCTGAAATTCAGGCAATTTATGCCTCTGACAGGAAGAATAAACTTGCACAACTACTCAGGGCTGTGCTTCCCTGAAGGAGGCAGTTTGATACAATTTGTCAAAAGCCAAAAGAGTGCTTTAATGGACGATTTACTTCAAATGACTGCAGCTGTTGCCAAATAAAGGAACAGAGACAAAAGATTAAAAATGGTTCTACCCATGCCAATATAATTCTAAATTATTAATGAATAGAATATAACGTTTGCTATCTCCCCCTTTTAGTCAAAAGCAATAAAAATAATTAATCATTCTGTTTCTGTGGTTTGCTACATCTGAGGTTCAATCAAAGCACTTGAGGAAATTTCAGTAGGTATTGTTAACAAAGTACACCCACAGATTTTGAGCTTATTGCTTTTCCTGGCAGTAAAGGCAGATATTCCCTCTTCAGTCAAAGCTCAAAAAAGCCACCAAAAACTTCTCTGAAATTCTACATTCCAAAAAAAAAAAAAAACAAACAAAAAAAACAAACCAAAAATTGCCATCAGAAACACCACACCCTGACTTGGTCCCAGGAGAGCTCATAGCAATAGTCTCATAGTGTAATACTTCACTATCATACAATATTACAAGCACAGCTGGAGCATGCAGAATGAGCAATATTAACTGCACAACACGAGCTTCACATAAAGAAGGCTCACACTGTTCATTTTGAAGGCCTTTCTTTGTTGCAATGATGAGAATGAAAATATTATCCAACAGCAAACACGGGGAAGTTGGGACAGAAGCATTTCATTAGACCACAGGGAATACTTGGTAGTTCAAGGAAGGTAGTGAAGGAAGCAAATACAGCTGAACACAATTCACAGCCAGCCACAGCATGTGAACATTATTCCAGCAGCGCCCCCGTGCAAACCCATCCTTCAATCGTCCAATTTTAATCACCCCTTGGGCTACTCAGGCCTATTTATCTACAAACAAAGATTTTAAAATATCAGCTTGATATTCCCTTTCAAGGATCCAAGTACAGTTTTCAGCATTTCTGCTCCTGGTAAGCATTTATGTACTGGAGCAGCCCCACAGCTGATGCTTACACTTCCCCAGGACTGGCAAGTCTTTGAGCTCAAGCTCCTTGGTTGTACCTAAACATTTCATTTCCTTAAATATTTTCTTCACCTAGTCCAATACCTGCCTAGCATTTAACAGTGTGAACACTTCCACATCATCATTTACTGCACATGGAGATGAGTCAGGCACATAATTAATTCTCACTTTTACCCACAGATTTATTTCCAGATGTTCCCAATATTGCTGTGCAGCAGGCAAGATGCACATGGCAGTGCGCCAAAAAATACATGAGCTGTGAGACTGGAATGTCATTGTTGTTGACTAATGTCACTTCTCCATCAAACTCAAGGAGTTCCAGCGGGCTTGTGAATTAATTTGAAGAACAGGGGTTGGGTTTTTCTTATTATGCTTATTACTGACTTCCCACCAGGAGAGATGTCTTAAAATTCCAAATATAACACACACGGATATGCCCAGAAGAAAAATTGTTTTCCAAATGCATCAAATCCAGCAAAACACTGCTCAATCACATTTTATAAATCCTAATACAACGTATAAAGATAAAATTTGGCTTCAGGCATACAGGAAGTCATTGCCCATGTTAGCACAACCTCTGGTGCTCAGTGCTCTGGGTTTCTGTTCAAAGCACTGGATTCAACCTTTCACATTTGTCATGTTCATACAGTTACAGGGGGCCAGCTAACACTGTTGTTTTAAGTGAAAAGTGCAAGTCCAGAGGTAATTAAATGCTAAATAAAAAGCCATGGTGAATAAATCCTGTCTTGTCAGTCAGGAAGACTAAAATAAATAATCTAACCGGCATCTGTGAAAACACGTCTGTCCTGTATTGCACTGCAGCTAGCTATGTTACCTAACAGAGCCACTAACAAACATCACATTTACACCAGATAAGGACTTGTCTTTTAGGCTCAAATAAACACAAACTTCTTGGTCTAAAAGCATTTCTGTAAACACCCACATTCAGCATAAAATACCCTAAATACACAATACTTGAAGCAACAAGGCATCAGGTGACCAGCGCTCCTTCAGTATCACTCACAGTTACAGGAGGAGCTGTTTCCTGCCTATTCCACATGGAAAGCATTTGCTCCAAATTACTAAGTCACAAGTTGTCCCCAAGGAAAATCCAGTGCAGCAGGGTATCTCCCACTTTTATCTTCCACCAAAGATAAAGAACACCAAATTAATTTGTCAGAAAGCAGAGCAGTCATGACTGCATGCACCCTCCTAAAGATGCATGAAGCAATCACTAACAGAACCTCTTGCCAATAGGAGAAAAATAAAACATATTTCCTATGTTAGATAAGCACAAAAATTTTGCTAGACCAATGGACTCCTATATTTCAACCTGCACAATGAGGCATCTCTTACT
Source organism: Calcarius lapponicus (assembly GCA_039654755.1). Taxonomy (NCBI): domain Eukaryota; kingdom Metazoa; phylum Chordata; class Aves; order Passeriformes; family Fringillidae; genus Calcarius; species Calcarius lapponicus. The sequence goes on from CM077470.1 coordinate 35,215,269, forward strand.
TCTTCAACATTATATTTTCACATATGGTAGTTAAGAAAATACTCAAGTGTCACCATTTACATTACAGAACTGAAAGATTCACTTTGACCTCTGCATTTAAATGAGGATGGGGTAAAACATGGAACTATTACCTGAGTTATGTTCAAAGCCCTGGAGACACTGGTGCAACCCTTCATTTCTTAGGGTAGACATGTCTAAGTATTTACACACACACTCAACCCCCATACAGTTATTCTAAAAAAATTAAATACTTTTACTACCAAGCAAGAATCAAATACAAGGTTTTCTAAATCAGGTTCTCTCTTACTAGCTAAACTATATGCTTATTTGCACTATTATCACCTTTAACAGAACTTTAATAGCTACTAGGTAAACTCAAACAACTTTGTTCTGTAGACTGAATCATTAAGAAATGATCAAAGTTCATCAATGACAGCGTAGGAAACAAAGAGGTTTTCGTGCACTTTGAATAATAAATCATTGAATAACGTTTTCTTAAGCTGATCTAGCATAACAAATGGCTACAAATTAAGTCAAAACCATATGGTAGAGGCTAAAGGCTAGAGCACAAGATGAATTTTATTATACAGAACCATATGCTGCACTTAACGTCCGTGATGACTTTGCCTTTCACCATGGATGATGTCTATAAATCAGCACTGCAGATGTGAGAGCTCTACTAAACGCTACAATCAAATGATCTTGAGCACATGAATTCAGTATTTTCCTTTATCACATGGCCTCAAAGGGTTACTCATGTTATGGATCACTTTTGTACTATTACAGAATGCCATTTTTAACAGTGCCAGTTCTTCAAGCACTCAAGCAATACCTAAAGGAAAACTGAATAACCCAAAACCAGGGCTCCTTAGAGCTCACCACATAAATACTCTTAAGTACCAGAATACTGGGCAGAACTTGACTCAGAATCAGTATTTCTGAACCAAAGGAACTGAAATTGTGAGTGGATGGGGATTCCACACTTTGCTGCAAAGCAGCTCACTTCTGAATCTCATGCAGAGCTTGGTATTCCATACACCTAAAAACCACAGCCAACATCCCAGAATAAAATTGCTTTGATGTCAGGTAACCAGGTGAACCCTGAACAAAAAAGGAGCTTGGCCACAGCAGCCTGACACAACTGAATGCAGTGGCTGCACAATAGGAACAAAACCCAAAAATTTGAAAGGCACATACTGAGCTGGGGAGGTTAATCTTCTGCTGTGTATCAGACAAGTTATCGACAGTTCAGACATTTCTTGTTTCCTACACAGAGATTACAACTTTTTATCAACACTAACATTGCTGAGCAACACACAAACCCTTCAAATGGAATTTCAGTTTTGAGAAATAAAAATACTAAGCAGAAACACATACAGTACAACTGACTGTTCTAGTTGGTAATTTATGGTGAACTGAAGGTAAGATGCTTTCAAAGAAGCAGTTTAGAAATTTCTAGTTTAGAAGTATTTAAAAATACACTGTGTTTTCATCGCCAGTGCCACTGGGCACATCACATGAAAGATGTTTCAGAAAACTGCTCACCGCAAAGGTCACATCTCAAGGTACAGCTCCTGCACTAGTTATGAAAAAGGCACTTTTCTAAAGGAACAAGTCAAGGTTATTTCCACATTTCCAAGCCCTCTTCTTTAAAGCCAGGATAATTTACACTTTTTCCTTCACTTTCCCAGTTTTCCTTAAGTGCAGATTTTTCATGAGTTTGAGACATTGCTACAGACAGTGCCATGCTGCTTCCTTAGCAACACATTTTATCCAGAAAGAACTTGACAAATACCATTGCAAGTAATGCCTAAGTACCATTGTAAGAAGAAAATGGGGCTACCTTGAGCAAACGTTCTTCCTTCTTCTACATTTGATTCCATCATTTCATCTTAATTAAAATAAAACACAAGCAATATTTATCCAGCAAACATTTTTAGGAAAACATTTATACAGAGAATAGAATTTGTATATGCAAGGGTTCTGCTCCTGGCTAAACAAATATTATCTAAATATTGACTTCAATATCTAATTTTGTAACAAAACCCAACCAAACAGTGAAGAGGGTACGCATGTTCACCTTTCTGGCCTCTTCAAAACCCTGTCACATCTGCAAAAACATCAGCAATGGACAAAGAATGAAAATTTTAACTTTGCATTTCCTGTATTTCCTGACTGTGTACCTGAAGCAGAGTTTTGAGTACTTTAGAAGTACAGTAACCAATACCATTCACCATTTGGGATCCTCAGAGCCTAATTGCTCCAGCCAGAGAGGATTAACACAGTTAAATGCATCTGACAACTTAAGCTTCCCAGATCCTACAAAGACCAAAATCACCACTGCTGGAAAACAAACAAAAACCCACATTTAACCCCCTAGAACTTTCCCATAACTCCCAGAACACTTTGAATAAGACTCTGTCCCATGATCCAGCATCCAGCTCTCACAAAAATCACTGAGTGAGCAGCACTAGCAATAATCACTGCATTTTATACTTATGTTAGAGGCACATAAGATCTTATTACCTGCAAAAAATTTGTGGGAGAATTTATTATTGTGTTTTTCAGCTGGAATTGGGGATAGTAATTGTTTAAAAAAAAAAACCCTCACCCACAACCACACCTCTACCAACACCAATGAATGAACAGCTCATGGCCTAATTTGAAGGGTAGTAGCAAAGCTATCTGTGAAAAACAGCTGTATTTGCCCACTCTTATTTGCAATAAAGCAGAGAAGCAGACAAGTGTGATGGCTGTGGTGTGGAGTGCCCTATACTTAACAACATTTTATACTCCAAGTTCATCCTCCAAGCAGGAGAGGCCTGAAAACTCAGCACACCAGACAGAAGATCAGAAAACAGCAGAAATCTTACTCCAGCCCTCCCTGCAAGGCCAATGTGCTGCCAGCCTGAGCCCTAAATTATCCTCTGTGCTCTGAGCAGGTGTAAGCAGTGACCCACAGGCAAAGCCCAGGCCAGCTCACTCTGGAGCCATTCCCCTCATCCAGATGCATTTTCAAAGGAGATAGCTTCTACAGAATAAAAAAAAAAAGAACTGAAACACAACTAGTAATCTATTCTCAGACATTTTCAGCATGCATCCACAGCTAACTGCTCTGCCATTTGGCTCTCTCCAGTTGCTATAAAAGCCAGGAACACAGAACTGGAACTCAGACTGTCAAGAAAAGCAACTACAGCTGCACATGTCCAGATATTGAATTATACCACCAGTATCTGGGAAGCATTATACAGGGAATCCACTGGAACACAGTTATATTTGTTTTAAAACATACACATTTTGTTTAGTATCACTACTGAAACTCCTTGCCGACATCCAGCTCAAGGCCTGGGGTTCCTCTCCTAAAGCGAGGCTCAGTCTGGCACTCATTCCCCTCTCTTCCAAGGCACTGCTTCAGAAAACTGCAGGATTCCAACCTTACCATTCCTACCACACAGGGGCTGGAAGAAAAGATTCAGGGTTTCTATCATCCCCATAGGTTCTGTCATACAAGGATGGCAAAAAACATCACTTTTCTGCAGTCTTCTCACATAAGATTGGTTTGTTTAATAAATCTTTCCTTGGAGGAGCAGCCCTACATCAGTATGAGAGTTACAATATTTTAAGTGAATTTACAAACCATGATTTTGTAGTTGCTTGTACAGCAGAGATTCCAGAGCAGAGCAGACTAAATGCAAGCAGACTGGTGCTTTATAAATGAGGTCATGGACTGATTTCCATGATCCACAATCCTCACACCAGGCCATACCTCCTCTTCCTCCCTTTCCAGAGAAAAACACACAAGCTATAATCTCTACTAAGCTCATTTAATACATATTTATATACACACACACATACAAAATGGCAAGTGTGGTTGCATGACAACCACAAAATGCTCTTGGGGATTTACTGCAATTTCCTCAATCTTTGATTATTACAGAAATGGTAAGAAGAGAGACCAACTAAAGGGTGTAAAGGTGGATTGACCCTGCACAGCATCCAAATTCCTAAAACAGTATGAACTTTGCCACTTATTCCTAATGCTAATCAACTCTCATATAAGGATTCAGAAGTTTGATTTGCAAGACAGTTCATAAAAGGCCACAAAAGAAAACATAACAAGTACTTTACAAATTGAATTTCATCTCTGTTTATGAGGTTCTCATGGTACCTAACTTCAATTATCAAACACAAATTTTCAAACATATTAGTGGAACATCATCGAGTCCAGAATCTGTGCCTCCTGCTTGCTGTGAGTTACAGCTAAGAAAAATAAAATTGTATCAGTTCCTTTGAACTGACCCATTTCAATTCAATTTGAAATTGAATACTGTGGTTACAGTATTTCGACAGCAAACAAAAAGCATGCACAGCTGAGTTTCAGAATCCATAAGTACTCACATAAAGAACATTTTTAACTCCAAGAGTGTTGAGCATGACACAGTTAACTACCTCCAGTGCCTAAGAGACATGTACTGCAAAATCTGAGCCGTGTCACTAATTTTAAGTGGACATTAAAAAACCAAACCCAGACATTAACATCCCACATGTCCTGGCTCTGTTAGCACTGCACTGGCCATAAGCACACAATTTTCATTCCAAATATTTATCAAGGTTTGCTTGGTTTTTTGTTGTTCCTACAAGTATTTCAGCTTGTTTTTACTCACTGTACCAGTCTCAGGTTGTAAACACAAGTGGGGTGTGACTCTCCCATAAACAAATTCATCCATGTATCTGCAAAACTGACTGCATGAACATGGTTACAACTGCTCACATACTCTACTGCCTACACACTGAAATGCCAAATCATTAAGGAAGGCTCCAATGGATTAGCAAGATTTGGGATGATTTTTAACAGCTATTTCAAAGAATAAGCAATGCCAATATTTGTTGATACATTTACTACTATGCAAGTGTACTAAATCCCTTTGAAGAGGCAAATTTAAGCTTTTTTTTATGCCTTAAGAAAATATCTTGACCAAACAAAAGAATTGGTTTACACTAGCAAAGTATCAACTCAGGTCCAGCTTTTCATCGGTGCTTGGACAGCTAAAATGCATGCTGTACATCTACCAAAGCCTTGCTAGCCTTTGCAGTTTATTATCCTGACTGGTTACCAATTAATTCCTCGCATCGTGGCAACAGGACAAAGCACAAACAGCAGGAGCTCAGAAAGCCCTCAGAAATAGCTAATGACTGACCATGAGACCCTGGCCAGCCTCAGCCCAGGCATTTTCTCAGTATCCTCAGTACACTAACCTAGGAGAATTAGTAGACACAAGAAATTTCCTCTAACAACAATTGCCACTCAGCAGTGCCCAATATTACAGCCATGACCTAATAAAAAGATCCAGGAATCAGATTTTTCCCTATCCCGTTTGCTGACAAAATTATACAAAGCAAGGTGTTTAAATCGCCATTATGTACCAAAACAGAAGAAAATGCACAAGATCCTCTATTTTGTTACTGCAGTTTCCTCATGCAGCAAGAGATCATCAAACTGGGGGAAGCAATCTCTTTATCTTTGCATGGGCACAGAAGAAAACCATCTAGTCTGAGACTAAATTCATGTGATAATGAACTTGTACCTTTGTTTGTTCCCACCACTTGCAAAATATTCCCCCCTTAAAATAACAATCCTGTTCTTCATGTTGCATTTCCACTTTCTCTACGTTAAATGCTTCCAAAATAACCTTGAATATCTGAGGAATTCAAGTTGTTGAAAACAGGGGCTGGGAGGAAAACAAATTAAACAGATTTGTTTAAGCCCAGTGTGCTCATGAAAATCTTTCCTTTGGCTTTCCACAGCTCCATCTGCATGGTGATCTCTGTAGACTCACACACAGATTTAAACTTGACATTATCTAATGTGTCTTGGGAAAAATCCTGCACAGCAAATTGAATTTTTAAAAGTGGTACCGCATTCAATGAGCAGCTAATACATTATATTTACTTGAACTGCAGCTGAAAACCATTAAGGATAATAAACTCATTTGGAATTTATATTCTTTAGCCTACATTTGAATACACATTTTAGGTGTACATGTTACAGTATTACAGGTTTTTCTCAGTGTGGCTTTTGTGCAGAAATGAACAACTCCAGTATATTTGGTGAGGGGGGAAAAGCAAAACACCCCATAAACTCATTGTACACAACCTGTGTCTTGTTCAATTCTAGCAGAGGTCATTGCTTTCATTAAAAATAACAAAATAAACCCTTGTTAAAAATGAGCACATACAACTTCCACTTAGAATTTAGTTTCAATCCAGTCACTTGCCACTTTAATTCAGCCCTTGCTCCCACTTTGTGATATGCAAATATTTCTCATCTGAGCCCCTATGGCCAATGCAGGGTTTGAAAATAATCAAAGAGAACAGTGTGCAATTTAAGGTCCTGACAACATGTAGAGAAATGTTGTTTTATGCTTGAGGGAGCTGTGCACAGACCATCTGCTGCCTTTGTGATTCCCCTGATGCCTGTCACAGCGAGGACGCAGGAGAAGGCGCGGGATGCAAACAGAGCCATCACCAGGGAGCTGGGAGTTGGGGGGGAGACCCTGAGACAGCCCAGCACCTCAGTGAGGCAGTGCTTGGATCATCAGACCCCTGCCAGGTGCTGGGAGCTCACCCCCAGTACAAGGTCCCCGAGGGAACAACCTCCTGGGCACTTTTGTGTCATTAGGGCAGCATGGCATCCTTCATGCAGAGGGATTCAGGCTAATAAGATCAGCTAGCACTGAATCACACAAAGACAGAAATCAGAGGAAAAGACAACAACTGGAAATATGGAGGATTTAGTTTTGATTTTTTTAGTCTTGTAAAAAGGCCTGTGTAAGGATGAGCTTATACTGCTTTACAGCCTTCTGCCTTGTCCCTTCCCCTTCTCTCCCTCGAGGAATGAAAATGACACTGCCTGCAGAATGCAAGAACTGATACCCAGTTGCCTCAGAGATCACCCATGTTTATCTGAGAGACACAGATAAGTCAAATTTACATCAAAGCATAAAAGAAAAATTCCTTCAGGATTATATTTCACATGAAAGATGAGGAGATCCCTTTAAAGTATCACCACTCTTCAAACCATTGTGTTATTGCTTCTACGTGAAACACTGAGTCCAACATGTTCCTCTGATTCCTAAACTCTGTTCATAAGACAACAACCCTCCACTGTGCACACACACTATAAGGATTTTAAAGCTTTTTACCTATTTTATTATTTAGTTTGGAGATTTTCACCAATGATCCAATACTAGATTAACTAGGATTCTCTAGAAAACCTGCCTGCTATGCAGATAAACACAACAGATCTTGGAGTTAAAACTGCTGTCCCTCTCTCATGCTTTCAGTCTTCTATCCAGAGCACTGAGAAATATACTCAGAGGAGGAGAACAATTTTTCTTTATACATCATCTTGATTTTACAATATTTCTAATTTTTTTCTTTTAGATAAAAATCACTTGTGTTAATATATTCCCTAATACGTGCCAATAAGCAAATACCATGAAACAGGACAAAATGAGTTTGAATTATCCAGATTTCAAAATGAAAAGTGCACAGGAAAAGGAAAGCAGCCATATAAGAGAAGTACAGCCTCCTAGCCCATTTTATACATACCAGGACCAGAGTAAAACGCAAAATTCTTGTCTCTTATAACACTTGTGCAAACAGGTGATCCAGGTGCCAGACCAAGGTTTTCCCCACCCCAAATGGAAACTCCAGACAAATGCAAACAAGAAAAAGCAGGTAGACAGCCTAACTTCTGACACAGTTCAGAGAAGCCTTCAGGGCATCTTTGTTAGATGGCTGCCAGAGTCTCCTCAACCACATTAATTATCCACTTTTCTTGGAAAGACTCCTACACTGGAGCCCAAAACTTTGTGGAGTGTTTTCTAACACTCATTTCAGTAAGTATTCCACACAGATAATTCAATTTAAATTGAATTATCTACAAATGAAATAATTCATGGTAAATGCCTCCACTGAGTGGATTTTTGCCTCCATGATGTTCTAAGTGACACATCACAGATGATCTCACTTGACCATGACATCCCTGCTTCAGAATAAGACTATGCTGCTTCTCACCTTGGATCCATTTTGCCGTACATGTCGTGTTTGTGACACTAAAATTTATGATCCAGAATGAAAGCAAGCTACTTCTTTTCAGAACTACTACAAATATTACTTTCTTGAACAGAAACTAACAAGTCTGTAAACACAGCAGGATTGGACATCTTTTCCAGAATCTTCTAGAAGCTATAAAATTGAGGTAAGTCATATAGTTTTAATTAGTGAGAAAATCAATAGGAGTAAGTCAAACCTGCCATTTTCTTGCCAATCCCACTTGTGCCTTATGACTGGCTCTCATTCCTCTTCCCCTCCCCCCCCTTTTTTTTTCCTTCCTTTTACACATTTTTTGTCCCTCAAAATATAATCAGGTAGTTTGCCAATAGTCTCCAAGAATCTAGTTCTTGAGCAAACAAAAATCAGAGATATATTTGTGAAAAATGTTAATATCTATTTAATTTCCCATTTCAGGCAGATCCCCTATTTGGTTTGTTCAATCTCTCTGCAGTTCAGGTCACCTCCTGCATGTATATGAAGACTCACAAAACCCTTGCCTCCTTCCCTTTCTCTGCCCTCTTCTCACCTCCCCACACAAGCACATGGCTGTACAGACCTGGTAAAAAAATTAACTTTCATGAGCAAGCTACTTTAGTCTGCAAATCACCCCGGAGCAAAATATTGCCAAGTAAGGGACACATTATAATTAAACATTAAGAAAAAGCTGCCCTAAAAAAAAGTGAAAAACACTTGTTAGAAAGAATAGACAGGAGTCGGGAAAACCCAAACTTGTAGCAAAATCCGGTTCCTTAAAATAATTAAATTTATAGCAATGCAAAAAGAAAAAAAAACCCTATTTCTATGTTTCCAATTGTCTTCCTATTTTTCCAATTACTAATCCAGATATGAACACAAACCAATGCAATGCGCTTCAACTTTATCCCTGGAGATGCCTTCCTGAAATAAGATTCAAAAATACAACTTCTCAGCCCCTATTAACAATTCATTTCTTCAGAACACAGCTAGGCAGAACAATGAGACAAAACCTCTGAAACAGAATGTATAACCAGAGCCAGAAAATTATTTTGAATCTATTGACAGCTTTGATATTAAATCTGTTTAATAGTTGAAGCCTGTAACAAAAATAACTACAGGACATTTCCTACAGGACATTTAAGGACTACAGAACAGTCACATCTGGAAAATATGTTTTTAAAGATACTCCTGCAAAAGATTTATCCATAGTTTGGACTTTTGAAGTAACAGGTAAGCGCAATGATTTGAAGATTATTAGGGCAACCCTGAAAACATAAGAGCAGTCCACACAACCTCAAATTGTTCTCCTTAAGGAAAATACTGGGACTGCAAATTGTCACAAGACAAACTCACAAAACTTTAAAATGATCACAAGTTTTCTCAGCTGCTCTGCAGCATTGCTGCAGTGTACTCTGCTACCAAATAAACAGGCCCTCAACCATTTTTAGCTGCAGCTTGGCAGAGGCGAGAAAAATGGTGCTTCTGCAGACACAGCCTACAGTTGGAGGATTTGAAATACTTTGAGACATACAAATAAAGCACCCCCTCTCTCACCCCCCAAAAGCTGTGGCATAGAGACCCTACATTATGAAAAACTCTTCATTTACAAACCTCTGCAGACTAACAGGGAAAGTTAACAAGAGTAAGAGAACACTGCAAGGACTGTAAGAAAAGTTCCCCTCTAAATTGTTTTAGTTTTAATACTACTTCTGGTATGGAAAGTTTATCACTTCTATGATAGTATCTTGCTTCATCCCCGAGTTCCCAAAAGCATAAAAACAACCTAAGAAAAATGAAACAAACATTGTTGGGTTTTTTTTGAAAGCACAGCAGAACACTGCAATATTGCCCCAACCAAGCAAAATAAGTCACATTATTCATTGCCATTCTGCCTTTTCTAATTTCCTGGTGTAACCAAAGGAGATTACTCTAACCTGAATGCAGGGGTTATCATCCAGCATCAAACTTAGCTTCATGCATTAGGTCACACCTGGAATGATTATTCAAAGCTGCAGTGATCAATACCACATCACGAGTGCTCAATCCAGAGGGCATTAAAGTATCCTGTTACAGCCTCTCTGCAGGACCACATCTGAGCTTCAGAGGGTATCAAAACAGAGGTAGAGAAAAGAGAAAATCCTCACCCCACAGGAGCAGCAAATAAAGCTCTCTAGGTAGCATCATAAAGAGGAAAAACTATTTTACTTAAATTTGACATTTCCATGTTAAAACACAAGTTTGTCATAGAAGCCTTCTATAACCATCATGAGGGTTTTTTGGGTTTTTTTTAAGGTAAGTGTCTAAACATTACACTCACAAACAGCTGCAGATAAGCACAGAACCGTGTCAATCCAAGTCAGCAAAAAACGGAAAAGGAAAAGCAGACACAGGGAAGTTAAAAGTCAACTAAGAAAACTCAAAGCACAACATGAAAGAGAGCTCTATTTAAGCCAACCCAGTGAAGAACTGCCACCTGCCCAAGATATAAGATTTTGTTCAGTGTTACAAAGTACCAGGTTTTTTATCCTGATTTACCAGATGTGGAATTCTCTATTTTTAATATACAGATAAAGCTCATGAGTGACCCTGAAATCTGCAGCCAGTTTCCTTCACTTTACCCTGTCCAAAGTGACAAACATTTCAAATTAATCTCTAATACGAAGAATACTATATGCACTAAGACCTGTCTGTTGTCATTTAGTCTATCAAGGTATGAAAGTAGCACAACAGTGCTTTTAAAAAAAGTGTTCACTGGGACACAAAAATTGAGAATAGGCTAACTTTTAGTACACTGACTTTGTCACAAATCACTTTTTGCCCAAAGAAAAATTAAAATGCAAAGGGCAAAAAACAGTTCCCTCAAACTAGAGGAAGATCTACTTGACAAGTCAGTCACATTAGTGATCTTTAAGTCAAAAAAGAAACTTTCACCTAAACACAATGTTCACACCCTCCTACATCAGGGACTATTTGTAGATCTTCCACTGTACTGATGTCTGAAAACTTTTAATTTCCATTTCTGGCTGAAATTATTTTTATCTTGACGTACGTTTGATGTCAGAGAAATATTGGATTGGTTTAAAGTAAAAGTAGGGCTTGTCTGCCCTCCTTTTCCTAAACTTATTCAGCCTTTTCTCTTGAAAGCAAATACCATTCTACAAAATCCTGCATCATTAGTCCCACACCAACTTCCCCACAACTCCCATGCAGCTCCATCCTCTCATGCCACAAGTACTTTTCATCTCACTGTAGGAAGTGAGATGGAACACTTTAGTGTTCCATCACTTTTCTGGTCCTCCAATTACTGTCCATCTTTCCTTCTCTGCTCCTATTTAGCAATATTGCACTGCTAAACTCTTATTTGCTTTGTGTCAGTTCTGCCCACTGCTTTTCCTGCCACATTGTCAGGCTCTTGCTGCTTTACCTCTCCCTTTATGTCTAAGGTTTAACTCAATGAATCTTCCTGTCACCACTTTTCAGCACCTCCAGAAAATCTGTTTGTCATCAGGTGTAGCTGACTTATTCCAACAGGAAAATGTGAATGAAATCAGAGATCATGATTTCTAAATATTCAAGTGATAGGTTTGATGGTCTTTCCACCTCATCCCTCTCCTTACAGGTCTAAGACAAAGGCCTCAACCTTCTTTGTTCAGTAGAGAGCAAGTTCTTAATACAAGCACGGTCAAGAGTGTAAAATTTTCCACAGCTCATCATCGCTGACAATCAGCAGAAACATATTGTGCATGCACAACAGCATCAAAATTGTTGGCATCAACTTCAAACCTTATTCTGCATCCTGCTGAGTGACACCACACACTCAGTTCACAGGGCATGAACTGTAAAAAACCCAATAGATTTCTACATAAAACTTAGAGGGCCTGTCCCAGTAGCCAAAAACAAAAGCTGGTGCAATACAAGACTCAACCAGGACGATTTTTATGTGGTGAAACAATGATTCCACAAATCCCATCTCGTTGCTTTTCTGTACTGTAGAAAAAAAAGGTGCAACCATTGCAAGTTGGATATGAAGGGGGTCTGGCTGGGACATCTGTCACCCCCACTGCTCTCCAGGGTTGATTCAGCTCATCTGGCTGGCAAGGTGGGTGTCCCAACACTCCATGTGTGCCCCTCCAGAAGCTGCACACTCAGTCACAGAGGACGACCTCCCGCTAGAGATGGTACCATTCGTCAGCCAAGGGTATAAGGGCAGCTGCACTCCCCAGCCACAGCCTCCAAACCGGCTCAAGGTCCATTTGTAGGAGAACAAATTAAGTAGTCAAGCTTCCAAGACTGCAGACACATCCAAGTGAGATGCGCCCCATGGGAAAACTTCTCTTGTTTTGTCATAACTCCCTGCAGGGCTATGGGTTGGGGATGTTGTGGCTGGACAGTGCCCAGGCAGAAAGTGACCTGGGGGTGCTGGCTGACAAACATGAGCCAGCAGAGTGCCCTGGTGGCCAAGAAGGCCAATGGACCTGGCCTGGATCAGGAGTGGTGCAGCCAGCAGGAGCAGGGAGGTCATCCTTTCCCTGTGCCTGGCACTGGTGAGGGCACACCTGGAGTGCTGTATCCAGCTCTGGCCCCTCAGGTTGGGAAGGACGTTGAGGGCAACCAGGCTGGAGAGGGGCTTGGAACACAAGCCCTGCGAGGAACAACTGAGGGAGCTGGGGGTGTTTAGCCAGGAGAAAAGGAGACTCAGAGGTGGATCTTATCACTCCCTGAAAGGTGATTGTAGCCAGGGGGAGGTTGGTCTCTCCTCCCAGAGGACACAGTCTTAAGCTGCACCAAGGGAAGTTTAGGTTAGATGTTAGAAAGAAATTCTTCACTGAAGGAGGGATTGTGCACTGGAATCATCTGCCCAGGGAAATGGTGGAGTCACTGTCCCTAGAGGTGCTTAAAAAAGACTGGACATGGACATGACATGGACATGACACTCAGTGCCATGGTTTGGTTGATGAGGTGTTAGGTCACAGGTTGGACTGGAAAATATTAAATCTTCTTTCCAACCTAGTTCATTCTGTGATTCTCCGAAGTTCCAACTTGTTTTGAACCTAGTTTCTCTGCCCTCAAATCCCTTGCAGAATCTCTCCAGTACAAGAAGTAGTAATTGGTGCTAGAAGTGTCAGCTACCACCTCAAAGTTTCCAAGTCAAATATTAAAATTTTGTTCCTCAGATTTTACTAGCATAACATTTCTAAATTAATTTTCAAGATGGAAAAACCCAGCCATTCTGTGACAGTGGACATGCCTAACTTCAGTGGTGACAGGTAGATCATTGTGACAAGTTATGACTATTTCCAAAGTCAAAATGCTCCAAAATTATCAACTTATTCTGTATGCTTGTTATAAAGCCACAATCCAAAGTGGATATCCAACTGATAAACCAAGTATGGCACCCTCTGCAATTCTAAGTTCTGGCTTGCAGACAGACAAACAAGCTTTGAGAGAGGATAGACAGTACATTAAGCACATCTTTGTCTTCACTCCAGGCCTTTTCCCAGCAAGCTACAATTAGTTCCAAAATCTCCTTCAAGCTATTGATGCACCCAGCCAGGCAATACAGATTGATGGTGACTCCATAATTAGAGGTGTAGAGTCTCTAAAGCAAGCTCAATTTTAACACCAACAGACAAACAAAAAGGAGAACACAACACTAAGCAGTTATTTTGATCTGCTGTACTGAAGACTGATGTGAATTTTCCCCAAGATCCTCCCTTTTTCCTACATTTCAAGTTCCAACAACCCCTGCAATCCTTACACATGCTGCATTTTTTAGCAGAGCAACAACCACCATTCCAGCCTTGCAGACACCACAAATTTGAGCCAAAAAACCCAGGACTACATTAGTGTAACAGGTAAAACATGAGCATTGTCCAGACCTAAAGGCAGCCAGGAGCCACAGGAATATGGAAAGCACAGTCCTGATCCTGAGCTGGAAAGCACTGCTGAGATGTCACTTTCAGCTTGATACTGCACTAATTAACTGCATATAAATGACATCTGCTTGACTTGGAACACATGCCAAGACCATTTCTGGTCAGGCTTCAAACACCAGAAAGACACAGTTCTACTGCTCCCTATGTCCAACTATTTAAGAAAATTGTACATTCATGGCACCTTTAGCGCAAGTGTGTCAATTTTTTGCCCCACTCAGGTAAACCAAAGGCTATCTTCCTCAAGCTGGAGCAGAAAAAAAGCGAGCATTTGAGAGAGGGGGAATTGTGCAAAAGAAGTTTGCAAAAACTAAGAACATGCTAAGTTTTATTCCGAACATATTTCCTTTAAAATGTAACAGTGTTAAGCAACTTTTGAAACCTGCAACCAAACCTCTCAAGTATTCCTGAGCTTTTGACAGAGATGTTCTAACATTCCATAAGTTTTTGCCCGAGATTTTATCTTGTCCTCATTCAGATGAGAAGAAACCCATGAAGATCAGAAGCTGCTACAAGAGTCACAGAAAGGCCACTATTCCCAAAATAGAGAGGAGTTTTTAGGCTGCTTCTCATGAATACCCAGGAAATATGCAAGAGTTTGGTTTAATAAGCCAGTGCATTAAGTAGGACACACAACATTTGATCTCTTCCCCCTTTCACTCCTACATTTGACAGTCTGGAATTGGGAGAGTGGCAGGGTTGCCCTCTTGGAAGTTTCACTGAAATAGACTACACAAAACAAGCTCCCATTTTGATGAGATCTCATTTTCCCACCCCAGATAAATCCTGTTTCATCAGAAGACCCCTGGTCAGCTCCTTTACAAGATCCATTCTATGGGATATCTGCTCTCTGGTCCAGAAGCATTCTGGATTGATGAGGCAGCACAGGTAAGAGAGGAAATCACAAAGATTTGGTTAAGCATGACCCTTCCTCCCAAGGATTGAACAGTTTGAAGAGTTAGACATAACTAACAGCATTCCACATCAGCATCAAGTAAGAAGTGACCAAGGGACAATGCCTGAGGAAAAGCCTTCACTAGCCTTTGCCTCTCAGCCCCATTAACCTCACCAACATTTTCATGAAGAAGACAATTTGTATTCAATTATTTGTTATTGAAATTCCTGGAGTCACTTAACCCTGACTGTCTGACCTGCAGATGTGCTGGCTTTGTTGCCACCGACTGCATCAACTGTCCTGATGGACCACTGAGCTCCCCAGGAGCTTCTGAATGTTTTTTAATATGCACACAAATAGGAAAGCAAATAAACTACAATAAAAAAAACTTAAGCAAGCAATGGAGTGTCTTTAAGCTTCAAAGAAAAATGGCAAATCATTGTAAAAAAACATAGCAAACACCCAGTGCCAACCAAAATAACGCTTAGGAAAGCCTACAAAGTCTTAAATACAGTATTTTTCTGGCTTCCTGAGTTAAAGACAGAGTCAAAGAGTCTGACATATCCAGCTTAATTGCACTCAGTTATAGCACTGCCATTTTACAGAAGTCAAGGATCCAGAAATCGAAAGAATTGCCCAATGTGGGATGTTCAAGAATATCTCCTTAATATTTAACCAGCTCCATAGCCTACATTCTCATCATTTATGCCATGTATTATATAATGCACTTTTGCTTAAAAATTATTACCAGGATAGCTCTAAAAGAAGTATTTCTGAAAAGAAAGGGGGAAAGATGAAGACAAAAAGAATGTCTCTTCCATGCACTCCCAAACAGGGACCACCAACTCTTGTGACAGACACTTCAGCAGGCTGCCTTCAGCACAAAAACAAGGAAAGAAATCCTCAAGCTCTCAGGAGGAATGCAGCAAATGTAACAGAGTCAAAGTAACAATGAGACCTGAGGGTGAGGCATTCTGCAGCTTGCATAGCACAGAGAAAGAAATCCCTCAAGCCATCCTAACTGTATGGAAATAGGGTAAAAAAGAAATATACTTATAAAAGACAACTAACAGTTACTCCAGACTTTCAGTCACTTTTGAGTACTTCAAGTACCTTACAACACATGGTCTGGCTCTTCAAATTCCCTTTGTACTACTATCTCGATTGCTGTAAGGTAATACTTCATATTTGTGACTATATATTCATTTCTCACATTCATATTTTCCTTATGTCTAAATGAGCCAAATCTTCCTCACTTAAAATTACTTGCCTTCCTGAAATGAATAAAATTATACACTGAGAAATTCAAGTAAAATTCATCAGATTTGTCTGCATGCAAGAGCCCCAAAATTTTGTTGTTTTTACTTATTAGAAATTTACTTAGCTTACTAGTCTGTTCAAAATACATTATATATACCTCTACAGATGAGCTCAACTCAAAATAATTTCTTTTGATTTTCTTTTTTGGTATTACATAACGCAAATAAAGTTTTCTAGTACTTTGCACTGGCAGGTCACCTGGAGGTATCTTACTTAGAGCCATGACCACAGAAATTCCTGGTCTTATCCTCCTGTCCAGATTCTGCTCAAACTCCTTGCCTGTGTCATCCAAGAAGGGTCATGGCTGTGTCCAGGATGAGTTTCAGCAACATCCAGTTCTGCCTACAGTTCTCAAGGGTACTGCTGCACGCTGCTTTGGTGCCACCAAAGCAGTTACCCCCCCCCCCCTTCACCCACCAAAAGAAAGCCATTGATAGATTGCATTTGCTTTCTTACAAACCTTTGTAAGAAACACATATTCAAGGTGGTGCTCCTGTTTCTCCCAAAACTTAGTTTATAAACATCATTTAAAAGCATCTGATGACTTTAGAAGAAAATAATCATTTGTCTTAGAATGCTATTTATTTATGCTATTATTTATTAACTACTTGTAATTCTTAACTAAGAGTTACACCTTATTTTTCCCCATGATCCCCAACAGGTACACCTTCAGTACGGCTCCAAGACCCACAGCCCACTAGACACTTTCCTCAATGAGGAGATGCCACATTTTCCAAAACTACCCCAAATTTACATGACCTCTCATCAGTGACAGGGCAATTCTCCTTCCACCTGGAATGCCCTGAAAACCAGGCAGGTGAAGAGCAGGCTCTCTTCAGAGCATAAAAGCCATGAGCCAAGCCTATTTGGTTCCTCCTTTCAGTGGCATTCCACACATACCATGGTACCCACAGCATTACCCCTTGTGTGACAAGGCACAAAAATCCCTCCAAAGTTAGATGGACTCCTCGTAACCCAGTGGAATTTTAGTATGGATGGAATTTCAGTAAACCCAAGTAAAAACCCAAGAGTTTATTTTAGATCAAAAGTTTTACTCATGATTTTCTTCCCTAACCTCTCCCAAACCTGCATGTTGGCAGGGGTTTCCAAACTTTTCCATCGCCTCTGCAGTACATTTAAACATAGTTCCTGCAAACAACATTTTGTAAGGGACAGACTTAGAGATCTTCAGAGAAAACCTCTGTAAGATGGACCAATCCATGTGCAACTGTTTCCCCTTAAATCAGAAGCCAACACGGAGCCAGGCTCATCACACAACTCTCTGGGGTTTCGTTTCTAAGAGATATTCATTCCTAGCTCTTCATTTCCCTCTAACTCCAGATATTTTTTTCATTAGTGAATGAGACCTTTTTTTTAATGCAAACCAAAAGCCCCCAGGAGTTGATTTTATCACCAATACTTCCATCTGTACAACAGGTATAAAGAGAGCAATGCATCCCCTTAAACATCTAATCCAGGTGTCCTGCCGTGCTGATCAATGATACTGCCCCCAGTTCTGCCCCTCAGATAACACAGGGAAGAGCATTCCCAACAAGTTTAACTTTATCACAAGTGAAGTTGTCCTGTTCCTTCCAATAATGAACTCTGGATCCCTGGTGAGTAACTTACATTTAACTGGCAACATTCTGGGCTGCTTATATTAACTGCAACAGCCTGAACAGCTTGAACTTCAATAAAATGTGCACTAAATGACTGAGCTAATTTAACCTCATTAATCCTCAAACCAATAGAATAACTTGATGTCCACACAGCAGCTTGTGCACCGCCTCCAACATAAACATGGCCCTGCAGGAAATCAACACCAAAGATGTGCAGCAGCCCTGCTGCCAGGGCTGTCATGGATGGGAGAGCCACTGCCTAATTTCTGAGCCCCACCAACAGCTGCAGTGCATGAGTCACACACTTTGTTTGCTCTTGTTAACAGGCAAATGGCTCTTTCCAAACTGGATGGATCCTGACATCTCCCCAGTGCAGCACTTTTATGGAGGATGCTTCGTTTTATCTGTAAACTATTTACCTCCAGTTTCAACGCTGGCACAAAAAGCTTCACTAGCAAAGGCAAGCACAGAAAACCAAGCAGCGCTGGCATATTAATAATCATTACAAAAAGCTCTACTAGGAAAGGCGAGCAGAGAAAACCAAGTAGCACTAGCACTTCAATAATAATTACAACAGGATTTTAAAAATTTAGTTTTTGAAATAATTTGAACACTCCTTAGTGACAAAGGACGCAAGGTGCCCCAA
This sequence comes from Calcarius lapponicus, assembly GCA_039654755.1. NCBI lineage: Eukaryota > Metazoa > Chordata > Aves > Passeriformes > Fringillidae > Calcarius > Calcarius lapponicus. The sequence goes on from CM077470.1 coordinate 35,233,776, forward strand.
AATATTTGTGAGCATCTACTTTCAGAGAGACATTTTAAGGACAATTCTTCATTATTTGTTATTGAAATTCCTGCTGAAAGCCAGGTGCCTTATTTTGTTAAATACAACACAAAAACAATAACATGAGATTTTTTTAATAGCAAAAGTACCTAGCCAACAAAATACTGTGCTGTGTTGGCTAGGGTGGCAAAATGAGGATAGTTTCTAAACACAGAAAAATAAATCAGAAAATGGAATATTTCTAAGCATGTAAATACTGATTTTGGCACCACATAAAAGAACTTAACTTTCAAGAGAACTTGGTCTAATGAGTGTCCAGTATTTGTGCCAATCAAATTATCCCTGATAAACAGATATGTCACAGCATGGGAACTCACTTCTACTTCAGCATATTAAAAGCCAAAGTAATTTCTCTTAGGGATTAATATATATTTCTTTCACAGCTACACTGCAGCACAGTGAGTCAAACAACAGAACAGCACAATAAAAATACATCCCCCCAACATAGCATATCCACTGTTCTTTCTTCATCAGCCAAACAATATTTATGGGAACAGGAGAGCTTTATCTTCCCTTCTAACACAGAAGGTTAAGTGTCCTGAGAGAAGTCAGATGTCACTATCATCTGCAGGCACACAAGAAAACAAACTTATGCAAAAAAAAAAAAATTGAGGTGTAAATGCAATTTCAAAAAAAAAAATAGAGTTTTGCTCCAACAGGTTAATCTCCAGCTAATTCCTCTTGTGAGAAGTAGCTTTAAATAGTTATTTTACTCACAAATTCTCCTGTAACAAATTTTCCTTTGAAATGAAACAGTTTCTAATACAAGCATAACGATATTTGAACTTGACCAGCCAAAACAGCATAACATTTTGTGTTACTATAGCAAAAATTCAACTTTTTTAAAAACTATTCAATATGAAGATAATTTGAATAGTAACTTTACTCAGAAGTGGTAGAATCAGCTGTAAATACTGAGTGGGAAATTCCTGGAGATGAGTTTTTCCTTGGAGAGAAATGAAATACAGCTATTTACATTTCCCAACAACAATGCCATCTTTCTTTCCAAGTTCATCCAAAAAAAATCAGAGTATAAATCAATAGCACAGATTTGGCTCTCACACACACTCAATTGCCCAGGAGATCTTGTCACACTCATCATGCTGCATTCACTGGCTTTCCCAAATATTAATTGCCTTCACTTCTATCTTCTATATGTAATTGTGACTTGGGGGATTTTGCTTCAGGTTTTAATGTTTGGTTTGGTTTTTTTTCAGTAGGACTATACACCTCAATAATAGTATTCAGGAAAGACTGGGTTTGATGCCATTTTTACATTAGAACCCAAATATTCAATACTTTGTGCCTACTTGTCCATTAAGTGCTCATATAACAGAAGGACAATAATAGTAGCCTTCTGGAGAAGTAATTCAATAAACTCTTGCTAAATTAAATAGCATGTATAAAAACAAAAAAAAATCAGCAATTATGACAGCAGGGCAGATGCAACAACTATGTATTTGTTTAGTCCATCTAGACATGGAAAAGGATTAAAACATGTAGACAGCAACGCCAGTCACCATCACTTATTCTTTAAGCTATAAACCTAAGCAGGCTTCTGTGCAAATATTAATTACAATGTGGGGGAAATCAGATCAGTCATTAATCAAGCAAAGTGAGCAGGAAAATACAGCTATGTCCTACAGTCCAGACTGAGTCTCAGGATCAAACAGCACTAAGTGCAGATGAACCAAGGGGGAATTAATATTCTTTTTCATCACTGAAATCATGCTGACTTCTGTGTGTGGGCTAACTACAGGCTGGTAAATGTAACAAGGAGACTGCAGCACAGTGGTTGGAAGCACAGCAACACCTCAAAGGAGGAAGAAAGTTTAAGGGGGGAACAAGACAAAGAGAAAATTCTGTCCTACAGTTGAAGGAGAAGGAAGCCAACCTAACAGGACACCTGCAAAACAAGCAAGGGCTCACACCAGGCTGTGTGCACTCTCTTACATGCACAGCCTCACCAGCACAGCCTGCTGGAAAACACCTTCCCCACAATAAAATATCAGTGCCAAAGGTCAAAGGCTTCACCAGAAAATATAAATTCAGTGATAAAGCAACTTTTCTAAATCCCTTTCACAACTATTTATTTCAAGCCTAACATTACAAGTGTTAGGAGAGTGTAGCTGACTCAGAGATACAGAATTATTCAGTGCAATTTGCAGTTATTTGAAAGGGGCTAATTTATACCTGGGTATTTTTATCAAACCCAAGAACTGCAGGTATCATTAAGCTACACTAAAAGCTGCTCCCCCTTCAGTTAAATCCTACAACTCATGCAGTCTGTCCTACCTCTAGGTCCACTAATAATTGATTTCTAAATGGTGTCACACCTTCAGGATGACACAGCTCTCAATTATCACCAACAAATACATTACAAATCCAACTGCTCTTTTTTCCAAGATGTGACACTAATTTACCGGCATGAATTTGTGACTGAGCTGTTTCATACTCCAGATGAAACATTCCTGTTTTGGTGTTTGTAGAACGCATTTACTGAGGAAACACTGCACGCGAAACTTCACACCCTACATTGGACTAATTTAACCATAGGTAAGCACTTTGCTCAAGTTCTTGACTGAACTTATCTATTGATCAGTTATTTGTCTTTAAAAAAATATACACTGGAATTTTACTCTCCCAACTCCCATAAAGAGGAGTGGATTCAAACTCTTTGTAAAATGTTAATAAGTTTGCCAGCCAGCAACTGTCCAAGTAGCTTAATTATTAAAGTTGCTGTTTATTTCCAGTGACCATGTGTGCTTTCAAGTATCTCAGTCACAACCAGAAACTATAATATTTCACATACCATAGGAAAGCAAGATGGAAAGTTACCTGCTGTACCCTGTCTATATTTATGCACCTGAACATGCATGGCATTGGGCATAACAATGGCAATTTGGCACTTGGATGTCATTCCTGCCTGCTCAGAGCACTATGTACAGCTTCCTTACAAACATGTTCATCTAGGTTAGCAGTCAAGTCTAAAATCAGTTGTGCCATGGCTTTAAGGAAGGAGTTATTTTTGTAATCCAAAGCCACTAGATCCATGTTTGTAGGATCCAAAGCATTTCACAGAAAACCAGACAAGTGTATCTGCACATCAGCAGCCCCGCAGCACAGGAACTATGAGGAGTAAAGGGCAGGGGCCTCTCATTGACCCTTCCCATGAGCCAAATGATGCACAGGAACTGTGTAGAGTGTGTTGATTTACCCAGGCAGTATTTTAAATGTCCATATTGCCTGATATCTACATCCATTTCAGGAAAGGGAAGTACTGGTAGCAAAGTCCCCCATGGATTTCACGCAGAATTGTAAATCCCTCTGTTTGGGCATAGAAAACTGTGTCTTTGCTAAGGTGACCAACTTAAAATTTTCCACATTGAATTTCACCGTTCCTCCAACATTCGGTACGCTGTCAGAATGAGAGAAAACTGCATTCTACCCTAAGTGCAATTGCTACATTGGACAATTATTTCAAATACTGTTTTTGTTGAGCATCCTAATAACTGTCCTATCTCAAAGACTGCTGGCTTTAATCCTCTCTGAAAACAGTTTCTTTTTCACACTTTTAGAATTACTTATTTTTTAAGTAATTAACATTTTCCCTCTGGCTAGTCCTGTTGGTGGACATCAGCAATTTGAGGCTTTCCCTACAATTCACTTGCTTTGTTCTTTGCATTACCTGAGACTGACGTTTAGGTTTAGTTTGCAGGAGGTTTAAATCCACCTCTCACCCCAAAATCCAAATCAGTGACTTCAGCAACACTTGGAACCTGGAAAGAACTTGGGCAAGGACAGGAAGGCAGCTCCCACACTGGAAGGGACAGGAGAGAATGCCTTTAAGCAGTTTCTCCAGCATTCCCCCTTTTTGAGCAGTGACATTTAGTTTTGCTTACTCTATGCTGGGTATTTCTCCTGGGCATTTCTGCAGGAATAGTCACTGCTCCAGTGAGAATAAGTGCACAACTGAGTGTTATTAATACACTGATTTTTAAACACCTAAAGCAAGTATTGATCCACTGTCCAGCTTGAGAAAAAACAGCCTGTGGATCAGAAATAGCAATTAATTACCACGATTTTTTTTTTTGTGAATCCTGCATACAAACAAAACCTGAAAGATTTGATTAAATTCATTTCACTGTAACCTTCAAAGTTGAACTAAAACCCTCTTGGTTCATTTGAAAACATAGGGATAACTTTGCTCTCTTTTAGAGTATCATAGAAACATAATAAAAGTTGCCAGAGGCAGTAACAGTAACAAAAACCACCAAAGATAAAACTTCACAAATCTCAAATCCAAGATGTTGACAGAAATGGTTTATCTAGCTCTGCTACTAAAGGCTCATTTGCAAAAATTGTGACCACAAAATGCATTACAAGTTGTTTTTCTACCTCATTACTGCTGATTGCTAGGTAACATAGTATTATTGGTACTTTTTCTACTTTTTCTCCAGGTGCATAAACTACTGCAAAATGGTTCTATCTTACTTTCCAGGAATTTGGAAGGCCAGTCTTCAGATGTGTTAACAGCAATCTTTCCATTAAAGGGCTACACATCTCATTTTAATATAAGCAACGCACTCATCAGAATATTTTTACCTCCTGATAGAAAATCAGATGAACTCTGCAGAGACAAAAATGATTCTCCAACTTCTGTACCTGAAGTATATTGACAAATTATTTACAAACATGATCAGTTTGTACCATATCCCTTCCTGGGGACTTCTAGAACATACAGTGAATCCAAAAAGAAATAAAACTCTAAAACCCCTAAAACTCAGCTGTTTCTGAAACAGTTGAGTCAACTTTCACAGAAGCTATTTCTTCATGCAGAAACACAATTATTTTTTAGAAACCAGCAACGGTATCAACATTACCAACACAGAGCACATGGTTTGGTGTGATGTGCATGAATCTACAGCCTAAACTACCACTACAGCTTGAGCATCTGGCTGAAATATTTCTCTCCACTAAACATTACTGTCTACAAAGAGATAAAAATTAGACTGTTTCCTCGAAGTTCTCAAGGAATCTTACTTCAAAAAGATAAGCAATTGAAGTTACTTTATCAGCAGCAGCTCCATCACGAGCAGCCATTTTCCTGAGCAGGGGGTGTTTGTCAAGAAAGCAAAGTGCACAGCCAGAGCAGGGAGCAGTTCAGGCACACAAGGATGAGAGACCCAGTGCTTTGGTACCAAAACCCACCAGCCCAGCGAGTGTCTGTATGAGGCACACTGTCAGTGCTGATACTCCAAAACAAATTAAACAGGGATGATTTTCACTGTTCTTTCCTTACCACAGTCACACCTGGAAGTGAAAGCAGGTTTTACATATTTTAGGTATCCCTTTGCTTACCCAAAGCACTATCTCCTTGTAATTAAGCATAACATGCAAAACTGCTCTCAATATAGCACTACAAGGAAGAAAAAAATATCAGTACACACCCCTGAAAACTCTCTCTGACCTCCTAGGAGGTGATGTGGCAAACAGACATTTTTTTGCAAGCTTATGTTGCAATGGGGCAGAGACAATACCCAACCAAATGCCATGAAGGATCTTTTCAGACAAAAAAGCAAACTTCATCAATACCACACAGAGAAGTTCAGACAGACCTTCTGAACAAGAAGTAGAAATTTCACAGTAAATACCACCACCACATATACTGTCACATTAGGATATTCACTGAGAACTTAACAGAAAAATATATTTCAAATAAGTCTCAAAGACAATAAACCATAACCCTTAGCGCTAGACAAACCCCACACAGTACTAAGACATGGCCCAATTCAAGTGATTTTGAGTGAAAAGCTGCTCTGAATGAGGCACATAAATGGCTTGACCTCAATTTTCCATTTCACAAGGCAGGTTATTTTTCAGAACACCAAATAACCAACCAAAACACGGGTCAGTTGTTTGACCAGACTATGTTTAGTGAATGAAATCTAGCAGCTCAATTACAACTTAGCAAACTGAAGCCATTTAATTCCAAAATCCTAAATCATGCTGGACATCTATGAATTGCAAAACTGCACAAGGTCAGGACCTCTCTTCTGATCCTTGGCCACTTGGAAGAAGAGAATTGCACAAAGCATCTCCTAAAAAGCACAAAATTTGAGCGCTGTTTTCTTCTACAAGCATACCATTATCTGTCTCACTGATGGCAATAAGTTCACTTTGGTCAACATATTTTCTGAAACACTAAGGAAGATAAGAAAAAACTTAAGAAGGTTCCATGTCCTGAAGTAATGCATTATAATTCATTACTGCCACAAGACAGCCTTAATTCCAATACAATAATTTAAAAAGTGGCCAACTTATATAGAGAATGAATTTTAGAAGAGTGGAAGGACTGAAATCAGAAAAATTACTTTAAGTGCTGCCTAACCTACCCCTGGAGCTAGAGAAAAGAAGACAGTATTTGAGCCTGAATGTGTCATTCATGGGTTAAGCCAGCCCACACAAATTTGAGATTTGAATTTGGGAGTCACAAACAGGATTCAAGCGTGTGTAGCTACAAGTGGTCTCAGAGATCTGAGCTCACAGAGCCATTATCTTCTACACCACTAAATGCTACATACCCACAACAAGAGCACATGGACAAGGCAGCAAAAGGCAGGAATTCACATTTTCCATTGGCAGTGCACTACTCTTTACCTATATAGCTCTAAGTAAGCAAAAATAAATCACTTTTTCTTATTGAAGGTGCTTCAGCTACAAGAAACCAGAACTACCTGTGATTTGGCTTTCTCTAAAAGATGTTCAGGAGCTAAAAAGACCCCAAACCCCTCAACTTTATGACAACTCCCTAAGTTTTACTTTATCCTATACTTGCCTGGCAATTAAACCTGTAATAGATTTTAAATTTATTTCCACTCTTTTAGAACTCTAAATGCTTACACCAGCCAGGTTATTGTCACATTTCTATTCATAGCATTCTGAATGATAGTGACCACTTTCTTTTTACATTCATTATAAGACTTAAATGGACAGAAGCAGTGGTGATGCATAATTTTCACTTTGTTAATTCAGCCAAGAGTGTCTTATGGATTTAATTAAGCTTCTACTTAAAAAGCTCTAAGCTTCCAACATATTAGAAATAAGGAAATATCATGTTTTAGTCGTTTAATGGTGCAAACACATCAACCCAAAGTATCTTAACCCACAAGCTGCTTGGTCATTCCATTACAACTATTAAGTACAGCTGAGTAATCTGTTCCCATAAAGCACAAAGCTTAACAAGTATTTATTTTTTCTGCCAGACACAAAAAAAAGTGCACATTGTCAGTACATGTGACGGGCAGAATTTGGTTGGCCATGGAAAATAATAGGAGCCCTATCCCTGATGGAAATGATAGCAAGAGTTGCACTCAGACTGGAAGCAGAACTCTTCCATTGGAAAGAGGATTATTGGAAACAATACTGAGGGTCACTGAAATGAGAGAAAAGCAGAGGTTGAAAGGAAAAAGTGTAGGCTACCATAACTGAGCAACTGTTCCTTGTCACTAGTTTTTGTGTTGAGTTACTTATTTGACAGCACAAAGACCAACAAATAAACACAAAAATATCCTATCTGATGATGGGTACATAACAGTGATTACATAATCCATCCAGCCAAGATTTCAAACACAGAAAAATAGCACAGAACTCTCAAGTGTAACAAGCTTTCAACCTAAGTGAAAGAAACTATTTGCCCCACCCACCTTGCATTATTTCAGAGTTAGAGAAATGAAAAAAAGCAATAAGGAAAGCAAAACACAAGTTGTCAGAGTGGGGGCTGGAGCTTGCTTTCTCCTACAAAAAGCCTGTGTGGTTCAAGGCCCTCCAGACTGTTTCAGAGCTTTACATCTCTGCCATTTGTTTGAGACTCACTGGCTTTCCTCAGCTGTCTGTTGCATTAGCTGGGACACAGGTCATCCTGGGAAGATTTTCACCTCACAAGGATTTTCTTTCTAAAGAAGTTCACATAAATCTGCTTAGGGGCTGAAGTGCCTGTAGTTAGTGGCTACACTGGTGATCCAGAGGAAAGCTAGACATGATTAAGACACATTTTCCAGTTTTAATGTCTTATTCTATTTCCACGCAAAAATTTAGGGGGTTGACCAAAAAGGCAACAAAAATAAAAGTATCCAAGCAAGGACAGCCCAAACAAGAGATTACACCTGAACTCCAGCTTTCAGGCCAGGTAACTTAGGCTGTTCTCCTCTGAGGTTATGTAAGATATGGCAAATTCTAATAATTATGGGGGAAGGGGAGGAAGCAGGGATTATTATTCATATAATTATGGGATTATTATTAATATAATTATGGGCAGGAAATCCCCACAAGGACAGATCACAGAGTCCACACCCTTTCTCCCAGAGAAACAAGAGACAACAGAGCCATGAGCTGCTGCCTCATGACTCATGTTGCACGGAAGCAGCATTTATGAATCAAAGCACTAAGAACTGCTCTGTTGGGTGAAGATTTCTATTTTCCCCAGCGAGGTGGCAATCAGGCACATGGCAATCCCCTCCAGTAGAAAAGCTGGGCTAAGTAGGTAACCCTACATACATAATACCATAAGGGCTACTTTTCTTAGCAACATACCAAGCCAGGTTTGACAGGCTGCACGTTGGTGACTTGAATAAAGCATCTTTTCACTACTCAGTCTACCAGCTCTGCAGACAGCAATTCTCAGGTTTCTGGTGAAAACATAATCAAGGATAGCTCAGCCATATGACATTTTAAATCCACCCAGCCTGTGTAATGCATAAGGAATAGAGCCCCAGCCAATTGCTCCCAGTCAATTCTATCTTGGAAGATATTCGTAAAAGCTTAGTCAAGGATTTGAAGGTAATAAATTACTTCAAGGAAAAAGAAAGCACAAATTTATCCTTTGAAAAAGTCAAACAGGAAATATAGGATGTATTCATTAGTGATTACTTATCTAATGTTTCTATAATGACTTCAACACATTTTTACTTTCTTCATCTAGAGAAAACAGCCAGTTTATTCTGAGTTCAGAAGAGCTATTACAATTGTCTGAGCCCTCTTCATTATTATTCAAGTCTTGTTTCATGCATCACATGGTGATTTTTTGCTTAACATTTTCTGTTAAGAACAACCTACAAAAAGCACAGAAGTCTAAAGGTGAGTTTAAAAGTTCAAGCTTTAACTTATTCGCACATCAAACTTAAATCTCCAAGAAAAAGAAAAGAGCATTTTTCCCTGGGCCTTTCATTCTTGATGACAGCAAGGGAACTATGAAGGACAAAGTAAAAAGAAAGCAAATAGGATTGCTACTGTTGACTGAATGGAAACTGGCATCTTGATTTCAGTGGCAGCAACCCATCTTTTCACTTTCACTCCTTGCAGTGAAACGTGATGAAAGGTTGCTGCAAACAAGGATAGTTGAGCATCTACTCAAGTAGAATCACTTCCAGTGGCTTTTTCCCTCCTTATGTTTCAAATACAATGCCATTTCTGAAGGAATGGCTTGCTGTCCAGCCAACACAATGAAGCACATTAGCTAAGCAAGACCATGGTGTCTAAACAGAAAGGAAAATTAACACTAGCCACCCAAAATCCAACTGAATATGAAAATTTCTTTCCACTAGACTCTAATGAAGATCAGTTTTCTGCAAATTTCTTTGCCAAAAATCACAACTCTCCTTTCAAGTGCCTCCTACTGTTACATTAGTCAACAATATCTCTGTGATGTCCTCAACACACATAGCTGCTCACCCCTGCACATGACTGTCGAGAGAACACAATAATGATTTCTACCCAATGGAAGGTACTTTAGTTCCAACTTATGAGAACTGGAATGATTGTATTTCCCAAACTTGGGGATTTATATAAATGCATCCATATAGCAAACTGCTTAAAACTGCGTAATGTTTTTTCAAGTAGCTTTCTTTGGATAAATCCCAAATTACACTGAATGATTACATTTATCCTATGAAAGTGCAATATATTCAATTACTACATAAGAAAACAAAAAGGTAAAATTCATTAATCTTCAAGTATTTTTCTCCAAAATGATGTTCTTGTTCCAGAGACAAACCAAATACTATCAGTGTTCAGGGTTCACCATCATCTCCCACCTTCCACTTAACTACACATTCTATAGTTCTCTATCTGTATACATTCTGTACATATATTTCCATTCAATCCAAGACTGAGAACACATTCAGAGTAGTCCAGCCATGATAGAGCAAATCTTTCCAACCACATTGATTCCTGTACATAAAACCATAAACCAGTGTTTTTAAAAAAATTAAAACTGCCCTGAAAATCAATGTTTTGCCATTAGTGCTCTCCTATCCTGTTCCTCTAAAAAACCCAAACCAGAATGTTTTAATAGATAATGTAATTAAAGCCAATTAGACAAGTTTACAGAATAAAGTACAAAATTACCAGCGCAGAATACTCGGAATAACTGAATAATAATTGACTCAATTAATGACTTTGGTAAATTCCAAATACAAATCACGAGATACCAAAAATACCTGCAAGACCTCATAAATTTGAGGGGTTTTTCACAGTTGCCAGAAATGTGTAGTAATTCTTTTGCAGCTCTACATAGGCTACAGTTAAGTCTTGCTCAAGTAAATCTCCAATAAAAAAGGTTTTTTTAATTGCAAACAAGGACTTCTCACTTATATCTCAAGGTGAAATTTTTCTTTCTTTTAAATTCTGACCAACTGGCACATTACATTTTCCTTACCAATAGTAGTAAAGCATGCACTGAGGTTACAAAAGACTTTAAAGAACTTTACATCACCACTCTGTGAGGTTTCAGCTATGGCTGGAGACATTGTCACCTAACAGAGAAACTCAAAGGTCTGACCCATTACGTCAAGTCCATATATTTTCCTAACACCAACTTAATTCAGGTTTACCCCACCAGAGAACTCGGCCAATAGACTGGACCAAAACACACCACGTGGATTGTGATTAAATAAAAGGAGAGTTCATTTCTTACACCACTTTCCCAGGAAAACAAGGATAGCACATGAAGCAACACAAGAACTTCAGGCCACACAGCATCCCTACAGATCTATATGGGCAACACTGAGCCACGAGCCTGGCACAGCTGCTGCGCTTTGGGGGAAAAGCACTTGTTTTGCAGAAATATCAATAGCTTCCAGAAATAGAATGAAATCTGTGACATATTATGCAGAGGAATTTAAATGTGGTAGGAGTAAAATCTAGAGGCACCATAACACTCGATTTCAACCAGCAGCAGAACTTGAACAGAACCCACACAATCACTGCTTCACTTATTTAAACAACTGTTGTAACCAGGCACTGACTGATCTTTGGCCACACTTGGTTGTCCTTATGTAATTTAACAAGAAACAAAGAAGTAATTCAGCAAACTCAAGGGAAAATCTAATCATTGACACAAAGCAAAATGGTAATTTTCACAAAACTGACTACAACATAAACCTCTCGCATAGAGGCAGCAAATAAGAGGAACCTCAATTGGACATGGTCATGTTGGGAAGGAAAAGTTACTAGCAAAGAGGATAAAAACCAAGAGTGATCAGTTTCCCTTCTCTCCAAAGCTCCTCTGCTCTTGGATGAAAGCTTGTCTTGAAAATAAAGTTCTTAAACTTTAGTCGAGATCCCCATCCTCAGGTGACATGCCTTGAATGAAAATGTTAAAATTACACTGAGAAAATGCCTGCAGAGTGCCTGAGAGCCATATCCACGTTGTTAGTGTTTCATTTTCCCCTCAGTAACTTGGCCACGAGGGTGCCCAGCACAAATAATGTTTTCCAATCACATGGTAGAGATGCCCCAAGAAGGGTCTGACAGTACAAGCACAACACTTTTATAATTCAAGCTCAGCCTAGATTGCACAGCTGGCAACTTTGGGCCACTGCCTTGTATTCAACAGAGAATGAGAGAAGTGAGACAACAAGGAAACAGAATCATTTATGTCCTCTCCTCCTTAGCCCTTGTTACTCCTAAATTTTAATTCTGGAGCGCTTAAAATGAACTGCAAGAGCTTCTAATTTGCACTGCATTGCAGAGAAGCCATGGAATCTACCTCCTCTCTCTCCTTATTCCAGTTCCCTGCTTTAAACTGAATATATTAACAAATCCCAAGTGAGGGTCTCCCATTCCCCTATAGGGAGGTTAGGCTGTTTTAATTCATTTTTCATTAGTGCACAGACTCTTTGGTGCCCCCTGAGAGATTTTTACTCTTTGCCCTCTCTCTCTCCTTTTCTCCCTCAAAGTCATTGAAACATCAGTCAGTCTAGAGTTTGTTACATATGCAACTAAAGAAAATAAATCTGAATTTTCTGTGATTTTGACAAGACAGCTTTTTTTTAAAAAAAAAGGCAACCAACAGCCCATGAGTTGTTAAGATGCTCAATTTTCCTCAACAAGCAATTTTCTCCTTCTCCAAAATGCTCACCCACAGTCACTCATGTACATCAAGACAGCAATAGAGAGCACAGGATATCCTCAGTCCCAGTGGTTAATATTCTGAAGTGCCTCTTCATACCATAATGCATTTTTGAAGCTAATGATTGCATAGGTCATAAAATACAGGACCTACTCAACTTGGAGGTCAGGAGATGCTTTTGTAGCCCCATTTTTGCCATATCACATGGTACACATCCATTTTGTTCATCCTGCCATGCAGTGACAGCCACCCCTCTGAATCTGCCATTACCAGAAAATGTGAAGATCAAAGAGATGAACCACACTGCTGTAAAATGACCTTCAATTTACTATTACATGCATAAAGAGCAGGGTGCATAGGCAGGCAAATTTCTCAGGAGGAAGAAAGGTTGCTTTATCCCCCAGATGAAGGTTATATTAAGAAATCCTATATTCACTGGATTACCAAAAGTTAACATTTTCAGACAGAGTATCAAAGTTATGCTATTGGAGTGATCAAACTCTACTAGATTCAATATCTGTAACTTTTTAGAGATCCCCCCCTCCTCACACAAATGTCAGCTGCTTTCTCACCCAATCTGACAGGGACCCCAAACAATCTTACCCTCCCCTCCAAGAATTTTACTGGAAGCAACAAATTCAATACTGCAAAAATTGAGTTGTTTGCTGCATGTTTTTATCTTAGTTTTATGAGAAATTACTAACCAGCTGGAAGTGCTGAGGAGGAATAATTTCCTTTCCCTTAAATGACCACTACTAAAAGGTCACTAGTGGCACACAGCAGATCAGGACACACCAAAGAGATTTTATATCAGATTATCAGCCCACTGCTAGGACTAGACAAGGCTGTTAACCTAGGTACCACACCAGGGAGTTTGCATTTTCTGTTTCAAGCAGCACAAACAAGCAGCACTGTGAGCAACACTGAGGCCAATGCCTGGAGTGATTTCCAGTGCCTCAAGACAAAGCTTCATCCCAGTGCTGCCTCTCCCAGAGCACCAGAAGCAGCTCAGTGGGGTTAGCAGAGACACAGCAAAGCTGCGGGAATGTTACTGCCAGACTTCTGCATACATTCCATTACACACACAAGGCTGACATCTTCTGGCAAGATGCAGTTTGACTCCTTGGATGCTCCTGATTTGGTTTGGAGCTGGAAGAAAGCCACTTCCAAGGCAGCAGAGTGTGCCAGTATTCCAAGAGACACTGACTACTGTAGAAGCAAGAGCTGCTGGAATAGGATGACCAAAGAATGTAGAGATGTTTAAATTTCAAGCCCCTTCTGAATATCTGGTTCTCCCTCTCTGCTCCCTTTAGTTTACAAGAGCACTGAAATGTGGGCTCTAGAGATGGATTTCATTAAGCAGAACTAGGGACTAGCTTCCTGGCACAAACCCCAGCTTTATTCCCTCCCAAAAGCCTATCAGGTATTAGAAGTTTTGCCTGACACGCCTGTTGCAGGTTTGGGATCTCTGAGAAATGTGTTCATTTGCTTGATGAACTAGAAACAAGAAATCCATATAGAAATATAAGCAGAAATTCCCTGTACTTGGCAGCCACAGAATCACAGAAGTTCTGGAGATTATCCAGTGCAGGTATCTGCTTGGACTTGAGCACTTAAAGCAGACAATAGCTACACACTTAAGAGAAGACCATTTCCCTAAAAATCAGTGCAATATCCTAATCCCTCTAAGGCTAGGGAATATTTCCTAGCCAGTATGTGCAAGTTTCTTCTTTCCAAATAACTATTTTCTGTTTCAAGTTTGGACCTTGGAAGTTTCAATTGATACATTTCCTGCTTCAAGTTACACGCTGCCATCAATGCAAAAGATGACAAGAGCTTCACTCTGGTTGCTGACACTCACAGGGCAATGAAATTATTTGACTAAAATGGAGTTTACAGGGGAAAAAGTATCTCAGAATAAAATGTGACAGAAGAGAAATCTTAGCCAAAAGGCTGCTCACCAAGAACAGCCATGTCTCCAATGAGCTAATCAAAATCAAAACCTCCATGGTCTCCTATGGAGGCATGTACATAGAATGAGTGCTGCCACTAGGATTCAAAACATGCTGAAATATGGGAATTACAGCCTTTCCACTGTAATTTATGAGTCCTACTCAATAACCAGATGGTCTAGAGACCAGGAAAAGTGTGGGGAGAAGAAAGCTTCCCACTGGATCATCACTTACCTATGCCAAGTCATGCATCAGTAGTCCCTCAATATTTATTTTTATCCTAAGTATCCCATTCTCCTTTTTTACAATGCTATCAAGATAGACAGTAAATTATCCCAGAAAGCTGACAAGGTAAAAGCTTTTCTCCTTTCTGTGCTCTGAAATCCTCTCTCACAGAGGCATCAACACAAATTTTATGATAGTCAAGTAGCATAAAAAGCTGTCCCAAATTCTTCTGTTATTGTCTAATTGAGCACAGTAGCACAATCTCACTAGGCCAGCTTTAGAAAGTGATAAACTCTCTAAAAGCTATGCTATTTAAAGTGTAGTCTTAATGAAGGACAGTTGTCCATCCACTAGTTTTTTCCATGGTAAAATTCAATTTACATTCAAAACACCATTGTACCATTTCAAAACTAGAAAATGTAGCAGAACAAGCATTTTGCATCAGTTCATGGCTTATTTTCTAATAAAAAGCAACAGATTACCATCAACACTTATAACTAATGTGAAATTCTAAAACAGTGACAGTAGTGCAAGTATGCAAAGCATCCCAAAGAATTAGAAATCTGTAAAAACTAATAGTTTTTAAAAATACAACCTTAACTGCTCTACATGACAAGTTCAAACAGCAAACCAAATCCAGCTATAGCAACAGACACATGAGAACACGAGAAATAAGAATATGAAACAGTGCACAAAAGCAAAGTCATGTCTTCCAAGACCATGAGCAGTATGATAAGGTAAAAGGTAAAAGCATTTTTAAAATCATGGTATTTGAACCCTGCAGTGGTCTTGCCAGGAGCATATTTAAAGCAGCTGCATTAAAGATTGGAACAGAGGCAGCACATCAGGCACAAGGTAAACAAAAAAAGTCTCAACAAGCCAAAAAGCAACTTGCAACACTCTCTAATTCAATTCCTGCTAGTGGCAACTGATCCAGTGTTCCAATTTACCATCCCTTGGAAAGTAATACTAAAATATCTTCTAGTATTCCCTATGTCCATTGCTGTTTATTTGAAATTGAGTTGTCACTATGCTGAAGAGATGACATTACATTTTAATGTCCTTTGGAAAAACTCCTGTCATCAGGAGCACAAGAGAGTAGTTCTTGTCAGTTTAAACCATTCCTTTCCTTAATTTCTGAATTTTACTTTGATTTAATTACTCTTGGTGATCTACATCATCACCGCCCAATTCTTCAGAGATCTTTAGCCACAGAAGAAGTGAGAACTTATTGTTGATTCATTAAAAAATAAAATCAACCAACGCTCTCCTGGTACTGTTTGCTGGTTTTGGTTTGGGGTGAGGTTTTCCACTGAATTTTAATCAGTAAGGAGCCCTAGAAGCATTTATTATTGCATACCAACCCTCTCAAAGAGTTCATGTACAAGTCAAAGTGGATGCTGTCATTTTTAGGCACTTAGAAAATTGGAAGTGATTATTGATTAGGCAAAAGCCATGTCTTTCAGGGCTCTAAATAGGACTACATGAACCAGGCTACAGAGGAGAAAAATTAATCTTTCCACAGTGGCATTCTCTGCAAGCAGCACAAGCATTTAATAGCAGTGCTTGTGAAAACAGAGCATCTCAGGACTGCTTGGGAAAGGGTTTTCAGGGGATTGGTAATTGGATGCAAAGCATTAGATCATGAGTGATTCAAACGTAATCCAGCACAGTACTGACCTTTGGTGGTTACTGTTCAAAAGCCCAAGAAAATACAGCAATGATCTCATTCCAGTCTTGAGTGAGAAGGCATCAATTGCACAAAAGCACAGACACAGCTGGAGTTAATTGTCACTCCTGCTGCCAGTCACCAAGGAGATCATGGATTCTGCCAGCCTTCAGTCCACTCAGACATTGTCTAGACTTGTTAAAAAAGCTCATTTCTCTGCTTTAAAACTACAACCTATGAACCCTTCCTCAGACACAAGGACAGCAAGGCAGAGATACTGCAGTATTTCTTCTGAAGTTAAGCAGTGTGCTCACCACATAAACACCCCAATTTGACTCCCAGTTCCATAAGCTGCATTATGGAATTGCTTCCTTTTTCACTTGTTTAAGAGGACCAGGCAAGCTGAAGGAAATTATTTGTTAAACGTGCCATGCACTTGTGCTTCCAGTCACAGACAAAGTCAGAAAAATCAGGAAGAACTCCAGTACACCAGAAAAAATCAGGAAGAACTCCCTTTAGTACACCAAAATTCACATTATCAGTACAACACTAAGCTGCTATTTTGGAATACAGGTAATTGCTATCCACCCCATTTCTAGTCCCATTCCAAACAGAATAGTAACTACGTCATGACCTTCTATTGCAGGGGATAGACGCGCCCAGGAACATTTCTGTCCTTTGCTTTCCAGTTCTCTGACATTTAACATGTTGTGATTTCTTTCTGGACCTAGGATGGAGATGCAGTGTTCTCCAAAAAGAGAGAAAACCAGGGTCTGGAAATCCAAAGATACTAATCTTGAGCCATTAGAAGGGAGAAGAGGCTGCCCAAAAGATTGAATACCCATGTAGAACTTAATACTTCTTACAATACGTTGTTCCAAGGTAGATAGTGAAGAAACCATGCTCTAAAACTGCTCATTGAGCACTAGGTCCATCACTAAAAACAGAAACCTCATTCACCAGGTAAAATGCACTCTGAATAAATGCACCCTTTGTTATCATATTCAAAAAGACATCCCACACAAACTTGCTGTGTTTTTTTTTTACACACATTTAAAATATTAAACTCGTGTCAAATACAATTAGTATGGATTTCTTAAGTCTAACATTATCATTAGTATCTAGTGTGGACAAACATATAATCATTTAAGAAGACTCCTCACAGAAATTGACTCAAATGAAAGGTTTACAGAGGTCACAAGCAGCAAAAAACCTAAGTTGTACAAAGCTTCTGGATTCTATTTTAAGGCTACCCAATCATAGACAACAGAACTAATTCTGTGTTACCATAAAGAATTAAGTACAGCTTAGCTACCAGTCAGAATTAGAATTAATTTAGTGATTATAAATTATCAATCAATATTTCTCCAATTAGTCAGGGGTCTTTTGTTCTTGACTGTGGCTCAGTCAAGAGCAGCTGAACACTTCCTAATTCTCTGCCTCTTCAGCCCTAACCCTGAAACCACCTGTACTCATTTATCCTTAAACCAGATACACAGCCTAAGAAAAGTCTGGCTGACTACAAGTTTAGCTTAAGTCATTAGTACCAGCTGTATAAATAGCTTGTGTATATGCTTTTAATGATCAGAAGAAAATATCACTCAGCTTCAAAGATACAGCACACCATGATTTGCATTTCTGGATTCTGTCTACAAACTAATTATTTGTTTGGTGCTCTAAGCAATTAGTTCTTGTTACTGGAATGCTATTCTACATGGGGGAATTCTTCATCCTAACAATTTTACTCTTTTGATGGGAGACCTATTTTATAGGGTTTAGTTCGCCTTTTTTTTTTAAAGTACATGGAGTTTGCTTGTTTGGACAGGATTTGTTAATTTTGGGTATTTCAGAGCAATTTTAAAACATTCCCATCCAAAGAGGTACCATACAACAAAATGAGATTTGAAAGGATAAATATCATCTGTTCTGACTATTCATTTCTGAAACTATTCCAGTAGTGCTTTCAGCTGGAAGAGCTATTCCAACTTGAATATTTCCTTAGTAGTGATAGTACTCTCATGGCTATTAAAACAAAATTTTTCAGGCATACAAATACAATTCTCAGTTAAAATATGAGTTAAAACACTCAATAAGGAATAAAATGAAAAATTTTCACTCAGCTTAGGAGACTTCTCAAGCATATCATGCATAAAACACTCTACGGTCCATTTCTATATTCATATGTAATTTACATTTTCATCAACTCACTTGATCTTCCTTTCAAGTATAGACAGCACAAAAAGCTGTGGAATTGTGTACATTTACACACAAATTTTGAACAAGATACACACTAATCCCATTTACTGTCAGGAACCCAATTTATCCATATCACCTGTATAATACATATGCATATGACAATTTATATTTAGGCTTGTACACATAAAAGCAGCCTGGAAAAAATGAGGAGGAGGGAAGGGCAGAATAAAGAGGCACATAATCTTTGTATCATTTCTGAGAAAGTGTTAGGAAATGCTTGGGCCATGTAGCTTCTTTGCAAAAATGGATTCAAAATTTTCTATAGTTGCTCTCTAAAGCACATGTTTGTAAAGCACAGAGCACCTTTATGGGACATTCACTACCTGCTCCAACTTAGTTTTTGTCTCAATGACTGAAGTTGTAGAGCAATGTAATTGAAAAATCATTAACACCATAACAGCCACATGACTGATGGACCTACAGCAAGCTCTCGTCATTTTGTGGAACTGTAAATTGTGAACTACTTGCTACATTTCAGTTTTATTTTCTCTACACTTCACAGTACATAACAGAGCTGACTTGCCCTCAGTTATCAGTGTCATCTTTGCCCTTCTTCCAAAACATAACAGGATCATGACTCCTGCTCCATTTGAACCTGCTTAAAACAATGCTGCTCCTCAGCAACTTGCTCAGAATTGCTTGCAGATTTATCTCTATTTATCCTGCCTTCAGTCTAAATAAAAGAAAATTCATAGAATTATATCTTTCTAATACAAGCCTTGAAAATTAAACCTCAAGAGAAGCCATTGACTACTGCAGCATCTTCCAACTTGCCCATCTCCCCACTTTGTTCTTAGCAGAAACTCCATTGTAAGCTGCACCAAACACCCTCCAGTTAAACAACAGCTGGCCCAAGTTAGAAATTAGAAATGAAAGCTAGGTTTGGGTCCATATGTCACAGAACCTGGTCTTCTTGCCAGTGACTGTACTCCCCAATTGTTGCATATCCACAATACCTACCCATCACCATCATCATCCAATTGAACTTTTTCAGCTGTTTTTTGGTGCACAGTCTCCTGTTTAACTACTGGTCACCAGGAATACTTAAAGAAATTCAGGCACACTTCCTTCAGCAATCATTTGGAAATAAGAAACCTGGATGATCAATCACAGGCTGCAAAGATGGATGGATGATCTGGGTCAGCACTGTGCCCTGAAGGCTGTTGCAGGCGCAGAGCAGTTCAGCAGCAAGATCATCTCCCTTTCTACATTACCTGCAAATTTTTCTTTATCTCAACAAGAGACAATCCACAAAAAGCCATACCTCATCTCATTGCTTATTTTCAGTGTTTGTCCAACAGTTCTTTTGGTGGCTCTTCCCCAGGATAACGCTTAACTTCCGCAAATACAGGAATGATATTTCAAACCACATTTCCCTATATGCAGGAGGGCAAAAGAAGTTCTGATGTATTAGAAACAAGACCACTGCCTGCAGGAACTAGTGTAATACTGGTGACTAAGAACCTAAAACTCCTCAGAAGAATGTCAGTGCCCAAACACACCTCATACTTGATTCCACTCAATTCTCCCCCCTAACACATAACCTGACACGTTCCAAGCACTACAGGATCAGATGCTACTTAGATGTGAACACTCCAGCATGTTCCTAATTGCTTAGATTGTGACTGAATCTCAATCACAATTGTATCTGAGTGTTTTCAAGCCTCAATTTCCTCACTCATACCTCCATAGAGAAATTTAATTTATGCTGGAATCCACTAATTTCTTCCAAAGGCAGACAGATAGAATACCAGTTCCAACCAGCTTGGAGTTGCAGTAAAGAAAAAACACTGGAAATACTTTAAGCAACTGCAATTTGCCTTCAGGACTCGTGGACAAACATTCCTGGATCATTCAAGGAAGTATATCAATTCAAGACCTCTGGAAAAAGGTACTGGTTAAAATGTCTGCTGTCTCTCCTTGCAGTCACCAGGTTTGTGTTTGGTGACTGCTTGCTTGACTTCAGCACCAGGAAGAGCTGGCATTTTTAATTTAAAAGCTGCAGGTAAACTTTGAAGCTGTTACTTGCCATTGGCAGTATTGGCTGCTCAATTTGCTCTGTTCATATCTGCTTCTTTCTTCAACACCTTTCCCCACACAGGAAAAAAACTACCTAAGTACTCTTCAGAGAGGAGAGTCTAAATCACAAACACTTCAGGACACAAAATTTGAACAACTTAAGCTCTTCTTTGCAATTTCTGTGAATACCATTTCATGCAACTCAGTGTATTCATCACCCCACCTTTTCCACAGGCCACAGGAAAATACTGCATTCATCCCTCCACCCCTGAAATGCACCAGGGAAGGGTTCTGGTATCTCTGCCATCATCTTTAGGAGCAATAGACTCTGAAACATCATTTTTAAGGAAACTGAAAATTCTATACACAGCATACGCTGTTTACCTCTGCAAGTTATAGCCAAGATTTCCATTTTTTAATGATAAATTCAAAGTATGCATTACATTTATATAAGAAGGATCTCTAACCCAAGAGTGACAGCTGCAGGCTCATGAGGCCACCAAAAGTTTATTTTGTCTCACAAAAGAAAGTAAGCACCTTTCAGAGGCATCACCATTTCCTTCTCTCCTGGATACAGATCCCTTCAGGCAGATTTGGCACACACAGTTGCATTAAGAGGACAAGATGGAGCAATTCTGTCAGTGCAGCAGATTAAAAAAAGCCTGCTACCAAGAGGCTTTATCCCAAAGGCAATTCTCCTCTGATTCACAAAAGTTGTCTGCCACAAAGCCAAGCAGAGGTTCCCAGATGATGCTGGCAATGCCATCTCCACTTTCTCCCAACAGTACAGCAGCATGTTGATCTCTAGTAAAAAAATTCCCAGCCCTGATCTCTTTCATGTCAGTTCTGTAACATGTACTGCACTGATTAAATAAATAAAAGCCTTTCAACCACCAGCAGTTTCAAGACTTAGATGAAGCTCTCCTACTCTTAGCCAAAAAAAACCCAAAAAAAACCCCCACAAACTCAGCACTTCATGTCCCACATGTCCCAAATTCTTGAATGCATTATTTGTATCTCTTGTAATAACAAATAACCATGTGCATGGGCAAAGATAACCCAGCTCAGGGCTCGTTCACAGGGTTCAAACCCACCCACCTCACATGGATTCCTGACAGACTGGCAGCAAATGCTGTCATCTTACCAACCACTTTTAAAAGCAGGCTCCTGTCTGTATGAGGCTGCCAGAGAGGCTTAGGCAGTGCTGTTACATGGACATTTCACACTTAGTTTGCTACAGGAAGCAAGGAAAAACTATCAGTGTTGGCTCACCAATATAAATAGGAAAGGACCAAGTAGTTTCCATGAAGCAGCATTCTCACATGACACCTGGAGCCCCCTGAAATCTTAGATACAATCAAGCTCTGTGAAATACACTGCTGATATACCTTGGAGATCAGATAAGGCAGAATTTTACACCAATCTTAGTTTCCATCTTAATATATTCTCTTTGTTGTGACAGGCAATTATGCAGAGCAGGACAGCCCTCTAAATTCCTGTCTTGTGAAACAAAGATCACTTTAATTAACATAACCAGTACAACAAAACATTTTCTAAACTTCCACTCAAGGGAAAAGATTCCCTTCACAAAGACAGCAGCTTGAGGGCATTGAGAGGATTTTTTGGACTTGGGGGACAGGGACAGAGCAACATTGCTTGTTAGTTTTCAGTTTTGTGCAGCTCCTCATCTGGCTCACCAGCTATTGAGCACTGACAGAAGTGTCACCTATCTTATCTGAACAGTTCTTATCTTGCCTTCTCTTGAGACAGGCAGCAGGACTTGTTACTGCTAAAGGAAAAAGTACTGCCTGGTATCTCTGAAAACACAGATTCTCAGAAAGAAAAGAACAGTTTAATACATCAATAACACATTCTCCCTTCAATAATGTTTATGCATTTTCACCTTTTCAAAGTTTCTGAGTAAAGCTTAGAAATTAAATACATTAATGCTACGTTCAAATATTTCCCTCTCCTAACCCAAGCTAGAAAATAATAAATACAAATGAGGAAATCCTTTTTTTTTTGTTACTAAAGAACTCTCAGTTTTCCGTGTGAGAAGCCACATTCTCAACAAACAGATGACAGAAGAGTCAACATTATTGAAGAGGGTTAAAGTGAGCTGTCAAATTACCTTCTCTCCTCTGAGGATATGCGCTACACCCCCAGCACACATCCAGTTCTCACATTCAGAGTATGAGAGCCAGGACTAAAACACCTGCTGGGCCTCACAAGGTCCACATCCCATTTTTGTGACAACCCCTTGCCTATGCCCATCACATGAGGGGACAGAACACATTCCCTTGGTTTCAGTCCCTTGGATTCCTTGGATTAAGCACGAAATTGGCAGCCTCCCAGGCTTCCCACGGGGTGGAATAACCAGATAACCCTCCCTAAGCCAGGCTATGAACCAAAGCACACAGATATCCCAAAGGGAGACACTGCCATCACCAACTCTCCTTGCCCACAGATAAAGGGGATGGAGAGCAATGCAGCAGGTGCAGGAAGCTCTGCTAAATTTCCACCATTGCCATACATTCCCTCTCTACCAAATATCAGTTTACTTGCAGGAAGAAAGGCTCACCTAATAGAATCTATTCTTGTTATTGCAATGAAGAAGGAGATGGGAAAAAAAAGCTTTAATCTGGTAGAGTTTCAAGCTATTTAATAACTACCAGGCATACACTGACAGCAGGAGAGATCAAGTGGCAAGAGGACCTTCAATAGCCCAAGAGCTCTTTCCTCATCTCACTAGCTTAATACATTGCATTAAAATAAGTGTTAAAATACAGAGAAATCACATATCTAGAAACTTCATGAGGAGTATCCAGTTGCAGATTTCTTTTTGCACCTGACTACATTTAATGCATCCTTGCCATGCACAAAAAAAGCCTTGTGAAATGAGAAGTGCTAACATTTTTCTAACAAATGGGATGACATTACAGAACAGGATCCTTTTTGTTACTCGTGAAAAGAACATGCTCCTGGTGCAATTGATTTCACACATAAAAGGCAACAGTTTCAAAGACCAACACTGCTATTTTTGGCCAGTTAGTAGAAACCCATTTCTAAAGCTGATAGCAGCTCTGACAATTAATTACAAGCTAAAGATCAAGCATGTCAAATCCTTGTGAAATCCCCAGACACAGATCAGAATGACTCCTGAGGGCCTCCACAGAGTTCAGAGTAAGAATTCCCTCTTTTTGCAGATCATCTTTCAGTGCCTCTGAGCCGCACAGATTATCCGCATGAATATTTTATGGAATAAGATCAAGGTAAATAGAGCCAGGAGGTGCACAATTTCCTGAGTTTATGTACAACAGACTTGCCATGGGTAAATAAATGCTCAGTTTATACATATTACAGCCAGGTGAGTGGTGGGGAAAGACTCACAAACAAGACTAAATCATATTGCAGGGAAAACTTCAATTCTTCCAGTCCACACCTGCAAAATTCACTTTCCACAACCATGCTAGGCATTCCATAAAGGTTCCTAATGAATTTCTGCAGCAGCAGTACAGCACTACAAATACACTGAGAACATAAAAAAAATATTTTAACAATTATGCCATAATGTTCTTCATGCTGATCTAGGTCAGAGTGGGAGCTGAGGGACATTTCCTTGTGACTCACAGGCCCAAAAATAGCCCAGTCATGGCAAAGGGGGCCATCCTCACTCTTCCAAGCAGGCTGAGCTAATCAATGTATCTGAACATCCCCTGCAGAATTTGCATAAGAAATCAGTTGAAACAGTTTGTTGTTATGGATTCATTGCCCCCCCCAAAAAATATAACTGAAAGAGATTGGCTCAGTAATGACTTGAAGTTTTCCACAATACCATAAAGTGCTGATTCTCCTGGAAAAACAAAGTGGATTCTGATTTGCCATTCACTTAACCTTCCCAGAAAGAGACCATGCCAACATCACGAGGTAATGTTGAATTTGCCATCTCCAAGCTTCCTAAGACTGGAGAGAAGGTTTGAAAGGTATTTGGACTCTAATTCAGCAATCAGCGCAGTAAAAATATATTAAAAGAGCTTTTAAGTAGACAAACTGCAACAGTATTCTATTTCTCCTCCCTGGACTGCAGCACTTTAAAAAAAAATACCTTGGCAAACTTCTTGCTTCTACAAAGGTATATGGACTTTTTGGCACTATGATAATTAAAGTCAACATGGGAAATACAAGCCAAAATAGAAAGGAATATCAACCAAGTCAAATAGAACTTTTTAAAATAAAATCCTCAAGAAATGAGTCACCCACTCCCCCCACAAAAGATGGAAAAGGAGGGGCAACTTATTCACTTTACTTTTGCATTCTCCTCTGGCTTCTCTATTTCATGTGCAAGCCCTGCTATATTAGTTACTGCTAAGACAGTGGCATTTTCCAGCCAGCCAGAACACAAAAATCCAGCTAACAGGCATTCAGTTGCAAAGTATGTTCTCTTTTCCCTGCTTTACCAAACAACCCATCTTCTGAAAGGAAGATGTTCACAGTTCTTGAGTCACCTTTGTGCTCCTTTAGCCCTGGTGGGAGGAGTTACCACACTCACAGCGATTTAATAGCCATGTTTCTACTCATGAGGAGGAAAGGGAAAAGGCACAAGAGAACACCCCTATCTCTGACAGCTTTCAGAAGTGGTATGCAAATTTTGCACATCAGCAAATTCTTACAGGAGTTTGTAAATAAAGTTTTGAATATTATTAAAATTATTACATTATTTTAAGCAATTATTTCATATTTTAAAAGATATTTTTAATATTTTAGATCTTATTTTTAAATCTTAATTACAAAATTTTTATATTTTTAACTTATTTAAACACATTTCTTAAATAACCCTCCCTACAAACATGGGGTTCAGAGGACTTGTGGCATTTCTAGGTGTAGGAGGACTTTAATTTGAGAAGAGGCTTTTTCCAATGAGACTGTTTAGTTCTATGTCAACTAAGTTTCAAGAAGAGAGTCCTTTTTAAATTTTACAGTAAGAAATCTTTTTATGTAAGCTAAAAAGCTCTGAACCATAAGAAGAAAAAAAACCTTGATCATAAATGTGAGCCCATTTAAGTAAACAAAAACTATCATTTGAAGTGCAAAAACAAGCAGAATAAACATAGCATAAACACAAACACATCATAAACAGAAACTACAAGTGAAAATGAGTCCTGGAGCTTTTTTCACCAGGTGCTGTTTTCCTTCCCGCACTCTCACAAAACACATCCAGAATTCCTCAGCCAGACACCTTCCCAACAGTAACCCACAGAAAAAGGAGCCATTAAGAAAGAAAACAGAATTGCATCACTTATATCAGAAATACAGACAATATCAAAGGCCTTCTTCCACTTTGAATATTTATGCAAAACGCAGAAGTTTACCACATGTTGGTTTGCTAATGGTTGAGACCTCAAACAGCACAAACCCCCACAAATAATCCCCAACCAACAGCATAAATCAGCATATAAAAGCTCAACATTTACTGAATATCATGGCCATAAAGCTGCCCAACAAAGAGACAGCAAGACAAACTTTATGCTTGTACAGCAATTTAAACTGAAAAGCATTAAAACACACCATGTGGAATCACTACTGCAACAACCACAACAAAAAATCTCTGCCATCAAGCTTCAGTAGCCAGCTCACGCTTTTTTTGCTCTGTTTTATGAGCCACTTCTTCCTACAGAATCATTTCCAGGCCCTTACTTCAAGTTTACTGTGTTCGACAGATCAGCTACAATGTTTTGTCCCATAAAACAACAAAAGCCAAACCAAGTTTCACTCACCCACAGCCTGTGGAAGCTCAGGTACCATTCCTTTACACTCAATCCATCAGGTTCTCCTACCACCAAAGGTGAAGGTGGCAAAATGAAGGGGCTCCAGAACTTTCTGCCCTTATGAAGGCACTTGGCCCAGCAGCAGGTGTTTCTCTAATCAAACACCTTGATTGCTTACAGCTGTGCCTCGTTTGCTGCACCACCAGGTCTTCCTGAGGAGTAACACTAACTAGCCAAGTTTTAGCCCCTGTAGGACTAAAACTATATAAATTTATTTATGGAATATTTATATCTAAATATATATTTATATTTATTCATTTTTATACAATTATATGAAATATACAATAAATATTTATGTTATTTTGAAACTTAAATATTTATAATTCAGATAATAAAACTATACAGTTTAGACCTCTAGGGGCTAAAATTAAAGGGAGAACTAGTAGAAAGACAGGGCAAGCACAGTCTGGCCAAGAAATAAAAAGACCTCAAGGCCCATGAGGAGTTTGAAAGTTTCCCTCAAATAGTAAAGATCACACAAGCAAAACAGAAGTCTCCAAAGCATCTAACAGAAACACTTTGTGTAGTTACATCTACATGGTCACCATTTAGCTAAGCAACAGGTGTTAAAACCTTTCTTTTATCTCTACAAAGGGTAATCAATAAATAAAGGTGATACACCCAGAAGGAAAGGGATCCTACTTTAAGATTAGTCTCTAGTTCTTAAAGAATTGCCAAAAAAAAGCGTACATTTACTTGTATGTTGTGCACATAACACCTGCTTGAATACACCTCCAAAAATGTTGGTAATCTGATAACCAAGAACCATGAAAGAAAAAATAAAACTATTTTTCCTTTGAAAGTAAAATATTACTTGTTGTTTTACAGAAAAATGGGCTCCTCTTCAAATACATGCTGTGGGGTCTTTTTTATGGTAAACTGAAGCAGTACATAATGATAAGTGAAAAAGTGAAAGGTTCTTACAAGTATTTTATCTGTAGTATGCAGAGGTCAGTCTGTTACGCTCAGAAATTATTTTCAGCTTACACAATTTTGTTGACCTTTTACCTTTGCCAAATCTCTAACTCATGTAAAACTTTAATAGGTACACACAACTTTCCTTGTGAATAAGTTTGCAGTAAAACCTTATACCAACAAATGCTACAAGTTCACCCTCAGTAAAGGTAAACACCCGAAGGGAATATACAACACACAATACACACTCCTTGATAGTGGAGGAAATGTGATTTGTCCTTCCTCCTCAAAAGATGCATGGGGATGACCTGGAGAATATCAAGGATTTGTGGATCATGGTAATTTACAACAACTCCTGCTTTTTTGCCAAGAAACAGGGAGTCCCAAGGAACCATTTCAAAGAACGGCTCTCATGCCAAGAAAGGCTCTGACACACTGAATGAAAATACTGGGATGAGGGAGGACAGGCAATATCAGCTAACACAGCTTTTTGGATGCCTTGGACATATTCCTTCAGAAGAGCCACATTCCACGATTTTTTCCATGGAGATTCTCCCCAGATACAAATCCAGGCATAATGGTGAAGGGGCTAATTAGAATTACTCAGAGAACTTTATTTTCCTTATGACTGATATGCTCCCTTGGCTTGAAACATCTCCCACAAGACCTTGACAGAAAACTTGTTTCAACCAACAGGAGGTCAAACTTGATAAAAAGTTCAAATATTGTCCTTTCTAACATATTTCCTTATCCCCTACACTTGTTAGGTCTGCCTGTACTGCAGTCCCAGCTATCTGCCCTAACAACATTGTTATTCCCTCTCTCCCATCTCACAGAGCTCATTCTCATCTCTCTCCAAAATGTGTGCAAATCAAAGGTTCTCATTTTTTTCCTCTTACCCTCAATTGTCTTTAATTAGACTATTTTTTTCTTTGAAGTCGGGGGAAGAGTCCTGTTAATTTCAATGAATATTTAGCCAGGCCTTTTCCTTCAAGTATTCTACCTCACTTCATCTTCAAGCACATTGCTCCATAGGGACAGGGATGCATCCAAATAAAGATCAATAAAAAGGTAATTACTGTGGTGGTATTAATTGAAGAAACAGGATCACTTTTTCCAGTGTCAAAGAACTTCAATAGACTAATAAAATTAACAGATATCAAAGTGTTTCAGGTCTAAATAGCAACATTTACATTAAATCTGAGTAACTTTTCCAAATACTGGGCAAATAGTCATATACACTTTGAAATACAAAAATATCTCCAGTGCTCCAAGACGAAGCTGAGCAAATTTCACTGACTGAAATGAGAGTAGACATTATTTGCACCTTCTAAGCATATTTTCATTTTGGCTTTTAAAATAAGGCCACTGAAAGGAGAATTTGCACTGCCCCAGCTGTCAGTACCTGGTTTTGTGACTTGCCTGCTGGGGACTTACTCATTTCCCATTGCAAATCTGAATTACTATTCACTTGGACAGATCTGCTCCTCATTGCACCCTGATGATGTGTCCTCAGTCCAGCTCATGGTACTGGCAAGATAAATGTGTAGAAAGGGAAGAGGGGCAAAAAGCTAATACCTCCTGCTTAGATCCAAGAGATGCAATCACACCCTTTCAGTACTACCTGACATCTTCTTGACACTATTAGGAGGGAATTAATGTCTATAGGTATTGGCTGATAGAGGTGAATTATTGTAAGTTCTGGAAGGCAACTGTCTAAAGCAGGGGGAAGCTGATTAATTACCCAGCAATAATTCATTATTAAGACATTTAGGTCCACTTGTGCACCACAAAGAGGGAAGAGAAAACAATAAAACCTATAAATACTACTCAGATTAAACTGTTTGCAGCTATAGCCACAGAGGCACATATACACAGAGACAATAGCACCATCTCAGAAAAATTAGGTGGTTGGAAGAAAATTATCAAAATTACCAAATGATCATCTGAAGACAGATGGCTGTCTCCATCCCATGCAATGGATGTATCAGCTCACTATTTGTCAGGTCTGCCTGTTTTCTACATGAAACAATGATCATACACCCAGGGTACAAACAAGGGTGCAAAGCCCTGGGGATTGAGCTCACGCTGCTGAACTGAAGCAAATGGACAGGAAAGCATTTGAAGCCTGAACACACCTCTGCAGATAAAAATCTATGTTAATACTGATGTTAATTAACTACATAGAATTTAAAGCTGATATCTTCCTGCATATCACATACAAGCCTCCTTTCAGGTGTGCACAAACAATGTGTCTATTTCACAGCATTTCTTGCTTTCCTTTTCCTCCACCTGAATCATACAGATGATACATTTCTTGGCCACCATCAAATTGCCACCCCTTATGGGATTGTTCCCTAAAGCGTTTAAGTATCAGAACAAAAGACTACTGCACAGCACCACATTTCAATTGTGACTTAACTTTTCCACAAAGCGAATTTACTGTAGTGACACTTCACAGAAATAGACAGTATTTTAAATTCACTGACATTTCTCACTAACAAAACAGCACTTCTACCTTAGCAGTGATTCTAAGGCATAAAATTGCCATAAAGCCTTTTCTTTCCTCTCCTCTGGGTGTCAGAGTTGTCCTCAAAGTCCTTCTGTGTTAAAAATTTGTCTAATTTTGTCTAACAGGCCCAATGTATTAGTTAGAGAGTACATGCACAGTAATGTTTCAGAAAGATTATTACCCTCTTGCCCAAAATCTTGCATGGCAATTTTGGGTTACTCTGAACCTCTCTCCAGCTTTGATTTCTGAACTTGCCCTTAAATCTACTTTCTAATTCACTTAATTTATACTGATACAGTAGCATTTCTCTTTTTGTAAGCTGGTGTCCAAATACCAGAACAACTACAGCAGTGAGCACCTGACCATTTCCATAAAATAACACCTGACAATTTCCATCTTCCTCCGCAAAAGTCTTTAGTCAGAGTTATTATTAAAGCAAGTTTTTCCAAGCAGTTTCCACTGCTTGGAAGAGCTCAGAATCCTTTTTCTTAAAAGGATGGGGAGATGGATAGATGATTCCTGTGCCTTATAAAGGTCCAATGCAATTCACCTCTGGATACCAAACAGTTCTTACATCTAATAGGAGATGTAGTCACAGAAGATGAGAGGATTTCTCTCTAGCAATGATATCTTGCCCCTTGGCAGACATCAGGCAGTTCAAATAAAATTTAAGGTTTAGCTCATGACACTCAGTGGATGCTGACAGATGATGGAAGCACTGTCACAGCAGCTCTAAGTTGACTTTCTGTCTGCACTGCTGAACATTTTAAATCATTTCTGAACAAGATCACTTGAAATGGGCAGCAAATCTCTAAATCATCCATGAAAATACAATGGCATCCAAGAGGTGTTTGCTTGAGTTACCTCTTTAAGTAAGGGAAGGCAGTACTTAAGCAGGTTTATAGAGGATAGCAGGAATAGTTCTGTTCCTAAGAGCTGCTTCCTTCCTGTGGCTCCTCATTTCACATGCACATCTAAGAGATCAACATGCAAGAGCTTTTCTTACAGTTCTTGAACCCTCTGGCTTGTTCTCATCTCAGTATATCTAGATAACTCAATTTACTGGAGATTTGTTAATCACTTTTATTGTCTTCCAAGCTACTAAGCAAACCAGGTAGGTTATTCGGTCTAATAAAATCCAGATCTTGCTGACAAATACATTTACTTGAGGAAATGCTATTTAAAAAGTAGAAATTTTCCCTGGTCTTCTGGGCAGAGTGGAAATCACATAAAGGTGCTAGAACAAAGCTATGAAAACCAGAGCAAGGCAAACAAGGCTTGGCCCAGAATTTTTTCTCACAGAGTAAAAGAGTCAGAACAATTAGGAGGAAGTCCAAGATTATTTAGATGACAAACATGCATTCATGATAGGACTGCACTGAGGAGATGGATGGACTCTACAGAATTGGAGCAGCTGCCAATATTAGACTTAGATTTGTCAACTTAAACTCACTTCTCATTATAACTCTGTACACAACACTTTGGGGCCTTCCACTGCTCTCCCCAGAGGTTTTGGCTTTGGTATCAGTTTGCTTGGTGCCAGTTTGAATACCACTGGACTTACCTCATAATTTATCTTCAGAATATTTAATTAGATCAACTTTGTGACATATTAGTATGCTTGAGTTTAACTTGTTCCCTTGTTTAAAATTATAAAGTAGATAAAGGACAGGGCCCTACACTTGTTTACTACATATGAGACAATTTCTGCATTCTGTGAATGCTTCCTCATTAGTTTTTCTCTGCTTGCTAGACTTAATTTATCTACTCTAAAAACATAACAAGACTGAATTCATCGACATGCTGAATGCTAAACTGGTAGTGAATTACTAAAAGCAGAATTTAAAGTCTAATATTAAAAATATAGTTGATAGTTAAACTCAGTTAAAAAAAAATGAGAGAAAAACAGTTATCCTCAAACGGTGCCAGAAGATTATTGAACATGTGCACTGCATTTTTCTTACACATGTTTGGCTTCAGAAACTTCATGCTTTAAATATCAACCTTAGCAGAAAGAAGTCAACAAGTAAAAAGATCTTACATTCAGATACAGAATCACAGTACAATGATACTCGGCAACAAAGAGCAGTAAGTAATCAGCTCCTAAAGCCACAACAATATCTGTATGGCACCACAGTGAGTTTCAGAAAAGGCACTTCACTGAAAAGGAGAGCAAGATTTGACTGTTGCTAAGATCCCACTGCTCTTGTTCCCAATGTACATCAAATCCAAAATCTTTTATATATTTCTGCAAAAAGGAAATGAAGTAGATTGGCACTTAGCAACCCATATTTCTCCTTTTTTGAGCAATCTACATTCTGTTTTGCCATAAAAGAATAACAGGTAAGATAGAATACAGGGGATTTTTTTGTTTCTCCTATCATTTCAACAACTCACTATTGTTCTGCGTCCAACTATTTTACTTCCATGAGTTAAAAAATATATAAGGTATATATAGGTATCATTTCTGCATAAATGCACACACACAATCTTTGTTGGACCAGCACCCCTTTGCACCCCAGCATGATTCCAGTCAGTGCAGTTCCTACCAGTGCAAGGATCCCAGCTCAACATCAGCAGAGCTGGTTTTGAAGGTTATACAGATATGGGCGGGGGAAAGGCTTGAGAGAAAAAGCAGATTAAAAGCTAGAATTCAATTAAAACTTCATACAGTGCCACACCACCCCTTCTGTACAGTTTAAACAGCAAACCCTGGTCTTTAATAAACTGTATTTAACCAACTGCAGTCTATGTTCTGGAGCCAGTCTATTAGTATGTTTCACAGGAGAGGGAGAAACCCATGTGGGTTCAATGAGATCTACCTAGGAAAAGAGATTTGGGCTCAATTACACTGTGTTTAGTAACTAGCAAGGCTAAACAACCACATGGTAGAGGATTTCCGCATCACATATTTGAGTCTACACACTTAATTCTGCCTACTGCATCGTTTGGATTAGAACCATAATTTTTCTCAGCTCACTAAAAGGATACTAATACTACCTTGCTTTGTACATAAGTCATAAAATCAATGTCTAACCAGTCAAATGCCAGCTGTATTTAAGTATCTGAAAAATATTTTTGCATGCAAAGTCTTTTATAATTTCTAGCGCACTTCAACTTGGTGAGCACATACATTCTTCTGCCCCATTCTACAGCATTGACAAGCAGAAATTATGTACAGGAGGCATTCTGAGCCTTGCATCTACTCCATAATCTGAATAGTGACTTTAACAAGTCATCTATCACGACTACAAACTGAGTTTTAATATTAATGAGAATTTTGCCTACTTTAAGCCCTCCCAGTGCAGACACACCTCTTAGGGAATCTAAGAGGCTCAGGTGGATGACACTTCACCTTACATAATTATGTGAGCTTCACAAGAAAAAATACAAGACAGGAACTGAAAAAGAGAATTCTGCCCATGGTGTTTCAGCAGCTGCAGCAGGTACCTTGCTCTGGGTGGAGCAATAAAACTGGCAGCAAGTGAGATATCACATATTCACAGCTTCCATGGATATGGAAAGGTAACTAAGTTGTAGTTTCAACAGGACGAACACCCCTCCTGCAGTAGGTCAGGCCAGGGAGTTTTTAGTGACTGCAAACAGACACGACCAAAGCTCTACCACCACCTAAAACCCAGCTCCACCAGAGGCATTCTGCCTTCCATTTGGAGGCACTGGATCACTGCCACTCACTGTCTCCAGTGACCTCGCACACAAGTCAAAGCAGGCCTGACTATTTTGCAAGCTTAATTTAACACCAAATACTCTAGTCCATAGTTTATATAGTCCATATCCACTACAAGGAATGATAGCAAATTATACATCTTAAAACCTTAGTGCTACAACACTTGAAATCAGTCCCAAATTGTGCAGACCCTTCTCCTTCTATTTCCAGAAATACTAGAAATTAGTCACTGTTGCTTCTAAATAAAACAGCAAACAGCTTTGTATCTACACACAAAGTCTCTAACACAGCCTATAATACACAATTATTTATGTCCAAAAAGCAAATTACAGTGTAGTTCAACAAGGCTCTTATCTCCTTACAATATCAATTTTCTGGGAAAACACTTTATACTCTATGTCATCAGTTAAACAGGAAAATGAAAAAGGAAATTACCTAAAAGCTAGAGATTTTTAGATAGATAGCTATATCTAAAACATTCCATTGTGTTTAGCCATGACCCATTTATTTATTCCATGAATGCTTATCACTGCACAGACAAAACTAATTTGCAGGCCTTCTTTTGATATTTTCAACAGTCTAAAAGGATTGTTATTCTGGGTAACATCAAATGTGAATTACAGGAATTTTGCTATGAAATAAAAAAATCATTACAATACAGGTAATTTCAGTTTTCATGAGTTTGACCCTATTTTGTATTTTAAAAAAATGCAACAGTTAAGACCTATTTATAGCAACAGCAGCTACATGACATGGTTGATAAAACCTTATGTGAAACAACTATTACAGAATTTTCCCATGCTTTTCCAGGAAGCTTTCAAGATATCTTCCTTTACATTAAAAATACTTTCAACTGAGCATACCAAGAAGACAGTCAGCAAATTTCACTTCACACACTGAATTTCTGGATCACTTTTTTTCTTTTTGCATATAGAGAAAATGTTCTAAAATACACCCTAAGAAAACAGGCTAGATTTCTTACTAGTGCAAGTTTGGAGGAAGCACATGAGCCATGGGTAAATGTATTCCTCATTTTCCTCACACTCATGTGTTCCTCTGCCAGTTTTAGGTTAATTACTGCTGTGATGTACCAAGTGACTGATTGGTAGTAAAGGTGTTTTCTTTCTTGTGGTGCCTCCCAAGCTCCTTGTCACTTAAATAACTCATTCACCTCTATGAAATGGCCTCCAGGATTTTTGTTGCCTAGAAGGATTATTGCCCACTAATAAAGCCTGTTATTCTGACACCCTATTTCATGATACCTCCAATAAAACCACGCTGCAGAAACCTCCGCTACTTGTGTAATTCATCATTATTTTTTTAATTCATCACTGTAAACATTTACTGCATATTGCTGAGTGAACAGCAAAGTCAGAAATATTTCTTAACCATTATATAATTATCTAGATGCCTGGTATATTTTCACAGCAATATTTTTTGAAAGTAAAAGGTTACATATTAATAAGAGATGTGTTTCAAAATTTACTTGCTGTGCCTTGGAGACAATTAGAGAAAAATCCCCCATCTGCCTCACTATTTCCACCACCTTATCACCAAAGCTACAAGCCACACCTAAGAGCAAAGAAGCCACAATGTACAGAAGATGCCACCAAGTTTGCAAACAGCTGTTAAATGCTTCCCCTCTCCCCCAGATGCTTTACAACTACAATGGAGTTTCAAACAGTGGCATTTCGCTCAAGTATCACATCTTAAATGCATAATTATTCTATTCACATAATAGCCAAGTAAAAAGTCATCCAAAGCATGATTCCAAGTATAATTTTCTAAGTTATACAGCATTTAAAGAATTAGCCCAAAATCATTATCTATAGAGGTTTATATACAATTTGAATAATAGGGTACAGGCCAGACTCAACATTTAACTAAAGTCAGTGACAAAATTGCCAAGATAATTCCTGAGCAATGATTAGAAATAAGAACTGCATCATGACTTCTAAAATACCAATGAAACACTCATGTTATTTGGGTGTTATAAAAGCCCAGGAAATTGAGGAAAGGTGGATTATATAGAATTCTGTTATCCAGTCAACACAGTTCACACTTAGCTTCTGTACAATACAAGAGAGGAGGGTCATTTTAGGCAATGAATGCAGAGAAAATTGTTTGATAGCTCACCTTCAAGAGCTTACTCAAGAGTATTCTTGCTATTTTTAATCTATTTGAAGTCTTATACTTTAGACAGGTCTACATGCCACAGCTGTGTTGAGAATCCTCTCATGGGTGACTTTTGCAAATGAGTCATCCAGACACATAAAGCTTGTTCCAAATATAATTAGAAAGACAAAATGCACAGATCTGAAGTACATGCTTTCTGCAACCTTCAAGCATGGCTTCTAGCAGATTTGAAGAGCAACTAAATAATTAAAGAAGAAACTCTACTACAAATTTTATAATGCTAAAGCTGATTTACACATAGGAAGAATTATTAAATCTACCCTTTGCATCTTGAATCTGTAACTGCTTTTCACAGTCACTTATATAAAAGGGTTTTTTTCCCCTCAGCAGGATATTAAAGTCTCACAACCATTCATCTACAATGGACAGTCATTTTTCAAAACTAAATAAAAACAACTGCTATGTAAACATAGAAATACATAATAACTTACTGTCATA
Source organism: Calcarius lapponicus (assembly GCA_039654755.1). Classification (NCBI taxonomy): domain Eukaryota; kingdom Metazoa; phylum Chordata; class Aves; order Passeriformes; family Fringillidae; genus Calcarius; species Calcarius lapponicus. The sequence continues at coordinate 35,269,940 of CM077470.1, forward strand.
TATACCAGCTGTACATAAAATAGATACATGTTTTAAATAATTAATTTAGAAAGTCAAGTGGTTTTAAAACATGAACCTACTTAAGCTTACAAGCGCCCTACACCACAATGCAAATGGATTAATAGACTCGCTGATTATTAATTCTCTAATGCCATGCTATGATCATGATGTTTATGATGTTATGACAATCTACACAATACTAACCATAATTAGAAATCAATATTTCTCTTTCAAATCCTTAATTTCATGTTGGAGTACAGCTTTATTCTTTTAACTAAGCAGTTTTTACCCAGTGCAAGTCCTAGGAAATGTCTGACTAAATTCCAGGTACCAGAGGAATGCCAATGGGGGTGTGTAAGAAGCCAATCTCATGCCTGAGAAATTACAAAAAAGCAAATTACAAACAAATCTACTGATCTTAAATGGGTACATTTGGAGGACTTAGAAAGAAGCTCTCCTGCTCATGGGATTGAATGCTGGTGACTTGTTTTTCTCCAAAGCTTAAATGAGAAACGGAACTGAGCCTAGTTGCAAACAGAAAGGAAGAAACACACAATGGGTTTATTTTATACAATTCAAGTCAAGGAGAGGAAAGTGTTCTTCATTGCAAGTACTCATACCACAATCTCCTTGGCATCTAACAAAGAGATGACCAAAGAACCACCCCCACAAACAACACTGTGCAGGTTTCCTAAAAGACTGTGGGAAAAGCTGGCTAATTCCAGAATGCCAGCTTTCCAATCTCTAAATAGATTTCATGACTTAGGTCTGTTTTGCAGCTGGTGATCTCTCACCTCAAAGTCTGGATAGTCAATCCATAACATGATGCCCCTCTACTGTCCTGCATTTTGTGCAAACTTTCCACACTTTCTTAATTTCATTTACAAAAGGGATTACATGGCTCCTTACTCAAAGACCATTTTGACTCCCATTTTTTAAGATGCATGCGCATTTTTAGTTACAGACATTTCAATTCCTACCCATTCCAAGAAAAATTAGGTTTGTTCTCAAAACATTTGGGAAATCACAGGTTTTCTTTTCTGTCTTCATTTATATGCAAAATTTCCAAATTTTCATTTGCATTTAGTTTGACACAGAATAATTATATCATCTTACATATTTTTCTGACCACGGTACAATTACAATTATGTGGGGGGAAAAAAAGACATCAGTTTACCAGGTAATTAATCCAATTAATCCTTTCTATCACAGAGAGAAGAGCACTCTAAAATATAAAGTACTGTCTTGATGAAGGTGAGGGAGGACATCTCAGTCTGTCAAAATTAGGTGAAGTTTCAATTACAGCAATACATTTCCCAGCTAACAACTGCTGTCTCTAACAGGACCAGACCTGAGTTGTTTGAACATCAGGAGTTTATCATCTGCAGTACAAGTTTTGGTGAGGAACACATTCATGAGAAAATGCCTTTGAACAAGTCCAAGCGGGGTTTTTTTAAGGAATATTTGAGTTAAACATCAAGCTTATCAACAGTCTGCTCAGGTGACTCTCTGGGGGAAATCAATGGAAGTTTCTTTGCTGAGTCAGCTTTTTCCAGCTCCTTCTATTCCCAGATTTTGCCCTTGACTCTTGTGAGTATGACAAAGTACCACACATTAGGCAGAACTGCTGTTCTGTCTCAGTCACGAAAACAGCATCATTTCACCATAAGAGCAGTCCAAAGAGGCAGGCAGAGAACACAAAATAGGATCAGATGTGCTATGAAATCCACATCTGGACAAGGCCTAGCCCACTGGAGTTTTTTTTCAACACAGTTGTTTTTCTTTGTCCCATCACAGAAGGCAGGAACTATTGCTAATGGAGTGCAACCCCTACAGCATGTGGGATCAGTGGTGTGACAAAGGGATTTCAGAGCAAACAGAGATGGGGTGAGCAGTCTCTCTACATCCCTGCCAATGGACAGCCTACCAAAAACTTTTTAACTATAAAGCATTAGGCATTCAGCCCACGCTTCATAAACAACAGCCATGAAGATTGTCATTAAGTACATGAAAATATTCCATATTAATGTATTTCAAACATAGAGTCAAAGGTTATACATTTGAAATCATGTGTAACCTTCTGTATTGATTTCAAGATTTAGTTCAATATGATTGACTTATTTAAATATTTTCCTTTCTCAAGTCACAGAGTGTAATTAAATAATTATCAAAAAAGGTACGGCCATATTATCCTATCATCATGCCTATTCCATTACTCCTGTGGATTACTTGAGTTGTCCATAATAATAAAAGTTCTAAACAACAATAATTTAGAGAGAAGAGACAGGATAGGACCTTCCTATTTCATACCATGAGAACTCTAAGGTTTACTCTGAAGGCATCCAACTGGGGTTCAGAAAAATTCATTTCATGTATGATATCTCTTATTTATAGTCAAAACTAGGGAATATGCTTCAGTTTCTAAAAATTTACAATCTCTAATCCATTTTTTTCAACATGAAGTATCCACAGTACAAGTCCAAACTGAATGAAAACTCCATTTTGATTAACTAAAATCTCATTTTTCTAACTGCAATGGGCATGAGATTGTACAGTAGCAAAGCTCTCCAACTTCCACTAAATTCACTGAATACCACACCTTAACTTTATACAGGATAAAGATATTTACCTAACTCTATAATGTTTGACAGTCGTAAGGTTACAGTTTTGCTTTTGAAAACTGTACAAAACTCCATTCTAACTGCTGTTTTCAACATCACCTTATGCTACACAAAATCACAATGCAACCTTTTCATTCCCACTGGCTACATGAAATATTATCATTATTTATTAAAATTAATTGTTGGACACTATCATGCTCTTTAGAAAAGTTTAAAAAATCCTTTGTTGCCCTTTAACTGAAATCGTTTGTAGTGCAAAAAAGCCAGAATCACAGTGCAGCATTAAAGGAGAATAAACAGAAATAACCTTATTAATAAGTGAAAAAAAAATACCATAATGAGAATGGTTCCTATGAATGGTGTTTACTTTATAATTAACAAAATAAATATTAATAGAACTTAGAAAAATAGTGCCTCAGATGAAAGCTTATAGCATCATACCCTTTCAATAGGCATGCTTGTTGGCTTTGTCCTCTTTTTTTATTCCTGTCATTGATTATCTTTTCCCCAGTCCTCCTTCCACCACTGACCATCATTCACCACACATGGTCTTGTACTGCATATCACCTACCCATGAGACACCAATGTATTCTTCAGCCTGTGATCAAATTCCAAGTACTCAATGAAATAAGTATAAAATTCAAAAGCTTTTTTTAGTTAATGTTATAACCTGCCTGCTGTTATTGCCCCTATATCACAGAATTAACTTTTTTCATTTCTACTACTAGATTATTTAGTTCCTAATGTCTTCCATTGCTCTCTTAAGACATGTTTTAAAGCTGGTTATCCCAGAGTTGTCATGAGTATTTTAGCAAGGCATGACATGAAGACTGAGGTTTACTAAAGTCATTTACTGAAAGCCAGGAGGAAAAAACAAAAGGGGGAAAAAAAAGGCAGCTTTTTTTCTGTAACCAACAGCACAGAAAGAAAAGCATGTTTGCTTTCCTCACTCCCATCTTTACAGTATCTTAGCATCAAAATCAAATTGTTCCTTTTGCTCTTCCCTTGCTATTTCTTCCCCCACCAAAATTAAATACCTGATGCCATCTAGATCAACTTTGCAATGCAACTCTGCAGTGACAGAGAATGGCTACCTGAGCATAGAAACACAGAGCTCAATGCCTTAAACCTCTGCTAATCCTTCATGAGAACGGGTCCGTTCTTTAAGACGCAAAGTGGCAACATGAACTGCATTAAAAAAAAGATTTGATCTCTCCTTGAGTGCACAGCACACAATATTTTCCTCTGCACATACCTGTTTAAACAGTGCATCATCAAGGCTTTCCTGCCCTTACTAGAAAGTGTCATTAACATGGGGGGTGGGACATTGAAGATATAGTTTTACCATCAACTCATTTTAAAGGCACATTCTTTTTAAGTCTACATTGCACCTTCAGCTTGATTTTTGGCAAACAAGACAGAGTCAGAAGAGAAAAAAAGATCAGCCCAAAACTTCCCAAAGTGAATGTGACCTCTGTAGATTGCATCCTGTTTTACCAGCTGCTTCCCCAACATCTGTGCACCTAAGAGTAGCCCAAGACACTGCAAAGGACACACCCACTGCTAATTTTGATTCTATAGTTATAGGAAAAATTCAGGGAGAGATTTCAGGGAAAAAAGGGCAGGAAATAAACAGTCTATAAAAGTTTCAGTGGTATCATGATACAGCACATTAATAGCTTTAATGTGAAAAAAAATTACATATGGGCTAATAAAAAACCTTCTTTTAATTCCCTCTGGAACACCTCCCCATGACTTGACCATCTGTACATTGATATATGAGTAAAAACACTTGAATTTATGGCTCCAAGGGACTTGTAGATTCATAGTAGCTGACTGCAATGGCACCATGGTGAGAACACCCCCTGGACAACCTTCAGCTCTGCACCAGCAGCCAAAGTTAGAATCTCCCCCTCCAGCTGCTACAGAGTCATGCTGACTTCACCAACCAAAGAGTAATTTCATAAAACATCTGTCTGACCTAAAACAATACTTGGAAAGAAACAAGGGTAGTTTGAAGGTAAGACAACTTGGAATGATCTCCCCTCTGCAGAGATGCTACAGCATGTCCACTCAGCTCAAAACACACCAACTTCTAAGCATTTTTCTTTGACTCCCCAGTAATACTTGAATAAGCTACATATACTCTCACAAAAATGATATGAAGATTATGGTTGTGTACAGAATATGTACAATACATTGTTTCTAGTACAAAATTTATAGCTTCAGATTTTTTTTCTAAATTCAAATTCATGGCTTGGAAATTTGCTTTGTAGGAAAACTATACGACATTCTCCTCTTAGAACTAAAACTTCCAGGGGAAATGCAAGGGGAAAGAACTTGAAAAAGTATTTAGGAATACTTTTAATAGCTCTAAACCAGGAACTATAGTAATTTTTTGGTTTTGATTCCCAGCAAAATGATTTTACTTGGAAAATGGTTTCTCTGCAAACATGAACTGAGGGTTTCACCGATGCAAGTAATGAGGGATGGTTACTGTAAGTGAATGTTTCACCTTGGGATGTATTTTGCAATCCAGCAAACCATAAGCTATCAGGAGCATCTCATCTCACTTCAGTAACTTCCCTGAAGAGTCCCCCTTGTGGATTTCTGACTCAGGAGTATGGCCAAGCAGGGAAACCCCTTGATAATGTTTGTTTTTGGACCAGAGCGGTGTTTTTACATCTTTGCAGAGAAGTCCTATTTTTACTGGGCCTGAGTTACCCTACAGTGCACAGAATTTCTGACTTTAGGGTTGAAATTAGAACTGCAAAATCCTAAACACCAAGGATGCAGTGTGTCCTTACAAGAGAAACATCAAAAGCTCATACACTTTGTGCCAAATTAAAGGTTTTGAGTACAAAGATCTAACAACAGAATAGTTCATACGTGCTTATACGAAAAAAATATGAAGTGTATCTTCAACCTAGGGGTTGGAAATTATTCATTAAAATAAGAAGGCCCTAGCCCTTAGATACTGTTTTGACTTTCTTCTCTTTTGATCTTAATGTGAAACAATTTATAACATCAAAACGGTGTTATATTTCAGAAATATTTTTAATTGTAATGCCAACATTCATAATAATTATAATTTGCTTTTCAAATCATCTTTGAGAAGAAAGGAATAACAAAATTATCCTACTAAATCCACTAGGGGATTATTGTTGCCCTGAAATATCAAAGAAGTTAGGATGCATTGAAGATTTATTGTCATACAAAACACTGAAGTGCTAATTATCTTAATCTGAAACTGGGTGTTTTTCCTTTGATTAGATGCTGTACATCAGTATGACAGTCTTAATGCTTTCTGGTCAGACTGATAGATGAAACCGATTTTGTTACGTTACTCAGGATATCTGCAAGTTAATATAGAAATAAAATTATTTCCTTATAAATTTTAAATCATAAACTATAGCGACGCAAGCACAGTACAGCTGTTGCTTTTCTTTGCAGTGCACACTGTATTACAAAATGAATTAAGCAACTTCCCACCCCCCAAACATGAGAAAATTGCAGGAGTTTTTCCTCTAAGTTCATCCTAAGAAATGCTTCAGTTCAAGGTAATCAAGGCATTTAACATTTGAATGAGTTTACTAATTTAAGCAACAGTACTATTCATATGCTTGCAGCCAGGAGCATACACACCTCACCTCACTGACTGACCTGCAAGTCCACAACTATTCTGGAATATTCACTCTGTCGTTTACAAGCAGCTCCATCTCATGTTTTTTAGCAAGACTCAAGCACAGCAAGAAGATTCACATAGTTCCTGAGATAATGAGCCCTTGTTAATTCTTCATTTATCCTTACTAAGAAAACCCAGGAAACCAAGCCTTATATTGTAAATGGCTACGAAAAAAGGAAAGCACAAATTTTTCCTAAGAGCTATATGGAAATAAAATAACTTAATCCATTTCAAATTATTTCATGCATACCAAACCTTGCAAAGCAGGCATGAAAGCATTCATGCCTAGGCACAAAGTATTTATGCTGACAAATGCAATCTTTCACTTGCACATCAGTTTAAGTTAATAAAAATCTTTCAAAAGCTTCCTCAGTATTTTTCAGTTTTCAAATCCAAATTTAAATAACATCCATCAAGAGTACATACACAGAAAAAGCACAGCAACAAGAAATCTAAAACTCTCTGAAGTAGACAATTTAATTCTTAGTACGCAAGACAATGCAAACAAAACTAAAAGCAATAACTAAAAATAGACAATTTTCTGTTTTCAGCAAAAGCTGATTATAACCCCTCTAAGAAACCAGCATGACCTCCACAGGCTCCATTGTCCTATATAAGAAAGATACAGTGGCATTTATTTCTTGGATTCATGGAGTGGGTTTGTGACCTGCCTGGGCAGGGTGAGGAGGGCAGAGCTGAGCAAGCACAGCAGGTGTCTGCAGCACCTGCTCATTGAAACACACTGCAGGACCACGTCCCAAATACTGTTTTCTACAGATGATCTCATGCCATGCAATCTGTAACAAAACTAAGGAAATCTAGGATCAGGTGGTGCAGAGAATGCTCGCTGATTTACAAGGTTAATTTCCCATAGCAGCGTCTAGGCAGGTTAGTGAACTGTGAAGCATTTTCCTTTCAGTAATGGAATAGAATAACATGCTGACAGAACTGACTGAAAATACTTAATTTCTCCCTCTTACAGAAGAATATTTAGTTGGGTCATTTAGAAGTCACATTGAGAGAGACATTCTTTCCCTAGATAAAATACATGATGGGGAGAAAAGATATACTTTTAGAAAAAAACCCACTCTTTTAACTATATTTGCTATTTGCCACCAGCCTTTGAAAGACAGAAAACTCCATGACCAGAATTAAATCTAAGTAAACAAAGCAGGATGCCAAATTTCAGGTTCCTAAGGTTCACGAGGTTGAATTCTCCAACTCACGATGACCCCAGTGGTATCAGAGAGAGCATGACAACAGATGATGTTGGCCAAGAGTCCACAGGAGATGACTTGGACTGCTACTGAGTGATGAACAACACACACCCATTCAACAGAACGACCCCGACTGCACTATCATGCAGCAGGAAGACAACCAGGAATCAAAGAAAATTCCCCACCAGCTCTGCATTGCTTTCATTAAGTGATGTCAAACCAGAGTTACAATGACACACTCTCCACAACAGTACTCCATACATGAAATTTCATGTAAATGGCTGCATGAACAATTTGAACATGCTGGAATTACACAATAAATTTCCAGCTACAGTAGAAAATTAGACATTTGATGGAACTGAGCAACTGAAAGTGTTTATGTTATATATAATATTTACAGGTATTTTTATACGAGACCAGTATCACTCTGTGATAACAAATATTCAGCATATAACCAGCTCAACTCTGCAGCATAACACTAATGACACTGTTTCTTTTCAAATTAATTTGTATTATTATGACTCTGATAATAACACATTGCTATTAGTCTGGTAACAACACATTAACTGCAACTCATGGAAATAAAAATACACTGCTTAACATGAATATTGTTTTATGTTGGTTTAAAGAATACGACTCTGAAGAACTTCACAGCCTCTAAATTAATGTTTAGATAGCATCAGCAGATACTTTTTTGCCAGTATGCAGGTATACAACCTCCCTGGATGTGCTTTAGCAGCAACGTAGTTCCCTAAATGACGCAGGGTATTTACTTGGAGTTTATTTATGACTCTGAGTATAGACGGGAACTTGTCTATCTAATTGGGCTGCCAAGAACTCGTGGGAGTTCTGCAGTGACCACAGACCTGTGGCTGGGCACAGGCTGACAGCTGGGGACCACCAGAAATGCACAGAGAGGTAGCCTCACCCTAACCCAGTGGCTTAGCAACTCAAGGCAATACTACACCAACAGCAGCTCCTCAGCTGCTGGCTCACACCTGACCCCAAGCCAGACATCTGGAAGCACCATGGGCAGGGGGAAGCAGCACTCCGAAAACAACTTATCTACCAATAGTTCCTGAATTGTTCTAAGCAGATCCAAACACTACAAGAAATACCCATTTCTGGGGTTCTGCATAGTTTGGATGCTGTCTGTGGTACTCTGCTCCAAGACAAGCATACAAGGAACAGCCTTGGCACAAAAAAACCCTTCGGTTATATTTTATAGAAATCATTACTTGGCACAAAAAAAAAAAAATCCTTTGTTTTATATTTTCTAGAAACCACCATTTCCCCTGGCCTTGGTCAGAACTTCTTCCATATTCCCTAAATGCCACTAAAATCAGGAAACATTTGCTGTACAGTTTGCCTATTCAGGAAGGTATGATGGATTCTCCAGATAACACATCCAAGTAGTCTTTGCTGAGTACATTAGGATTTGCTAAGTACACTAGGATTTATGACAGCCATTAATATATATTGGAACAGAAAAAATAAAGTGTTTCAGATGTAGATATTACTGCAAATTCTGGATTTCAGGATCAGAGTTTTTCCAAGAATGCTCAGCCATTCTCCTGCAGCAACAGTCTTTTGAACTGTCAGTCTGAATTGTCCATGGCTCACCTTGAAATTAAAGAAAATCCCTGGTAGCAAAAGTGAAGATTCAACCAAAACCTATAAATTTCATTCTGCTACCAACTTGCTCTCAGTCTCTTCATTACTCTCTGGAAACTCCTCTACCAACTTTTCCTTCTTTTTGAGTATTAAGGGACAGCCCCTCATACGTTTGGAGCATCTTCAGAGCAAATTTTAATGGAACTACTCATGTTTTATTGTTACCACAATCTCATATTATATAATACTATCTAAAACAGCCTCTCCTTTGAAATAAATTTCATGTCACCACTGATTGCCCATTGCACTTTACAACTATCTCAATAGGACCCAACGTTAGATGATCTTGTTTTATTGTTCTAATATTGAGAAGAAAAAGTCAGTTAAAAAGTTTAGTGCTGCAAAGTGAATTACTTATGATGCAAAGTGAATAGAGAGACAGATTGCAGGTTGGTTATGAAGGAGGTTACTGGGGAACTGGCTTCTCTAATTCACATTGTCAAATAAAGCCATTCTGACAAATGCTCTAAAACACATTTTAAATGGTAGCCTAGTGCCTTATCCCACTGTTCATAGGCATGCGAAAACCTTCTTTTAGCATTAAATGAAATAAAATATACATTAGGAAAAAGGAAAAGAAAGCATGCATATGTCCCTACACAAAGACTCCACACAGTACTTCAAGAAACACTTCAAGTGCAGCCATATGTGTATGAAAACTGGATTTACACATTCTCCTGTCACTGAAATTACTTTAGACAGCACAAAGTACCCAGTAACTGCAGGGGCATCTTGCATTAGCAGGCAGCTTCCCTCCCACTTACAGAAAAGATGTTTGTTTGCTGCCATTTCAGGAGGCCTCTTCACCCTTACCTACAGCATCTTGTTTTTTATGGCATGTACAAAGCATACTGAAAAAATGGAGGAAATCAAGTGCCTTCTACCAACAAGGAGAATAAAAACAAACTTAACTCTGCCAGCTTTTTTGTTGATAATTACACCAGGGTGTAGAATTGCTGTTAGAAAAAAACAAAACCAAACTTCAAGGAATTGTACCAAAGATTTGAGGAAATCTAAAATAAAAGATTAAACAAATTTTTCCAGTCCATTACAGAGACACTCATTTCTAATACAGTAAAAAACAGGACAGACAGGAATATTGCAAGAAACCATGGACTGCAGTATAGTACTTAAGCCAGCCTGAACTCTCATACAGGTAGAATCACCTTTTTTTCAGGACAACAAATCTTGGAAGTTGCATGCACAATAAAATCCTTCTCTGCACGATTTTCTGGCAGAGATCATCCACAAAGATGGCCAAAAGAAAATTTTGAACACTTTCATTTTATACTTGCAGTACAAAATATTCTAGGTGTACTACAGAGAGGCAAATCTTTTAAGAGAGTCACTCAGAGCATGCAAGGATGCAGTGAAAGATGACTCACATTTTTTCCCACTCAGTATTTACCCAGAGGGCAGAATGTACAGAGAAGGGGAGGAAAGAATCATTACTTAATTGCAAGGCACTGCTAACACAGAAGTGGGTTAAGGCAGCAAAAAACCCCAAATGCCAGTAAGTTCAGCTGAAGAATAGTAACTAGAGACAACTGCCTGAACAACTCCACATGGCTAGAATTCAGATTTGTGACAGCTCTGAGCTAAAGGAGGCACAACTTTTGACTTGTTTCTTGCCATGATCAGAACTACTGCCAAAACAGAACCAGAGACACAGATTCTTGTAATGAAGACACTGAGCAACTACAGAGATAATGGATCAGAGTTCCTGGCTGCACTTATCAAACAGGACATCATTTCAGAAGCCTGATAACCTGTACAGCACAGAGCCTGGCTGCCAGGCTCACAACAGCTGATGTGAGCTTTAGGCTAGAAAATAAAAAATAATAAAATCCATTACTATGAACTTTACACTACAGGTTATTAGAGTTTGTTCCCATCTGGAATCCAAGTACCTCACACATAAGTAACCTGCCCTTTTATTATAGGATGCACAATTACCTGGAAAACCATTTACTGTATCTCTACCATAAATGTTATGTTTTTCAGAGCCGAAACATAGTTACAAAATTCAGGCCAAAATTTCACATAAAATTTCCAGCTTTTTCAAAGTACAGCTCCATTTATATTCTGGATTTCCATTTTATATCAATGCATAGGATGTAAAAGCAAGTACATAATTGATTCCCTTGAATTTTATCCACAAAATCTAGGAAAAACAACAACACCAAAATAAACCAAACCCAGATTCCAATCTCTTCACTGTTGCAGATGCATTCCCCAGTAGAGCACATTTCCACCACTTCTGGAATGTTTCTTCTCTCCACTTGATACTGCTGGTATTGCTTTCAAAATTCTTTCACACTGAATTGACAATTTAAGTGAGATGCCAACTGTATTAGCACCAAATGCCCCTCTGCTACAACTAAATTCTACCTTTCCTATGAGTTTATCATCACTCAGGTTTTTTCAGCCCAAGAGTCACACCAAATAGTCACAATAGGTTTTGAAGCAGTGGTGAGGACCTCGCAACCCAAGAAAGCCACTGCTCAGAACTCTTGTCCCTAGGAAGAAAAAATTGCACGAGCAAGTTGACTTTAGTTTGTATTAGCAGAGCTCACTAAATGGCTCAGTTATTCTGCCTAACTGTGTCACCTCTCCCATTCCCCAAAACAAGCCATTAAAATGTTAGCATTATTTCCAGTTCAACAACTGAACATAAGTCCAAGGGGCTCTGCTGGCCTGGGCAGAGCATGCTGTTTCCCCACACACACCACTTCTGTGAGCTCTCTTAGCCAGCTCTTCACACACTTATTATGGGATAAAGGATCAGAGTAGTTTCACCTTGGCAAATTAGGAAATCATATGGTATTTAAGCTCTATGAACACTTAAAGAATAGGTTTTTTTTACCTTTGAATAAGCAGAATTTACAGTGATAGAGTGATAATTAGGGTGCTTTCTTCACAGCATCAAGTACTGCTACTGTCTGTAATATACATCAGCTTATAAAAGGCAGTGTAATAAAAGAGCTTCTAAACAAAACACCAAAGGATGACCATCACCTTAAAAAAAAACAGCACAAGTGTACAAAAAGTAAATAAACCATGCTTGGAACTCCAATCTCTTATATCTTATTCTTAAATCAACCAGACACCCACACTGTTGGATAGGGTTTTAAATTATACCAAAGTAAAAGGTATTAGCTCCTATTTTAAACCACTACAAGCCCTTGAGATTCATTCCAGCTCTCTGCAATGCTGAAACGACTACAGAGCACTCCATGTCCATGGATGCCTATGCTGGGTAACTGGAGACACTGCTCATTTCCTTGATGAGTCTGCAGCATTATTGGAATAATTCTGAGATCTAGCAAATCATTTCCCCAGTCGTGTCATGTATAAGAATTTGACCTTTCTTAGTGGATAATCTTTAGCTGAGTTCTGGTTTTCTTCATTTACAGCTAAATTAATTTCTATGAAGGTATCTTCCAGATACAACTTATTCCCAACTTCAAATCAAGTATCTTGCACATATAGGAACTTACAATTTCCTAAAAAACATCCACATTTACCTAGAAAGCTGTTTACTTCATCTCTACTAAAAATTTTATGGTTCTTGCAGCTGAAAGTTATGTATAAACACAGACTTATTTAGCTCCAAATTTTCAGCCTTTCCAAAGTACAGCTCCACTTGTCCACTGGATTTCCATCTTATCTCTATATATCAGATGCAAAAGCAAGCACATCATACATTCAGTTCTCTTTATCAACCAAGGTTTAAAAAAACCTAAACCCAGACTCCAATCTCTTTTCCCTTAGAGACATGCTCTTCAAAGGGGCACATTTCCTCCATTTCTTGATTTTTTTCCTCTCTCCCCTTAATAACCGTTCTATTGTTTTCCAAATCTTTGCACAGCGATTTGACCATTTATTTGAGATGTCACCAGTAGTGGTACCAAATATCTCCCCTGATAGAAAGACATTCTACCCTCCCTATGAGTTTCACATCACTCAGTTCTTGTCTACCAAAGAGTAGCACAAAATATTTACATTGAATTTTGAAGCTACAGTCAGAAAGGACCTTGTCATTAAATAAGCCCCTGCTCACAACCAGCACTCTTGCTCACAGAAAAAAAAATTGCTCTGAGCAATAATACACTGCTCTCTATTAGCAGAGCTCACTAAATAGCCCATTTATTCTGCCTAATAGTATCATCTCTCCCATTTACCAAACCATTCACTTTTATCACCCACAGTACATGTCATTAAAATGTTATTATTATTTCTGGTTCAACAATGAACATACTCAGAGATGCTCTGCGGCCTGGGCAGATGATCCTGTTTCCCCACACACACCACTTCCATGAGCTCTCTCTTTAAACTCCATGAACTCTTAGAGAATAGTATCTTTTTTTAAACCTTCAATTATTACAATTTTCCCCCATGTCACCTCATTATTGAAATGCTTTCTTAGCAACATCAAATGCTACCACTATTTCTGTTCTATTGCTCATTACTATTTCTGTAATTCATCTGCTGATAAAGGACAGTGCTACAGAGAGCTTGAAAACCAAACACTGCTGTCACTGTATCATGACCAATTTCAAAGCATTTCATTTTGTAGTTGAAATGACACTCAAACCAGATTACTCAAAAAAACCCTCTGGAGGCAGACGACAAACAGTCTGTGACATGTGAACCTTGGATAAAATCATCCATTTCCTTCCTAAAATGGATTAATAGACTAAACTCCTATTTAAATTACTATCACTCTTTGGTTATTCTTGTACATTTAGGGAAATTTTTACTCCAATAAAATTTTTCATCCATAATACTTAATTCTATACAGAGTTTATAAATCTTATATAACTTCTTATCCCAATTCTATCAAGAGAAAATAAGAGGTCTCTATCCATAGGGACAGCACAGGTCCCAAGAATCCAAAACAAGGGAAACTGACAGAGAGCACACTCAGAACACCCCAGCCTTGGTTGGAAGAGTTACAACAATGGCACAAAGGGCACACCTCATTTCTCAGAGCACCAGCCTTGGAAACACCAAAAATGCCCTTGTCACACGAGCCAAACCTCTCTAGACCCAACACAATTTTTTTTCGATGATTTCAAAACAGCTGAAAGAATACCTATTCCCACCAACAAGAACCTATTACAAACCATTTCTGGAAAATTGTGATTAGTACCAGAACATGTCTCAAGTACCTGCAAATATAATTTATAAACCACATTGCACCATGAAAGCAACTGATTCCTAGAACACTCTTTTTGATAGATACACTGCTATTGCAATAAAAAAAAAAAACATTGGTCAAACAGTGAGGAAAGGAGGATATTCTAACACAGATGGCTTACAGGAACAGGCCAACATTTCTAGATTATCTAGGAAGAAACAAGTTCTTTTAAGGCCTAGCTGCAAGTTAAGGGTTTTACATCCGGGTTTGCTCACAGGGCAGCAGTAACTCACCCACCACAGCCCTCTTTGCAGAAGGGCTCCCCTGGCACAGCTGATCCTGCCAAGACCTTTTTTGGTGCCTCCAGAGCCTCCTCAGGGCTCCCCTGCCCTCAGCCACGAGGCTGCTCTGCCCAGTGCCAGGGCTCAGCACTGGGCACTCGCCCCAGACACTGCCAGGAGCCCACTGCTGCCACGGCACCCCAAACACCCCCGGGGCAGCAGCCCATTGTGAGCACACCAACAGCCTGGCACCCCAAACCTTCCCACCTCTGCTGCCCCATGGCAACCAAGGGCAGGACACAGAACACGTGGCCAGTACTTGTAGTGCCACAGATCTACGCTGTTATTGCTACCAAAGATAAAGATTCAACCAAAACCCCTTGGATTTCATGTTGCTGCCAACCCTCTCTGACTCAGATTGGAGAATCACCCATATTTCTGTGATGAGAAGATCGTCTTCAGATACCACTCATTCCCAACTCCAATCCAAATAACATAGATATAACTAACATACAATTTCCCTAAATCATGTCCACATTTTCCTGAAAACCATTTATTGCATCTCTACTATAAACGTTATTTAACATACGCACAAACACAAACTCTAACTTAGTTGAAAATTTCCAGCCTTTCCAAAATATAGTTCCATTTGCAACCTAGATTTTCCATTTTATATCAATATATAGCACACAAAAGCAAGTAAAATGGCATTCAGTTCGCCTTAATTTTTTAAAACAAGCCTAAGAAAAACCATGAACAAAACCAGACTCTAACATGCTTAAAGGTTACAGACATGCTCTCCAGAGGGGCACATTTCCCCCATTTCTTGATTATGTCTTCTCTGCCTTTGATAACTCTTCCTATTGTTTTCCAAACCTTTGCACCGTGATTTGACCATTTAATTCAGATTTTGCCAGTATTGGTATTAAATATGACCCCTGATAGAACCATATTCCACCCTTCTTAGGCATCACTCAGGACATGTTTATCAAAGAGTCACACCCAATACACACATCAAAATCCAAAGCTCTGGTCAGAAAGGACCTTGTAACCCAAGAAAGTCCCTGCTCATAACCAGCACTCTTGTTCCCAGAGAAAAAGCCCTTAAAATTGCACTGAGCAATATTACACTGCTCTGTATTAACCCAGATCACTAAATGGCCCAGTGATTCTGCCTAACAGCATCATTTCTCCCATTTACCAAACCATTTATTTTTTCCAATTTATATCAGAATGCATGATATACAAGTGCCAGAGTTAACACACACCTGCACAAAGTGCAAAAAAGCAAAAACCAGTCTTTGAACTTAGAGCTCCCATACCTTACTCTTAAACCAACCAGACATCCACAGTATTGAACAGGATTTAAAAGCACAAAGTCAAAGGTATTCTCTCCTTTCCTAAACCAGCTACAAGCCCTTGAGATTCATTCCAACTCTGTGCAATGCTGAAAAGATTACAGAGTACCCAATGGCCATGGATGTCCATGCTGTGTAACTGGAGACACTGCTCATCTGCCTCAGTGAGGCTGCACCATTATTGGAATCATCCTGAGGTCTAGAAACCATTCCCCACGCTTGCCATGTATACAAATTTGACATTTCTTAAGGGATACTCTTCAGTTGAACTCTGTGTTCCTTCATTTACATCTAGAGAATCATCTTCACTTCTGAAAAGATCTATTTCAGATACCATTTATTCCCAACTTACATCCAAAGAGTTAACATAGAAGTAAACTTACAATTTCACTAAATAATATCTAAATAATATCCACATTTACCTGGAAAACCATTTACTGAAACTCTACTATGAATGCTATGTTTTTCACAGATTAAAATTAACCACACATACAGACTCTAATTTAGCTCAAAATTTCCTGTACAAAGAAAGTAAAAGCAAGTACATCATGCTTGCAGTTCTCTCTAACTTTAGAAACCAAACCAAAAGAGACAAATCAAATCCAAACACAAACCTTGTCATTGGAGCAGATGTGCCCCTCAGCAGAGCACATTTCCTCCATTTTTTGACTAGCCACTCTCTCTTCTTGATGTTTTTGCTATTGTTTCCAAAATCCTTTCACAATGATTTGACCACTTAATTGGTATATGTCAGCAGTACTGGTACCAAATGACCCCTTCTGCTACAAACAAATTCAACCTTTCCTATGAAGTTAGCATCCCTTGGGATTGTTTGCAAAAGAGTCATACCAAATATTTCTATTGAATTTTGAAGTATTGATCAGCAAGTACCCTGTCACCAAAGGAAGTCCTGTATTAGACTAAACACTCTTGTTCCCAGAGGAAAAAAAAATGCACTGGGCAATAATACACTGCTCTGTATGAACACAGCTCATTAAATGGCCCAGATATTTTACCTAATGACTTCATCTTCACCATTTCCCAAACAATTCATTTGTGTCACACACAGCCCATGTCAATAAAATGTTGTCATTATTTACAGTTACACAGTGAGCACACCCAGAGAGGTGCCCTGCTGGCCTGGGCAGAGCACCCTGGTTCCCCACACACACCACTCCTGTGAGCTCTCACAGAGCTCTTAATGCATCCCATAGAGGATAAAGCACCAGACAGATCAAAACTTAAAATAAATAATAAAACTTAACTAAACAATTCATTTAGTAAATAAATTTTAACACCAAATCTAAAAAAAGTCATACAACAAATTCACACATTTCAGTTATTATAGTAATACTACTACTAATAACTTATTTTCTTCAACATATAAAACAAATATATAACAACACTATAACACATATATAATAACAAATTTATCCATTTTAGTTATTATACTACTACTAATACCTTATTTACTTCAATAAATATAACAAATTAACAAATCCGTCAATACATTTTCAAGTGTTTTTAGTTCATTCATTCCAACTGTTGTTTAATATAACTTATCCTAAGTTAAAAGTTGCTTGCCCAAACTGTAAGATATATAGTTAATCTTCTAAGAAAGATAAAACAGCTAAAATAAAACACAAATGCCTATTCGTGAGTAAAAAAAAATGTAGTTTGTTACATCAATCTCATTGATGGTTCTATTCTTCATTAGTCTCTACTGTTTTTATCTTCTACAAGTAATACCAAAGAACAGTAGTTGCCTATTAATATCAGACTGTTTTAAAGTTTATACTCTGTTTCCTTGCTATAGAAATATTTAAACCATATTATAATAACTTGCTCAAACTCTTACTACTGATATATTAATTATAAAATGCAAGTCTACTAATTTTGCAATAAACATTATTCATAAGCTTCATTTAAAAGCGAATTGTTATCAGCTTCATAAATTAGGAAACCACATGGTATTTAGACTATGAACACTTACAAAACAGCTTTTTAACCTTGATTTAGCAGAGTTTCCCCCAATGCTCATAGCATGATTAAAATCCTTTCTTTGCAATACAAAATACTGCTTCTATGTCTAATATCCATTAGCTTAGAAAAGGCAGTGCAATGAAGACCTTCTAATTCAAATACCAATGACAACAAAAGACAGTTACCATTACATTGCAAGGGTTCCACATGGCTAGAGTTTCTTACCTCCTTGATGTTTCCTGTAGGCAGCTCCTCTAGGCACTGACTCGTCCTCACAGCAGCCAACAGACTCCAGTTCCCCTCAACCAACCAATCCACTCTTTGGGACACTCTTCTTAGTGGCTACAGGTGTGGCCTGTTAACATCAGGCCATCCCCTAATCTTTCATAATTAACGCAGCTGCAACGCTTTACGGGGTAAGTTTACTTTCTGTACTACCTTTATTTACTTATATTCTATCACACTACAAAAGACCATCACCTTAAAAGCATTTGATTTTTCCTGTTGCAATGACACTAAAAAAAAACTCTGAAACCAGGAGATGACAAACAGTATGACATGTGAACCTTAAATAAAAGCACCTGTTTCATTCTTATTATTAAGTAATAGTTTAAATTCCTATATAAAATAACTCCTTTAGTTATTCTTTTATGCATAGGAAAGGTGAGTAATTGTCCAACATTTCTACGTCATCCAGAAAGAAACAAGTTGTTATTTTAAGGTCTGGCTGTGAGTTAAGTGTTTTACATCCTGCTTTGCTCACAGGGCAGCAGTAACTCACCCACCACAGCCCTCTTTGCAGAAGGGCTCCCCTGGCACAGCTGATCCTGCCAAGACCTTTTTTGGTGCCTCCAGAGCCTCCTCAGGGCTCCCCTGCCCTCAGCCACGAGGCTGCTCTGCCCAGTGCCAGGGCTCAGCACTGGGCACTCGCCCCAGACACTGCCAGGAGCCCACTGCTGCCACGGCACCCCAAACACCCCCGGGGCAGCAGCCCATTGTGAGCACACCAACAGCCTGGCACCCCAAACCTTCCCACCTCTGCTGCCCCATGGCAACCAAGGGCAGGACACAGGAATAGCATTGCCATTACTTGTAGTGCCACAGATCTACGCTGTTATTGCTACCAAAGATAAAGATTCAACCAAAACCCCTTGGATTTCATTTTGCTGCCAACCCTCTCTGACTCAGATTGGAGAATCACCCATATTTCCATGATGAGAAGATCATCTTCAGATACCACTCATTCCCAACTCCAATCCAAATAACATAGATATAACTAACATACAATTTCCCTAAATCATGTCCACATTTTCCTGAAAACCATTTATTGCATCTCTACTATAAACCTTATTTAACATACGCACAAACACAAACTCTAACTTAGTTGAAAATTTCCAGCCTTTCCAAAATATAGTTCCATTTGCAACCTAGATTTTCCATTTTATATCAATATATAGCACACAAAAGCAAGTAAAATGGCATTCAGTTCGCCTTAATTTTTTAAAACAAGCCTAAGAAAAACCATGAACAAAACCAGACTCTAACATGCTTAAAGGTTACAGACATGCTCTCCAGAGGGGCACATTTCCCCCATTTCTTGATTATGTCTTCTCTGCCTTTGATAACTCTTCCTATTGTTTTCCAAACCTTTGCACCGTGATTTGACCATTTAATTCAGATTTTGCCAGTATTGGTATTAAATATGACCCCTGATAGAACCATATTCCACCCTTCTTAGGCATCACTCAGGACATGTTTATCAAAGAGTCACACCCAATACACACATCAAAATCCAAAGCTCTGGTCAGAAAGGACCTTGTAACCCAAGAAAGTCCCTGCTCATAACCAGCACTCTTGTTCCCAGAGAAAAAGCCCTTAAAATTGCACTGAGCAATATTACACTGCTCTGTATTAACCCAGATCACTAAATGGCCCAGTGATTCTGCCTAACAGCATCATTTCTCCCATTTACCAAACCATTTATTTTTTCCAATTTATATCAGAATGCATGATATACAAGTGCCAGAGTTAACACACACCTGCACAAAGTGCAAAAAAGCAAAAACCAGTCTTTGAACTTAGAGCTCCCATACCTTACTCTTAAACCAACCAGACATCCACAGTATTGAACAGGATTTAAAAGCACAAAGTCAAAGGTATTCTCTCCTTTCCTAAACCAGCTACAAGCCCTTGAGATTCATTCCAACTCTGTGCAATGCTGAAAAGATTACAGAGTACCCAATGGCCATGGATGTCCATGCTGTGTAACTGGAGACACTGCTCATCTGCCTCAGTGAGGCTGCACCATTATTGGAATCATCCTGAGGTCTAGAAACCATTCCCCACGCTTGCCATGTATACAAATTTGACATTTCTTAAGGGATACTCTTCAGTTGAACTCTGTGTTCCTTCATTTACATCTAGAGAATCATCTTCACTTCTGAAAAGATCTATTTCAGATACCATTTATTCCCAACTTACATCCAAAGAGTTAACATAGAAGTAAACTTACAATTTCACTAAATAATATCTAAATAATATCCACATTTACCTGGAAAACCATTTACTGAAACTCTACTATGAATGCTATGTTTTTCACAGATTAAAATTAACCACACATACAGACTCTAATTTAGCTCAAAATTTCCTGTACAAAGAAAGTAAAAGCAAGTACATCATGCTTGCAGTTCTCTCTAACTTTAGAAACCAAACCAAAAGAGACAAATCAAATCCAAACACAAACCTTGTCATTGGAGCAGATGTGCCCCTCAGCAGAGCACATTTCCTCCATTTTTTGACTAGCCACTCTCTCTTCTTGATGTTTTTGCTATTGTTTCCAAAATCCTTTCACAATGATTTGACCACTTAATTGGTATATGTCAGCAGTACTGGTACCAAATGACCCCTTCTGCTACAAACAAATTCAACCTTTCCTATGAAGTTAGCATCCCTTGGGATTGTTTGCAAAAGAGTCATACCAAATATTTCTATTGAATTTTGAAGTATTGATCAGCAAGTACCCTGTCACCAAAGGAAGTCCTGTATTAGACTAAACACTCTTGTTCCCAGAGGAAAAAAAAATGCACTGGGCAATAATACACTGCTCTGTATGAACACAGCTCATTAAATGGCCCAGATATTTTACCTAATGACTTCATCTTCACCATTTCCCAAACAATTCATTTGTGTCACACACAGCCCATGTCAATAAAATGTTGTCATTATTTACAGTTACACAGTGAGCACACCCAGAGAGGTGCCCTGCTGGCCTGGGCAGAGCACCCTGGTTCCCCACACACACCACTCCTGTGAGCTCTCACAGAGCTCTTAATGCATCCCATAGAGGATAAAGCACCAGACAGATCAAAACTTAAAATAAATAATAAAACTTAACTAAACAATTCATTTAGTAAATAAATTTTAACACCAAATCTAAAAAAAGTCATACAACAAATTCACACATTTCAGTTATTATAGTAATACTACTACTAATAACTTATTTTCTTCAACATATAAAACAAATATATAACAACACTATAACACATATATAATAACAAATTTATCCATTTTAGTTATTATACTACTACTAATACCTTATTTACTTCAATAAATATAACAAATTAACAAATCCGTCAATACATTTTCAAGTGTTTTTAGTTCATTCATTCCAACTGTTGTTTAATATAACTTATCCTAAGTTAAAAGTTGCTTGCCCAAACTGTAAGATATATAGTTAATCTTCTCATAAAGATAAAACAGCTAAAATAAAACACAAATGCCTATTCGTGAGTAAAAAAAAATGTAGTTTGTTACATCAATCTCATTGATGGTTCTATTCTTCATTAGTCTCTACTGTTTTTATCTTCTACAAGTAATACCAAAGAACAGTAGTTGCCTATTAATATCAGACTGTTTTAAAGTTTATACTCTGTTTCCTTGCTATAGAAATATTTAAACCATATTATAATAACTTGCTCAAACTCTTACTACTGATATATTAATTATAAAATGCAAGTCTACTAATTTTGCAATAAACATTATTCATAAGCTTCATTTAAAAGCGAATTGTTATCAGCTTCATAAATTAGGAAACCACGTGGTATTTAGACTATGAACACTTACAAAACAGCTTTTTAACCTTGATTTAGCAGAGTTTCCCCCAATGCTCATAGCATTATTAAAATCCTTTCTTTGCAATACAAAATACTGCTTCTATGTCTAATATCCATTAGCTTAGAAAAGGCAGTGCAATGAAGACCTTCTAATTCAAATACCAATGACAACAAAAGACAGTTACCATTACATTGCAAGGGTTCCACATGGCTAGAGTTTCTTACCTCCTTGATGTTTCCTGTAGGCAGCTCCTCTAGGCACTGACTCGTCCTCACAGCAGCCAACAGACTCCAGTTCCCCTCAACCAACCAATCCACTCTTTGGGACACTCTTCTTAGTGGCTACAGGTGTGGCCTGTTAACATCAGGCCATCCCCTAATCTTTCATAATTAACGCAGCTGCAACGCTTTACGGGGTAAGTTTACTTTCTGTACTACCTTTATTTACTTATATTCTATCACACTACAAAAGACCATCACCTTAAAAGCATTTGATTTTTCCTGTTGCAATGACACTAAAAAAAAACTCTGAAACCAGGAGATGACAAACAGTATGACATGTGAACCTTAAATAAAAGCACCTGTTTCATTCTTATTATTAAGTAATAGTTTAAATTCCTATATAAAATAACTCCTTTAGTTATTCTTTTATGCATAGGAAAGGTGAGTAATTGTCCAACATTTCTACGTCATCCAGAAAGAAACAAGTTGTTATTTTAAGGTCTGGCTGTGAGTTAAGTGTTTTACATCCTGCTTTGCTCACAGGGCAGCAGTAACTCACCCACCACAGCCCTCTTTGCAGAAGGGCTCCCCTGGCACAGCTGATCCTGCCAAGACCTTTTTTGGTGCCTCCAGAGCCTCCTCAGGGCTCCCCTGCCCTCAGCCACGAGGCTGCTCTGCCCAGTGCCAGGGCTCAGCACTGGGCACTCGCCCCAGACACTGCCAGGAGCCCACTGCTGCCACGGCACCCCAAACACCCCCGGGGCAGCAGCCCATTGTGAGCACACCAACAGCCTGGCACCCCAAACCTTCCCACCTCTGCTGCCCCATGGCAACCAAGGGCAGGACACAGGAATAGCATTGCCATTACTTGTAGTGCCACAGATCTACGCTGTTATTGCTACCAAAGATAAAGATTCAACCAAAACCCCTTGGATTTCATTTTGCTGCCAACCCTCTCTGACTCAGATTGGAGAATCACCCATATTTCCATGATGAGAAGATCATCTTCAGATACCACTCATTCCCAACTCCAATCCAAATAACATAGATATAACTAACATACAATTTCCCTAAATCATGTCCACATTTTCCTGAAAACCATTTATTGCATCTCTACTATAAACCTTATTTAACATACGCACAAACACAAACTCTAACTTAGTTGAAAATTTCCAGCCTTTCCAAAATATAGTTCCATTTGCAACCTAGATTTTCCATTTTATATCAATATATAGCACACAAAAGCAAGTAAAATGGCATTCAGTTCGCCTTAATTTTTTAAAACAAGCCTAAGAAAAACCATGAACAAAACCAGACTCTAACATGCTTAAAGGTTACAGACATGCTCTCCAGAGGGGCACATTTCCCCCATTTCTTGATTATGTCTTCTCTGCCTTTGATAACTCTTCCTATTGTTTTCCAAACCTTTGCACCGTGATTTGACCATTTAATTCAGATTTTGCCAGTATTGGTATTAAATATGACCCCTGATAGAACCATATTCCACCCTTCTTAGGCATCACTCAGGACATGTTTATCAAAGAGTCACACCCAATACACACATCAAAATCCAAAGCTCTGGTCAGAAAGGACCTTGTAACCCAAGAAAGTCCCTGCTCATAACCAGCACTCTTGTTCCCAGAGAAAAAGCCCTTAAAATTGCACTGAGCAATATTACACTGCTCTGTATTAACCCAGATCACTAAATGGCCCAGTGATTCTGCCTAACAGCATCATTTCTCCCATTTACCAAACCATTTATTTTTTCCAATTTATATCAGAATGCATGATATACAAGTGCCAGAGTTAACACACACCTGCACAAAGTGCAAAAAAGCAAAAACCAGTCTTTGAACTTAGAGCTCCCATACCTTACTCTTAAACCAACCAGACATCCACAGTATTGAACAGGATTTAAAAGCACAAAGTCAAAGGTATTCTCTCCTTTCCTAAACCAGCTACAAGCCCTTGAGATTCATTCCAACTCTGTGCAATGCTGAAAAGATTACAGAGTACCCAATGGCCATGGATGTCCATGCTGTATAACTGGAGACACTGCTCATCTGCCTCAGTGAGGCTGCACCATTATTGGAATCATCCTGAGGTCTAGAAACCATTCCCCACACTTGCCATGTATACAAATTTGACATTTCTTAAGGGACACTCTTCAGTTGAACTCTGTGTTCCTTCATTTACATCTAGAGAATCATCTTCACTTCTGAAAAGATCTATTTCAGATACCATTTATTCCCAACTTACACCCAAAGAGTTTACATATAAGTAAACTTACAATTTCACTAAATAATATCCACATTGACCTGGATAACTAATTACTGAAACTCTACTATAAATGCTATGTTTTTCACAGATTAAAATTAACTACAAATACAAACTCTAATTCAGCTCAAAATTTCCTGTACAAAGAAAGTAAAAGCAAGTACGTCATGCTTGCAGTTCTCTCTAACTTTAGAAACCAAACCAAAAGAGACAAATCAAATCCAAACACAAACCTTGTCATTGGAGCAGATGTGCCCCTCAGCAGAGCACATTTCCTCCATTTTTTGACTAGCCACTCTCTCTTCTTGATGTTTTTGCTATTGTTTCCAAAATCCTTTCACAATGATTTGACCACTTAATTGGTATATGTCAGCAGTACTGGTACCAAATGACCCCTTCTGCTACAAACAAATTCAACCTTTCCTATGAAGTTAGCATCCCTTGGGATTGTTTGCAAAAGAGTCATACCAAATATTTCTATTGAATTTTGAAGTATTGATCAGCAAGTACCCTGTCACCAAAGGAAGTCCTGTATTAGACTAAACACTCTTGTTCCCAGAAAACAAAAAAAAAACACACTGGGCAATAATACACTGCTCTGTATGAACACAGCTCATTAAATGGCCCAGATATTTTACCTAATGACTTCATCTACACCATTTCCCAAACAATTCATTTGTGTCACACACAGCCCATGTCAATAAAATGTTGTCATTATTTACAGTTACACAGTGAGCACACCCAGAGAGGTGCCCTGCTGGCCTGGGCAGAGCATCCTGGTTCCCCACACACACCACTCCTGTGAGCTCTCACAGAGCTCTTAATGCATCCCATAGAGGATAAAGCACCAGACAGATCAAAACTTAAAATAAATAATAAAACTTAACTAAACAATTCATTTAGTAAATGAATTTTAACAGCAGAACTAAAAAAAGTCATAGAACAAATTTATACATTTTAGATATTATAATAATACTACTACATTACTTCAACATATACAAGAAATATATAACAACATATAACAAATATATAATAACAAATTTATCCATTTTAGTTAATACAATACTACTAATACCTTATTTACTTCAATAAATATAACAAATAATTAACAAATCCATTAATACATTTTAAGTGTTTTAGTTCATTCGTTCCAAGTGTTGTTTAAGATAACTTATCTTAAGTTAAAAGTTGTTTGCCTAAACTGTAAGATATATAGTTAATCTTCTTATAAAGATAAAACAGCTAAAATAAAACACAAACACCTGTTCATGAGTAAAAAATATGCAGTTTGTTACATCAATCTCATTGATGGTTCTATTCTTCATTACAGTCTCCCTTTTTGTCTTCTACAAGTAATACCAAAGAACAGTAGTTGCCTATTAATATCAGACTGTTTTAAAGTTTATACTCTGTTTCCTTGCTATAGAAATATTTAAACCATATTATAATAACTTGCTCAAACTCTTACTACTGATATATTTATTACAAAATGTGAGTCTAATAATTTTGCAATAAACATTATTTATAAGCTTCATTTAAAAGATAATTTTAGCAGCTTCATAAATTAGGAAATCACGTGGTATTTACCCTACAAACATTTACAAAACAGCTTTATAACTTTGATTTAGCAGAGTTTCTCCCAATGCTCATAGCATTATTAAAATCCTTTCTTTGCAACACAGAATACTGCTTCTATGTCCAAGATCCATTAGCTTACAAAAGGCAGTGCAATGAAGATCTAATTCAAATACCAATGACAACAAAAGACTGTTACCATTATATTGCAAGAGTTCTATAGTGCTAAAGTTTCTTACCTCCTTGATGCTTCCTGTAGGCAGCTCCTCTAGGCACTGACTCGTCCTCATCCTCACAGCAGCCAACTGACTCCAGTTCCCCTCAACCAACCAATCCACTCTTTTGTGACACTCTTCTTAGTGGCTACAGGTGTGGCCTGTTAACATCAGGCCTGCTCCTAATCTTTCATAGTTAACCCAGCTGCAACTCTTTAGGGGGTAAGATGACTTTCTATACTACCTTTATTTACTTATATTCTATCACACTACAAAAGACCATCACCTTAAAAGCATTTGATTTTTCCTGTTGCAATGACACTAAAAAAAACCTCTGATACCTGGAGACGACAAACAGTATAAGATGTGAACGTGAAATAAAAGCACCCATTTCATTCTCAATATTAAGTAATAGTTAAATTCCTATATAAAATAACTCCTTTAGTTATTCTTTTATGTATAGGAAAGGTTAGTAATTGTCCAACATTTCTACATCATCCAGAAAGAAACAAGTTGTTATTTTAGGTTTGGCTGTGAGTTAAGGGTTTTACATCCGGGTTTGCTCACAGGGCAGCAGTAACTCACCCACCACAGCCCTCTTTGCAGAAGGGCTCCCCTGGCACAGCTGATCCTGCCAAGACCTTTTGGTGTCTCCAGAGCCTCCTCAGGGCTCCCCTGCCCTCAGTCACGAGGCTGCTCTGCCCAGTGCCAGGGCTCAGCACTGGGCACTCGCCCCAGACACTGCCAGGAACCCACTGCTGCCACAGCACCCCAAACACCCCCGGGGCAGCAGCCCATTGTGAGCACACCAACAGCCTGGCACCCCAAACCTTCCCACCTCTGCTGCCCCATGGCAACCAAGGGCAGGACACAGAACACGTGGCCAGTACTTGTAGTGCCACAGATCTACGCTGTTATTGCTACCAAAGATAAAGATTCAACCAAAACCCCTTGGATTTCATGTTGCTGCCAACCCTCTCTGACTCAGATTAGAGAATCACCCATATTTCCATGATGAGAAGATCTACTTCAGATACCACTCATTCCCAACTCCAATCCAAATAACCTAGAAATAACTAATATAAAATTTTCTAAATTAAGGTCCACATTTTCCTGAAAACCATTTATTGCATCTCTACTATAAACCTTATTTAACATACGCACAAACACAAACTCTAACTTAGTTGAAAATTTCCAGCCTTTCCAAAATATAGTTCCATTTGAAACCTACATTTCCCATTTTACATCAATACATAGCACACAAAAGCAAGTAAAATGGCATTCAGTTCCCCTTACGTTTTTAAAACAAACCTAAGAAAAACCATGAACAAAACCAGACTCTAACTTGCTCAAAGGTTACAGACATGCTCTCCAGAGGGGCACATTTCCCCCATTTCTTGATTACGTCTTCCCTGCCTTTGATAACTCTTCCTATTGTTTTCCAAACCTTTGCACAGTGATTTGACCATTTAATTCAGATTTTGCCAGTATTGGTATTAAATATGACCCCTGATAGAACCATATTCCACCCTTCTTAGGCATCACTCAGGACATGTTTATCAAAGAGTCACACCAAATACACACATCAAAATCCAAAGCTCTGGTCAGAAAGGACCTTGTAACCCAAGAAAGTCCCTGCTCATAACCAGCACTCTTGTTCCCAGAGAAAAAACCCTTAAAATTGCACTGAGCAATATTACACTGCTCTGTATTAGCACAGATCACTAAATGGCCTGGTGATTCTGCCTAACAGCATCATTTCTCCCATTTACCAAACCACTTATTTTTTCCTCATTTATTTATATCAGAATGCATGATATACAAGTGCCAGAGTTAACACACACCTGCACAAAGTGCAAAAAAGCAAAAACCAGTCTTTGAACTTAGAGCTCCCATACCTTACTCTTAAACCAACCAGACATCCACAGTATTGAACAGGATTTAAAAGCACAAAGTCAAAGGTATTCTCTCCTTTCCTAAATCAGCTACAAGCCCTTGAGATTCATTCCAACTCTGTGCAATGCTGAAAAGATTACAGAGTACCCAATGGCCATGGATGTCCATGCTCTGTAACTGGAGACACTGCTCATCTGCCTCAGTGAGGCTGCACCATTATTGGAATCATCCTGAGGTCTAGAAACCATTCCTCACACTTGCCATGTATACAAATTTGACATTTCTTAAGGGACACTCTTCAGTTGAATTCTGTTGTTCTTCATTTACAGCTAGAGAATCATCTCCACTTCTGAAAAGATCTATTTCAGATACCATTTATTCCCAACTTACACCCAAAGAGTTTACATGTAAGTAAGTTACAATTTTGCTAAATAATATCCACATTTACCTGGAAAACCATTTACTGAAACTCTACTATAAATGTTATGTTTTTCACAGATTAAAATTAACCACACATACAGACTCTAATTTAGCTCAAAATTTCCTGTACAAAGAAAGTAAAAGCAAGTACATCATGCTTGCAGTTCTCTCTAACTTTAGAAACCAAACCAAAAGAGACAAATCAAATCCAAACACAAACCTTGTCATTGGAGCAGATGTGCCCCTCAGCAGAGCACATTTCCTCCATTTTTTGACTAGCCACTCTCTCTTCTTGATGTTTTTGCTATTGTTTCCAAAATCCTTTCACAATGATTTGACCACTTAATTGGTATATGTCAGCAGTACTGGTACCAAATGACCCCTTCTGCTACAAACAAATTCAACCTTTCCTATGAAGTTAGCATCCCTTGGGATTGTTTGCAAAAGAGTCATACCAAATATTTCTATTGAATTTTGAAGTATTGATCAGCAAGTACCCTGTCACCAAAGGAAGTCCTGTATTAGACTAAACACTCTTGTTCCCAGAGGAAAAAAAAATGCACTGGGCAATAATACACTGCTCTGTATGAACACAGCTCATTAAATGGCCCAGATATTTTACCTAATGACTTCATCTTCACCATTTCCCAAACAATTCATTTGTGTCACACACAGCCCATGTCAATAAAATGTTGTCATTATTTACAGTTACACAGTGAGCACACCCAGAGAGGTGCCCTGCTGGCCTGGGCAGAGCATCCTGGTTCCCCACACACACCACTCCTGTGAGCTCTCACAGAGCTCTTAATGCATCCCATAGAGGATAAAGCACCAGACAGATCAAAACTTAAAATAAATAATAAAACTTAACTAAACAATTCATTTAGTAAATAAATTTTAACACCAAATCTAAAAAAAGTCATACAACAAATTCACACATTTCAGTTATTATAGTAATACTACTACTAATAACTTATTTTCTTCAACATATAAAACAAATATATAACAACACTATAACACATATATAATAACAAATTTATCCATTTTAGTTATTATACTACTACTAATACCTTATTTACTTCAATAAATATAACAAATTAACAAATCCATCAATACATTTTTAAATTTTCTTTTGTTCATTCATTCCAAGTGTTGTTTAATATAACTTATCCTAAGTTAAAAGTTGCTTGCCCAAACTGTAAGATATATAGTTAATCTTCTAAGAAAGATAAAACAGCTAAAATAAAACACAAATGCCTATTCGTGAGTAAAAAAAAATGTAGTTTGTTACATCAATCTCATTGATGGTTCTATTCTTCATTAGTCTCTACTGTTTTTATCTTCTACAAGTAATACAAAAGAACAGCAGTTGCCTATTAATATCAGACTGTTTTAAAGTTTATACTCTGTTTCCTTGCTATAGAAATATTTAAACCATGTTATAATAACTTCCTCAGACTCTTACTACTGATATATTAATTATAAAATGCAAGTCTACTAATTTTGCAATAAACATTATTCATAAGCTTCATTTAAAAGCGAATTGTTATCAGCTTCATAAATTAGGAAACCACATGGTATTTAGACTATGAACACTTACAAAACAGCTTTTTAACCTTGATTTAGCAGAGTTTCCCCCAATGCTCATAGCATGATTAAAATCCTTTCTTTGCAATACAAAATACTGCTTCTATGTCTAATATCCATTAGCTTAGAAAAGGCAGTGCAATGAAGACCTTCTAATTCAAATTCTAATGACAACAAAAGACAGTTACCATTACATTGCAAGGGTTCCACATGGCTAGAGTTTCTTACCTCCTTGATGTTTCCTGTAGGCAGCTCCTCTAGGCACTGACTCGTCCTCACAGCAGCCAACTGACTCCAGTTCCCCTCAACCAACCAATCCACTCTTTGGGACACTCTTCTTAGTGCCTACAGCTGTGGCCTGTTAACATCAGGCCATCCCCTAATCTTTCATAATTAACCCAGCTGCAACGCTTTACGGGGTAAGATTACTTTCTGTACTACCTTTATTTACTTATATTCTATCACACTACAAAAGACCATCACCTTAAAAGCATTTGATTTTTCCTATTGCAATGACACTAAAAAAAACCTCTGAAACAAGGAGATGACAAACAGTATGAGATGTGAACCTTAAATAAAAGCACCTGTTTCATTCTTAAGTCATAGCTTAAACTCCTATATAAAAAAACTCCTTTAGTTATTCTTTTATGTATAGGAAAGGTTAGTAATTGTCCAACATTTCTACATCACCCAGAAAGAAACAAGTTGTTATTTTAGGTCTGGCTGCAAGTTAAGGGTTTTACATCCGGGTTTGCTCACAGGGCAGCAGTAACTCACCCACCACAGCCCTCTTTGCAGAAGGGTTCCCCTGGCACAGCTGATCCTGCCAAGACCTTTTTTGGTGCCTCCAGAGCCTCCTCAGGGCTCCCCTGCCCTCAGCCACGAGGCTGCTCTGCCCAGTGCCAGGGCTCAGCACTGGGCACTCGCCCCAGACACTGCCAGGAGCCCACTGCTGCCACGGCACCCCAAACACCCCCGGGGCAGCAGCCCATTGTGAGCACACCAACAGCCTGGCACCCCAAACCTTCCCACCTCTGCTGCCCCATGGCAACCAAGGGCAGGACACAGAACACGTGGCCAGTACTTGTAGTGCCACAGATCTACGCTGTTATTGCTACCAAAGATAAAGATTCAACCAAAACCCCTTGGATTTCATTTTGCTGCCAACCCTCTCTGAATCAGATTGGAGAATCACCCATATTTCTGTGATGAGAAGATCTACTTCAGATACCACTCATTCCCAACTACAATCCAAATAACCTTGATATAACTAATATAAAATTTCCCTAAATCATGTCCACATTTTCCTGAAAACCATTTATTGCATCTCTACTATAAATATTGCTACTTAGCTTAGGTACAAATACACTCTAATTTAGATTAAAAATTCCAGCCTTTCCATAGTACAGTTCCATTTGTAACCTAGATTACCCATTTTATATCAATACATAGCACATAAAAGCAAGTAAAATGGCATTCAGTTCTCCTTAATTTTTTAAAGCAAACCTAAGAAAAACATGAACAAAACCAGACTCTACCATGCTTACTGTTACAGACATGCACTCCAGAGGGGCACATTTCCCCCATTTCTTGATTATTTCTTCTCTGCCTTTGATAACTCTTCCTATTGTTTTCCAAACCTTTGCACAGTGATTTGACCATTTAATTCAGATTTTGCCAGTATTGGTATTAAATATGACCCCTGATAGAACCATATTCTACCCTTCTTATGCATCACTCAGGACATGTTTATCAAAGAGTCACACCGAATACACACATCAAAATTCGAAGCTCTGGTCAGAAAGGACCTTGTAACCCAAGAAAGGCCCTGCTCATAACCAGCACTCTTGTTCCCAGAGAAAAAGCCCTTAAAATTGTCTGTATTATAGCCCAGATCACCTAAATGGCCCAGTGATACAGCCTAAACGGCATCATTTCTCCCATTTACCAAACCATTTATTTTTTCCCCATTTATTTACATCAGAATGCACGATATACAAGTGCCCAGAGTTAACACACACCTGCACAAAGTGCAAAAAAGCAAAAACCAGTCTTTGAACTTAGAGCTCCCATATCTTACTCTTAAACCAACCAGACATCCACAGTATTGAACAGGATTAAAAGTACACCAAAGTCAAAGGTATTCTCTGCTTTCCTAAATCAGCTACAAGCCCTTGAGATTCATTCCAACCTCTGTGCAACGCTGAAAAGATTACAGAGTACCCAATGGCCATGGGATGTCTATGCTGTGTAACTGGAGACCACTGCTCATCTGCCTCAGTGAGGCTGCACCATTATTGGAATCATCCTGAGTCTAGAAACCATTCCCCACACTTGCCATGTATACAAATTTGACATTTCTTAAGGGACACTCTTCAGTTGAACTCTGTGTTCCTTCATTTACATCTAGAGAATCATCTTCACTTCTGAAAAGATCTATTTCAGATACCATTTATTCGCCAACTTACACCCAAAGAGTTTACATATAAGTAAACTTACAATTTCACTAAATTATATCCACATTGACCTGGATAACTAATTACTGAAACTCTACTATAAATGCTATGTTTTTTTCACAGATTAAAATTAAACTACAAATACAAACTCTAATTCAGGCTCAAAATTTCCTGTACAAAGAAAGTAAAAGCAAGTACGTCATGCTTGCAGTTTCTCTCTAACTTTAGAAACCAAACCAAAAGAGACAAATCAATCCAAACACAACCTTGTCACTGGAGCAGATGTGCCCCTCAGCAGAGCACATTTCCTCCATTTTTTGACTAGCCACTCTCTCTTCTTGATGTTTTTGCTATTGTTTCCAAAATCCTTTCACAATGAATTGACCACTTAATTGGTATATGTCAGCAGTACTGGTACCAAATGACCCCTTCTGCTACAAACAAATTCAACCTTCCTATGAGTTAGCATCCCTTGGGATTGTTTGCAAAAGAGGTCATACCAAATATTTCTATTGAATTTGAAGTATTGATCAGCAAGTACTCTGTCACCAAAGAAAGTCCTGTATTAGACTAAACACTCTTGTTCCCAGAAAAAAAAAACACACTGGCCAATAATACACTGCTCTGTATTAGCACAGTTTCATTAAATGGCCCAGATATTTTACCTAATGACTTCATCTACACCATTTCCCAAACAATTCATTTTGTGTCACACACAGCCCATGTCAATAAAATGTTGTCATTATTTACAGTTACACAGTGAGCACACCCAGAGAGGTGCCCTGCTGGCCTGGGCAGAGCATCCTGGTTCCCCCACACACACCACTCCTGTGAGCTCTCACACAGCTCTTAATGCATTCCATAGAGGATAAAGCACAGATAGATCAAAACTTAAAATAATAATAAAATTTAACCTAAAACAAGTTATTTAGTAAATAAATTTTAACACCAGATCTAAAAAATGTCACACAACAAATTTATACATTTTTAGTTATTATAATAATACTACTACATTACTTACTTCAACATATACAGAAATATATAACAACATCTAACAAATATATAATAACAAATTTATACATTTTAGTGAATACAAATACTACTAATAATACCTTATTTACTTCAATATATATAACAAATAGTATAACAACACTATAACAAATAAATAATAGCAAATTTATCCATTTTAAGTTATTATACTACTACTAATACCTTATTTACTTCAGTAAATATAACAAATTAACAAATCCATCAATACATTTTTAAGTGTTTTTAGTTCATTCATTCCAAGTGTTGTTAATACAACTTATCCTAAGTTAAAGTTTGCCTAACTATAAGATATACAGTTATTCTTCTAAGAAAGATAAAACAGCTAAAATAAAACACAAACACCTGTTCATGAGTTAAAATAGATGCTTGTTTGTTAGATCAATCTCATTGATGGTTCTATTCTTCATTACAGTCTCTACCGTTTTAATCTTCTACAAGTAATACAAAAGAACAGTAGTTTGCCTATTAATATCAGACTGTTTTAAAAGTTTATAACCCTGTTTCCTTGCTATAGAAATATTTAAACTATGTTATAATAACTTCCTCAAACTCTTACTACTGATATAATTATAAAATGCGAGTCCTACTATTTGCAATAAACATTTATAAACTTCACTAAAAGCTAATTTTATCAGCTTCATAAATTAGGAAATCACGTTGGTATTTAAACTACGAACATTTACAAAACCGCTTTATAACTTGGATTTAGCAGAGTTTCTCCCAATGCTCATAGCATTATTAAAATCCTTCTTTGCAACACAGAATACTGCTTCTATGTCTAATATCTGTTAGCTTACAAAAAAGGCAGTGCAATGAAGACCTTCTAATTCAAATACCAATGACAACAAAAGACAGTTACCATTAAATTTGTAAGAGTTCTATAGTGCTTAAAGTTTCTTACCTCCTTGACGTTTCTCATAGGCAGCTCCTCTAGGCACTGACTCCTCCTCGCACTTGCAGCAGCAACTGACTCCAGTTCCCCTCAACCAACCAATCCACTCTTCTTAGTGGCTACAGGTGTGGGGCTGTTAACATCAGGCCTGCTCCTCATCTTTCATAATTAACCCAGCTGCAACTCTTTAGGGGATGAGATAACTTTCTATACTACCTTTTATTTACTTATATTCCATCCCCATACAAAGGACCATCACTTAAAAGCATTGATTTTTCCTGTTGCAATGACACTAAAAAAAACCTCTGAAACCAGGAGATGGACAAACAGGTATGAGATGTGAACCTTAAATAAAAGCACCCATTTCATTCTTAACATTAAGTAATTGTTAAATTCCTATATAAAATTACTCCTTCAGTTATTCTTTTATGTATAGGAAAGGTTAGTAACTGTCCAACATTTCTACATCACCCAGAAAGAAACAAGTTTTTTCTTTTAGGTCTGGCTGCAAGTTAAGGGTTTTTCCATCCTGCTTTGCTCACAGGGCAGCAGTAACTCACCCACCACAGCCCTCTTTGCCAGAAGGGCTCCCCTGGCCACAGCTGATTCCTGCCAAGACCTTTTTTGGTGCCTCCAGAGCCTCCTCAGGGCTCCCCTGCCCTCAGCCACGAGGCTGGCTCTGGCCCAGTGCCAGGGCCTACAGCACTGGGCACTCGCCCCAGACACTGCCAGGAACCCACTGCTGCCACGGCACCCCAAACACCCCCGGGGCAGCAGCCCATTGTGAGCACACCAACAGCCTGGCACCCCAAACCTTCCCACCTCTGCTGCCCCATGGCAACCAAGAGGCAGGACACAGGAATAGCATTGCCATTACTTGTAGTGCCACAGATCTAACGCTGTTATTGCTACCAAAGATAAAAGATTCAACCAAAACCCCATGGATTTCATTCTGCTGCCAAACTTGCTCTCAATCTCTTCATTACTCTCTGGACGCTCCTCTTCCAACTTTGTTTTCTTTTTCTGTATTAAGGGAAAAGAGGATGGCTTCTCATTCATTAGGAGCTTTTGCAGAACTAATTTCCCATATAACAAACTCATTATTGTCAACACCTCAATCTACAACACTGTAAAATGTCATCTCCAATCAATAAATTTGCTATCAACACTGATCTGCCCAGCAACACTTCACAACAACCAGATTAAGAAAACCAGCATAGATCTACTTGTTTTATCATTCCAATAGTGAGAAAAAAGAAGTCAGTTAAGAAGCTAACTGCTCAACAATTCATGTTCTATGTCGAGAGGCATACTGCAGCTTACCTGGAAGGGTGGTTGCTGGTTACTCTAATTCATACTCACAAGTAAGCTCTGAATGCTCCAAAAACATTTAAGCACATTTTAAATGTCAGCCCGATGGCTTGTTCAAATGTATCTGAAAAATATTTGTTTGCATTAAGAAAGAGAAGTATAAATACACTAAGAGAAAGGGAAATATGCACAATTTCTTTCCCCATCTAGTTCATAATAGGTATATAAACATAGACCTGATACACAAGTATCATGTTTAATATACACAAGACAGCTGACTGGATCAACCTGCAGAAAAACATAAATAAATATCAATTTCATGTTAGACCTCTCATCTTCTGTTTTAACCAACCAGACACCCACAGTATTGAACAGGATTTAAAAGTACACCAAAGTCAAAGGTATTCTTTCCTAAGTCAGCTACAAGCCCTCGAGATTCATTCCAGCTCTGCAAAATGGGACTGCAAAGCACTCAATGGCCATGGATGTCCATGCCCTGTAACTGGAGACACTGCTCATTTTCCTCAGTGAGGCTGCACCATTATTGGAATCATCCTGAACTCCAGCAAACCATTTCCCCAGTCTTTCCATGTATAAGAATCTGACCTTTCTTACCTGATATTCTTTGGATGAGTTCTGTTTTTTCTTCATTTACAGCTAAAATAATAATCTTCATGTCTATGAAAATAACATTTTTTCAGATACCATTTATTCCTAACTTAAATCCAAATAAAAGTCTATAAATATAAGACTGATTAATAATGTAAATGCCTATTCTACGTACCTTATTTATTATTTTATGTTTAGGGAATTTTAACTTCAAATACACTTTTGAATTAGTAATATTCAATTCTATAGAGGGATTATAACTCGTTAGAATTCTTCTGTAGGCACAGAGCAAGCTCCAAGAACCCAAATCCAGATTAATACCTAGAGAGAACACTTAGAACACCACATCCTTAATTGGGCAGAGGTACAAAATTCCCAGAGAACAAACTCTTTAAAAGCAACACCACACATTATAGCATTGCTGAGAAAATCCAGGCTACCACACAGAGAACTCCCAGAGGGATGTTGGTGCTACCCTCTTGCAAATCCAGGGAAAAAATCACACTCTTGTCTCTGGATACAGCTTGTCTTCACATCTCCTTGTGGACACCAGTCCTGTCCTAGATACAAGTAAATGCTGGTGCAAGAATATGACACTGGAAAAAGCCCCTCAGGGAGTAAAGCGCAGGTTTACATCCTTTTGGCTCTTCCTCATTAAATCTCTTCCTAAATCCTGCAGTTATCAAAATTACTTTGTTACACTCTACCTAATTTATGCAACCAGAAGCTTTCCACTTCCTTTTTTCTCCCTTGTTGCTGATGTTGAAAGACCTTTTGTAAAGCTTGATGTAATTTTAAAGTTGATATACACACACATGGCAACCAGACATCTTTTCAGCACCTTGACTT
This sequence comes from Calcarius lapponicus, assembly GCA_039654755.1. Classification (NCBI taxonomy): domain Eukaryota; kingdom Metazoa; phylum Chordata; class Aves; order Passeriformes; family Fringillidae; genus Calcarius; species Calcarius lapponicus. The sequence goes on from CM077470.1 coordinate 35,307,373, forward strand.
ACAACTTGTGAACCCTTGTGAGCACTCTGTAAATAACAGCAGAGTTTGAGTGCACAAATTACACTATTTTCTGGGACGGGCACTTGGAACATGGGGCAATTGTGACACCTTATGGCTGTTCCTGTAATGACCTCGAACATTTTAAGGGTAAACAGATGGAAAAAAGAGAGAGTTAGGTGGTTTGAGTTTTGGTTTGGTCACAGGGTATGAGTAACTCACCCACCACCACAGCCCTGTTTGCGGGAGAAGCTCCTCAGGACAGGCAACCCCACCAAAACCAGTTTGTGCCTCAAGAGCCTCCTCAGGCTCCCTCTGCCACGAAGATGCTCTGCAGAGTGCCCTGAAAGAGCAGCCACCCCAAACATGCCCAGTAAGCCATGGCTACCATAGCAACAGACTAGGACCCCAAACAGCCCGAGGAGAGCCAGGGACAGCACCTGAGTACTCCCACAGCAATGTACATGTGCTGGTGCATCCTGGACTCATCATGATGGACTCAACTAAAATCAGTCCAGCCTCTCTTCAAGACATCTTGCCTATAAACAAAAATGAAAAAAATATACAAAAATTGACATGTAATATACCACAACAATACTCACTTTTACAACATTTCCAGCAAGCATTTAAAACCTCTACCAGTCCCCAAGAACACTACAAATACCCTGCCTTACCCTCAAGATATGTATTTATCCATAACAGTCTTCAGGTGGCTGGCACCATTAGCCAGAATGTCTCCAGCTGACTTAAGTTAGGCTTTCTCCTATAAAACCCTCCACTGGAGACTGGGGCAGCTTTAAGGAAAGTGTAATGGCTTGAATAGGTTACTTTCCTTTTCAGAGCTATGTTAGAGACATATGTCAGAGTCTCTTGAAAGGAGTGATTTCATATTGTCTTTGTTAGACCTTTTTCCAAGGTATCTGAAATTTTATTTAGCTTCACAGAATGATTTATGTTAGAAAAGACCTTTAAGACCATTAAGTCTGTTATTAAACTATGTCCTTAAGATCTGTATCTATACGCTTTTCAAATCTTTTCAGGGAAGGTGACTCTTCTGGGCATCCTGTTCCAGTAGGGAAATTGTTTCAAGTATTCAATCTAAGCATTCGTTAGAACACTTTGAATCTGCCTTCTCTTGTCCAATTGCTTTTTTTTGGGGGGGAGAAGAGATGAGCCCCCCTGACTGCAACCTCTTCTTATGTAGCAACAGAGAAAGATAAGGTTCCTGGAGCTCTTTTTTTTTTTCCTTCTTTTTTTTTCCCCAGGCTAAGCATTCCTAATTTCAAGAATCTTTGTCAGAGGCCTAAAGCCTGAGAGTGTTGTTTGATAACAAATATGAAAACATGTAGCTGGGGAGATGAAGAAGATGATCCGAGTGTCCTTGCCTGTATTATTCAAATGCAAAACAAATACAAAGGTGGGTAGGAGTTACAGCTCTACAGCTGGTTTGACAGAGAAGGAAGGATCTGGAGACTCTGCTTTTTGTTCCAATTTGGATGCAAGCAGCAGCTCTTTGGCTGTGTCTTTGTAGGTTCATACTTGACTTTCTCACTCGGTAGAAATGTATGGCTTGGTTTTTTGTTTGAGGGGGGGGAAACAGGAACATTTTTTTTTAATTAAACTAGGAGTATTTTAGTTGTTGAAAATGCACGTACACCACAGTGAAACACAGTGTTAGTAAAGCTCAGTGAGCTCTTGGACTGTCCACCTTTCATTTACTCAATTAATCATAAGGCCCTCAATGTTCAGAAGAACTAGAGTAACAATCTTCATTTTTGAGGTATAGCAAAGGAGGCGGAAAAATGTCAAGAAGCTCAAGTTATGTTAAGCCTGATATTTCTGTGGTTACTTAGGATTTTTTAAATGAAATATTGTAGACAGTACTGACTTGTGTTTGCTCATAATTCTAGCCTCAGCTAGTTCTAAATCTAATGCTGGATGCAAATTAGAACCAAGTTGCATAAATTTCTAGAAACCAGGAATAAAATTCTGTTCTTCAGGCTTAGATGGATTAATCTTGTAATTAGGTGTTGTATTTATGATCATCTTCATGTTCTCTATTTTTTTCAGATCACAATGAAAGGAGGCAACAACATGGGAATAATTTTTCCTTTAAATTGGAAGACACAGTGGCTTATGCCACAAATGAAATAAATTTCACAGCAGAAGAAAACATGGCCTGGCTCAACTTACAGTGGAACCACAGTGACGTTAGCAGGAGTGTCACTGACATAGAGAGCAAGTTGTCCAATAACTCAAACAAAATGGGCTCAATTTTAGACTGAATTCCTCCTGTGTCAGGCTCCCACCACTGTGTGCTGCTGTGTCTTTACTGCTGGATCAAGAAATGATTATTATAAATCTGACCCAGTGTAAACCAGTATGCCTGGCAATCAGGGAACCTCCTAGAACTTCCTTCGTCTCGTGCCTCTTTGTGACTCTGAGCCCAAAAACAGAATCTGGAATTGTCTCCAGCACGGTGCAGACTATGTAGATGGCAAACTGAAGAACCAAAGCATTCCATCCTTTTTGAGCACACAGGCAGCGATGTGTGCCAAATGGCTGGGATGGCTACTCAGCACTGTCACGCTCACAATGTTCTGAGGTGGAAGAGCCCTACAAGGATGACAGAATCACAGGGATTCTCAGGACATTACCTGCCAGGACAGGGTCACCTGCAGCAGGGGACACAGGGACACATCCAGGTGGGTCTGGAATGTGCCCGGAGAGGCAGACTCCACGCCCTCCCTGGGCAGTGGTTCCAGTGCTCTGCCACCCTCCAGGAAGAGAAGCTCCTCCTCTTGTTGAGGTAAAACTCCTGGTGTGGGATGCAACAGCCTGGTCAGAGAGGAGAAAATGGGCTTCGTTCTCTCACGGTGGACTTGTGAGACTTTTTAGGGAGTTGTAGAAGAACCATGATAACATTTTAGGATCAACAACCTGCAGGTGGTGCTTTCGTACTTTTTTTCCGTTCAAGGACTGTGTGAGAAAGATACTTTTTTAATTAGCCAATCGAGTAGAATGTGTTGAATCTGTCTAAAAAAGAGAGGATTTTTGTAGTAAAGCCTCCCTCTCCTGCAAACCAGCCTTGGAGTGAATTTGTGCCATTGCTGGCTCAGCAGTGACACTAGTGTTTTACTTTATGCAATAAGGAGCGTTCATCGTGTCCCAGCTCTTAGCCTGACACAGGACATCTTGAACTCTGCCAGGCTTGGGGCTGTGAGCCCTTCCTTGGGGTGAGATGCCCATGCAAGTGGCTGAATTGGGAATAATTATCACCTAAGGGCTGTTTGTCCCCTGATATTTAATTGTCTGTTTTGTGTGTCCTTCAGGATGAAGCAGATCCCGTTGAAAATGACCAGATAATACTGGCTTTTGCATTTATGTATTAGCTTTTGCACGTTGTTATCAATAATAAGTATCTAGATACAGTACAAATTATAACTTTTAAGCTATTTGTTAATATGATATCAGCTTAAGTATTGCTCACAGAAATAGTAGAGTGATGAACAGAATATCTATGTATTGCTTGTAGAAGTAATAGTGTGATTAATGCATTGTACTATTGACCTTAGCAAAACACAAGATGTGAAAAGGCTTTTGTGTAACCAAGAACGGTGTCAGGCCATCCACTGACTGACCCCTCCAAGTGATAAGGTAACACAAACCAGAGGATAATTAGAGAATACACTGTTAATTTTAAGGAGGATGCACTAAATCCTTATCAGAGCATGTGAAACAGCAGGATGGAGACACAAGAAGAAATAGAATATATTGATCTGATGCACAGGATCTCATGGAAGCCTGAAGAAGCCAAACAAAGGAATTCCCAAAACCTCAGAAAGTTAGGAAGAATGTTTGAAACACATGAATATGCATGTGATGTAACTGTATAGATAACACTGTCTCTATGTGTTCCTTGGCTAGGAGCACCCCAGTGTGGGATTTTTGTTGCTTATTTTATCCCATATAAAGTTTTACAAAAATTCTTTATCCTGAACTCTGTTTCTCACAATCCTAAGCATGTGGAAAATCACGCTGCAAAAAGCCAGTGTCACGGAAGAAGACAGCAGACTCCTGCAAGAATCAATTTTACTGGAATAAAGGGAGAGAACCCAGTGCACCATGCCCCTCTGGGGTCTCTCAGAGAGCACACATATTTCTTTAATCCCAAACTCCCGGCCGCAGGTTGCCTTCCGTCCTTTCCCCAGTGGTCGAGGCACTAGGAAGGTACAGCCTTCGACATATTCCTACCTCATCATGGATCCTCCTGCATCGCAAGACCACTACAATTAGCTTTAAGCCCAGCCCCGGACGAAGAAGTTAATACTCGTAAATCTATTAAGCCTGCACATTTTTCCTTGAGTTCAAAAGCTCAGACTGTGCTGGGCTCTGCAACAAGCATGACCCGCACGCCCACCCTCCCAGAACCTGCTGGGCCCGTTCGGACTGAGTTGCTGTGAGGGCACTCGTAGCGCTTTCTCCTTCACACGGAAACCACAGACTCTGACCTGACAGGAGTAGTGTCCCTCATGCTCCCTCACACGGAAATCATTGCCTAGGACCAGTGGAGCACTGTCCCTTTCCCTCCTCGCCTCTGACCAGCAGGGCACTGTCCCTCTCCCCTCACGGTGAAACACCCGCCTCTGACAAGCAGAGCAGCGTCTCTTTCCGCTCACAATGAAACCATCACCTCTGACAAGAAGAGCACTGGCCCTTTCCCCTCACGCGGAAATCTCCGCCTCTGACCAGCAGCGTTCCTTTCCTCTCCCTCACTATGAAACCACAGCCTCTGATAAAGCAGAGCAGCGTCCCTCTCCCCTCACATTGAAACCGACGCTTCTCACCAGCAGAGCAGCGTCCCTTTCTCGTCACACGGAAACCATCGCCTGTGACAAGCAGAGCGGGGTCGCTCATGCTCCCTCACATGGAAATCATAGCCTCTGACCAGCAGAGCAGTGTCCCTCTCCCCTCACACAGAAACCATCACCTCTGACAAGAAGAGCGCCGTCCCTTTCCCCTCACAATGGAACCACCGACTCTGACCAGCACAGCACTGTCCCTCACATGGAAACCCCCGCCTCTGACAAGCAGCGCAGCGTCCCTTTCCCTGACCAGCAGAGCACTGTCCCTCACGCTCCCTCACACGGAAACCACCGCCTCTGACCACCAGAGCAGTGTCCCTGTCCCTTCCTTCACAAGGAAACCCCCGCCTCTGACCAGCAGAGCACTCTCCCTCTCCCCTCACAGTGAAACCCCCGCCTCTGACCAGCAGAGCACTGTCCCTCTCCCCTCACAATGAAACCCCCGCCTCTGACCAGAACAGCGCTGTCCTATTCCCTCACACGGAAACCATCGCCTCTGACCAGCAGAGCCCCGTCCCGCTCCCTCACGCCCGCGCCGCCACCGAACCCCACGCACTCTCCCTCCACGTCACGCGCCTCGCCCCACCCGGCCCGTGACGTCATCGGCGCGCGCTGCCTGCCGGGAGGCGATTGGCCGGCGGGCGGCGCGTTCCCATCGTGCCCCGCGGGACCCGTTGCGCCTCCCCCGCGGCGGCGGCGCGGCCCGAGCCCGTCCCGGCCCTTCCCGGCGCTGCCCGGCCCGAGCCCCGCGGGAGCGCCCCGGCCCGCCCCGCCATGCCCCCCAAGAAGCAGCAGCAGCCGGCGGGGGGCAGCAAGAAGGCGGACCAGAAGAAGAAGGAGAAGATCATCGAGGTGAGCAGGCCCAGGCCGCGGCCTCTCGCTGGGCCCCGCCGCTCCCTGCGGCCTCCCGGCGGCGGCGGCCCGGGGAAGGATCACGGGGGCCGCTCTGTGCCCGGGGAGGCGCTGATCGGACCCAGCTCTGGCCGGGACACTGCCGGGCCCGAGCTGTGTTGGGCCCGAGCGTGATGTGATAACCCTGCTGTGCTGTGCTTTTTTTTTTCCTCGCTCCTTCCCGTGTGCATCCCGGTGTGCTGTGTGTGCCCAGAGCCCGGCTGGCTGGGCTGTAGGGCTGTGCTTTTGGGGTAGGACCAGATCTCTCCAGAGATCGCTTCACACCTTGGTAATTCCTTGGTTTCTCACTCAGATTTGCCATGGGTTCTGTTACAATTTGACACGTGTGACCAAGTTGAAATAAAAAACCTGCTAGAGGGGTGTGTGTTTGTCTATGCTGTGTGCTGAGAATACAAACAGGGTAGTTACAGAAATTTAAATATTTGCCTGAATTGTTGGTGTGAAGGATGGTGCTCGGGTGAAATACCCGTGTAATGAGTGTGTTCCTTTAAATCTGGGGTTGTGGGTTGTTTCTGTGGTTTTTGGAAAGGTCAGGTTAGAGCAGTTGGTCTTGTGTTCTCCTGACATTGGAGTTGCTGAGGTTCCTGCTGAATGCAGCTGCCCTGGAAAAAATTCTGCTTTTTATTACAAAGAAATGTAGATGAAAGGGGAGAAACTGGCATTTCTTTGTAATAAAAAGCAGAATTTTGCTTTTTATTACAAAGCTAATTGTTTTGACTTCTCCAGTTAACACCAAGCAACAGAGAATCTGCTGTTTGTAGGGAGCACATTGTAAGTGAAACCAGCATGAGTCTGGAAACTTGGACCTGTTTATTTTGTAATTAATTTGTAATATGCTTTTGGATTGTTAACTTCCAAAACCATATTTGCACTGAGCTATTTTCACTGGATGAACATCTGTTACTTTTTCCTTCAAGGAGGAAAATGTTGATATCAAATCAAAGGCCTGGATAAGTTTTTAAGGCAGGTATTTCGGTTACAAAAAATAATTTCTGCCTCAGCTACTCATGTGAAAGTAAGCTGGTTTCTTAGGGGGCTTTTTTTGTGAAATTTTTTTCATAGGTTTGGTATAGAAACTTCTCATTTATGATAAAGCTGAAGATACAGAGGAAGAATTTATCTAGGCAGTAAACATAAACTTGAAGCAGTGGGTTTTGGGACACCTGTCCAGACCTGACGTAGATAAAGACTTAACTTCAAATTAGTACAGTTGGAAAAGAAAAGCTCCCAATACTTGAAAATAAAAAATAACATGTAATTATTACCATTATTACATGGGGTAATAAGAAAGTGATGTGTGTTATATAGATGTGTGTCTGAATAGTTGAAGATAGAAGCAATGAGTGATTTCAGGTAGATAGAAGAGAAACCAGCAGTAGTTATGGCTAATCAGTTGTGATGTTTTCCTCAGCTGTTCCTTGGGTAATCTCCAGTACCATCTTGTCCTGCTGCCCTGAGAGGCCTGAGAGTGCTGTGTGTCCCCTCTCACACTGATACCAGGCAGGAGGAGCTCTGCTGGTAAAAACAAGAGCTCACACAAGGGCCACGTTCAGCAGGGTCTGCTGAAAAGCCTATTCTGAAGATGATATGAGAGTCTAAATTTTGTCCTTACTGCTTCTTGCATTGCTTGTGTTGCTTGAGGAAACAATCTGTGTTTTACTGAAAGCCTGGAGGAGTGGCAAGGGTGGGGTTTCTGTTTTGGTGGTTTTGGGGTTTTTTTAAATTAATATAGCTGTGTTTCTCTCTTGATTTAGGACAAAACATTTGGCCTAAAGAATAAAAAAGGTGCAAAGCAGCAGAAGTTTATCAAGGCTGTGACTCACCAGGTTAAGTTTGGTCAGCAGAATCCACGTCAGGTAAGCATTTACTGTGGAATGTTTTCCCACTGCACAGTCAAATCATCTCTCACTCTGTACAGATGGTCAGGAACTGAGGGAGAAGACAATTGAGCTGTTCCTTGCCTCCTGTGAGTGGCACAGATCTTGCTAACACTTGTTGTGCAAATCTTGTCTAGCTGTAAATGATGTACCTGTGTGAAGGTAGTACAGAGTATGAGGGTTTGTTGGTTTTTAGTTTGTTGTTTGGTTGGCTTTTGTTATGAAAAAAGAGCTGCATCCCATCCAAACTCAACTGGTTACATTTGTCTCCACAGTATTCTGATGGTAGCATAATTCAGTTTAAGGTATACCTGAAGTGAAATTGTAGATACTGGCTGTCAGCAAAGTACAGTTGCACCTTCTTCCTATTTATTCTCTTATTTCCCACCTTATTTGGAAAATAGTGAGCAATTAAAATTAACAAAAGCTGTTATTAAAACTGGAATTCAAGTAAGATACAAGTATAAATCTATACGTTCTCATTCTTCTACTTACAGAAGTATTTATTGCAATTTTAAGTGTACACAAGTCTGTCAAGTCTCCATCTATTTGGTGAACAGTTTGATCAAAAAACCTGATATTTTGAGCTGCTGTGTGCAGGTTGGCTCTTCTGTATAATGAAATAAAATGAGATTCAGTGTTTACATTATACTCAGTCAGAAAGCATAGATTTAATGGAAATGATCCACGTCTCTTATTCCTCCAGTGCCAGGCAAGCTAGCTGTTGCATATTTACACAGCTTTCTGTCCTATGAATAAGCCTGTAAAATAATAGCATTTGCATTAGCTCAGTTCATGATGTCATGATACATTTCTTGTATAACAAGGATGAGCTAGCATGGAAAGCCCAACTCGAAAAGTAAAGTTGGTATTTGGGTCATTAAATTTAATTTTTTTTTTTTTTTTTTTTTTTTTTTGTGGAAAATATTCTTTGATGTCACTTCAAAATCATTGGTGTTATTCAAACAGTTCTAAAACTTGTGTATGAAATCCCTTGATCTGTGGCATATGTACAAATACCAATATGTAAAATAGCCAGCCTAAAATAGTGTTATTTCTCAAAAGCAGTTTGGATGTCGGATGTCAGGACCAAATTTTTAAATCTGATGATACCTCTCTTACCTTATAAAATAGCTTTCAGTTAGGATTGTCCCTGAGAAAGAACTTTTTAAAGCAATTTTCCTCATGTCATGAGATTAAAATGGAAATGCTGTTAGAGCTTTAGCTTTGGTGGTGGGGATTTTTGGGGGTTTTTTTGCTCCATTTTTGATATGTTACAGTTTCTTTGGTTTTTTGCTTCTTTGATTTTGGGGGATTTTGTTCATTTTTTGTTAATTTGATGTTTTTTTAAGACAAGCTCCATCTTCAAGCATTTAGAGCTCTGAAGATAAACAAAAGCACTCTTAAAGTACAACTTTCTGTAGTTGACATACGTGGGTCTGTGTGTTATTTAAAATAGCATTTGTGAATTTTTCGTAGGAAAGCTAGCCAAGCTGCTAATTCCTTTCTAAAACAATTTGGTGTATTTTTGCCAAATTCACCATAAGAACAAAGCTCCTTTTTTACTATTACACTGTATTTTAGAAAATAGTACCCACTTCCTTGTTTGTGGTGTTGGTCTCACTGGCTTCCCATAAGGACCAGAGTTAAATAAACACAGAATCCTTTAGGGCAGAGAAGACCTCTAAGATCATTGAGTCCAGCCATTGAGCCAGCACTAAGCCATGTTCCCAAGTGCCACATCCACACATTCTAAACACTTCTAGGGATGGTGAGTCCACCAATGCTTGACACACCCTTTAAATGTTTCCTAAAATCTCATCTAAACATTGTCTGGGGTAACTTAAGACCATTGCCTCTTACCTTGTCACCTGTTACCTTGAAAAAGAGATGGAGCTACACCTTGCTAAAAATCCTCCTTTCATATCTGATCTAAGAATGCTTCTCCCATGTTCTCTTTCATGTGTTTTCATCCCACTTTTCTATAGACACATACCTGCTCTGGGTCATCCAAAGAAGGATGAGGCAGAGTAAGGTATTATTTTTGTTAGACATGCACTTTTCCTTCCCCAGATGATCTTGTTTTCCTCTTTTTGGTCCCTAGTTAAGCAATGAAACATTCATATGTTGACTCGGTCCAAGCTGAAATAATGTTCTAAAAGCACTTCCAACTTGTATGGACAGATTTCCTGGAATTTCTACCTGTTGCATAGATCAGAGCGAAACAACATGTAGGGGATTCAAGAGAGGCTTTTTTGTGCAGATCTGGAAGTAGTTGTACTGGAAAAAGAGAAGTTTCAGTGCCTCTCAGTGGCTTTCCTACCTGTGAAGGTGCAGTAGGGGTCGCTGTGAAGGTGCCTGCCAGCACCTCTCCTCTCTGGCAGATTTACTTTGTGGGACAGACCAGTAAAGGGCACCAGCTGCACACACAAGAGCAGCAATTCTGAGCCTTGCAGGCAGCACAGGTTCCTTCATTCTTGCCCTTGTAAACTGATTTTGAATTGTTGGCTGTTTTAACTTTCAGTGTGTGTGAGGTGAGTCCTGGCATCCTGCTTTTCTGTTTATAGGTTGCTCAATCAGAAAGTGAGAAGAAATTAAAGAAAGAAGATAAGAAAAAGGAATTACAAGAATTAAATGAGCTCTTCAAGCCTGTGGTTGCTGCACAGAAAATTAGCAAAGGTATGACTAACAGATTTCTCTTCATTTATGGTTTCTTATTCATATAGCTACTTAAGGTATAATAACCCTTCAAAAACACCAGTTGTTATTTTAGTGAAGTAGATGTGACTATTTCCTCCTCCATCTAGTGTGCCAAGTAGTTTGTCAGTCATGACTTGACATTGCTTTGAGAAGTGCTCTGGGGTCAATAGATCATTAGAATACCAAAAGCTACATTGATGTTGTCAGCACAGCTGAGGATACTTGGCTGTGTTCTGATTCATCAGTTAGATACTTCTGGATATGTGGCATGATTTTTGTGTGTTTGTGATGGTATTTGTTTAAAACAGCCTGTCTGCCTAGGGAAGTGTGAACATCCAAAGAAAAAATATAAGATCATAACTGTTGTCTTAAAAGAAGACTTGTACTCAAATCAGAGCAGTAAATGCTTTCCAGTTACTTGTACCTGACCTCATAATTAGCAGTAGCATTTGGTTTGGGTCTCTCTTGAGGCTGGTTATTGAACAAACAAATGTTGGGATGTTACCAAGTTTTTACTTACCTATCTTCTGGAGTTCATGTGCAATAATTTTTGACAAAAGAAGTGTGATTTTCACATATTTAAAGTATATATTTTCATTCTCTACTTATCCTCGATATTCTCAGAATTTCTAATATACAACTTTTGCTTAAAAACAGTATTAAAATATAAAAACTTCCTTCACTCAGGTGCTGACCCAAAATCTGTAGTTTGTGCTTTCTTCAAGCAAGGCCAGTGCACTAAAGGAGACAAGTGCAAGTTTTCTCATGATTTGTCCTTGGAAAGGAAGTGTGAAAAACGAAGTGTCTACATTGATGCTAGAGATGAAGACCTTGAGAAAGGTATAATAGTTGTAGAAAATTACTGCTAAGCTATTCTGATTCTGAAACTGGAATTTTAAGTTTAAATGTCTTCTGTATTGTGGTTATGATCCTGAAGAGCAGTGACTATGCCAGTGTCACGTGTTCTGTCATACAAGTTGAGCAGTATTTGACCTTTCTTGCAGTTGCTGTTTCCCTCTTAAGTTCTCTAGAAGGGAAAGGGAGAAGTGCAATGAGCAATCTGGAACTGTTACTGGTGTTTGGACAAATGTGCACAGTTCTACATTTAGGGGTACTTGGGAATTTTTTCTGTGACTTTCTCTCCCCAAATGACTTGTTGGCTAAGTACTCTGGATTTTACTTTTACTTAGCAAGGATCAGAGATTTTATAGAACTAGGTTTTTTTCACATTTCCTTAGTTTCAGTCTTTATTTGAATTTTAGCCTCTGTCATCCTAAATGTATCTGATGGGATCCCACAGATTGACTGCTAATATTGTCATTGGTGATTTGCTTCTTTTGGTGGAAGCTTCTTTTAACTTTAACAGATAATTTGGTATTATCTCTTTCAAGCTTCAAGTTAGATTAGCTGTATTTCTGGATATTACCATCCAACTTTCTCTTTTGTTCAGTTGTCTTGTTTTTCTTCTTTTCCCTTGTACACACTCAGTACTGTACAGATGGAATGACACATTATTGAGTGTTTAACTCACACTTAATGCATTTAAAAATTACAATTTCTAGGGCTTTTGAGGTAATTGTCTTTTGAGTGGCATAGAAAAGTTTGAAAACAGTATTATAAGAACCTACATTTATTTTCCCTAGTATAAGCTACTTAAAATGTAAGAATTGTATATTAAAGCTGTTACTGGGCAGAAAAGCAGATTGCTGGCAATGTTCAGTATTTGGATTTTTCTGTGAAACCATCTGTTGTCTTTTTCTAGATACAATGGACAACTGGGATGAGAAGAAGCTGGAAGAAGTGGTGAACAAGAAGCATGGTGAGGCGGAAAAGAAAAAACCCAAAACCCAAATAGTATGTCTTCTTTTCTTTTTTTTTATTACCTTTTTTTTTAATTGAGCTCTACTAGAAGGAATTAAGTGCAGAGAAGTCTGGCATTAGACATGTTTTATCATGATGTAAAAATTTAGAATGGAATATTATAATAATGTTCTGAGTAGACAGACAGCCTGATAGTATTTCTTGTAGTATCTTTAAAAATTAAAAAAACAAAACCACACCCCAACAGCTCTTTCCAATCCATAACAGGTTTTCTCATGTACATTACAAATGGATAGTAGGTGAAGTGCTTTATAGAAATACTCAAGGTTTCAGCAGTATATCTAATACATCCTTATTGCTTAGAAAATCCAAGTATTGTGATTAGTGAAATCTGTTGTTGCAGTGACTGTGCTATGTATTGACTTATCTATGTACTGGGTGACATACAAGCATCAAAAGTTTTTTTATTTTCTCCTAATTTATGAATTGAGAGTAATTTGTAATTTCTGGGCTCTAAGTTAAACAATATTTTTTAGTGCTGCACTAAATGGGTAGTGGGTTAATCCCTTTTTCATTCTTTGGGACTATTTCACCTCATTTTCAATACCAAGTAAATAACTAGTCTAATGGTACTATTAGCCTAAATTTGCAAAAGTTAAACATTACTGTGGCCAAATATAAACTATGAGTTGCTTGTTAAAGGTCCTAGGATGGCATCTTTACCTCAGGATCCAGAGCTGGAAGGTTTAACAACATGTGAGGCAGATGCAATTTGTGTTGGTGAGCAGAAAGAGATGTGCTGCTGGTTTTACAGAAGTGCAGAGTTGCCAGTCTTGTGTCATCTTTTCTTTTTTAATTGGTATCATATTGATGGAGAAAAAGCTGTTGACTCCATGAGTTTTAGATACTCAGTTGCATTAATTTGTTTACTGTTTTTAGTAGCAGTGTATTTCACATGTTCCTTCTGTTCTGAGCACAGCTGACTTGGACTGACTGAACTTCTGACATGGAGTGTAAAATGCTGGGGATGGAAAGAGGACACAGTGCTAACAACCACTGTTTTTCTACAGGTCTGCAAATACTTCCTTGATGCTATTGAAAACAACAAATATGGATGGTTTTGGGTCTGTCCAGGTGGAGGAGACAACTGTATGTATCGCCATGCCCTCCCTCCAGGCTTTGTATTAAAAAAAGACAAAAAGAAGGAAGAAAAGCAAGATGAAATTTCATTAGAAGATCTAATAGAAAAAGAGGTAAAGTTGTTAGACATCTTTTGGTGGTAGTTGTTTTCATTACTCTGAAGTGACATGTAAAAATTTTTTGATTTATAATAAACTATTAGATGTTTTTAGAGCTGAGTGAGCTGGGGCAAAGGATGCATAGCATTGATTCATGATTTTGTTTAGAAACTAAGTGAAGAGAATGAACTAGAGCTGCATGCTTAGTGCAGCTGTTGCTTACTCTTTTTTAGGAAGCTTCTATTTCTTAACTGCTATTTCTCATTTATCCATTACAACTGCTTCTGTGGCTTTTCTCATCCCCAGCTTAGTTCTTAGCGTCTCCTTAGTTCTCCCTTAACTCTAATGAGAGAGCAGCACCAAGAGTACAGGGCCTTCTGAAGATTATTGCTACTCTGCTTCTTTGTCACCATTGCTTGGCAGTGTCACTTGAGCAGAGCTGAGCTCTTGTCTTTCCTTTATTTTCTCCTCCACTTTTCCTATTGATTTTCATTCCAACTCATCTCACTAATAGGAAAATCCCACGTTGAGTCAAATGTTAAGAAGGTGATGGATGTTTAACAGTGTAAGAGTCTCAGGAGGGCCTTGGAAAGAAATGTTTTCAATTAGTTTCTAGAAAAGAGTAATTAAATATCCAATTTGTTATAGCCTTTGGAAAGAGTTTCTGGCATTAATCAGTCTCTTCTTTGGACAGCGTGCTGCCTTAGGACCAAATGTTACCAAAATTACTCTAGAGTGTTTTATTGCATGGAAGAGAAGAAAAAGACAAGAAAAAATTGATAAGGCTGAGCAAGATATGGAGAGGAGGAAAGCAGATTTTAAAGCTGGCAAAGCATTGGTGGTAAGTTTTACAGTCCAATTCTTAGCGTAAGAAGAGCAAGTAAATAAGGTTTTGTAAAGAGGTAACTGGCCTGAAATTGTTTTGCTTATAATTATTGTGTGTCATTTGTTTCCTTTTTTTGTGGTTGGTTTGTGTGTGGCTTTTTGTAAGCAGTATAAATTGCATGAAGTGATAACTGAAGGTTTTTTTGCTATGAACAGATCAGTGGACGTGAAGTGTTTGAGTTCCGGCCAGAGCTGGTTGATGCAGACGATGAGGAAGCAGATGACACCCGTTATGTCCAAGGAGCAGGAGATGATGATGAGGTAAAGGAAACAGGATTAAATCAAGGAATGTTTTAGTTGCATTCAAGTTTGAAAAATGTCAGTTTGAAAGCCCTTACAATTAAATTATTAGGCTTGTTTTTTAATACGGGCACAAAGTATATTTTATCAGAAGGTTCCTGTTGAAGGTGATAAATGTTGTAGAAATCTTCCAGAAGTGAGGATTTTTGTGGAAAAGTAATTCATGCAGAGCATCTTGGTTTATTTTCCAGATAGAAGACCCTGTGTGCATAAATGATGTAGATTTGAACCTGTATGTCCCCAAGGCAGTAGAGGAGACTGGTATTACAGTGGCTAGTCCAGAGAGATTCAGCACATACACTTCAATAGAAAAAGATGGTAAGTTGTTATTTTGTCCAGCCTGTTTTCATAATTGATTATCCAGACTTGCATATTGATCAGGTACATGCAATTTGGCCAATATAAATCTGTGTAAAAAGTAGCTTCTTCGTAGTTTCAAAATTTGAAAGCATGTTTAGTAGGATTGGGAATTCAGTTGGTGATTAAGAAACCTGTGACACTGAAATGCCTAAGAATTGTGTTTATTTTCAGATAATAAATTAAATGAAGCTTCTGGTGGTGATATAAACAGCAGCGAGCAAAATGATTTAGATGAAGATAATGATGGAGATGGGGAACTGGAAAATGGAGTCATTGATGCAGTTCCAGTTGATGAAAATCTCTTTACTGGAGAGGACTTGGATGAACTAGAAGAAGAACTAAACACTCTTGATTTAGAAGAATGAACTAAAAAGCTCCAGTGAGGAATTAAACCTATGTGAAAACTGACTACATTTTTTTCTCCTTTTTGACTAGAATTCTTAAACAAGATGTTTATGGTTATGCAGCTGAATATGATGGGCACGTGATATACCAGGAATGTTTTCCTTCAATCTCATCTACTCCAGTCTTGGCTATGCTCACAGTAAAACATTCAGAGTAGTTCAGAATTACCCAACAGCTGAATTTGCAGACAGTGAGATTAAAACTTCCAACTAAGAGTAGGAAGTGTAACTGCTTTGCCAGTATGCAAGTGGGCAGTTTGACATCAGGTACAGTACAAAAATCCAAGTATACGTTCTTCACAAAAAAACCACATTTTTATTAGTGATTGTGTTGATTTAGAAACTGCCTGAAGTGGTTTTTAGGCAGGGTATTCTAATGGAGCTGATGCAGATTATGCTTCTTTAAGTGGTGATTAGCTTTATTTGATCAGCTGGATACTGAAGATTGTGAACTGATACTTCATACAATACCAGTACAGTGCCCTCTGTTTAAAATGTTTTAAACTTTCCCACCACCTTTTGCCAATAAATCTGTAAATAAAAATCATCAACTTTAAAATACCTGTGTTGATTTTTCTCTGCTAAGTAAGGATTTCATATCAAACTGTTAAGAGCTGGATTTTCTAATGGAGTGGTAGATGTTTTTCTCTGCAGTCTTGATACAGAAGTGATGGTGTTGGCTTCAGTTACGTTTGGGCTACCTGCCATTACAGTTTTTTTGTCTACTCTTGATGCAGTGTCAAATTCAGCAGCCAGCTTTTCTCCCTTGTTGTTCTTATTCCCTGCCCACCCATTAACTGATGTAATACCTGCTATACATCACTGACTGCTATTCCAGCCTCATTCTCTCCCCACTGTCTTTTGTAGATTAGTGAAGACCTCAGGCTCTGCAGAGCAGGGATGTTACAGTCCAAAACATGCCTGTCATCCCTTTGGTGTCCTCTAGATAACAGGAAGTTGTACAGGGGTAAGTTGCCTCAGGTGCTGTACCCTGCAGACTGCACTTCTTTCAAGTCAGTCTGTCCTTTTCCAGTGGGTTGAGTGTCTGCCACAAAGATTTCTCAGCAGTGGTGCTTTTCCAGGGGGCTGCTCCTCCTTGCCATACTCCCTGTGGTGTGTGCCACACTCCTGCTGTACTGATGATACCCTTGGTACTGATTTTTCTAAAGCTCTTAAATCACTACTTCCAGATCAGTAGGAGTTATGGCATTGTTAGTAAGTTTTCCCAAACTGCTTTTGGGTGGTAATATTAGCTTTACTGGTTATTTCTGGCACTGCTGAATTGACTCTTGTTGCTATTTCTAAAACAGCACACTTAAAATTGTTGGCCTTTTTTGGGATCTTTGTGGAATTCGTTTTTTCCTGTAGAAGCAAGAAGCAGTGCTGGGGAGAAAGAGGCCTACTGAAATTGACTTCTAAATGTAAGTGTTTAAGGAAAAGCTGCACTATCAAATATAAATATTTATTTATGCAGATTTTTCTCCTGTGGCCATAAATAAACAGAGTTGATGGATTATTGTATTATACTGGCCAGCAATAGAACACCTGGCTATCAGGACACTTAAGAATGCAATTCCTTTGAATGTATGTTGCATAATTTTTCAAAGTTGTATATTTTAAATGGGAATAAAAGTAATTTAATCATTATCAAGGAAGAAAATGGCTATGTTTTCTGTCTTAGGGGTTGGTTTATTGTATATAATACTCATTTGATAATACTTACCTGTTTCACTGATGTAAATAGCTTAAATCTTTGCCAACATTTTGTTAATTTTACTTGAGTTTTACAGTGGAGGAATATGAGTCAGGGCGACTCATTAATTTCAGCTAATAAAACCCTGATGGATAGGCAGAGAGTGCCTGTGTGCCCTTTTGGGTCTAAAAGGATGGTTGTGGTGCACAGTTCCTTTGTACAGGTGTCATTTAACCATTCAGTCACCTTGCATATCACTGAAACCCACTGAACATCTGTAAGCTAGGTGAAGAAAAGCTGATTTTCCTAGGCAGTAGCTGCTGACAGATGACTTCAGGTGGGCAGGGAACAATAGCTGGCTGTCCCTGTTTGGTTTTCACTCTTTTTTTCCTCTCCACTTACTCTGGCACAGCTCCTGGCTGGCTTCCTCTGCCCAGATTTCCCACCATGAGAGCAGGGTGGCATTCAGACTTGTGAGAGTGGGGAAGTGCTGCTTCACGTTCCTGCTGCTTTCACAGGGACTGCTAAAAGCTCTTCATCTTCTCATTTAAAGAACCTTGCATTTGTAGCTAATGGGGTTCCAGTCAATGAATGCTGAGTTGAAAATGAATGCCAAGGCATTGCTTGGGCTGGATGAATTATTAATGTTCAGGAAATGAGCAGTGATGGAAGGGAGTTCACTTGGATGTGACATCACTAAGTTCTTCTTACTGATGCACATTTCCTCTGATAAATTACTGATAACTCCTCTGAAATTTCCTCTGAAATTACTCTGATAAAAGTCAGTGAGTCATTTCTGAAAGAATGAGATGTAATCTCAATGCAAAAATAATGGTATCTTCATTTCAGTGACTACCCAGTCTGTATGGGTCAAAAATGCAGTATTTCACTGTTAAAAGAGCAGGCAGGCTCTGTGCAGGACGCTTGCTGTGTTGAGATCAGGCTGTAAAGCAACATAAGCCAGGTCAGAAACACCTTTGCAATAAACTTGGTCCAGTGTTTGTATCACCCTGTGTGGCTCCTAACCTCCATGAGCACTAGGTGAGAAATGCAGCTGTGGCCTGAGCAAACCTTGAGGGAGCACCCTGGTGTAGCCCTGCCTTGAAATCACCTTTGGTACTGGCCATGTGTGTGAACAAAACCAGTTAAAGGTGCTGCAGTAAACCCGTGCCTTTGCTTCCTGCTGTGTGCTGTTGTGGGAGTAGAATGTTGGTTGGTTTTCAGTTTTGGTCTG
The DNA here is from genome assembly GCA_039654755.1 of Calcarius lapponicus. Taxonomy (NCBI): domain Eukaryota; kingdom Metazoa; phylum Chordata; class Aves; order Passeriformes; family Fringillidae; genus Calcarius; species Calcarius lapponicus. Next base: position 35,325,659 of record CM077470.1, read on the forward strand.
TGTTAAAATCCCATTTCAGTCACGCACACAAACTGCTGGGACTGCTGAAACTGGCTAGCTTTAAATTCTTTGAAGTTCTGGGAGTTTTTTAAAGGCTGTGTGATTAAATTTTATGCTTGCCACTGCTTTGTTACTCACAGCTCCCTGCTTTTTTTTTGTAATGAACACTGTTCACAAAGGCCTGGAAAAATATTTAGAATTAACTGCCAAGACTGACCTTAAATATTACATTATCTATGAGTTGTTTGTAATAGAAGTGTTGCCATTTCTTAATGGAAAGTGCTCCCCAACTGTTTTTATCAAGAGGAGGTTTTATTATTGATAAAACTTCAGACAAAGCAGTGGTACTTAACTTGGCAATTTAGTATTCTCATAATAGATTGTGTTTGTTTAATATGTTGGTTACAGAAAGAATGTACACATTCAAATCAGTATGTTTTTATTAATGCTTTCTTTCACAGTTTAGTTGGATGGGGAATAACAGCTGTCAAAAACCGTGTTCTGAATGCTGAATTCAAGACATTCTGAATGCTAAATTCTAATTCTTTTGCAATGCTAATGCCCCTTTTAAAAATTACCTGAATATAGTAAGTAACGCAGGCTTAATTTTGGTAAGCTTATATATCTTGCAAATAACATGCTTGGAGGTTTCATAAACATCAGTTGTTATCCCTGTTCCATGTAAAAACCTACTAAAACTGCAGAGTGTTTAAGCAGCTAAACTCAAAATCTTACAAGGCTGGGTCTTTGTTTTCCTCACAGTGAAATGATTACAGCCCTAAGCTGAGAGGAAGGGATTGTTCTCATATGCAAATTTCACATACATATTCACCTGAAGTGTCTTATGAGCAATTACTCCCTGAATACTTTGAATAAGAATCGGAAGAGAATTGGAAAAATGAGATGCAGGAAGGCCAGAGGAGCTGCAAAAAACCTTTTGACAGCAGCTGTGCTGCATCAGACCAAGGGACTGTTTATGACACTCCCAAAATGAGACACCTGAGGAACAAAGAGGTGGGAGAAGGACAGGCCTATGCACTGCTCAGGAGCACTTCTTTTACAGAGCTTCCAACAATTCCTAATCTGGAACGTTTCCTCTGCTAGATGGAGCCTGTAGGGCCTCTCTCTTCAGAGCACATTCCCTCTTTCTCCCTTGAATCCCTGGACTTTGTAACCAACTTCTGGAAACTCAGGACTTCCACACCTCTGCTACATCTTGTTTGGAACATGGCTCCTGCTAGCTTGTGTTCTTCCAGGAAGTCATAATCTGTGCTTTGCTTTGACTTAATACCAGATAGAGAAGGGTGGTGTAAAAAGAGAAGCTGATGTATTTCACCTGTGAAAAACAAAAAATCTTGATGCACTTCGGTGCTAGAAACAGGGTTTTTTTCAAAAATAGAAGCTTTCTCTTGACATATTTGATTTTTTTGCCATAAATGGGCTTCTAATAAGCAGAATCTTTTGTGAAGCAAATGTTTCATGAATGAAGTCTTTGCTTCTGGTTAGGTACCAGGTATATTTCTTGGAGCTGTGATCACCTGAAGTGCTTTTACTATGATATGTGCACGTGACCCTTTTCTTTTTCCCCCACACTGGTATTGCAGGCTTGGAAGTGACCTTGGCTTTGCCTGTCACACTTACTTCTTCCTTTCAATGGATGCTCTGTCTTTTTACAGAGAGCAGCTGTTGCTGGTGTTAGCAATAAGGCCAAGATGTTTTATTCATTTATGATGTTAGAGCCCTAATATGTGACCACAATAGGCTCCTTCATCGCACATTATTGAAATGAATGCCAAAAATAATCAGTTCTTTCAATCATAAAATAGCAGCAGCAGCATCTCATCTGTGTTTAGGGAAAGAGACCTTGGAGGAAATCTCTTTATCTTACTTTTGTGGTTGAAAATGTCATGTTGTAATACATTTGGACCTAAATTTGAGCAAGGCTGGCTTAAAACTTTGGGTAACTCAGGGAATGCCTCTATCAGACTTCAGAAATGAGACAGACTCCTAAATTAAAGAAAGAAACCACAGAAAAGAAAGCCTTCAGGAAAGGAAAAAAGCAGAAGCAATCCTGAAGGAAAGAGATGAGCAGATTACTATAGAAGGCTCCCAAGGCAAAACAATGTTCTTTGTACCATCAGCCATTAGGGAAATGTTCTGTGGAGGCTGAATCCTTGGGCCCATGCTTGAATGAAACTGTCTATCAGCACATGATATGGATGTAGCACATCTGCAGGAAATCAGCTTGAAACTTTCATTGCTCAGGCCTCTACAATACATTTTGACAGAATTCCTCTTCTAGGAGAATTTTTGTCCTCTTCGTATCCCACCTCCACTTCTGTTTCATTCCTTGTTTTCCCTTCTTGTGCTCTGAACACAAGAGATGGGATCAAAGAGGATATGGTAGTTTGTTTTTCTATCAATCTTAGAGATCTCTGACATGACAGGTACTTTAGTTCTTTCATTTGGGAGCAGTAGACTGCTTGAGAAAAAAATTGACTTCCACTTCAAAAATTCCATAGTTGCAACTTAATGCCTCCTGAAAATCAGATGACAGCCAAGTTTCTAAGTAAGAAACCTTTAATCTTCATTCTTCATCACTTTCTTTTGCTGTCTTCTCCTTCTGCTGAGTATAAACACAGGGGAAGGGAGGCTCTTCTGACTGACCTCTCTAATCTATATCAGTGAGACCCCCTGCACAGGCCTGGAGCAAGGCATGGTGTCCTCAGCAGTTTGCTTCCCTAGGGTGACTCCAAACACTCCAGGGGTTTGTTTATCAAATGGAGACAAGGAGGATTAGGAAAACTGGTCGGAAGGAATAGAGCAAAAATTACAAGCCTGACAGACTGAAGTCAAAATTAGAGGGAACTATAAACTGTAAGGGTCTCACTGTTGTGAGCTATTTCCTTGAATAAGCACCTGGGAGGTGGCAGAGCTGTGCTTTGTCAGCACTATCAGCCCTACCCCATGAGCTCTTCAGTCATTTTCTTGTCAATGGAAGTCTGTATTCTGTACATGGCAGCTCCCACACAGTGCCCTCCACACACAAACACCAAGTTCCAGTTCTGCACAGCAGTTGCTGTACATGAATAATTGCCCATTCTTTGTATGTATGGGCAGCCAGGACCAGTGGAATGAGGAATCTTCCCCCAAGAGGGCAAAAAGGGAAAACCTTAAATGTGCTCTTTATTCAGGGCATGGAAGTGTCTGTAGTTTCCATCACTGGTAACTGTTGTCAGCATTAACTTCTGTTTGATAGATGCAAAAATAGTTCTTTGACCAGCAGTGCCCAGCTGGGACTCCGCTGGAGTGACCCCTGGCAATGGCAGGCTGATGGCTTAGAAGCAAATAGTACAAATTTGAAAACAAACCAAACACCCCCAGCCCTCACTGCCCTGGCCAAACCCTCTGTTAGAATGGATAAAGGTCTGATTATGTCTTGGTCTATGTTTAGTTTTATTCCTTGAGGGAAGTTTTTGTTATGTTACTCAGCAATGGCATGGTCACCAATGTACAGTGCTTCATAGGTAAGAACATGCTTTGGTTTAATATTAATGGCAGACAGGACAGTATTCCTTGGACACAGTGGATCAAAAGATCATGGCTTCAAGGTGAGGGGGAGTTGGGGTTCTTTGGGGAGGAAGGAGCATTTCTGCTTAGGGAAGAGGAAGGAAGTTTGAACTCTGGGGCATTCTGTGAGGTAGTAAGGTGTCTTCTGAAGGCAAGAGGCTGGAACTGGCATATCAACGTGGAGAATGCCTGGGCTCAAACATTTGAAATGCTTCTTGAGGGACAAGGGGAAGGAAATATCTCTCTCAGTGTCAGTTCATGTTATTACCATCTTTTAGTGCTTTTGTGTTTGAGTACAACAATACTCAGAGTACTGGATACAAAGGAATTTGTCTCTATTCCTCCACTGCCTTTCAATCCTACTTGTTCTGCATCCTGTTATTATTTTGTTGTCTAAGTCTTCAACACGTTTAAAGTCTGAGCTTGTTACTAAGCACAGAGCAGCCTGAAAAATTATTCCTTTCCCAGGGAATTTGAAAGTTTTCAACTTGTTTTTTGTTCCAAATCCTTCAGCAGGAAAGTGGAAGCATTACTGTAATACAGGAGCACTGGAGGACAGATGCTTCAAGGCAGATGTGGCATTATGTGCCTGGAGTGATCAATTAAAAAACCAACAGACTGCTCTGTGAGTCTGAGCCTTGTTAGATTCCTTTGAAAAGGCATGATGAAAAGTATCTTAGAAAAAAACAGTTAATAGAAAAAAAATAGAAAAAACTAGAAAGTCTAGGAGAAAGATTCCAAAGTTGTACATAAGAAACTGTCATTTGTACTAAATAGGAGATGATTTGCCCTAAAGACAGGGATAACAATATCTCAGGGATACAACAGGAAGCAGTGGTCTCTGGTATTTCTGTGTAACCAGAAGCAGTCAAGAATGTAAGAAACCTAGGAAATGCCTCTTGTCATCTGGAAATTTTCCATAAATGGAAATAAACTAGAAAGTGGCCCATCTTCTGTGCCTATAGAGCCTGTGTGAGGGGAAGTGCTCTGTTTCACTCTGTCTCAGCAGAACAGTGCTCCACAAGAATTTCTGCCAGACATAGGCACTTCCACTTTCTAAATAAAACCTGGGTGCACACTTGCCATGGATGATGGACTCAGCAGAAATGACAGTACCTAAAATAGCATGGAAACAGTGGCAGGCAAAAGAAGGAAAAGGAAGATACTAAGATGATGGTAGAATAAATAAATCTCTTCCTCATCTTCAGGGACCTGCATAAAATCAGCATGTTCTAGAGGGTCCTTGTGAATGTAAAAAGGTGGAATTAAAATTCATGGCATCCAGAAAGCAATGGACCTTCCTTCCAGGAAAGGAAGCAAGAAGTGGAGGAGAGAGTGATGAAGAGATGGAAGGGATGGTTCTGTGTTTAATCAAGTGTACTGTTAGCACTCCAGTATTCATTGTGGCTGTTGTGTGTTTCCAAGCTTTGCTGGATACATGCAGAAGGGTGGATTCGTGCAGCTCCAGGTGCAGTTCTTTGTGATGGGATTGGCCTGTAAAGGAACAATCACTGCAGGAGGAACTCACATCGTGGGAGCTGGAGCTTTCCATCTCATGGGCTGCACAGCTGCTGTGCCAGGTGAGGCATTTCAGTGGGAATGGAGAAGCAGAAGTACAGAACTTTCATACACAGTACACATATTCCATGGGAGACAAGTGCACAGCCTGTTGATCTCAATGCTTCCTCTCTTTTCCCACTCTAGGAGCACAAAGCCAGTTCCATCACGCTCTCTAGATTAGCAAATTCTCCCCATCCCCTTGTAAAAAGCTTTCCTGAGACCTTTCCCACCAGAAGCCCCAAGAGCCCCATATCTCCATGGCTCTCTCCTGGGAGTTCCATTACTGGGATTACCCGAGAGCACTGCACTCCTTCTGGGATAGGCGTGGTGACTTCCCTCTGGGCTGGTGTTCCCACACCCTCTTCCTTAACAGAGCAGGGTGGTATTTAGCTTTTTATCTCTGTTACATCTTCTATAGGCACACATAATATGAAAACATTTTCAGAGAGATGGTGCAGAGAATATTATGAAGCTTGTTGTTTGGGTTTTTTCCTGATCCATTTCTCCCTTATTGCATTATTTCCTGTCAAAGTTTTTTTTTTTTTTTTTTTTCCTAGGGGGGAAGTACTCTTTAAAAATATTTTTTAAAAATATCGAAGGCTTTGGGGGTGTTACTGAGCAGCATCTGGATTTATTTGTTTGGTAATCTGCTGAAGTGCTTTGTGAAGCGAAAACTGAGTCACATGTGATTTATAATGACCAACTTTGTCAGACTGAAGAAATATGAATCCTTGGGTAAATCCAGCAGTGCTGTCCCTGAATTTGGTGCTATGAAATCCTAATGTTTAAAAAAAGGCCTGGTGAGTAATGAGCCCTCTATAAAACACAAAAAGGGTATTGCAGAAAGACTTTGACTAGGGCTGGAGTAATACAGCTATCAGTATTGAGCAAATCAGACAAAAACCTGCTACAGCTCACTTCCTTTTGATCTGGCAGATCTGAGACTCCGTGCTAGGAGCTGCTTCAACAAATGAAGCCATACCCTTGTTGTGAAAACATTGCCCCATAGCCCCGGGCTAAGGACAGCTCTTGCTAACAACAGAATGAGATTTGGCTGATGTGAATTGCTCATACAGCAAATCAAGCCTAAACATCTCTAGTGGTTTCCTCGTGTTTCACCACTTAATGCTTCCACAGTTTTCAAATGTAATGTTTGATTGTTCCCAGTGGATATCAAAGATATTACTGAAAAAAAAAATAGAAATAAAAAGGTACAAACTGACCAAAGCAAAGTAATATGTGAAGTCCATCTTTTACTTTGTTTTCTACTGCCTTGTTAGAAACTGAGTTACTTCTTGAAAGGTCTGTTCAGTGCAGCTGAGAGCTCTTAGAAAGTCCAAATGTCTGGATGGCAGGAGAGAAAATATTTACTGAAACTCTCACATCGATGAAGGCTTGTCTGGGACACTAATGGTCATCTCCATGAACAAATGAGTGGTGATCCTTTCTTTGCTCCAGATATTCATTCTGCTGCTCTGTAAAGCACTGAATCCACTTAGAGGCTGAAGTTCATTGCTTACATACAGGACCCCTTGCTGGCCCTTTGAATCAGGACCTCAGTGGTTTGCAGTTTCTACTGAATTGTGGCACTTTGTCCATTTCTTGCTGCTGCCTTTCATGTCCTGAGGTGGAGACTCAAAGGCAAACATTCTGAAATACTCTATGTTACAGACTGGACACTCTGGAATAGCAAAAAAATAATACCTGCCTACCAAAAGTGCTTTGCATCTTGCAAAGTTTTATTCAGCTGCGTTAACAGCTTGTTGTCTGAATAAAAACTAACAAGGCCAGTAACTTGTAACAGAAATATGAGTTTGATCTGTTGGATGGAGTTGGAGTCTTTAGACTCCAATCAATTCCAAAATAATTGCATTCTGTTTTGAATACAGGCAAAAAGTTTGGTGGCTGAGAAGAAATCCGGGCCCTGCCCACTTCTCAGTTGCTGGTTTTCACCACTGGATTATCTTAGCCTGAGAACTGAAAGCTACAGGTAACAAGTAAATATGGAAACACATAATTAACTTGTTTACATTCTGCACTATGATCTCATTGGCTGCTCCTTATCTATTTGTTAGTCATGCTGAGAACTGAACCAACTAGGAAAGAAGATCACATCCTCGCTGGAAGGGTGTTTGCTGCTCTACATAAAGAGCAAAGTCTGGGTTTGACTTTCACTCTTCTGTCCAGGATTCTGTCAGACAGGTACTTCAATACCTCTGTCAGATACCCTGTCAGCCAGAGTAGCTCGATGCAAGCAATGGAATCAATCCCTCAGCCTCTCCTGCAAAAGAAAGCACTTTCCCTCATTTCCAGTAAGATTGGCTTTGATTAGAAGCGCATCCCAAGCCTGTACACTTCATTTTCTTTTCCCACGTGGAGGCTGGGGGCTGTGATGCCATATAGGGAGCTGTGGCTCGCCTCTGGGGCCGTCTAGACTGCTTGACTCCGCTCGTGTTGGGAATTAGGGCCAGACAGCAGCGCCGCCGCCGCTTCCGCCGTGACTCAGAGCCCGGGAGCGGAGCGCTGCTGAGTCAGGGCAGCGGGAGGAGACCTCACCTTGGGCAGCCCCAAGGGGCACGGCACAACAGCCTCCCAAAGGGAGGAAAGCCTTTGGGATGAGGGATGAGTGCCCCCGACTCTGAGCTGCTCCTATGGACTGGCTTTGCAATTTCCGACAACAAGAATTGCTGCGCAGCCAGACCCTAGGAATCCAAAACTGATCATTTGGTTTAAAAAAAAAAAATATCTAGTGTCTCAAAGATAACTTATCCTTCACTGCTTGTGTGATATTGTGAGGTTATACGGTCTCTAGGAATTTTTTTGGTAAAAAAATTCTGGTCTCAACTTATTCTTCGCTGCTTGGTGATGTTGTAAGGTTATACAGTCCATAAGAAAAAACAAATTGATCATTTGGTGAAAAAAAAATTAGTATCTTAAAGATAACTTATCCTTCAGTGCTTGTGTGATGTTGTGAGGTTATACAGTCCCTAGGAATTTTTGTTGGTAAAAAAATTCTGGTATCTTAAAGATAACTTACTCTTCGCTGCTTGTGTGACGTGAGGTTATACAGTCCGTAAGAAAAAAAAAATTGATCATTTGGTGAAAAAAAAATTAGTATCTTAAAGATAACTTATCCTTCACTGCTTGTGTGATGTTGTGAGGTTATACAGTTGCTAGGAAGCCAATATTGATAATTTGGTAAAAAATAATTCTAGTGTCTTAATGATAACTTATCCTTCACTGATTGTGTGATGTTGTGAGGTTATACAGTTGCTAGGAAGCCAAAATTGATCATTTGGTAAAAAAAAAAAAAAAAAACAAAACTAATATCTTAAAGATAACTTATCCTTCAGTGCTTGTGTCATGTTGCGAGGTTATGCAGTCCCTAGGAAGCCAAATTTGCTAATTTGGTAAAAAAAAATTTCTAATATCTTAAATATAACTTATGCTTCACTGCTTGCGTGACGTTGTATGGTTATGTAACCAAGTAGGGAAAATCAATCCTCCTTTTCCCTAAGTTAATTACTGATCAAAGTACTCATACACCACTCTTTTAGTTTATTGCCCTATTTACTAGAGTTTGGAAACTTATTAACTCATCTGCAGTTTTGCTTTGATCAGGTCTGTAGTACAAAAGCTCTGAGATAAGTCAGTAAATAACAATAAAAGTAATGTGGAGTTTGTGTTTGTTTGGTTGGGTGGTGTTTTTTGGGTTTTTTTTAACCTGTTGAGGCAGCAAAGTTAGAAAAATTAGCAACAAGTATCAAGTTTATGTATAGGAACTCCCCTTCTTGATAGAAATTTTAAGAGGCTTCCTGAAGAAATTATAATTAATAGCTAGGCTTCCTGAAGAAATGATAATTAATAGCAAGAACCAGTGAATGGAACACAGGAGTAGCTGGTGGTTCTTTGGATTTTCCTCTGCTTATTGTGGAAGTGTTTTTCTTTTGGGATTCCTGTTAAACTAATTTGGCCCCTTGGTAAATATGTAAGGGGTATTTTTAACTTTTATTTAGGGCTTGAAACATCCTTTTTTTTATTTATTTTTTTTAGCTTTTTATCATGCTCACAATGAGGAAAGTAAGAAGTTTAGACTTTTGGTGGCAATTAACTCCAGTCCTGTTATGTTGTACAAATTAATATTAATTATTTGCTCTTTGTAGGTGTTCAGTGTGTTTTCTTTTACCTGAGACACTGCTGTACTCAGCAGATATTGAACTGTCATGTGGGCTGAGGAGGACGAGGCTGCAGCTGACTGAGCCGGGATGTTCGTGCTAAAATGTAATCAGTGAGAGATGATACCAGAGCTACAAAGTGCGAGTGACGAGGTTGGGGCGGTGCCCGGTGGTTCTTCCCGAGCCGGGCAGTGCGGGGTGCAACAGTGACAGAGACCGGCATCAGGGAGGATCTCCAGGCTCCCTCTTCCCGTCCTGGGCATTCCTGCGGCTGGGGAGATGCTGGACCCTGAGATTTAAAACTACTTCATTTAATAGCCTAGGTGTTTGAAATCAGGGGGTTTTGGGTTTTTTTGGGTTTTTTTGGGGTTGTTTTTTTTTTCCCCTCCGTGGCTGTGTCCACATTGGCACTCCCTTCACTCTTTGCTTAGCAGCTTTCCTGAAAGACTTGTTCAGAAAGGCTTCACCAAACAGACTTAGTAAGACCAGGCACGGATGTGGTTTGGTTTGGAAGGGACAATGGTTGGGTTGCAAGGGACCTTAAGGAACACCTCATGCCACCCCCTGCCATGGCCAGGGACACCTTCTACTATCCCAGGTTGCTCCGAGCCTGTCCAACCGGGCCACGAACACTTCCAGGGATGGGGCAGCTTCTCTGGGCAACCTGTGCCAGGGCTTCACCACCATCACAAGAAAGAATATCCTTGACTTTCCTCCAGCCTTCGGCTCGGGCAGATAGATAAGAGCGGGATGCCCGGAGCGAGGGCAGCTCCGGTGCCGGGCCGTGCCGGGCGGTGCCGGGCTGTGCCGGCGGAAGAGCGCGGGGCCCGGGCTCGGAGCGGCCAGGGCCCGCCCCCGGCACCACATGATGCCGCCTCTCCTTCCTGCCGCCCCCGTCCCGGCCAGAAAGGGGAAGTGGCTGCGCTGCGCTCCCCGCCCCGCCGCGGGAAACGCGGGGCCGGCGCGTCCCGGCAGAGCCGCGCCCGCGGAGCAGCGCGGCCGGGCCATGGCGCGCCGGGCCACCATGCTGCTGCTGCTGCTGCTGGGCGCCGCGCTGGCCCCGGGCAGCGCCTTCAACCTGGACGTGGAGCGCCCGGCCGTCTACTCGGGCCCGGCTGGCAGCTACTTCGGCTTCGCCGTGGACTTCTTCGCCCCCGACCCGCTCTCGTAAGTGCGCGTCCCGTCCCGTCCCGCCCCGTCCCCTCCTGCCCCGCCGAGCCCGGAGCGGCGCTGTCCCGGCCGAGAGCCGGGCGGAGGATGCGGGGCTGCCCCGCTCCCTCGGCAGCCGGCGCCGGGCGGGCCGGGGCGGCTCTCGGAGGGAACGCGGCTCTGCTGAGGCCCGGAGCCGATGCCCGGCAGGGACCGCTCCGCATCCCTGTCCCGCCGGGGCCGCTCTCGGAGGGGACGCGGCTCTGCTGAGGCCCCGGAGCGGGGATGGAGCCGGTGCCCGGCAGGGACCGCTCCGCATCCCTGCCCCGCCGGGGCCGCTCTCGGAGGGGACGCGGCTCTGCTGAGGCCCGGAGCGGGGATGGAGCCGGAGCCGGAGCCGGTGCCCGGTGCCCGGCAGGGACCGCTCCGCATCCCTGCCCCGGCAGCCGGGACCACAAAGCCGATCCCCCGCTCCGGCGGGGCGCGAACGCTGTTCTGCGGGATTCTCTGCACAGCCTGGTCTCGTGCAAATGAGGGTGGTGGTAAATACAGCGTAGAAAGATGTAGTTATGGTGTTTTGGTTCCCGGAGCTGTGTCCCGTGGCGTTTCAGAGGATCCGCTGTTCTCTCCTTTGCGGGAGTGCTGTGTTTGAATAGTGGTGGGTCTGTGCGAGCCGCCGAGCTGCCGAGGAGTCTGGAGAAGGAAAAGTTCCATGTAAGCACTCTCCACGTCTGCTTCCTGAATATGTTCCCGTTTCATGTTAAAGATTAGGCAGTGTGTAGTCGCTGTTGCGTCTCAGACCTTTGAATCCTCGCGTTGCTAACTCGGTGTTGCCAGAATGAATCAGGCTCTGGCTCTGAAGTGCGGGCTACAGTAACAGCCAGCTTTTGTCGCTTTCCCCCCGCTCCTCTCCCATCTTAAGGGCTGTAAGATTGGAAAAGCTGCTGGCTTTCATCCTGCTGAAGGGATATTCTCTCTCCCCCCCTTAATCTTTAGCTTGTGAAACTTTATAAGCAAATTGTACAGCTATTGAGCAAGTCTTTCTGCAGTACATCCTCTAGCTTTGTTTGCTTTTTTTTTATTACCTGCATGTATTAGAAGCCATCCTGTTTTAACTTGCACGTGTTGCACCATCTTTCTCTGCTATCTTAAGTCTTGGTATTAAAAGGAAAAAGCTTCTATTTTTGTCCCGCCCTTTATGTTTAAGTCCACATGTGTGGCTGCAGAGTTATCAAGAGACTGGTAAATGGATGTAATAAACTTTCTTCCTTGCTTTCTGATAAGGAATTATGTGACACAGCTCTCCATGAAATCACTATTTGGAACCTTTCCATTATTTTTATAAGAACTATTGACCTCCAAGTGCACTGCTGTTAAAGAAAACAGTGTGGTTGTCAGGCAGCATGAAAAGCTTCTGTATATTTCAAAGGGAATACTCTCCTTGCTTGTTTGGATCTTTTTTTTGTCATCACTAAAATTTCATTTGTACCTGCTAAGCTAAACATTTTACTTTACATTAAAGTTTGTAATTGGACAAGTAGCTCTGCAGCTTTCACAGGAACAGGCTCTCGTGGTGTTCACTTTTCAGTTTATGCCTATGGACACTGATATTTTGCCTCCTGAAGTAGCCAGAAATACTTGCATGCAGTGTAAAGGCATATGGGGTGTCACGTGGTTTCTATGCCTTTCTTTTTGCTTTGGTGAGCTTTTATTCATCACCTGTTTTATACATCAGTACCAGAGATTAAGTCAGTTTTGGTTGGCTAAAGCTATTTGGATTGCCTAGCCTGACAACAAAGGCATGCTGTTGGTCCCTGAATGCTCAAGCTGTTGTTTCACAGTCTATTTTGACCTGCTGGATGCCAAGCTGAAGCATATTTAGAAGTGCAGGATGAAAGTCCCATTCCAGGAGTGGAAGTGCTGGTGCTGTGTCAGGGTGCCTGACAGTGGGCACAGCTTTCGTAGGAGCACAGCTCCTCAAGAAATGAAACAGGTTTCTCACACACACTCTGCTTCAGAGGAGCTGCACTTGATAGTCCAGGGTGCATCTCCAGGGAAGGCCCAGTTTCTCTGTTGCCCATGGAAATCCCTGGAAAGGCACCCCAGAGGTGCCAGAACAGTCCTAGTGTTGCCCCAGCATTGGGATGGGGTGGATGGTTCGGGATCATGATTCAGGAAATTGGCAATACCAAAGCATCGCTGGTGCATTCTCATGAAAATACAATTGTCCCTCTATACAATTGTCCTTCTATTCCCTCCTTCCCAAAGTATGTGGATTAGAGACTTCTAAGAATTTGGGTAATTTGCATATTATCATAAGAGCTGTGACAAAATCTGCTTGCTTGGTCTCTGATGATGAAAGTGCTTTTTTTTTTTATTTATTTGGGGAAAAGACTTTTGTGGAGCCACACAATGATTCCTACATTCCTGTTTAATAAACTTCACCACAAATATTAGCCTAAGAAAAATTTAAAATATGTAATTAGAATAGGAATGAATAAATCTTTTAAACAAGTGTTTAATTTGCGGGACTTCTCAAAAGTCAGTAGTACAAGAGTAAAACGGGAGTTAAGCTACCACTTGTTTAATAGATTGTAATGATAATAATTGATATGTTTCTTTACTTGGCATTATAATGTTCATTTTTAAGCATTTCTCTTCTGCCCAGAGAGCTGATTTTAAATGATTAAAATGTTTCAAATTCCTGTTCTAAAAATCTAGACAGTCTAAGAATGGCAACTAAGGAAAACAAATGGATTGCCAGTTAGCCTGGATTTTCTATCAGGGTCCATGCCAGGACATTTTTAAGCTTCTGAAAACTTAGACAAGTTGAAAACTGGTAGATCATCATGCGAACTGAGCCTTGATGAGTGCTCCATGTTTATGCCTATGCTTATCTCTTTATTGAAAAGGAGCCTGGAGATGGCTCTGAAAACCAGAGCACGTTTGATAAGCCTGGGTTTGCCTGCCTGTAGACATTCTCTCAGACCAGTCCTGCAGCTTGTTCAGCTCACCCAGCTTCCAAACCAGAGAACTGGAGTGCCTGACAAGACTTGCTCCTGCGGGCTGCATTCCCTCCTCAGCAGCGCAGAGGGAAGAGACAGAGCGGACTCGCTCTGATGAAAGGAAGCACTCAATTTTGTCTCCTGAGCATGACTTCATGCTTCACACTGGCTTTCTCAGCCAAGTGCTGATGTGTCAAGTGGGTCTCAGAGGTGCTGGGGCTCCTGGAAGGTCCTGCAAGGCACCAAGAGCCTTGTTCAGTCTGTTTGTTCCTTTGGCACTTCTGGATTTTGCCACCTGTGCAGTCTGCAGGTAGTTCCTGCTCGGGGGGCACCCAGCAGGTGTCTGGAGAGGCAGAGGAGCAGAAGAGCACGGCAGATGCTGATAAGGAAGTGATGAGTGTGCAGAGAGTGTGGGTGAGGATTCATTGGCACACAGACCTGTGGCACTCGGAGGCTGTTTTCACAAGAGCCCTCGCTCGGGCAGGGCTGACTCATCACGTTCAGCGCATGCTGAGCTCCCGGCCCGCTGCTGCTTTGTTTATGCGTTGTTTCCATTTTTGACTGACTTCCCTGAATTACCCTTACTCACGAAATTAACAGAAATTATGCCACCTGATGGCTTTCGTAAGGTACTGAAGTGCACAATTTCCCCTTCTGCCATACACGTACACATTTTTGAAAGGAAAAAAGAATAATATGAAAGGTGCTTCTCTCATTTAAAATATAATCCTGAGGAGGCCTGGATACTTTAAATTTGTCATATCTTTTTTTCTGTCTTCCTTTGGTAATTTTTTTTTTTTTGCATGCAGAAAAGGGAACCTCATATGAATTTCCCTGTAACTGAGGGTAGTTCAAGTTGGATTTAGATTAGAGCAGGCAAGACTTCTGCTTTATTAACTCTTCAGATGTCATAAAGTTATAACAGCTGCGTGCCTTAGGTGTTGAAACCTTTGTTCTGCTTCTTCTTTTTCTTGCAGGACATACCTCCTGGTGGGAGCTCCCAAAGCCAACACTAGCCAGCACAACATCATAGAGGGAGGGCAGGTGCTCAAGTGCAGCTGGAACTCAAACAGGAACTGCCAGCCCATTGTGTTTGATGCCACAGGTAACGTGGGGGTCACTGGGGGGGAGAGGGGATCTCTCTGCTCTGATGTGGGGAAGCAGAAAGCTTTCAGGTCCCTGTGGGGTTTTGTCATGGTCAGAGTGAATGCGGCTGGTTTTTGACTAGCAGCTAGTCGAGGCTTGCTTGTGCTCTCCTTTTCCTCTCCTCTCTCTTAGAATGCTTGTCCCTGGTATGTGCTGAAAGCCTGAGTGAGCAAACATTATTCTTCTTGTGTTCTAGCCTATATATATTGCTCCTCTGCACTTTCCAGCAATCCTAAAACATTTGGCAACCTAATTCCCAATGAACCCCGAGGGGTTTTCTTCCTATTAAGAACATGTCATATGGGGAAAGATGCTTTTCAATATCAGCAAAGGTGATTTGGGCAGAAATACCCAGAAGTTTCATCTGAAACCAGGAATACGGCCTAAAAACTGTGAAAAAATGTCTTTTTTAAATTTTTTTTCCCTCTCAGATATAGCTGCACAGTGTTTGTGGCTTCTGTGGTAGCAGCACTCGGGTCATAGGCACTCCTTACCCATTGCTGAAGCACAGGGGAGCTGAGCAGCAGCAGTGTGGACGTGAAACATTTCAGTCATTCTTCATGCTCTGGCGCACACAGTGATTTCCACAGGCTGTGGCAGGTCATGAGAATGCACTGCATGTGCTTTTCTGCTCCAGCCACTCCGTGCTGAGTCCTGA
The DNA here is from genome assembly GCA_039654755.1 of Calcarius lapponicus. Classification (NCBI taxonomy): domain Eukaryota; kingdom Metazoa; phylum Chordata; class Aves; order Passeriformes; family Fringillidae; genus Calcarius; species Calcarius lapponicus. The sequence continues at coordinate 35,340,922 of CM077470.1, forward strand.
TTTCCACAGAGTGTCTCAGGGCAGCGGAAAAACCTCCCCGTGGCATGGGATTAGCAAGAGCCATGTGGTAAGGCAGAGGAAACACCTGTGCCTTGAAGGTCTGCTTGGTTGTAATTCATTATTGCCTCTGCCAGTATTTTGACTTTTCAGCCTAAAAAATGCTAGATTGATGCAGCCTCTTTAAATAAATAGTGTGCGGTAGAATGGAGAAGCCCTTCTTCCAATTTCGCTGTCAAGATATGCCACAGAACGTTGTTGGTGTTCAGATTTCTGAAATCTTCATATCTTTTTGTGAGAACCACTATGTCCCCAGTTTCCTTGCAAAAAACAAAGAGGAAAGAAGTATACAATGGCACCCACAAACCCCAACTCTTTATCATTCTTTCACTCTTGTATCATTCTCTCATATCATTCTATGGGAGCATATCTGTCAGATTACTAAAAACCTCTGATATCCTGCAAAGTCTGGCATTTTTTTCTGCATCAGTGTCAAGGCAGCAAAATCAGATTACAGCTATTTTCTTTTTGTTGTTGTTTTCTGGGCTTATTGTTTACTAGAATACAAGTGTGCTTTTTGTTAGTTTGGGTACTTTTAAGAAAGAATCTTGATGTTCCTAGCTAATAATTATCATTAATGTCATAGCATGTAGGTTCTAAACACATCTTCTAATGGGAGTTACAGTGTATTTATGATTTTATACTGTAAACATTTGCAGTGGGTTTTTCCATGTGCCAGGTGGAGTTGATAGAGGCCACACTGCTTTCCTGCATGTCTGTGCTTAAGGGACATGCTCCTGGGCAAACAGTCAGTGTTCTGCTTGTCATTTTCCTTTAAAGTACAGCCATGTTAATTGCTTGAAATTTAACAGTAAAAATAGCAGGTCATAAAGGCTTAAGAGGATTTCTTTCAGGCAGGCTTTAACTCACTCCAGCTTTGAGGCAATGAATGGGGGAATAATGCATTTGTCAATTATTATCCTGGTGAAAGGGAGCATTGTATTTCAGCTTGATAAAATAATGAATGCCCTGAGACAAAAAAAGAAAGTGTCTTTTTCTTTGTGCAAAACACAATGCTCGATTCCCTGTGTTCTGGTGGCAAAGTCAGTGCCAGCACTGGGAGCTGCTGCTCCTGCCTGCCCCTGCCTGTTAGGGAGCAGGGATTAGGGAAGGCTCCTGACCCACTTTGGGAAGCAGGAACTGGAAGATCTGACCACTAACTTGTGGTGCTGATGCAAAGGGGCTTTTTGGAGATGACTAAATGCAGCCTCTGCAGGAATCCAGGCTCATCCATCCCTGCTCATCATTTGTGCAATACCATTTGTAACTCCAGAGGTATTGCTTAGCCCTGCCATACAAGGCAGTTTTTATTCCCTCCCAGATTCACTGGGAAAACCCAGTTCTGCATCATTACTTGGATGTGTTTCTTCAGAATTATTTTCTAATTGCTTACAGCCAGTGAGAAATCTGACCTGGGAGAATAATGAGAATGCTTGTCCTTGTGGCTTTCCTCTGTTTGCCTGACGATGCCAAACTCTGTCTGTGGAGCTGGGTGCCCTGTAATTAACAGGAGTCATGACCCTATTCCTGCTCCTGCTCCCTTCTGCCAGGTAGCACAGCTGGAAATGCCAGAGCAGGCCACAGGGAACGTGGCAAGGGAATGGAGAGAAGGGCAAGCCTTGTTCTGACTGTGTAGTGTTGTTTTTTTCCCTTTTTATTATAAAAAATAAATATGAGACTAGGGGTTTACAGAGGTCCAGCAAGCAGGGTTTCTTGCTCTAGATGTTGTTCTATTACTATTAATTAGGACAATTTCTTCTTAAACATTCCTTGTTTTTTTTTTTTTTATTTAAGTTTTTCTACAGCTTTATGGGTCCATTTGTCTTCCCCATCTGTACAAAGGCCATGCTGAGCTCGCTGGCTGGACAGGGCTGGGTTTTATTTTCTAGCTCTTGCTTTTGGCTTTAACACCATATTTGCAGACTAGCATGGTCATTTATGTATCAAATGCCACAGCTCTTCTGTAGCCCAGGAGGGAAGGTACCAGCTGCTGGAGAATAACCTTTGGAAGAGCTGTTCCAGCCCTGAAGTTCAGCAGCATTGCTTGCTCACTTGCACTTACCCTCACCCCAGCTGCCCTGGAGGAAGGCGATAAGTCACTGAGCTGATAGTGCCTGTACTACAGAATTTACTGCTCTGTGTATTCCTTCCTGTGGGGGACCACTCAGCTCTGCCAGGGGTAGGAGTCCATTTGTGCAATGTCATTTATGTAGCTCTCATGCTGATATCACATGTATTTCCCTCCTTTTCATCATTTCTTTTTCCCCCTTCCCATCTGCCTGTAACATAAAAACCAAAATCAAACAAAAGCAGTTGTTGTAATTATTAAACCTCTAAAAAAGCAATGCCCTTTCACAGCATATTTTCTCATTTAGAACAGAAATATATATCATGGAATCACAGAATGGTTTGGGTGGAAAGGGACCTTAAACATGATGTAGTTCCCACCCCCAGCCATGTGCAGGGAGAATTTGTGGAAGGAGAATCTCCCCTTGTCCTGCATCTCTCAGCACAGTGAAATTGACTGGAGAATATTCTCTCTGTGTGTTTCTGTGCACATTACTCTAATTGCTTTTGACATTCTGGTGTATATGGAGGCTTTGGAAGGCAAAATGTTTATATGGCACATTAACACTTCCCAAATGCAAAGATGCTTTGCTGTGGGGCTGCTCAGCCTTTCAGCAGTGACATCAGTTGGCTTTGATTTAACACAGTTGTGGCTGTGTGAAAGTGGCGTAACAGACGTGTCTGGTGGAGCCTGCCCTGAAGTTCAGGGTGCACGTGGCTCTGCTGCATGTGTTTGCGTCACTGGGCTAGAAAATGAATACTTTTTCTTAAAAAAATGCTTTCTGATGTCATCAGGCAGGTATTTCAGGCTGGCTTCTGCTCTTAGGAGCACACCAGGGTAGTAGGTTAAGAAGGAACCAGCCCCACAGCAAGCTTCCTCACCTGCACACCTCTGCTGGTCCTGTTGCAAAAGTGAAATGTGAAGCAGTGCTGCTGTGACTTTAACAGGTTGTCCTGCAAGTCTAGATAGAAACAGGTCTGATTTAAATACTTTCTTAACCCTATTCCTGTTAATTCAGCAGTGAAGGTGCCTCTGTCACAAAAGTAAAATTTCTGGCGTTGGTTTTCTTCTATATCTTGACTTCTTTCTACGAGTGACAAAGCATGACCACAATTTCAATTCAATTTCTATGTAAAATACTTGGAATTTTTCCCCTCTGTCCCAGTTAACTTTCAGACTTTCAGAATGTGTAGGAGGCCCTATTTTTTCAGGACAAGCACTGAAGGGAAATTTATACTCTCAAGATAGCATATTCTTCAAAATTTTCATAAACACAAGCAGTGCTAATAAATCTTTTCCCCTCTGCAAGATGTTTTACGTTCAAATTAACCAAAATCACAGGTTGTAGTTCAAGGTAAATATTTATCTTCATTCATTCTTATCTGTTCTCCACACTGGATAATGTTGTGATTGAAAGTTTAGGTAATTTTTTATTTAAATCCATCAAAATAGGGGAATGCTTTGAATTTTGTGAAGAAGAAAGTAGCTGGGGAAGCAAATAGTGGAAAAACTGCTTTTACACCTGGCTGAGCCCTTTCTACCAGACTGACCAGAGATGTGGTTCCTCTTAGAAAGCTTAACACTTGGCTTTCTCTGCCAGCTGCTTAGCAGCTTTTTCCAGGAAAAACATATTTCTTGTGGGTAAACCCTGAATGCAGTTTATAAGCAGCCCATTTTCTGTTTCTGATCAGTTCTGAGGCCAGAGTCCAAACCCATTTTTTTAAAGCTGTATCAGTCTCCATCTCCTTTTTTCCTCTCCACAGTCTTCACAGACTGGCACAGCAAATTTTTCATGGACAGTACCAGATATTGCCAACAGTATTTCCATTATCTTTCTTTTTCCAGGAAAAAGATTCCTGGAAAGTTAAAGGGTATTGCACAAGTTAAGTTTACTTTGTGTAGTTGTCCATTTTCTGTCTCTAAAAATAAACATTTTTTTCTGTACAACAGGAGGCTCAGAAGTTCACTAAGCCAGACGACAAGAAGGGATGGCCAAATGCGCTTTTTAGGAAAATCAACACATCATCTTTAAGTTTTTACTTCTGTATTTTACAGTTAGGCATGCATGGAATGGCAGGGTTGATACACTCAGCTAACTGTCTAGATAAGTACCTCCATTATTTGCCCCTGGAATTTTAGGGGATCATTCTGAGTTTTCATCTCAACAAACAAAAATTTATTCAGAGACCCATGTAACCGGCTGGAGTTAATCAGGCTACACATGTGGCAAATTAATATAAATCAAAGGTTTCCTATGTGCTTGCTTTCCAAAAAGAAACAAACTTCATGATTATTTATATTCTTTTTATTTTCTTATTGGGCTCCTAGCTCATCATCAGTCAAGAATAGTCAGATATTGTTTGGTTTCCTCATGTGTCTGTGACTTTTCATAAAAGTTTGACCAAATTATTTTGTTTGCTGCTGCTATTTTAAAAATTAAAATTTAAAAATTTAATTGAGAAATGCATCTGCTGCAGTACAAGATACTTGAAACTGTAGTTCTTTATGTCAGCACCAGAAAGTGCAGTCCTGAGACTGCCCCAAGAGCTGCTGCATTTAGAATCATCTGATGAAATGCAGACAGCTCTACGAACTGCTACAAAGGAAAATATGCTCATAAAAACCAATTTGAGCTTCTATGCTAATGAATTGCAGACTTCTTGAGCAGATTTTGTGTTTAGCCCAGGAATATTTGCTTGTTCAGACAATGGATTGTTTTGCTTTTCTGAGACCTGTGGTGAACCAGGGATGCGTGGCTGAGTGGTCATTCCTTCTCCTGGGGAAAGCTTTCCCTGCTGCTTTCATTCTCTGCAGCAGAGCTCAAAATTCAGGACTGGGGAGACTTGAGGAGGCTCTTGAATACTAGAATCTAGGAGTATATCAAGTGTGGTGCGTTTTTGCTGCTTTGGGAAAAGAATTCAGTGTGGCCTCTGCCTGGAGAAAGTTTTATCGCTGACCCTCGTACTGTCCCTCCTCTTCCCCCTTCCCATGTTTTGATGCAACAAAGTAATTTTAGAGAAATTTTTAGTTCTTAAATGCTCTTGGATACAATTCTTTGGAGACTGGATATTTTGTTTTGTGCTAAAAGAGGAGAAGGAGACTTTTCAAAGGAAATGCCCTTGTAAAGAACTCTCCTGGGTACTCCTTACGTTTGCAGATTTGTTTTTTTTTTTTTTCTCTCCCCTGAGTGGGTGATCCTAGACAATAGGAGGCTTTGTTTGGAAGCCTAAACCACCAGTTTGGCATGGCTGGATCTATCTGTGACCTATTTAGCTCGAAGTGGGTATTTTAAGTGCCTCAGGCAGCTTTGAGCTGCAGCACTGCCCCGGGTAAGATCTGCTGATGAAGTTACGGCTGCAGTGGGTGCCGTGAGCTTGCATTTCCCTTCTGGAGATTTTGATCGTTTGTGCAAAACAGTCAATTGTTCAAAACTCCATCATTTCCACTTACAAAATAAAGAAGTGTGGGATAGGTCAGTGCTCTTTGAAAATAGCTTGTTCTAACAAAGTGCTGCTTTATTTTTGGCTGATTGCTTTATTGGTATCACCACGGAATCCACAGGGGAATTTCAAACTCAGAGTCCATTGATTTCATCAACAAAAAAAGCAATACATCTTGTGAAGACCGTGCATTGATTGGGAGTGAAACTGATTGATTTTTATCTGGCTAAATCTCTCATTAGCTCAGTCCCCCCGAAGTTTGCTTGTGATCCCTGTTCCTTGTGCTGGGTGGCTGGAGCGTGCCTTGGGATGCGGGTGCTGCTCTGAATGCAGAAGAGAGCGGCAGAGCCTATGGAAACTCCTCCCCACACCGCTGGAGCTGACAGCAGAGAGCTGCTCATGCTTTAGCGATTAGGTAGAGTCCTGCCCGAACACTGTTGGCTCTGTCTGCATGTGGCTGGCTCGCAGGGGGATGACGGGCTGGAAAAAAAAAAAGGCGGCTCACTTCTGTTAGGCAAGGGAAAAGATGCTTTTGTTCCAGCACTGCCCGGGGGAAAACGTGGGACTCATACCTCAGGAGAGGGAAGGGGAGTAGTGGGAAGGTCTGTATTCCCCTCTGCCTGAGTCATTGCAAAACACAGCGGATAAACCAAGGTTGCTAAAGCATCAGCTGCCTCCCAGCTTGGGGAGTTTCAAGGGAGGATGAGCTTGCTCCTGTTCGCTTGCTCCTGCTGCACCAATTGAGGCTGAATAGCTCAGATTTTGGTTGTAATGATAGATGGAAGATACTTGACGCTCCATAGAGTTCTCCTATTATGAAAAAAAGGCTTTTGCATATTTTATAGCTTTGTCTTTCTTTTGGCTAGCTGCACGGTTTCCTTTCACCTAGAAGGGCAGCTCCATTTCCGTGCAATCAGCATAGTTACAGAGAGATTTATTTTAAGGAGAGGTCTGTGAATTGGATGGCTATTTACATTTTACAACCTCTTAAGTCTTTTTGGTGTGATGGCACTGAATCAGTTGCATCAGTTCAGTGCCTCTTGACTCATGATCATCTCTGTTAAGTCTGTCTGAAGATGGGGGTAGATGCTTTAGTTCAGTTTGTTCATTACCATAAAAACAGGCGGGCTGCAAGTTACAACTGGATCCACTTACTCAACAGCAGGACTTTCCTGGTAACTCCTTTGTTCCTGTAACTGATAGCATTCACCTTGGGAAAAGAAGGAGCCAACTATCCAAAGGTGATAGTTAAAAGAAATCCATCACTGAAAAAAAAAAAAAAAGTGATCTTTTTATTATATTTGAAAGATGGGTTTCTTTTCTTTTTTTCTGCAATTTCTGCCCAGCATCTCTCCACATTAATTTTCATTTATAAATTCAAATTCTATGGAATATGGTAAAGAGACAGTACTCCATTGGTCCACCAGCCACACACCTTTTTTTTTCTTCTGCTTTTGTTTTAATTCTAATTCTGTTCTTTTTGTTTGAATTTTAATTCTGTTTTTGCCCTGACTACCCCATCCCTTCATCTTGTGAGACACAGCACTGCTGACTTGACATGTCAGCCTTTTTTCCCTATGGAAAGAGTCATGTAAAATCAGCATGTGATGCCTGCTACAATCAGAGGGAGAAAAGGAAAGACCAGGGCAGAAGCTGCTTTTACAAATAGGAAATAATACCCCATGGCCATATGACATAATCCTGGCATTAATGACCCATCAAGTACAAGTCCCTGTAGCAGTTGCGTTTTAGGCTGACAAATGGCATTGCGTAAAAACTCTGAATGTTTTCTGGAATAAATCTAGACAGAATATAGTTTGTCCTGCCTAGACATATTTGTTTAAATGCCTTTTTAAAGGCTTTTTCAAGGCAAGGTTGGATGGAGCTCTGAGCAACGTGTCTAGTGGAAGGTGTCCCTGCCCATGGCAGAGAGGTTGGAACAAGATGACCTTTAAGGTCCCTTCAAACCCAAACCATTCTGTGATTTTATGATTAAAATGTACATCACTGGCTTAAAGACATGTGTAGGGTATTTTTGGGATACTCTGAAATTTTAGGAATACAAGAAAAGGCTGTAAGAAATACAATAAGGCTACAAGAACCCTTGTAGTACTAAGGCTGATTTAATACATCAAAGCATTGGGCTGGATTTATAAATCCCTAGATGCTTAAATCTTACCTGTAATATAGTTTGGTTCATTTAAGGTAGGTATTGTTTTTTAAAGGGTATGGGGGAAGGCTTGTTCTTTTTTTTTTTAGAAATTTTTAAAATAGATGTATATATAACTACCACTAAAAATTATAAAAAGATAAAATAATAATCAAGTCAGGCTCTTTGCAATAAAACACAGAAATGCTGAAGTCAGTCCTGTACCTTCCCATGACACATCTACTTTATGGTATAGCTCAATATCTAACTGTGGTTAAAGCTGCTTCAGTGAGGGCTCACATTTAAGTGTTTTAATGTTTGTTTTTCCCAGTCATGAAGCAAAACTCAAATAGTTTCTTGTTTAAAGAGAGGGGATTTTGTTGAGTGGGCGTTTTCCAGAATTCCTCATAGAATTAGTTTCTCTTTGGATCTGAAAGAAAGGCTTGTAATGTATTTGTATGGGAGAGAATTTTGAGTGAGTATAGGTTAAAAAAAATGGTACTTTTCTTCTCTAATGGAGAGTTAACATCAAATTTGGCCTGTATCAATTTTTTGTCTGAGACTTCTGTCAGTACTTCCAATGTACATATTTTTCCACTTGATCTAGATCTTCTGTCCTTGGGCACTTTCCAGTGCTTCAGCCATTCTCAAGCTGAACTAGGCCCTCTCCCTAAGACCCCCTCACTTAAAGCTTTAAAGAACCCAAAGAAGCTTTGAATACAAGAAAAACTCAATCTAAGGCATCTCAGCCTTGCAGCACATCTTGCTTTGTTATGTTTGCACTGACACAGGGCAACTTGACTGAGATGTTTGCAGTAAGTTTCTACAATAGAGGTGCTATAAATAACTAAAATCCAGCTTGCCAAATTGCCTCATGGAACACATTTTTCTGTGGGGTGGTGGGGTTTTGTAAGCATTCTTCATTTGTTGTTCAGGCCTTCAGAAATGACGATGCTGGCTTCTGAAGTCATGACATCTGGCACATAAACTCCATTTGGCACACAATTATCTTTGTGGTCATGTTCGTTTGCTTTCCGCTTTGGGGATTTGGGGTTTTTATGTGCCAGCTTCTGGTTGTATCTGAAAGCACAGAGATTTCTAATATTATCATCCTCAATTTAGAGCTGGATCAGGGCTTTTTTAATACTGTAGAAAAAATATTTTTGTCCCCTAAACACCAGGGGAGATGCTGTCCTGGACACTGCTCCTTCTTGGCAGCTGAAGGGGGAAAAGGCAGAGCGGAGCTGTTCTGGCAGCCCGTGCTGGTTGTTCTGCTGGCTCCCCCCTCCTCCAGAGCAGTCAGCATAGACCATGGGCAGGTGGCACCAGTAACCAGGACTTGGCTTTCTTTTTATTCTGTTTTTTATTCTTATTATTCAGCCCAGACTTCGAGGAACTAATTTCCTTGATAGCTGAGATAGAATCAGGTTGATAATGCAGAATGGCTGCTTAATCCCTCTTACAACACAGCCTTTCCCTCTACTTCCTGCCTGTTGTTTTAAACTTAAGTGGGAGGTTTGCATCCTAGACACCTTTATAGTGTCAGTAGGACAATAGCATTCTGCTTTACGCTATGGAACTGCTATACCAGCTTTCATTTTTGCCATGCATACATATTGCTGTATTATTATCCAACAGAAAGGTATAAAATGCCACCCTGCAACTATCCCCAAGTTTAGCACTGTTTAAAGCTGTGTTTGGCAAGTAGAGCTGAGACATTTCTTTGTATTCAAGAGTAGCTGGACAAGTAGAGGGCAGAAGCCAAATCTGTCTTTCCAGGCTACGTAACCCTGGGTGTGGTTAAAAGATGAATTAACCACTTTTAAATCCCTGTTGGTGTCAAAAAGGACACAGTTCCCAGTCCCCAGCAGCTTAGCACTGCTCCCCTCCCCATGCAGCCAGCTGGCTTGGAACCTCATCCTGCTGAATGCTTTTTTAGGAGGGCTCAGTCTTAGGTGGTTCATGATGTGAGCAGGGGGAGTAGTGCCAAGAGAGACATGGGCAGCAGGAGGGAACCTGGGGACAGGAGCAAATGGGAACTGCTGCCCCTTCATCTGAAACTCACCCAGTCATGCCTTTGAGCAAAACTGTCTGTGGGTGGATATCCATAGTTAAAAACAAGGAACAATAGATAGTTCCCTCTTTGGAAAACTTCCTGATTTGGTTTTGTCTTTCTGTGCCATTAAAAGGTGACATGCAAGTCTCCAAGCTACATTTTAGCCTGTGCAAGGGTGAGAGTATAAGGGTTCAATGTACCTAAATCTGTGCAGATGTGCTGACCATCAGCAATGATTTATGTTCCATGTGCATACATCTGTGCAGATGTGCTGAGCATCAGCAATGATTTATGTTCAGTGTGCATACATCTGTGCAGATGTGCTGACCCTCCAAGCCTTTAGCACCAGTCCAGTGAGAGGTGGAGGGGAGGTGACAGAGGGAGCTGGGGTTTGAGGTGCCTTTGATGACATTAGAAAAAAACCACAACCTCTGTTGCAATGTTCTTGGCATTGGTTTCTGTGTAGCTCTAATCTGAGAGCAAAAATAGCCCAGATACTTGCTTGCTTTGGCTGAGTCGGCAGATTAAAATCTCTTTTGTCTTTTCCATGGGACTTTCCTAAAGGAAGTAACACAACCTCTGCAGACAAAGCATTCTTTACAAGGTGTAAAACAAGCAGGGAAATTCTGCTTCAAGTGGCCACAGTCTCTGATTCATAGCAGGGCTGGGTTTGGGGATCCCCCGGCACTCTGCAAGTGAAGGGTGGCTGCTGCCTCATCAATTCCTGTAGTGTTTTAGGCTCTCTAAATCAGCCAGTTAGGGAACTTGTAGCAAAGGTATGTGTTCCAAAGTGTTACATCGATTTTCTCATTATGCTGGCAAAGTTTCCCTCATTTTGCCAATGAAAGTACACAAGAAACACCAAATAATTATATTATTTGCTATATATATATATATTAAAAAAATATATATAAATGTATATATATTATATATGTATATATTATTCTATATATTATATATTATTATATTATTTGCTAAATATATATTTGCTGTATATTTTATATTATTATTATTATTTTAGCACTCACACCTGCAGAAGTACTGCTTGGTTCTACCAGCCAGTGCCATGGAACAGACACCAGTGCAAATTACTCAGTCTTTACCTTGCTCTCTTTCCCCTCATCTTCCAGCCTTGCAAATTTCTGCTTTGTACATTGCAGTGACACTCAGAATAGAGATGTTACCACTTGGTGGAATTGGGAGAAGGATCTCATTCCTGATCCTAGCCAAAGCTCACATGATCTCATGGAGGCAATATTTCTTTTAGAAGCCTCAGTCCTAACAGGGCTTTGGCTCTGCTCCTTGAGCAGTGCTGTAATCTGCTTGGAAGTCAAATATCTCAGCTATGAGGTATTTACTGTGTGGCTGTCAAACATGCTCTAAACTTTGAGCTCCTACAACTCATCAGCATTGTGCCAATGCTCTGTGTGCAAAAATAGCTGCTTTGGGCCCCTGATATTAAAAAATACCAATAAATCACCTTTAAAGCTTGGTTCCATGAAAGTGTGATATCCTCCAATGTTGCTGTTCCTGGTTTTCTCTGTGTGCATCAAAACCAATGGCTTAGTGTGGTTTTTTTTTTTTTTTTTTTCATTTTTTACTGTACAGGTTCCTGTGAAATTATGCTGCTTTTTTCTTTTCTTTGTAGGTAACAGAGACTTTGCTCCTGATGACCCGCTGGAATTTAAGTCTCATCAGTGGTTTGGAGCTTCTGTGAGATCCCAAAATGATAAAATCCTGGTAGGTCTTTGATGCCCTTCAGATGCATCAGTACTGAGATATTGCAGTGGAATAAAATGTGAAGAGATCCCGATAACTTAAAATTGAAACAAAATCCCACTAATCAGCATGAATTGTCTTTTCTTTAGAATTTCTTAGCTAGGCTGTGCTTAACTCCTTATCAACAAAGCTAGGAGCATTTCTTTTTAGTTTTAAGGAAAGTAGTAAAATTAGTTTGATGCAGTTAGAATGCGTTACCAATTCTTGATAAACACTTCACAGCTGTTGCTTTAAGAAAATATTATTTCTAAAATTCTTGATATAAATTAGCTATTTATAAAATACAGACTGATGGTAATTCTGCCCCACTGCTGATAGCATAAATATCCTCTAATAACACAAGATACATCTGCTAGGTACTTTTGTTGCTTTTCTGTAGAAAATTTGAATTCCACTGCATTATTTGATACCCATCAGTATTTTGAAGAGGAGTTTGTTTCCTCACTGCTGTGTGCTCTTCCCTAGGCCTGTGCCCCATTGTACCACTGGAGAACTGAAACAAAACAAGAGAGAGAGCCTGTAGGAACTTGTTACCTGCTTGCTGGGTCAAAATTTGTGGAATATGCTCCCTGCAGGTCAAGTGAGTATAGGGCTCTTGGGTTGCTTTTCTCTTTGGAATTCCTCTTGTGTCACATTTTGTGTACATTTTGGGGTAGAATTTCTCCCTTCCATGTATAGCAATTAGAACAAAACTTAAAAACTAGATCCAGAAACCTGAATTCTCCTCCAGTTGGGGTCCATGATGCAGACCTTGTTTGCTCTCCTGTAGGTCAGGGGAAAAAAGTCTTAAGTCCAAGTATCATTGGACTTTTAGGACTTCTGTTGCTGACCAATCCTGTAGTAATAACTCAAGCAAAATTATGTAGCAAGTGCTTTTTCAAAGACCAACTCTGGAATTCTTACGAATCTCAAGTATTTTATCATTATTCAAGTACATTAAGGTGCAAGCTCATTTTAAAAAGCAAGGTTTTGCAAAAACAGGTTCTGATGTCCCTGTGTGCATACACGTGTAGTGATGCATTGTTTAAAGTATATTAACTGATGAACATTTGGACTCCTATTTTCCAAATGCTTTGCATTTATTTCCTCTAGTTGGGCTAGATTATTTAGGAGTTTATAATCTAAAACTTGAATGTTGAAGTTAGGATTGACTTTTTATTTTCTGAAAATCATTTGTGAGCAGTAGGAATAAAATCCAGCCTGTTCTAGCATAACAAGAAGTTAAATAATAAGTATTAAATTAAATCATGCTAATTAAGCAGCATGATTTAATTTAATATCACACTTTCAGATAAGGGGCTCCCAGCATTTCTACTCTGAAGCTGTATAATCCTAAAATTGATTCAGCCATAACAATTCTTGCTGGGATGAGTCTCAGTATGGAGATATTTTTTCAACCAGGTATGTTCTTTTTGTTTTAAGCCAATCCAGCTTTCTTTTCCATACCAAAAGAAAAGCTTATCCCCTCTTTTCCAAATATCTTATTTCCTGAATAGAAATTGCAAATACATTTTCCCCAAGACTTTTGAAGATTAAACACAAAGGAACATGGGGTTGCTGTTTGCTTTGACTGTGCTAGGCTGGAGCACATGCTGATGCTGTATGTCTATTAGGCCAGCCCTAAAATTGTTACAGCACTTGGTTGGGAGTTGTTGATAAAGAGAAAATACTGATTAAGGAGAAAAGTATTCCAAGGTTCAAGTTTAGGAGTGCAAATTTACATAGATGCACTGAAATGTATCTGCAGTGCTGCAACTGATGGAGTACTGATAAAGAGAAAAATAAAGTATTGTTTTCTATCCTTTTTTTCTTTGGCAGCAACTATTGATGCAGATGGACAGGGATTTTGTCAAGGTGGATTTAGCATTGACTTCACAAAGGTATGTGATTTTTTTGGCATTTCTGTGAGTCAGCAGACAGCTGCAAGTTAGCAAACCCTCCTGATACGGAGCACTTAGAATCACAGTTATTGTGAAACCAAATGTTACTGTTCCTGGTGGGGAGCTAACCCACAACCAAACAAAATTTATAAATAAGCCAAAAAATAACTTGAAGCCACTTAAAGAGCTTTTATAAGCCTGTTTCTCACAACATCTTCACAGCAGCACACTTGTACCTCTTGTAGGAATCATGTCCTGAACAAACAATGGGCTTTCCCAGATTCCTGCCATATCCTCTGCTGCAGCTGGTCCTCAAATTAATTCAGTGTGATAGTCAGGATTTTTGAGACATGGGATTGGTGTTATATCTATTGTTATAGCTATTGTTATTTCTTTAGGAATGACAACTCAGGGAGCTGGTAAACAATGTGCTTGTGGATCATGTTTGATTTTCTCATCAGCCAGCAGAAGTACAGGGGTGTTTTACTGACTTGTGTCTCTTCTGTGCTCTCCCTGCCTGTTCTAGCTCTTTTCTTTTTTTCAAATTCACAAGTACTTTTGAAATCCAAGCACAGCAGAACTGTGCACAGATCTGAGAAGGTACTGTGGTGTTTTGTGTTGTACAGTGAAAATGCTGGGCAGAGTCAGGGCGTCTTAAGACCACTCAAGCCCTGTTTGTGATGTGGCTCTTTTTTTGGGTTCTCACATCTCAGGATTAGGTCATATCCCATCACTCTTTGCCCAGGGCTGCTCTTGGTTTTCCTCCAGAGGAAACTGCCAAGTGCAGGAGAGGGCTGTGAGTGTTTGGGTTATTTTGCACACACCCTCAGGGTCACTGTGCGGATTCCAGGCCTAGTTAAAACCAACTTTGGGCTCTAATCCAAAACCTTAGAGTGGGCAAGCCAGGGTGTATATCCAAATGTCTGACCTAGATTTTTCTGAGTGGTGAATACAGGAGTTTTTAGGATTATAACCTGAATAAGTGGTTTAATTATGCAGCAAAGCCTATGGCCTAATTCAATACTTACAGAGCAAATTCCCAACCTTGGGATAGCTAAGGTGGTTAAAGTTTCATAAAATGGTTTTTTGAATTGCAGTTGTGCCAAGAAATATGGAGTGGGGGAATTACATCACAGTTATTCTGAATTAAGCTTTTCTAGTGCTAAGTTACAGAAAATGGCAGAGGCAGAAGATGACACTATTTTGTGTACTGACCCAAAACCACGATGTAACACTCTGAGTTTTCTCCTAATCGTGTTCCTGTTGCCATACATTTATGGGGGAAGAAGGGTCTATTAAAATAAAAGCAGAATTCTGCCTAGAATTCTATGGGTGAAATAGTCACTGAAGGTTTTTGTTAGCATCTTACAAGATGCATTTCTAATTAATCACTCCTTCAAAAAGGAAAATATGTGGTGGTCAGCAGAGCTACAGTGATGTACATGTGTGCGATTTCTTTCCACAAACATAGGATGTGCTATCTGCCTTTAGATGTGCTTCATGTGGTTTTAATTTTTCTTTCTGTGTTCCTTTCCTTCTTCCCTTCCAAGGGAGACAGGGTGCTGCTGGGAGGACCTGGAAGTTTTTACTGGCAAGGTGAGACATATAATTTAAGTCACAGAGAAGATGACCTTCATGATTTTTCTCTTTATCCTCTCAGTCATTTTGATCCACAGTCTTCCAGCTGCTGCCAGAGTCTTTGTCAGTAAGGAAACTGACAAAGAAATGTTCCTTTGTCCTTAAGAATATCCCCTGAATAATCAAGGTGACCACAGATAATGGTTGTAATAATAATAGCATAGATGTCCTTTGTGTTTTAAATAATTCCATGATCATTATAAGGGCATTTTCCTGGCACATGGGATTTGTTTTCATCAGCAGGAAAAGCTTCCTTTAGCATGTTTTGTTTTGCTATGTACGTGTTTCATAATTTGACACACAAACAAAGAGTGCATTTTCAATGAGAAATATCCCCTCTAAAGAGAGTGTCATTGTTTTCCTCTGATGGCAAAGATGTTTTGCATTTGTCCTGATTGGTTTGTGCTGTGGGGCACATTTTACCTCTACCTGGTATCACCTGTTTACTTTGCTCATGTGGGATTCAGGATTATTCAGCCTTTAACTGCAGCTCTCTGTTCAAAGGAGGGTGCTGCTGTAATCAGGACACAGCTGCCAAACTCTGCTGCCTGCTTTTTAATGGAACTTCTAACATTTATTCATAGATTTTTCTGTATCATGCCAAGCTACATATAGGTGCAGCGGCACAGGAGGCTTGCTGCAGTCCTGTGTTTTAAACTGCAAACAGCATTGAATGATTAAAGCTAAACTGCTGATGCAGTATCATATAAATTAGGTTCCTGTATTCATTTTATTGCTTTTTGGCAAAAGTGACAATTCATCTGCCAAAACAACCTCATCCTCTTCTACTACTACCAAAAAAGCCCACTTGGCTCTGAATAGAAGACAATAGTGTGCTTCTGAGAACAAGACTTTTCATCCTAAACTTGTATTCCACATGCTGGGCTGCTGGAGGGGGAGCTTTCCCTTCACTTCATACACGTGTGAATATGTATGTGAAGTGCCATTCTGAATGGGGTTTTTGGGTGATTCAAGCTTTAATTCAGACTAGAAAAATAATGTAAAGCAGTCACCACCTAGTGGCTGATGAAGTGAAAATGGAGAACATGGCAATGCACCGTGCTCATCCCATTTTTGTTCATTTTATTGGCTTCTTGTCTGCCAAAACAGGCTCTCCTCTTGTGGTATCTGAGCAAGGAGCACCCAAAACGTTCAGTTCTGCACAACCATGAGCGTATGATACCTCAGCCCTGCCTTTTAAGTCCTGCCTTAGTTTGGCCTCTGTTTTCAGTGAGAACTCTGTGTGTGCCTTTGATTCAATATGTGAACATGTTTTTGCTGGAGTGGGATCCATATTTTCACTTGTATCCTTCCTGGTGCTGCTGCAGTTGGCCCCTTTCTGGTCAGCGCTGTGGAAGAGCCGCTGCTTTTGAGGGCAGCATTCTGTGAATGAGCCCCTTCAGTGAATGAGCTCACCAGTTCTGGTTGTGGTTTTCAGCTCTTTTCTCTCTCTTTAGGCCAGCTGATTTCTGACAGAGTGACAGAGATTGTGGCAAAGTATGACTCCAAAGTCTACAGCACCAAGTATGACGACCAGTTAGCCACCAGGCCGGCCAGTGCTGCTTTTGATGACAGCTACTTGGGTACGTGGTGAGGAACAGGAAACCTCCACCTGCAACACTCCCTGCCTACATCTAAACCACACAACTGGCAATTCTACATCTAACAGACAACAAGGCAGTGGCATTCCTGAAAATGCACTCATTTATGTATGGTGGAATTGTAGTTATTTATTGTTTACTCCCTGCCACTGCTGGTGCTTACATCTAAATCACCCAACTAGCAATTCCACATCTAACAGATAGCAAGGCAGTGACATTCCTGAAAATACACTCATTTATGTATGATATAGTTATTTATTGTAGTTATTTTGCCATAGGCTTGACTCAAAAAGCACCTGATGACAAAATAAGTGGAAGTATTTTCTGCAATTCTGGCTAATTATGGGAATGGCAAGTGTATGATTTTTATATGAGAGGTTAGTCACATAGATGGTTTTTTGTTTATTTGTTATTTAAAAGCAGCTGTTTCTAAATAACCTACCAAAATAAAATAAAATTATGTTTTGGAAGAAAAACAATGAGAAGTGGGAAATCATCATTTTCCTTCATGTATGTCTAACCAGGCTCAGGAAAAAAAGCAAGGATATATATACCAGGACAATTCTTAGGATGATAATTTTAAAGTTTTCATCTTCTGATCTCAAATTCCTGGATACTGATGAGTTACAGCCACTCCTGGCATTTTTCATAGTCTAAGCTGCTTCAAGGCAATATTTACACCAGTGCATTTTAAGGTGAAGAGAGGAGGACTGCGCACAGAGACACTTGTGAATATGTAAAGAGAGATGAAAGGTTCAATAAGGTTTTTAAAGCCTCATCTTGTCTCTGCAGGTTATTCAGTGGCTGTTGGAGACTTCAATGGTGATGGCATCGAAGGTAAGCCCCTTGCTTCAGTAATAACATCATATTGATAGGCTGGGCAGATTTTTCAAACCTATGGTACAGTGCACAGAGAAATGCCAGGGAGTGAGTGTTCAAGTGCTAGGAATGAGCTGTTCTATTCAGCAGCCACTGTGCCTTGGGATCTGACTGTGATCTGTTTCTTGCTTTGTGTTTCAGACTTTGTGTCAGGAGTCCCACGGGCAGCAAGAACTCTGGGCATGGTAAAAAAAAATTGAAACATTGAACTTTACAATAAATAAAAAAAAGGTGAAAATTGCTGGTTTGCTGTAATGTGTATTTCTTCACATGCAGGTGTCCATTTACAATGGGAAAAACATGTCCTCCATGTACAACTTCACTGGAGAGCAGGTGGGTGCCTCTGCTGACTGTGGTGGGTGACCAGCAAGCCTTTCCTATGCTGCAACAGTATTTAGGGTACTAGAGAGTAGTCTGCATATTACTGGCTTGATTGCCAAAGCAACATTTTATAAAGTCTGAGGAAATTCTAATCTTATTTAAATAAAGGAAATGCTGCCTGTTTTGAGAGCTGGGAAAGAGGCTGGATCATGAAAGGGGAAATGGGAAAAGTAACCGACGGGTTTACTTTCTAACAGAGTATGGAAGAGGAACAAAGACAAAAAGAACAAATAAAATTTGTGGCATATATTATCATCACCCTGATGTATTTTGTGTACAGATTTGTGTAAAGTGGTTTGTTTGTATCACTACAACTCACAGGTCTGGTTTGAATTTTGTTTTCCAGATGGCTGCCTATTTTGGGTATTCAGTGGCTGCCACAGATATCGATGGGGACAAGTAAGTGTCCTCTTCTCCCTCTTCTCACCAATGCCACCCAACTTGTTTCTGGAAATTAAAAAATACCTTTTATTAAAAGGCCTTTCCCCCAATCTAGGTTTCTCTCTTCACTGCTGGCTTAACACATCTGCATGACTCTTTTGCCAACACTCCACATTTGTTTTATCATTTGTATGTTTGCTTTTGCATTTATCTCCATAAATACATGTGTATATTCACATGCTTAAGGTCCATTAAATTTTTGTATATTTGTGCTTACTTGGGCAATAATTATTTGCTTTCAGTTGAATTTAAAGATAGTTAGCTTTCATCTGAGTGTTGACTTCAGCGCTGAGCTAACAGTGCTGAAGAAAATGAATTTCTCTGCTGCTACTGAAGAGCTCTGTCCTGTTTTGGTCCAGTTACACAGATCTGTTTATTGGAGCCCCTCTTTTTATGGATCGAAGCTCAGATGGGAAGCTTCAGGAGGTTGGCCAAGTAACCATCTGCCTTCAGCGAGCCTCGGGAGGGTTTCAGACAGCAAAGCTGAACGGCTTCGAGATCTTTGCGCGGTTCGGCAGCTCCATCGCACCCCTGGGGGACCTGGACCAGGATGGCTTCAACGGTAGGATGTTGATTTGTGGTATTCACATTCTCTGAAAAAAATTCTTTTGCTAAGGATTTTTCTTCTGGGAAGCTAAGAAGCTTCAGAGAAAAGGAAAGCAATTTGTATATTTTTTGCTTTACTTGTGTTTTGCTCGTGGGGGATGTGTTTGGAGATTGTTTAGCCAAAGGTGATTGCCTGATTGGATTCTGGTGTGAGCTGTTTGAACTCTTTGGCCAGCTGGGGCCAAGCTAGTCTAGACTCTGGAAAGAGCCACGAGTTTTCATTATTATTTTTTTAACATTCAGTAAGTATCTCTTCTGTATTCTTTAGTATAATATATATAGTATTCTTTTATATAATATAGTATTATGAAGTAATAAATTAGCCTTCTGAAAACATGGAGTCAGACGCATCATTCCTACCTTCCTCGAGGAATTCCCTGCAAATACAATATTGATTCTTGATGAGGATCTTCTGGTTGTGGAGGGTGATGCCTCAGGTTTTAGCTTTTATATTTTTCAGATTCTGTGCTGCTTTAGTGTGTAGTTCTGAGCTTCATATCAGGGGATGGTAACGATTCCTTCTCTAGCTGGGGACCGAGGACAAATGATCCAAATCTCAGGCCCAAGAGAATAAACAATGGGGACTGAAGAGAGAAAAACAAGAAGGATGGGAATTCATAGGCTAAAGCTATAATTGGACAATTAACTCCAATATGGAAATGGACCAGAACGGATAAAAGTGAGAGACCCTGTGACCAGCTGTCCATTTTGTGACCATTTTGGGTTCATCTTGGTAGCCCTGGCTGGGCTCTTGTGCTGTCCAAGGTGCATCCATTGAGGCCTTTTAATAAATCCCTACTTTATTCTTCAGTCCAGTCTAGCCTGTGTTCTAAGTCAGCCTGCCCAGGGCACCAGGGGAGCCCAGCCAGCACAGAGAATGTGGATCCTGCACACAAACCCTCAGTGCTGTAGCCGTGAGCGAGTGAGGGATGCTGAGGTTTAGACTCCCTTCGATGCTTGTGTGCTACTCCCAGGAATGCCAACAGGAGTTCCATGGATGCATCGAGCAGAGACTATGCCATTGACACAACATGGGCTGCTCTAGCCCTTACACTGACCACCTGATTGCTTTCTAAGCCATGACCACAATAGAATTTCCATAAAATACCTGACCCTCCACTGTGACCTGTTAGGACATCTTCTATGTAATTTTCTCTTTCCACTGTTTAAAGATCATTTCCCTCTCTAGAAACACAGCAATGACAGAAAAGAAGGTTTGATTTCAGATTGCTGGTTAAAAATGGTCATATATAAAAGATTTTCCTGAGAAAAGGGTAGGGTTTTGTTGTATTAATTTATTATTCAAAATGGAAGAGTTTGGTGGAAATACTGCATAGCAGCCGTACCAAGAGCTGAGCATCTTGAGTGAGTAATTTGAAGAGAAGTTTGAATCTGACACAACTGGAGTTGAGACTCTCAAACCCCTTCCTCAAGCTTCTTGTTAGTTTCTGATAGGAATGAAAAACAATAAAGCAGACAAGAATCAGGTAGTGTTGGGATGGAAATTTCCAGGAATCATAGGGAGAACACTTTTTAATGCCCATTATACTCCAGTGTTGCCTAAAGAGTTGTGGAATTTGAGTTCCACCAGAAAAAAAAAAATCTTCATTTTTTCTGTTCTGCTTTCAAGCTAAGTATTTTCTCTTAGATCAAAAATTACAATAGATGGTTACTTCAAATTCCCAAGTAGCTCAAATTTATTTTTAATGAAGTCATAATTTCACAGCGTAGTTGAAACTGGAAGAGACTTTTTTAGTTGCTAACTGGACATAGAATCAGTGTGAAGATGTAATATCACTGCAGCTATTTACAGAAGACATCAGAGAGCTGACAGCCAAAATTCCAGTCATTTGATGAGATTATCCCAAACACTTTTTGATTCCACCATACTTACATTTGAAATACACTGTAGGAAAGAGAATCATAGCAAAAGCTGCCTCTTTCAAATGGCTTTGCTGTTATTTAATCCGTTTGTTTTGGGGTTTATTGCTCTGCCTCATTTTGGGAATGTTAATTAAAATGCCTTCCATCACAGTATGGTGCAAGATAGGAATTTTTACTGTCTTCATAAGTTTGTAAATAGGAGTTTAAAATGCAAAACTAAATTTTTGAGTTCTTATTATTTTCATCAAACTTCCCCAAATTTCAGAAAAGAGGAAGGAGAAACATAATTATTCCAAGTAGTGCTTCATGTTTGGTCTTTAAACTGTCTGTGGAAATGTTGAAATTAGATCATTTGTACACTTTTAAAGCTGGCCTTACAGATAGTCTAATTAGCATTTTGTTTCCTACCATTTATTAATCATTAACAGTGAGTACTTTTAAATTTAAGAGATAGAATAGCTGCACTAACTGGAAATTCTCCACAAAGCATGCTGCCAAGCTATGGGATAGACTGGATTTTAATATTTACCATTGGTTTAGGATGATTTAAATTTTCCAGAATTATTAATATGTTCCACCCTTTGGAGGAACATGAGCATGTAAATGAAATGGGAAGAGAGTCACACTTAGTTATGTGTTTTGGCATCCAAAGTGACTAAGTCTGCTTGTTTTAATAATCTCAAAAGCATCCCAAATCCTTATGATTTTACTGCAAAAAAAGTCACCAAAGAGGAGAAGTTTTTGTAGAACTATTTCTCCCCTTCCTCTCCCCATAAAAGCTGTGATGTGTTCTTGTTAAACATTTATACTTTGTAGAAAAAACAGCATCCAATAATAAAAGGAAAAAAAAAAAACAGAACAAATGAAAGGAGTAGTAAACAAACAAACGTTCATGAGCATTTTAAAGGGTGGTTGCACTTCCTCCCTACTGACAGGTAATAGTTGCTCCTTTGAGCTAGGTCTTTTAAGCTTTTGGAAATCTATTACTTACTCAAGGTAGCTCAGCTACCTTTGGAGGCATAAAATTAGCAAGATGGCTTCTGTTGCAGTGTTAGAAACAAAAAAAGTTTAATAAAAGGCAAAATAACAAATAGAGAAAAACTGAGCTAGGTGCAAGAAATTTTTGCTCTTGGTAAAACACTTCACGAAAGCAATTAGTTTCTTTGTTCTCTTCTTTTAATAGTAAATTGCTTAGGCTAGACTTTTTGGCTTCTGTCTAATTAGCTATGTTTAAGTTTGAGGTGAAGTCTTCAAAGTCTTATGAGGTGTCTTTTTCACCTAACCAAAGAGAGAACCTTCTAAGCTTCTTTCCTTTGTGAGAGGACAAAAGACAGTTTTGTCACTCCGTCAACACAGAGCACATTCCTATCCTGACACACACTGAAACTGTAATATCAGAAATTACTGATGGATGTGAGCACGAACACGTTCTAATTCGCGTCTGGAGACGTTGATGATTCTTCTTTTGGTTTTCAGACATTGCGGTTGCTGCGCCATACGGTGGAGAGGACAAGAGAGGACTGGTGTACATCTACAACGGAGGAGCGAGTGGTTTGAACGCCGTCCCCTCCCAGGTCCTGGAAGGGCAGTGGGCAGCTCGCACCATGCCCCCCAGCTTTGGGTACTCCCTGAAAGGAGCCACAGACGTGGACAAAAATGGATATCCAGGTCCTCTGCCCCAAATGGCACCTTGCAATAACTCAGTAGCTGTCCCACCCTTGAGAAACAGCAGATTTCACAAAGCAAGGTGTAACGTGTGATGTGTTCTCCTCTCTTTCTAGACTTGATTGTTGGAGCCTTTGGTGTTGATACAGCTGTTCTGTACAGGTAAGGGTCCCTCTGTGCTTGTACCTGAGTGAAAGCTCAGTGGAGTTCTGGAACCACAAAAGAAAGCAGGATCACGGAAGTCTGAAAATCTGGCACTCCACCATCCAAACCTCTGGAGGTGAAAAAACACTATACTGCTTTTTTTACTAAGTAAACCTGTCTGCTGTCTAAAATCCATCTTTCTCAATAACATGTAGTCAGGAGAAAACATTAATAAGCTGTCTTCAAGGCTTTCTGAGTGACAGTTTTCTAGATTCTGACAGGACAGCTGCAAGCTGTTACGCTGCAATCCCAATATTCTCATCCCAGCTTGCTCATTTTGGGAGAACATATTGGTCTGTGCTATAAGTGGATAGGACTTCCTCTTTACACAGTTGTCCATGTTGTGGCTGATGGAAATGAGAGGCCACAGAAAAGCTTAATCTAGTCAATGGTTACTTGTTTTTCTTGTGGTTTCACTAAATACTGTGTGTTTGTGTATATTGCACAATTTGATGGGAGGGCATTGTCAAACATGGTGTTGAGTGCTCTTCAAGAGGATGTTTTTTCCTTTGCAGGGCAAGACCAGTTATTAGAGTAAATGCTGCCCTGGAAGTTAATCCAACCATTCTAAACCCAGAAAACAAAGCCTGTTCACTGGGAGATGTAAAAGTTTCTTGGTAAGCAGAGTATCTATGTTTCCCTTTGAGGGGAGGGACTTCTTGGGCTCTGATTTTGTACGCTTCCAATTTTGAAAGGTCTCAGGAAGTCTAGTCAGCTAATTAAAAAAAAAAAAAAAAGGACAAACACAGATTTTTCTGAAAGAGCAAACATTACAAAATAAGAACTCTCCGACAGCAGCTGGGGGACCAGCACTGTCTTTAGATGCCAGACTAAGCCCCAAAACATGCAGAGACTGCCAGGTGTCCATGCTGAGCAGAGAAAGGCCTTCCCAAGACATCAGCACATCACATGGTACTTGCAGGGTTTTTACCCACTAACATGCACAACGGGGCCCTGATCTGCTCTGTAAACTGATTTTGCTTCTGGTTCCCAGGCTATTATCCCAACCCACTTTCCCCTCCTACTGCTAACCTTCTTTTCAGGGTCAGTATGATAGGTTTAAAAATCAGATTAAAGAAATAAACATTCCAGTCCACAGGTGATTGTCCCTAGATGAGTCAAGACTCCAAAGCTTTGCACTGCCTGCAGTTCTGCCTACTTATTAATAGATGATTGTTTCTCTTCCATCAGTAGAAAATAGCTTTTGGGAATGAGCTAGAGCCTCAAAAAGAGGATACATCTGAAAAGAAATAAATAGTGAGGAGTTTTAGAAGAAAATGAGAGAAAAATTGTGTGAAATTAATTTTTTTCCCTCCCAAACAGCTTCAAAGTGAAATTCTGTTTAAAGGCGGATGGCAAAGGAAAGCTCCCCAGCTCACTCAGTAAGTTCTGCTCATCTAAAAATTGGAAGTTTTGTATTGTTTGCAGACAGGAGCACTGGTCATTGTTGTTTTCCTGACAAACAGCTGGGTGCCCTTTGCAGCCACTGCTGCCACTTGGGCGGCATGTACATCTATGGGACTCTCCAGCAGGCTTTTTTGGCGGCAGTGGTGTAGAAGTCATTTGACCATATCTGAGACTTTAAACATATGTTCAATTATGTGGTTAACCAGTCTTGGAAAGCCCAAGAATTTGCAGAATTTACAGTAATTCTCACTGAGGGGAGTTTCAGACAAGAATATTCAAGTATGTGCATTGCTGAGCCTGAGAGATAGAGACAAGCCACAGGGAACTTGTCACATCCTGTTGAGATTCTGACTCTCTGATTGATAGCAGTGACTTTTTTCATCAGATTCTCAGATCAGAATCAGGAAAAGATTGTTTCAAACAAGTTTCCAAGAGACTTTTTAGTGTGGCAAGCAGCCTGCTGCAATCAGGCTTTGTCTACTCATTGCAAAATATTTTCCTTATTTTCTGTGGCATGTACAGAGGTGGTGTGATCTTGGGAGGCTCATATGAATATCTGTTATGTATTATAAGTTTTATTATCTATATCAAATATATCAAGTAATTAGATTAGCAATAGCATTTAAAATTACAAATGCTATGTGCAACATTGCTTTTAATTTTCTACGGGAAAAAAGTTCTAACTCTAGTTCTTGCAGTTCTGCAGCAATTACAAATTATAAATGTATCTGTGTTCTTAGATATTTCCAGTGTTTAAGGAAAAAGCAGAATCCAGTTTAGGACAGCAGCAGTGCTTGAGAACTAATGTAGTGACAGATTTTACATGGAAAGAGCTGGAGGATTTAAGAGGAGCAAGCACTAGGTTTGTGTAGTTGAAATCAGTGTTCAGCTCGATTTCTGAGGGCATTCTGCATTGCGTTCAATGGAATGAAACATCCCTCACCCAAACCCTTTGGCCTGGCCAGATTTCCAGGTGGAGCTGCTGCTGGACAAGCTGAAGCAGAAGGGAGCCATCAGGAGAGCTCTGTTTCTGCACAGCAAACAGCCCAGCCACTCGAAGAACATGACAATCACTAAGGGGGGCAAAATGAACTGCGAGGAACTCGATGCCTTCTTGAGGGTAAGCAGCCATTCGTTTCTAGGCAAATAATTTTTGGTGCTTTGTCTATTATAAGTTCATTGTGTTAGGTGTTTGAAAAAAAACCAAACAAAACAACAAGAAAAAACTTTGTTTTCAGTGGATGGATCTGAAATTACTCAAACCATACATCTGTCCTGAATTACTGCTGCTGTCACAGCATGAATGATGCATCTTCTTGTGGCTAAGGTCCTGGTCCCTAAATGCATTGGAAATTCAATTCAGGACTTTGTTCTGGACTTCTTGGATAAGTCATCCAGGCACCAAATTAGTTGTAATTTCCAAGGAACGTGAAAGTCAATAAGCAGAGGTTGTCCCCTCTGCTTTGGAGGTTAAATATTGAAGAAAAATATGGACCTGCAACTGACAAGCCAAAATAAGCAAATAACAGAGGAGATGGAGAAAGTTGAAGTACTAAGTTTGCTTTTTCTCAGTCTTTCTGTTTTCATCCCCACAAATGGGAGCACGTGCACAATTAAAAAGTTTTAATCAGTAGCAAAAACATTGTGTGTAGCTATGTGAGTTCTATGCAGCTCAGATTTATCTCTGAGCACTTATAAATCAAACAGAAACAATACTTGCTTCCCTGTAAAAAAAAAAAAAAAAAAAAATGCTGGCACTCATTAGGGATTCATGGAAGGTAGGTAATACTTTCTTTGACCTGACTTTTGTGAATGGCTTATATACAGAATTAGACATCTCAGGGTTAGTAAAGATTTAGCACATTTCCACCTGATATTTTCATAAAGAAAGTAATGTGACCTACGTGAAATGATAATAAATGGGGTGCAAAACTGGTTTAAAACTATAGGTAATCAATAAGTTTCTGCTCATTGAAGGCATCTTCTGAAATAAGATCCTGAAGTGAGCTGTGCTAGAGTCAGTCGTTTTCATTACTCTCAGAAAGGAAGCAGAGTTTACACTGAGCAAATCTGTGGCTGATGTAAAGCTAAGAGATGTAAGTTTGTGAGTTCTCTGAAAGGCAGGATCAACGTTTGATAAGCAGAATGATTTCAAATGAGCAGCATGAAAGTCAGCAACTTCCAAGTGCCAAGTAATAACTTCAGGAAGGAAAAATTTTAAGTCCAAAGATGAGTATCTCTGAGGGATCTCAGAAGCAGACTGAGGTTGGTCTGGCAGGAAAGAGCAGAGCTGTGTAGCCTTTAGGCTCTACTGGATTTCCATGACTTAATATTTCTGCGTGCTCCAGTTTTCCATGTTTTAAACAGGCACGTTACTGCTGAAATTGTGCAGGTTTTCTGACAAGAGACTTTCTGCTTTGAAAAGAGCTCAGAAGTTTTAATGCTTTGGCCTCTCCATTTGAACTGTGATTGAAATGTTTGCTTTCCTCAGGATGAATCTGAGTTCAGAGACAAGCTGACTCCCATCACTATTTTCATGGAATATCGTCTGGATTACAGGACAGCTGCAGATGCAACAGGATTGCACCCTATCCTCAACCAGTTCACTCCTGCCAACATGAGCAGACAGGTACCCTGCTCACACAGCCTGGGATCAGAAAACTCAGAGCACTGCTTCAGCTTAGGGAGGAAGTCAGTTAGACTAGTCCTGCAAGAGTTAATAGTCAAGGCTTTCATCCATTCTCATACTATGCTGCTCTATGTACATTATGTTTTCCCCTATAATTCTGTTAAGGTAATATAAACAGTTTTTCTATTTCTGCCCTTTTTTACAGATTTTTACATTTGTTTGTAAAAAACTTTAATCCCTTAATATGAAGGGATTATTCCAAGTATGGAAAGATGGTTAAGTCCTAGAATTGCAGTAGGGCAGGATGAGGCACAGTGTCCCCCACATATAAAAACTAATTTGTTCTCTTCTGGGACTAGTGGCATGAAAACATTTCATAACCAGCTACATGGAATTTTTTTAATGGGGTGAAACAATATCATTGAAGATGTATGTTAGAACAGATGAAGGAATTATTACAACAATATGTGTTTGATTTTTCCATAGGCCCATATCCTGCTGGATTGTGGGGACGATAATATCTGCAAACCAAAGCTGGAGGTGTCAGTAGAAAGGTAAGTGCATGACAAAAATACCAGGAAAAGCAGTTTCCCTACCTGAAGTCTAAAATTCAGCAGCTGGTAATACTTTTAATTAAGGCATCTGTTGAAATAAGCAGGACTCCTGATTGTATGCAATCTAAACTCAGGCTTATATGCTTTAAAGAAAACCTATTTTCTGCTTGGGAACCTAATGTCTTTAGCATGTAATGCACCACTCCCACTCACACCCCAGCCTCCACTATAAGTAGGCCACATTTATTTATTTATTTATTTATTTATTTATTTATTTATTTATTTGCTAAGCTGGACATGTGTAGTGAGGATAAACCACTGCCAGCTGCCATTGTATCTCTGTTGTGTTGTTTAATGTTAGATAGACACACGAAGATGTGATTTTATCCAGCAAGGGGAGGAGTAGGGCTCTCTTGTCACATGTATGAAAACAAAAAAATTGTTGGTATTGGCAGCACCTTTTATCAAACCTGGAAAAAAGAAACAATTTGTCAGTGGTAATTCATTCATGCGTCTGAACTTTTTTTTTTTTTTACTTTGTGTGGCCTAAAACCTCTCTTGGTGTATTATCTCATAATCTGTTTTTTAATGCATTATAGCGTATGGACCTTGTAGATAGGACACTTCACAAGCACTAATTCATGCAAACACCTCAGTAACACTTGACATCAGTGCAGAGACCCTGATGTGTGCTTGTAGCTGGTGAAATGAAAGCACATTGTTTGCTAAGATAATCTCTCTGTGTCTGAACCAAAGGTATTGCAGAGATCTTGGCTCTATTCTGCGTAGCTGAGCCTTCCCTTGAGTTTTGTTATAAATATGTTCTTGTACCTCTGCAAAGTGGGCCTGTAATTCAAAATGTGCTCAGGGATTTAGCTGCCCATAATCATTTGTTCCTTGTGAGAAAGAGGTGTTTGTGGTTTTTTTTTGTTTTGTGGTACATTTTACAGGCAAGATTCTTACAAAAGAACATGTAATAGCTGCTCCATTTGTACTTACTTGATCCATGTAATACTTAATCTATTTGATTACAGACACAGGGTTTTTTAAAAATACCTTAGAGCTCTCCTGAAGCAGAGGCACTGCCTCCAGATTTCCCCAATAGCTTTCTGAAATTTCAGAATGCCTCTCGTTTCTCTAAGTTCAGCCTCTTCCATGCGATCTAAAACCGCAATGCAGGACTGATTTTCACACTGTTTTCTTGCAGTGACCAGAAGCAGATCTACATTGGTGATGACAACCCCCTGACCCTGATTGTCAGTGCCCAGAACCAGGGGGAGGGAGCCTATGAAGCCGAGCTCTTCGTCGTGGTTCCTCCCCAGGCGGATTTCATCGGCGTCGTTCGCAACAACGAGGTGAAGCCCCAGCTGCTTCTCAGGAGTCATGTTTCACCCGCTGCTGTGGAAATCTCTAGTGGTTCCTACTGTTTCAAAGCACTGAAAAATGATCCATTTTTTCAAAGCCCCTCTCTTTTATAACCTTGAGAACAGGTCTGTCTGGTATTAGAAACATTTGTCTCCTTGGAGACTTCCATGCTCAGATTTTATTTCATTTTGTTACTTGGCTGAGAAATGATATTAAAATTAATACAGCATATAGAGGACTTCTCTCCAGACTTTCATCCAGGTGCTCAGATGCAAAGAATGGCATTCCTCACTCTTTCTTTCTTTCTGGTTTATTGCAGGCTTTGGCCAGACTGTCATGTGCTTTTAAAACAGAGAATCAGACTCGCATGGTGGTTTGTGACCTGGGCAATCCCATGAAAGCAGGAACTAAGGTAAGGTTTGGTCCAACAGGTGTCTGGTAGCTCACCCAGGGGGCAGGTGGCATTTTCCTTAATCACAGCAGTGTTTGGGCAGGAAGTTTTCTCCCAGGAATTTAAGATTACACCTGACGTTTAGCTGCCCACATTTGATTAGTACAGCGGTAGTTGGTTTTAACTTTTCAGCTAAATTAAAGGCTGGAAGGAGTGTTCATGAGTTTTGTGATACAACTCGAAAGGAGTTATTCATTAAATAGTGGAATGAATGGACTTTGGTCCCTCAGGAATTTTTTATATTTATCTGACATGTATTTTTAGGATATAAACAAGAGCTAGCTCACAACACTTCTTTCTCCTGGTTAATCTCTTTTCTGCCTGCTTTCATGAGGAAGGACAGAGTTTTGTCCAGATGAAACCTCTACAATTCCACCAAATGTTGCTGAAATTGGAAGAATTAAAAAAAAAAATTATTAGTGAGACAGATTTTAAGGTGATATGACCTAGTAAGTCTTATTTTCTGAGGAAATGAAGTGAAAATCAGTCACAATTATAACAACTTCGTGATGCTTTTCTTGTAAGAGCCATCTTGTACAGATAAATAAATGCTATTCCCAAAATCTTTAGAAGTGTATCAAGCTGAACTGCACAGATTGTGTTAAGCACTGTTAAGCACTGTGTTAAGCACAGATGTTAAAGCAAACATGAATTGGCTTAGACCAAACCTTGGGAATTAACTTTGAATCATTAAATTAATCATTAGATTACAATATTTTTTGCAGCACCTGGGGAGGCTCAGTTATGTGTAGAAATGGCTGAAGTAAGTGTGGGCAGTAAGACACAATCCTTAATTTGTATTTTATGGCAGTGATACAGCCTTGGCTGTACATACAAGAGGGCAGTACATTTCCAGCCTGGATGAACTGGACAACTTGAATTTGCCAGTTCTGTGTGTGTCTGTGTTCTCTCATCACCAGGAGTCTCCAGCAATTTCATTGTGGTCCAATAGCACTGAGAAGCTTTTATGGTGTGTTTTATTGTGCTTCCAACTGAACCACAGTGTTTTTTTTCCCCCCAGCTCCTGGCTGGCCTGCGTTTCAGCGTGCACCAGCAGTCTGAGATGGACACCTCTGTCAAGTTTGACTTGCAGATCCGGAGGTATGGAAATCTCTGGGATGAACCTTCCCTGGGAGAGGACACACACAGCAAATAGGCTGCAAACCAGGATCACTCTGGCCTAATTCTCTTGTCTTTGCCTTGTAATGGCTTGAAAAATAACCACACTGAGTTAGGTTTCCTAAACTACAGGAAAAACTAAGAATATTTGTATGTGAATATCACTGTGCTCTGCTGACACTCGTGGTGCCACAGAATGACTTTGGGCTTACAGCCCTCTTTTAAAACTGATGCTTGAACTCTGAATTCCTTCTGATGTAAAACCAGAATTTTATGTATTTAGAGGAGGAGAGTCTTTCAGGGCAGGGGTAGTCAGAGCAGAAGCAACCTGCAGTGAACCATCACATCTGGGGTGTCTGTCACCTTCCTTAGGCTAAATGGGGTTTCATCTGAAAACCCCTGAAACCAAAGCTGAAGATTCTATGGAATTTAAGTTTGTAATATGTGAACCATCACAGCAGCCAGCCTAAAAGAGCCTGAAAACTAAATGGAACAAAACAGGAGTGTTCCTGTTAATTATCAGATGAGCACTGTCATATAAATCTGATATATAACTCTGAATTTGTAACTTCTGCAGATGGTACTTAAGGTTGGAGATGTGATCATTAGGAGTATCTTTAGCCAATGCAGTTTTATGTTGTTTTTAATGGACAGTATGAATACAGCTTTTTGTTTTTTCCCCATGGTGGACCAAAAGCACTTTTTTTTTTTTCCCATTTGAGGGATTTATTTTTTTAATGTAGTGAATAAATTCATGTCATCCACATATGCATTTGTCATCTGTGGGAGTTAGGAAAGATTAAAGCTGCCATTCTATTTTAATGATGGAGTGTTTTGCCACACCAACCAAGGGCCTTGGCACATGAAATATCTCTTTGATCTCCCACTGCTCTCTGTTGAGTTTTCCCTTCTCCATCAGCTGGCAAGGTGTGCCAGGGCCATGGGACTGTTCTTTGCAGAAGGGATCTGCTCTGGGGTGTCTGTCCCCTTCCTTAGGCTGCCAGCAGTCACAGGCTGCTCTCACAGGGTCAGAAACAGTCAGGGAGGCTGCTCAAGCCTTGATTGTCTCCTGATGGAAGAGAAGGGAGGTTCCTGTAGTGTTTCAGGCCTTTTATGGAAGGAAATTCCTTCAGTGACTGGTGGGTGCGGGAAGGGCAAGCAGAGGTGCCGTGGGACAGAGTAATCACAGTTCACAGTGACAGGCATCACCAGGGATTATCTGGGACAGCTTTTAGGGATCACACTGCTTGTCTTAAACTCACCAAGCTGGATCTGCAGTGCTGGCTCAGTTCCTGGCAGAGCAGGTCTGGTCTCCAAAAGAGTGAGGTATTTACAGGTCAGGAGGAGAACGCTGCTGCAGGTGTTTGCTGATCACAGCAGCAGGGAGGAATGATCAGAAAGTTCAGGATTCTTTGTAAAGGAAAGTGTTTGGCTGGGGGGACAGAATAATTGAAGGAGATCAAGATTCTGCTCCCAGCACCACTTTGAGGGGGAGTGTCCCCTGCACTTTCTTACGTGAGAGCTGCAGGACAGAGTCAGCATGAACTCGGTGTCCTTCACCGTCCTCTCCCTGCTGGGGCTCCCCCAAACTCTGCAGAGGGTGGGCTCCATGCATTTAGGTGAGAACTTGCTGGAATCTGGTCCTTAGTTTTTAGCAATTGTGTTAAAATTGTGCTAAAATGTTTAGCAATTGTGCTACAGGGGCTCAGGAGTCATCCTATGTTACATACAATTACTTTCAAGTGTGGAGGGTTTTTTAATTAAATACTTTGCTTACTTCATTTAAGAATTTACCTTTTATTTCCCCTGCAGTTCCAACCTGTATGACAACCTGAGCCCAGTAGCATATTATCAGGCTGACCTTGCTATCTCAGCAGCTGTTGAAATTAGAGGGTAAGCAACACTATTTTAATAAACACTTTTAAGGAGCTTTGCACATTTACTTCTCTATATTCACTGAACTTCCTTTCAGGTCTGCATAAGTTTTCCAGGAAGGTTTAGGGTATTTTGAATCATAAAGACAATATGGTTTTCTCTAGCCAGCCTTTGGACTTTTGGATCTTAAATAATTCTAAATCATTACAAAATTTATTCCAAAAAGGAATATTGTGCCTCCATTACTAGAGATATTTTTTAGAAGAAGAAAAGAAGCACCCCTCTTGTGTGCAGTTTTGCATTTCTGCAGGTCACTTTTCTCCTCCACAAACTGACTGGGGTTTCATCTGAAAACCCTTGAAAACAAAGTTGAAGATTCCATGGAATTTAAGTTTGCAATATCCTCACCTTCAGTCTTAAACATAATATTAATATTGTAATGACTTGGTCACATCTCTACTTCCCACCTAAAAGTCCTCTTGCTTAACCAGTTAACTTGGATTCCTGAGTCATATTTTTTTTCATTTTCCACTACATTCATTGTAGTGGAAAATTGTTCAGTATCTGAGAGGTGGTGGATGGCACACTGGAAAAGCATTATTGGTATCTTCACTGCTTTCAGGGCTGAATTACTCTTAGGATTGTACTGCTAAGGCTGTACATCACCAATATTTGTCATTATGACAATATTTCACACTGGTTTTGTTTGGATGACGCGTGTGTCTTTTTTTTTTAACATAGAGAACAGAACCGAACATTTAATATTCAACCACTTCTGTTCTTTCAGGTTTTATATAGAGGGTGGAGAAGGGGAGATTGTATTTTAAGCATGTTGAGTTTTTCCTTTAGATGTCCTAGAGAATCCCATTTATTTTTTCATGCTTGCTAATACTGCCTCCTTTGCTCTGCTGTTTAGTGTGTCGTCCCCTGACCACATATTCCTTCCCATTGCAAACTGGCAGCCAAAGGAGAACCCTGAAACAGAAGATGACATTGGGCCTCTAGTTCAGCACATCTATGAGGTGTGGAATTGCTGCTGATTTCTGTGACATGGTTCTGTGATAAATTAAATCTTTTGGTGTAGCTTTTCTCTGGAGTAAATTATGATTTTTTTTTCTTTTATTTTTTTAATGCTGGGCCAATAACTGGGATATCCAAGAAGGGTTGGAATGCCTGAAAATAGTGTAACAGGGCTTGATTACCTACATAACTACACAGATTTTATTTTATTGCCTTTTGAAATCTAGATAAAACATTTGAAGTAATGTGAGCTCAGGGAATGCCTCATGGCTGTAAATTATTGTACTTTATCTGTTCTGAATCACTACTCTGAAGCCTTTTGCTGTGAAAGAATTTTAAGTATTTAAAATATCCTTTTAAGAATTATCACAGATTTAATCTGGATTGTTTAATTAAGCAAAACTTACCAAGAGAACTGTGTGAATAATAATAGTTACAAGTTTTACCACTTTTAGGTAAAGTTTTGATGCTGCTGCCATAAGTGGTTGGAGGTGGGGGTAGTGGCAGTATCACATTTGTGGCTCAAATATAAAGTAACAATTATATGCACATTAACAGAGAGAGTAGCATCATTTACTTACATCTGTAAACTTTATTTGCATGATCAGCTGAGAAACAACGGTCCAAGTGCATTCAGCAAGGTGATGATGACTCTGCAGTGGCCCTACAAATACAAAAACAACACGCTGTTGTACATTGTGCAGTATGAAATTGATGGTCCCATGAACTGCACTTCTGACATGGAAATCAACCCACTGAAAATTAAGGTAAGCAGGACTTTCCCTTTGAGTGGAATGAAGTTTGCTTGGTTGTTTTGTAAGTTCTCAAAGCAGCCAAATCCCTGAGAATATGAGAAGCTGAGATAGTTTTTCGTCTGTGGCTGATGAATAAGTCTACACTTTTCCACAGTACATGTCAATGTATATAGCAGATGAAATAAAAGGTGGACAGCAGCTCAAAATTGTCAACTCAAAGATCAATTTGTCTTGTTTCTTTTTATTGTGGAGTTTTCTTCCTTTTTTATTTTTTTTAACTTCAAGGCTGTTCTATATGAGTTCTAAGTCCAAAGCAATAGAATTATAATGAATGTGGTCATGAACTAAAGCCTAAAACAAACCAGATGCTTCTGGACTGTTTATGTAACTTTTCTGGGTTTTGTTTCTTAGAAGAAAATGGTATTATTTTCTATATTACATTTATCTATTTATCCAGTTGGATAAACTCATCAAATTTTGATGAATTTATCTATTCATCCAAAGATCACAAAGGACAGCAGGGTTTAGCTACCATCGCCAGCAAAACGTGGGGTTTACAGAGCTGAAGAAACTCCTTTTTCCTGGGCTGGACTAGGAGAACAAGCACCAGATAAGACCCAGTAAGTTTAATTGAGTGTAAGGAGTTGATTTCTAGGATAGTTTAGAACAAGCAATAAAAGTCAGCATGTTAGTTCAAGAAGAATTCAGTGTGTTAGCTCAAGAAGAAGTCAGTATGTTAGTTCAAGAGCAAAAAAAGGACTAAGGGAAGATATTCAGTGTATAAAACAACAAAGACTATTTATGTCTTTGATAACCAAAAAGGAACATCAGTGAATATATAAATACAAAGTTCCTGTGCTTCTGCTCTACGATTTGCAGTGATTTCTCTTCAGCCAGGGTCTGAAGAATAGCTAGCAGAGAAAGAAACTTGCAGTTAGCTATTTTCTTGGCCTTCAGCTCGAAGCCTGCAATATGCTGAGCCGTTGTTGGTGTTCCCTTGGTGTGTGCTAGGTTTCTGCTTCCAAGGAAGATGAGAGGAATGACACCCTTGGCAGGGAGGAGCAGCGCGGG
The DNA here is from genome assembly GCA_039654755.1 of Calcarius lapponicus. NCBI lineage: Eukaryota > Metazoa > Chordata > Aves > Passeriformes > Fringillidae > Calcarius > Calcarius lapponicus. The sequence goes on from CM077470.1 coordinate 35,375,896, forward strand.
CACCGCGTCAGCCGGAGGGACGCGGCTGCCGCCGAGGGGGACGTGCACACCCTGGTGAGTGAGCTCTCAGCAACACACCTGCACTCCTGGGCTGCTAGGAGCCCTTAAAAACAAATGCCAGGAAGGTTTTTCCTCCCTAAACATGACTGGGAAAAAATCTCTAAGAGGAAATTAGCATATTACCATATCACTGTCTTGGTAACTGCAAGGTATAAGTAATTATCCAATCTTGGAGGTTTTTTAATGTATTTTTTGTGGTGCTTTCCCAATGTATATAAATGGGTAAAGTAGTGCCATTAAGGACTTTTCAAATGTTTTCATACTTGGAACATCCTTCCTGTTTTTATACACAGGGCTGTGGAACTGCTGACTGTTTAAAGATTGTCTGCCAAGTCGGCCACCTGGAGAGGGGAAAGAGTGCAATATTGTATTTAAAATCACGCCTTTGGACCCAAACTTTCATGAATGTGAGTGGCTGGGGATATTCTGTTGCTGCTTCTGAAACATTTCAAGTGGTTTTTGTACCCACATGCAATACTAATTGTGTTTTTCTTACACAGAAAGAAAAT